>CM076972.1:24662727-25352727 GCA_039105355.1 Benthosema pterotum
ACAGGGAGGGAAGTGAGAAGGTACATGGAATGACACCCAAATGAATGTCATACAATTAGTTGCCTTGTTCAGTCATATACAATAGATGTAATGCCGGATGAGAAAGAAAGGTTATTCAGATGCACTTGGGAACAGCATCCATTCTAAAAAAAAACACCAAACAGTCACTCATTGTCAAGAAATCTGACTCCATCATCCTCTCATCTTTCACACACATAGTGTATGCAGTACACTGCAAGCTTCTGTTCAATCTACAATGTTCTGACCTATGAGCTGTGTGTCTGTCTGTCCATATAGGCCTGATCCCCTGAGTCACAGAAATAAGTCTGTCCGTCCCCCACACCCCCCTTAATGCCATGAGCCTGAGCCAGACTCACAAAGCCACTGACTGACCACACTGTAAAGAATGAAGATAATTAATGCTAATTACTTCCTCCCTGCTTAGAAAAACCTCAGACACAGCATCAGTGTATAGGGTTGAAAAACCCCTGTCATGTCATGATACATGCTGTGGAGTGGAATTCCAAAAACATGGCTAAGACTAAAGACGTTATTAAGTCTAATCCAAGACACCTCCCTGATATTGTTGGCCAGTGATCCAGTGCAGGGTTAGTCAAGTTCTGGCATTGGATGGACTACACACAACCGCAGAGATGTGCACAAAAGGCGTGCGTGAACACGCACACACGCACGCACGCACGCACACACACACACACACACACACACACACACACACACACACACACACACACACACACACACGCACGCACGCACGCACGCACGCACGCACGCACACACACATACACACACACACACACACTGTGAATACCATGATTCAAGTTGAACCTCTGCAATAGCAATGTGTTATTCAATCTTCAATCAAAATAAAAACTATTTTAATAAGGGAGCATCCAATGAATGTTTTTGTGGATGTTTCCCATTGTCTTATTCAATATGATTAAAGGACTGATGTCTGTGGGATGTGATGAGATAGAAAGTGGAGCTTTGAGCTCACACCATGTCTTGTAAGAATGTGCCACGTCAAGGCCACAGCGAGATAGTGAGTTATTAGAGATTACAGTGGGTACAGCGAGTTACTGAGTACAGGCTAGGCAGAATTCTCCAGGATGAACACAGCGTTGGACCTGAGCTTTTGAGGGGCGCCCCGGCCAGAGAGCTGATATAATGTGAATCTCGGTTCGCAGTATAACAGGTCGTATTTGCTTTCAATCATATAATGTTCATTTGCTGTTCATATTCCTATCATGAGAGGGATTCAGTCGATCCCATTGTATAGAAAATAAATATGTCTGGGTCCCACAGAAGTTATGTCTACAGCCTCTTATTGGACTTTTAAGGTGGTCGAACGTATACTGACGCATTAATGGTGACCCTGACGTGTCGATCCTTGTCCAATAGGCTGCATGGTTCTTTTGACCGTTCATAGCAGTTTTCCCATGGTTCTGGGGTGGCAGACAGGGCCCTAAAATATATGCATTGTTATGCAGATCTACCACGCTATGACTATGTGACGACTGCTGTCTTTTGAAAAATGTTTTTGTAGGTTTCTGAATAACAAGTTATGTGATATGAAATGAACAGCATTTGGAAAAAAAATTGCTATGGCTGTGCTATAGGCTACGCTTCGCGCTGTGCTATCTCTAGACAGTGTTGTAAATAGCCTCGGTACTATTTGCGTTTTAATCTTGTAGCGATGTTTGCTGTGGGAACGTACCGTTTACCGGCTACCGTTTGCTTACTCGTATGCTATGCGGTGCTTTTTTGTTATTGATTATGCTATCTCATCCTAAATGTGTGCGGGTGTGCGAAGATGTGTGCGTCTGTGAGAGTGTTGTGCAGGCACGGAGCCGCTTCTTAGTATACAATTGTTAGTTTGAGGTTAGTTAGAGAGTAAAGGGTTTAACAGCTGGGTGAGTGTGTGTGCGTCGGTCTTTGTTATTTGTGGGGACAAACGTCTGGCAACACTGTAACCTCGTAGGGATATCAAGCCTTATGGGGACCATGTTTTGGATCATTTAAATCCATAGAAAAGAGAAAAGTATTGAATTTGGCTAATAGAACGTTATACTCTTGTATCATGCCTGATTTTTTCAGGGCAGTGATATGTCTAGAAAGGGGTGTCCCACCATGTAACAAAAACAAGTATGTGTGTGTGTGTGTGTGTGTGTGTGTGTGTGCTTACTGAAAAGTGAGACATTGCGGGAGACAGGTCCACTTACCCCCCCCCCCCCCCCCCCCACACACACACACACACCCTATGCATTAAGGTGTTAATATATTACAACAAAATTAACACGTTCACACAATGGAGTCAGATTGAGGTCCGGTTGGAGAAAGATAACGCTAGGCAGAGAGTGTGTTTTATCTAAGATAGGTGGGTATATCTGGTGCGGACATTCCATTCTAAGACATGACAACCCTAAACTATCCCATAACAATTCTGTTTGCCGGGGAACAAGACCAGTGGCACGCGGCACCTTATCAAACCCTCCACCCCCCAACGCCACCCGACAGGGAGAGGGACTGAGGAAGCAATGTCAGTTGGTTGTCATACCCCCCCCCCACCCAAACCCTCTCCCGGTCCCAGAGCACGTGAAGCCACTGGTGCGCACATACACATAGACAATGAGAGTACAACTTGGATTCTAAAAGTCAATGGGAAGTGTTAACACTTTCCCCGCCAGGGGCGGAAGTATGTGTCACAAATTTAGAGCATCTTTATAATTGTGAAAAGTATTTACAACATTACTGCAGCAATTGACCACATCGGATTTGGTCAATAATAGTTAACTAAAACTAACTAACTAAAGAATGAATAACGAAACATAGAATTAAACAAACAAACAAACAAACAAACAAACAAACAAACACTTAATTTAATTGTAACTAAGGTAAACATAAAGGAAAGGAAAAATAATAATAATAATAATAATAGGGAAAAAATATCGCAATACTCAAGTAATTATGTCTTCAGAAAACTAAAATTAATCTAACTGAAATTATAGACAAAATACTGCTAGTTTTAAACCAGTTGTATGCATACAAAGTGAACGATTAAAGTATATATAACACAAATGTGTGTACTATCAAAAGTTTGAATTGACCAAATAATAATAATATAATAAAGAATAAGAATAATAATTGACCAAAGTTAAATTTCCAAATCAAATCTAAAAAATAGAGCTAATCAAGGAGTCTAATGATTTTGATTTTTTATTTTATCCACATAACTGAAAATCACTCAAACTGTATTAAAAGGAAATATCTAAAACGATTATACTCTAAATAGGGTAAGTGATAGTATATGTGCCATTTGACAAACAAGGCATGTCCTCCTTAAAGGTACATTAAGAACAGTTTTGCAGGAAAAATGCTGCTTCTTTAAATATATATACACAATTTGCACAATACCGATAATTCCAGTTTCTCACCTGGCCAGTGAGGAGCTATCATTAATATTATTGTTATACGTATAATAAGGGTGATACTAACAATGGGGCAGCTGTGGATTGGTAGGGGGAGCAGGTTGTCAAGTGCAGAGGTTCGAAGCATAGCTCCTCCTGTCTACATGTCGAAGTGTCTTTGGGCAAGACACTGAACCCCAAATTGCCTCCAATGGTCAGTGTGCACTCGCCACCATTGTATAGTTGTATAGTTTTGTATTGTATAGTGTATAGTGTATGAATGAATGCATGAAGACCACCCGGGGAGTGGCAGTCGACTATAAAAAAAAAAAAAAAAAAAAAGAAAGAAAGGATGGCCAAAGTCCCCACCAGGGTTTCGGGGCCATGTATTTAACATGAGGTCGTGTCGGGGGACACTGACAAAGTCCCCACCAGGGTTTCGGGGCCATGTATTTAACATGAGGTCGTGTCGGGGGACACTGACAAAGTCCCCACCAGGGTTTCGGGGCCATGTATTTAACATGAGGTCGTGTCGGGGGACACTGACAAAGTCCCCACCAGGGTTTCGGGGCCATGTATTTAACATGAGGTCGTGTCGGGGGACACTGACAAAGTCCCCACCAGGGTTTCGGGGCCATGTATTTAACATGAGGTCATGTCAAGGGACATAGACGAAGTCCCCACCAGGGTTTCGGGGCCATGTATTTAACATGAGGTCATGTCAAGGGACATAGACAAAGTCCGCACCAGGGTTTGCGGCCACGTGAAGAAAACCGGTTTTTAACATGTTAAATGGAAAATGTATGAGATGGCACTACAGTCTGTGACTGAGAGTACACTCATGTAAAAAAAAAAAAAAAAAAAAAAAAAAAAAAAAGAAACAAGTAGGGGGTTAGTCAATCAGCTTTTGTAGCTGCTTGGATTTCTTGGTTGTACACAAGACTCGAGTTTTGGTAGCTAAGAGTAATCCCCCTGAGAGCGCTGACATGTCATAATATATTGCAATTGCTTATTTTATTTTTCTTTATTTTATTTTACCTTATTTTATTTTATTTATTTATTTTGCTCCTGTGGCCAAGGCCTGGTTTACGGGCCAGCAGAACTGATATCATCTCACGTGTGGGGTAAGTAAAGACATGAATGAATGCAGGAGCGAATGTAGCAGACAACACCGACTTAGGCCGTAGGCCTGTGGCTTGAATGGTTCTATGTATAACCTTGTGAACGGCTGTTTTGACAGCCTGATCTTGAAGTTGTATGTGTCTATGTCATGGAAAACAGCCATGTAGTTGATACAGCTTGGTGTAGACGTACACTAAGTTGTGGAGACCGTGGTGTTTGTTTTACATACCATAAGTTTTATTGTTTATATAGACCAGTATATGTCTACATCTGTATGAGGAAGTTAAAGTTGATCAGAACAGCAGACAGAATCATACAATTCTGTACTCTAATATAGTTCACTGTAGCAGAATACGGTAACCAAAGAAATATATATATATATATAAAATAATAATCTTAATTTTAAACAAAGAGTTACTCCATATAACAAAAACAAATGTAACAAACAAATACCAGAAATATCTTTGACAATTACAATACAAGTATTGCAAGGATAATTAGTCCGTTTACAGACCAGACTCAGAGCAAAACAATAACCAATCAGAGATTATTCTACTGCAAGATCATTTTTAATGGGCTGGTCTGAAATTTGAGAAAAAAATTGAAGAGAGTCTGGGTCCTAGAATCAACAGCGTTCCAAAGAATAGATCCTCTACTCTTGTCTTATTGAAAAGCTATAGGGTATATACAAATATTCCGCTTGGCGAGGGACATAAGAATGAATATTGGAATTAGAGAAAAAATTGAAACCATTTGGAAGTGTATGAGAGTCGTAAGTAGCCTTTGTACACAAATATAAATATCTGCAGGGATTTTACCAGCAAGACAGACAGAATGTTTAGTTTCTAAAAAAGGGGGAGCAGATGGTTCGACTCAATACGAGAAGGACTTAAGTGCTAACAATTTTGTTTAAAGTAAAACAATTATTTTGAAGAATAGATAAATAGAGGGTCAGCCCATATCATGATACAATAGGATGGGTAAGGAAAAAAACTCAAACTAGTGTAAGAAACAACTATCCTTTTTCCAATTTAAGTTATTATCAATTATGATACCTAATAACATTGAAGCAACTTGATTGATTTTCATGGCGTTGCTGACAGACTTGCATCCTCCCCTGAACACCTGCTACTATTAGTACAAAATAAAATTAATTATCTACCTTCAGGGGTAGCTTATTTGTCTGAAACCAATCCACAGGAGCTTAGATACGTTTTTATCTGCTTCTATAATTAGTTTGACAAAATCCTCATGTGACTTTATAAGGTACCCAAGCAAAAAAAAAAAAAAAAAAAAAAAAAAACATTTATATAGATAAAAATTAAGGCGGTCAGCATTAACTAGTTAATCGTGAGTTAACTCAACCACGAGTTAACTCGATCAATTTTATTAGTGCGCGATTAACTCGCAATAAAAAAGCAAAAGCCAAGTGGGTCTTCTCACGTGGTTCGATTGCGCCAAAGGTAGATACATAAGTGTTAAACATCTGCATCACTCAAGTTAATTTAAAATAAGTCTACACAATTGGAGAAAAGACTCTAATAAGTTCTCAGGTTAGCTCTAATGGTTCCAACATCAATACAGCTTGGAATTATGGATGAAAATACACGTTATCAAATGTGGTCTGTGGCTCGGTCAAACGATGAATATTGGATAATATAATGATGGATAATATAACAATGGATATGCAAAAATCCCATTAGGCAGACAAATATATACTCCAATCTCGCAGTCACTAAGTCAATTGTTGGTACTTTTAAGATCTAGATTAGTGTAGGGCATATATGTCAAACTCAAGGCTGCGGGTTCAAATCAGGCCCGTAAATGAATCTCCTTAGGCCCGCAGGAAGACATTTAATTACTATTAGAACTAGTACCTGTGTGTTGAAACACCGTCTGGCGCACAACGTGGCACACTGGGCATTTGCACCGACGTCCCTGGTAGGATATTAGGGTAGTGTTATCCAAAACATTCCAATTAGAAATGCCCGCATTCACTCTGCAATGACGTAGGAGTAAGATGCACAATGACATGACGAAGACCCATTAGCTCTGCAATGACGCATGAGTAGATGGCCAATGACACGACAAAGACTTACTAGCTCTGCAGTCTGCACTAACGTAGAGACACAATGACGAAGACCAACACTAAGTGTATAATATTAATTACTACATACATGGGGATGTCCCCATTTCCCCATACACGATATTTGACACAGTTTGCCAGCATGACGACTTGGACAGTTATTAAGTGAATAAGTGAAATAGTTATAATTTGGCTAAACCATAACTACAGTTTTCACATCATGCATGGAAATGGGAAGTAAAGGTATGGAAACACACTGAAATACTTAAGTTGAGAGAGAATTATCTAATAATTACTCGTAACTAATGTACAGTATCTAAACAAATATACAGTGTACAATATCTAAATATATGACCATCTATTTGCATATTACAACGTATTAGCCTCAAACGAGAAACAAAATATTGAGTTAGTAAATAGTAAGTAAACGCAAAATGACAATACACAAAAGATTATACAATAAATATATATTTATGTACCTGATCAAGTGTTGCTCTTGTGCTCAAGGGCGCTTCGACTAAAATCTGACGTTGATTAGGACATCAACAAGAACTCATTGGTATGTTGTATGCTTTTAACTCATACTAACCCTAGACATGGTACAGATAACACCTAATAAACAGCAATTCCACGAAAATAACAAAAAAAAACTGTCTACACCCCACCCACCACCATCCAAGACCAACATGCTAACTAGAAATACTGCAATTAAAAAAATGTAGAGTGTGATTGCCGCAGTCGCTTGTTTTGGCCCCTTGCATTAATTTTGCCAGTCAGTTATGATGTCGAATTTCAATTCAACCCAGTGATCATATGCAATTAGGAGGGGATGTATATGCCCCAAAACATGTTTTTGGCATTGGCTACATTTTACACTGTTGTGGCGCCTCCCACACAAAAAAAAAAAAAAACAAAAAAAAAAAAAAAAACAGAAATAATTTTGTCTCCCTGTTGGTTCCACCACTCACAACATGTGATTCAAATCTGGGGGGGTTGGGACAATTGGTGATTGATTTGTTGCATTTTTTTTTTGTAAAATAGGCCCCTCCCTCTAACTTTGGTAGTAAATTACGGCCAAACGATACGCATAATAAAAAATTGTGACAGGCCACTTTTATCAGGTAGCTCCAGATAGTATGTGCGCAAAATTTTAGCTGTGGAGGAGTAGGGTGCCAAACTTAGTTACCTAGAGAAAAGAATAATAATGCGGAATAAAGTGTTATAATTACAACAGTCTGGTTGCAACCACACTAACTAGTGGACATACAAATTTTGCCAGGTACAGGCTATGAACATTAACAAACAGGTGTGGTAGTCGAGGAGGTAAAATGAGATAGTGACACAGTTTCACAACAAAGTACTGTAGTACAGATCCATCAGACATCAATACCAGTGTTGCACAGAAATATTGCAAGGTACATCAGGTATGTACAACAATGTGACAGGGGAGCAATGAGACATTGAAAAAATGATATTATCCAACTACGTCTCATTCCAAAAAAAAAAAAAAAAAAAAAAAAAAAAAAAAAACAACAACAGCAGGACAATACTTGACTTCACATGTTACAGCCTACTAGGCTGTCTGTTCAAAGACTGTCGCACATCCTGTTCCACTCAAGAGACATTGTTGCTGATACTGGAATCCACCATCCAGTGCAGCGACACAAACAATGAACTGTTCCGAGTGTTTGGGGGACACTCATCAGAGGCAACTGAGAAGCCAACAACGAGAGCACCAACGAACTGACGAGGCCGCAGACAACCAGAACTGACAAGGCAGACCACAGACAACCAGCACACAGTGATGGAGTAAAAGAACTGTTCCAGTGTTTGGGGAGACGCTCACTCAGACAGACTGAAATGACCACACCACTTAAGGTCATGGGGCTGTGGTGCAACGCCTGCACTACCTCTGCCCACACGCAAGGCCGGAGTCATTTGAAGTCAAATATTGGACCTGCCACAGTTGAAGTTTCAGTAATTCAGGTCAAACAAAACAATCAAATAAGGCGGGAATGCAAATTTATGAGCAACATTGGTATAAACACCAACCAACAACTGACGTCCCCTACAGGAAAAGGACTTATGTTCCCCCCTCCCACCCACATAGAACATCATGTGTGTAGACCGCGGTGGTGGATTAGGATCTACAAACTTACTGCACATGTCTGTTATCTGTTGACGGCTTGTAAACCTGTTCTTTTCACATACAACACCAAACACATTTGTTGTAGGTAATGAGGCGTGATCTGATGTTATATTAGTTATATTACCCATTTTGATAGAATAAAATCATTAGGGTATTATTACCGTATGCGATTTGTTACTGCCCAAATCTGGTTACTAACACCATAGTGAAGTTAAATGAAGTTAAAATAAATAAATAATACGATGGAACACTACAAACACACAGCTGAACCGGCCAATTATAATTCTAGAACCAAAATATATATTTTTTCAAATGTTATCTCATCGCACAGGAGTGGTGGTGGAATTAACTAAACTCAGTAATTGAACTAAATGCATAGTGGTTGACAAACTTAAGTGATAACCTTTAGTCTGCTAATGCACACTGCTACAATCAGTAGTATAATCAGTGGGCCATATAGGCCATAAAAAGGCCATATTGATATTGGAACGTCTTAAAATAATGACACTTAGCTAATCAAAACAATGAATACATAACACCAATGCCAGAAGTAATTAATTAAGGTAATTCAAAAGTGTGCTAATAATTACGCTTCAAGGAAAATCACCTAAATGCAGTAGCAATATTAAAGTACAGCCTCAGTACGGGGAAATTAAAGTGCTACTACAAGTAGCCCCAAAGTCAACTGACCAGATGCCAAACTGTGGCTGCAACTGTGGCTGCAACTAAAGAAGAAAGCAATTACTATTTGGTATACTGTACACAATACAATGTATCTCATCAAGTTAAGGTTTCGTGTGTATACCTTAATTGTCCCTGCTCATGCATTCCATTTCTGCTAATAACAATAGTTCAGGCCCAGTGCACATGAATGAACATCAACCGGAAGTGAACATCTAGTTACTATTATGAAATACAATAGGACTTCACAACAGTCATGACACACTGCTCACACTGCCACTATAATGCATAAAACGGTAGTCGCAGACACACATCTCAAGACACTTAGCTGAATCTGAAACCGGAAGATATGACCAAGACACAGGGTGACTGCTAATTTGGTTAAATTATACTCTTGGTTTAAACTATAGTGGCATTTGACTTGCAAAATAAATTAGATAATTAATTATCCTGAAAATAAATACATTTTGTATTACCACTACTAGCTACGAGGAGTACATGTTGGACAACAAATGATTTGTTTAGATAAGAGAGATTCTAGATTACTAGTGAGGGATACCATTACTTACATATAGGCACAGTGAGCAGCACAACATCATGCAACGTTGTTTAACATTTTTTTCTCATCACTTTTTGAACGATGCCACATGCCTCCAAATCATTGACCAGGTTAGTATAGCCAAAATCAATTTTATGATGTCAAAGCTTGTACCATACACAGACCCTCGGGCCTAATTGGAGTCGAACACATTGACGCATATTTTCTCCACTGTTGTGGGGTCACGTTATCAAGTGAATTGCAAGTCTACCGACTCTTCTGAATCGTTTACACTTGACTCTAGGTTTTGGCAGTTTATCGATTTTACAAAAAAAAAAAAAACGGGTCACTCATATACTTCCATTTTGGATAGGTAGGTCATGCTGTTTTAGTTTATCAAGTTGGTTGTAGTTTGATTGTATGGCATCCTCATATTGCAGTTGGGTGTGTGGGAACAACTATGTAATATCCTGGACAGGAGGTCTTGGTGTTGGGAGAAGGACGGTTAAGAAATATCAGGCGTTTGTCCTGTCATTTCTAGTCCCAACACTCTTGTCAGGTGATCAGATGTGCATTTGAAGGATCATTAGTCTGGAATCGGCGTATAGAGTGTGTGCAATCAAAATATGTATTTCATCTAATAAAGAATCCCATTAAGAATGGGAAAAAAGGTTAAAATTTGGGTTGGTAAAATAACTGTGAGAAAATATAAGAAGTAATAAGGGTTAAACCACAAAGGTGGGGCGCTACAGATAAGGCAGGGCAACTCACCAGTGAATACATCCGAGAGTGGCAGAAGACTACAGAAATTACAGAAATTAGAAATTACAGAAAATACAGAACTAATGGAATACAAACCACAAAATACTGCTTCAGCAGAGTACCAATTCCAATAAAAAAATAAATAAATAAGAATAAAAATAAATTGACAAAATCAAATATAACGTTAAAAAATGCTCAATATCAATGCAGAACGTGGGTCTTAAAATCGCAGGAAAAAATCGCAGGAAACTACATTGTTCAAACCTATGTGACCAAATTTCCCTTACACGGTGAGTGGTACCAAGCCGGAATGAATATTTTATCCAAATGTGGACGAGGAGCAAGGAGATAATGTATAAATGTCAAATCTAAATTAACCATAACAATGTTTACCCCACAGGAACAGGTCTACAGACAAGGAGGGAGGTCTAAAAGTCCAAAGTGTTTTAGTAATCAAAAGCCATATTGCATAGTACATAATATGATGTCATGTCAACTTTGGATTGTCTTGACAAGGAGGGAAAGTAAGAGGACAAATAGAATGGTGTGCAATAACAGAATATCAAGGAGGGGTGTCCAATTCATAACTGTAACACATTTCCCACAGGGGCGGAGAATGTTTGGATGTAGGGACAAATTTCCAAATGTGCATGTGTGGTAATCTTATTCCGGGAGGTCAAAGTATTAAACTAACAGTTTCACAGTACAGCAGCTCGAGAGACCCTCAGTTGCGAGGTAAGCGACATCTATAGCCCGTATCCGAAGGTTACTAATGTGAATTACAGGGCAAGGTGGAGCACACGTTCCAGGTTATATCTAGGAGGGACGAGGATGGTTTGTCAGAAATCAAGAATAATGTTAATTTTTCAGTTCTAATAACTTTTTGATTGTTTGTGATTCTGTCTGTGTCAATCAAACCCGATGCCAATGAAATAACGCACTAACAGACTAATAAAACCCAATTAGAGTGTTTGTATAGATTGATTATGCATGCTATGGCTCCTCTTAAGTGAAAACTACCCAACGCATTGCAGATGGCCAGGAAAACAACTATACACTGATTTTAACTTCAAGCATCCATATAGTAGTAGCACATTACACTAAAACATTCTCTTGACAATAGGTAGGGGTTCCACCCAACTGAATGGGAATCAAAACCCATTAGTATTGATTACATGTTTTCAGTTTAATATCAAGGAGGGTGAAGATTTCACTAATTTAACAGTAAACATCAGCCTAACAAATCTAGTTTTGGACTCTGTAAATTACATCCAACATGTAATTATGGCCATCTACTTGACTAGTTCTGCTACATGCTACACTACACTCACAATCTAGTGCGAAAGGACTTAAATGGAGGCCAGAACACCAAACACACTATACAAGCCCTGTAGCATAGTACATCCCCCTCTACACACGGCATGCATCCCCCACTACACATTACACACCTCCAAGAATGCAGCACAGTACATCCCCTCTACACATGGAGTGCACCACCTACTACACATTGCATACACCCCCAAGAAGACAAGAGCCCCCATCAACCCTGTGCATGGAAGAGCAAGATCGTAGTCAGCAGCCCATGGGATGGGGCTCCCACCTCGGAGGTTGGGCGTTTGTCTATTCATGACCCCCAGCTTTCAGGGTGCGGACCCGCAACTAAGGACACACCACCAGCCTAGTTTACAGTATAGGTTAATCCATTAGACTGTCCAAACAAATAATAAGGTATAAGACAAAAGTGTCTGAGACTATTAATTAGTTATTGCTTAGATTTAAGCAATAACTAAGGAGGGGATAACATGTATGATTTTGATACAAAGGCTGGGTAACTCGGGAATAGGCCAAATTTTAGTTTTTAAAAATATGGTGGTGCTCCGAATCGCCAGACTACCTGACCAGTCCATCCAGAATCAACGCCTCCCACCTTCATCAAGGGCCCCTGGCAGAAGAGGAACAAGGAGGGTGATCTCACTGATCAGTTGCAGCGGAAAAACAAAGAACTCACTTAGGCACTGTACCTCTGCGGTACTGGCATGCATTTTTATCCTTCAGCAGTATTGAATAATGTGGAAAGACTTTTTCAGGGATTTTTTCAGAAATTAGGCAATTTATCATTGGTTATTATAGAACAGCAGGCTTATTTCAACATCAAAAGCCAAGTTACCCCATTGGGGGATGACAAAAAACAAATTGTGTCCGGGTTATATGGGACCCTCAATTCCCATGTCACTTTGCAGATGTCAGTTATTGTCCAGAGGTGGACCGTGGCCAAATGGTATGGATGGGGTTTGGGACCCCTCATCCATAGGGGCAGGTTTTCCCACATATAACATCACAAAGAAAGTGGTTTTCCTGGCTAACAGGTTTTTCCATATATAACAACAGAAAAGGTGGTTTTCCCTACCTCACATGTGTCCACGGCTGTTCCAATGACTGGCAGGAGTAACAACCTTTTACTTTTACTATTATACTATAGTATTTGAGAGGCAAGGAGTACCCTAATAAATCAATGTGAGTTTACCTTTTATCTTATGATCCAACTGAAGTAAAAACATTTAACCAATTGTACTGATTTGTAAAATTACAGTTTTTCTTACAAGGCAACTTATTTCTAAAGCATCAAAATGTTTTAAAGATCCAGCATAATTATTATTTAATTGTTTTGACACAGAAGCATCGTCAGTATTAACTCCGATATAGTATTATTACACGTTTTTTGTAATAATTTCATTTTAGTTAAAAACAAAACATTGAGTTATGTAATTACCCATAACATAGATGAGAGAATCGTTTCACCTAATGCTGTACTTAAGTTTGAATTTATGTCGATTTACATAAATAGTATAATTCCTTTGCATTGAATTAGTGCCTGGCTTTGAGCTGATCCTAACTAGAATACCTGGCACCTGGTCCGTTGGCGTGATGAACGAACTGTCACGGACTGGTGGTAGGACAATATTGCAGGTTCTTTCCCTTACCCCAAGCAAGCTTAGCATAGATTGAAATAATTTAAGTTGCACCCGGGGCACCCCTTGAACGTTATACGCTGTCCATATACTTTGGGTTTTTGATCTTTGCTTCTTTAAAATCGCAAAGAAGGAGGGGTGATGAGATAGAAAGTGGAGCTTTGAGCTCACACCATGTCTTGTAAGAATGTGCCACGTCAAGGCCACAGCGAGATAGTGAGTTATTAGAGATTACAGTGGGTACAGCGAGTTACTGAGTACAGGCTAGGCAGAATTCTCCAGGATGAACACAGCGTTGGACCTGAGCTTTTGAGGGGCGCCCCGGCCAGAGAGCTGATATAATGTGAATCTCGGTTCGCAGTATAACAGGTCGTATTTGCTTTCAATCATATAATGTTCATTTGCTGTTCATATTCCTATCATGAGAGGGATTCAGTCGATCCCATTGTATAGAAAATAAATATGTCTGGGTCCCACAGAAGTTATGTCTACAGCCTCTTATTGGACTTTAAAGGTGGTCGAACGTATACTGACGCATTAGATGCTGCAGGGGAACTGCCCAGTGCCCACAGCCCTCCTGTGAGACACAGACTGAGTAGTAGAAAAAAAACAACAGCGATATTTTATCATGTAGCCTACACTGGTGAGGACCTATTATAGCCTATGAAAATATGTTGAAAAGTGGTGAAGTGGCCCTTTAAGAAAAGGTCTGGCACTGTCCACTGACTTTGTTCAAGACAAGTCATTGGACAGTGCAAGGCTAGAGAAGTTAAGTGGATTCATCAGCATGCCCTTCAATTCAGTTGTGCTCTCATTTTCTAATACAGGAGCCTTAAATTCCACAAATCTGAATCCCAATCAAAACGATTATAACCGGTAAGGGGTATAGGCTAAAAGATGTTTGCATTATAAAGCCATGTGAAACTGTCCAAATCATATTTTTGTCTAGCTCTGGTCCAGAACTCCACTGCTTCTGAGTCTGACTTGCATTGGACAATGCAAGTCAGACTCAGAAGCAGTGGAGCTCTGGACCAAATCATATTTTTGTCTGGTTTAGACTATCTATATACAGGCTAATAATTTTGACCCAAAAAATAATTGTTCATTACTTATAACTGATTAGTGAACGCCGATATATGCGCATCTATTCTCCACATACAATAAATACAAATTATCTATCCTAACTCGACAGCGAAAACATTCCCACAGGATGCTCCGATCCCACTCTGTAGGCTGCAGTCCACTCATATCCAATCCAAATAAGCTCTGCTCCGATAAAGAGGATATGTTCCCTTATCGGCCGACCAAACTATTTAATGTAGAAGTAGAAACACGTCTTACCGAACAATACTGTGCCGCTGCCGCTCAATATTCGATATCCCTCAAGTATATAAGCAACGGATTCTGGATTCCTGAATGGTCACTTGTCGCTCGGACTAGTATGTTTGCTCTCCTCGTTGCTCCGTTTTTATTCGCCCGCTCCTCCACGCATTCCGTCCGGATGATGATGGTGATGATGATGGTGCATGGGCGGTGTCAGCCACTACGGGACTGTCCCACACACACCACACCACCAGGTGGATACTTATCAAGAATAGATGACGTCATCTCACATCTGTTTATTTCTAACTACATATCACAGTGTTCAACCTTTTTCATACAAAGGCCCACTATTTATTCTGCATTAGCCACGGACCACCATTTGATGTTGAGTTTAGTCTCTCGGAGCCAAAACTAAGGATTTTCAAGTTTGTGTCCACAATTTAGGAACTGGCAAAACTTGGTCAAAATAACAATTCTTCAACAACTAATGTAGATGCTTGAAAATTAAGAAATTTAGATGTTTGAATATACTCTTTAGAGTGTAAATGATACCAAATGTACCCATAAGGGTCCGTTTGAATTTGGTATCATTTTAGGATCTCAAGAGTTACAGATCTATAAGGGTCCATTTGGTTACCAACTGTCCATCATTTACCTGGGGACCACCTGGAATCCTATCAGGGACCACTGGTGACCACTGGTTGAAAACCACTAATCAGTTTCACACTGGTAGAAAACATATAGGCCCTCATTTATCAAAAGGAGTGCAGATTCGTCCCCAAATTTCAACGTGGGTTTTGGAGTGCACACAACTCCACCCGGCATATATCAAGCGATCCCAAACAGCTGAGTCCATCCTAATTTCCTTCCTACGATGATAAATGTGACGGCTGAAATCAATCTGGCACGCCCTTGGAAACAGGCCGCTCCTCCCTTTCTTTGCGACATAAACAACTGCAATACGACCAGCAACCATGGTGATGAGGGGGGAAAAAAATAAAAAACTTTCCACCGATCGCGCTGCTTCCTGCGGCCAGCCAGCCAGCCAGCCAGCCCCCCCAGCCCGATTGCGCTGCTTCCCGCGGCGCGACAGCCCCCCCCCCCCCTCTTTCACATAGACACACGCAACTCCGTTCGCCGTTGTTTTAAGTAGGCTAAGTAAAATAATAGCATGGCATTTGGTTTTATTTTTAGTTTACACTCTCAAGAGCCAACTTTCATCTGGTTACCTGGGGACCACCTGGGACCCTCTCAAGAACCACTGGTGGTCCTCGGACCACATTGAAAACTACTGGCCTATAGGACCAGTTTTTATTACATCGCCTGAATGGAATAGGCTACAGGTTAATATTCTGCAGTGTAGGATTAAATCCATGCATTTTTAGAAAGAGCGCAGCCCCCCCCTCTCCCCCGAGTCGGACTGCTGCCTGTGAGTGACCACGTAGCCTAAATCAGAGATAGATAACTGCCAGCAGTGACAAGACAGTTCATAATCTCATATCAACCATATAATGTGATCGCCGGTGATTAATAAATGAATCGATGGCAGGCACATGACTGCAGGAGTGCAGGTGTTACATATTAGTGTGATGATGCTGATTTACAAGCTTTCTATCCTTCGTGCAGGCCATAATTGTAGATAGTGAGGCTGTGCATGTAGGCTATTGTCACTGCAAATAAAAGTGCAAATAAAAGTGGCTTTTATTTAATTCTTTTTTTCATCAGGATTAGGCATTAATGAATAAAAACTTTCCACCGATTGCGCTGCTTGCCGCGGCGCCCTCCCTCTCTGTTTCACACGGACACACGCAAGTTGCCTTGTTTATTCAGTACCTAAGTAAAATAATTGCATGGTATTTGGACCCGCAAGGGTCCACTCGGTTTTATTTTTAGTTTACACTCTCAAGAGTTACATCTGGCTAAACCAACTTTTCATCTGGTTAACCAACTTAGCCTGGGGAACACCTGGAACCCTCTCAAGAACCACTGGTGGTCCTCGGACCACTTTTTTTTTTTATTACATCGCAGTAAATGGAATAGGCTACAGGTTTGTATTCTGTAGTGTAGGATTAAATCCATGTATTTTTAGGAATAGCGCACGTAGGCCTACCTCCTTCCCCCTCAAGCTTTCTATTCATGCAGACCATTGTACAAACCAGACGTAGGCTACTGTAGATCCACATCGATGCAATCTCCCGCCGATCCGCGATCACGACTACCGAAATTGCTCTCACAAGCAGCCTACTGTAGGTCTGCAGTTTATCTGAGTGACTGAGGCGAACGATATACCTGTACTAACGTAGCATATAATATCATTTTAAATAGTCAGGCTGTGCATGTATTTGTCACTGCAAATAAAAGTGGCTTTTATTTTATTTTCACCCCACCGGGATCAGGGATGTAATCTCGCATAATATGCCTTTTCAAACCTATATATTTTTCATCTGTATCATTTATTAGGTTTTATAGCTATTAGGAGTGAATAGATAACTTTAGATACCTTTCTGCAGTTCAGACAATGCTGCCCCGCTTGTTTAGGACAGAAAAACAGGCAAGGACAAATCCTACGACAGCTCCCGACCTGACGTGGGTTTTGTCCGGACGTGGGATCAACTTCAAGTTCATGGTGGGAATGATATATGTCAAACAAGGTGGGAATTCTGCTCTACGCATGTCCTACGTTCATTTTTGGGTGTACACCACGTTGATAAATGAGGGCCATAGTTACTACTGCTACTACTAATAATACGGTAGGCCTAATGGTAATAAATATTTTTGTTATAATTCACAACACAATTTTGCAAATAATTTACTGTACATCTCTGTATTTAAAGGAGAATTCCACCCCAGAAGGCTTGCTCACCTTTATTTGCAATTGATTTATGTCCTATCTTAAAAAGTGGTCCAGTTATTATTTTGTGAAAAAAAGGGAAACATGGATGTTTCCCCTATACCTCAACATAAGCTTAGAATGGGGCTATGGGGTGTTGTTCAAATTCACCCATTTCCATCACTCCAAAATGCAATACTTTGCTATATATTCTCCTTCCACTATACCAGTAGTGTGTGGAGTACTCACACTTTCACTGTGGCCCCACCTTTTTTGGACATTTATTTGAGTACTGCTATGCTACCTAGCCTACTTCATTTAGTTCCAAGTTCACTGGATCTTCTTCTCTGTCCATCTGGGGTGACCACACATCACAAACACCACACACACTCACAATGTGCACATGTGCACGCACACGCACTCAAACTCTCAAATCCTCAGAGAAGGCAAAATAGAGGTTCCCTTCCCTATTTCAAGCTTTTCTGTAAGTTAAAAATGTGTGTATTTATCTACTATTGCAAAAATAAATTCTAAATTCTACAAAACATGATTACAGATAAACAGATGCATCAGTTATCCTTTTTAGTCAGCTTCAATCAATAGTCTATCATGTCCATCAGTCCATGCTCTGAAGCTAATCAACTGCCAATATTTGCAAATGTCCACATGAAACGTTAATGCAGCTCCCTGATGCAGTTGATACACTGCATTTATCATCACTGTTAACCACCAAGTACTTAAACACTCTACAACTGAACAGAACTGAGTTATCTGTTGTTTTTGTTTATGTTCCACAGAACATGAATGCTGGGCCTCAAGTGGTTAAAGGCATTGCCTTTGCTTGAGAAGACAAAATGCGGCCTGGGCGGCTGGGCCACATATGCGTTGTGGAATCAAATCCTGATAACGATGTCAATAAGGACGACATTCACTGTGTGTCACTGTCTCTCACCATTTCCAATGTATATAAGTGTAATGTTGTATCAGACCACTAAAACAAATCTTTAAAAATGGAAAAAGAAAAAAATAAAGATAAGAAAGTTTGGTGTTGCTTCCCGGAGCTTATAAGTGCACCATGAGATTCAGCAGAATCCACTTGGGAGCTACCGGTATTTATAAACAGTGTTTCCTAAGAAATGACAAAACAACTAATCTGATTGGACCTTCCTTCATGGAAAGTAACGTCAAGGAAACGTCACGCGTAGAAGAGGTCTGTGTAGTTTATTCAAATGGTCTGTTTGTAAACAGAAATTACACTGTGGCATCAGTGGTGCTTTCCAGTATTCTTCAGTTTGAGCGTTAAGGTCAATGTAAGGCAACAAGCAGCCATAACTCATGGCTCACTATAGAGATTATATCTGGCCTGGCAATCATTTAGTACATTTACTAAATCATTGCCAGACCAGATATAATAGTTTACATATCTGACTTATAATGTTCAAAGTGTGGTCTGTGGACCTCCAGGATTCCTTGAAGGGCTCATGCTCTCCAGCTAAATTAACCTACTGATTGTTTAAAGTAAATTGATCAAAAAAGGGCTGTACTTCAGGAGTATACAGGTACAAAGTGTACAAGAATGTATAGTACACAATTGTATACTTGGTTATTGGGGTCCATGTGTGAACTCAGTATATTTACAAACAAGCTGGGGTTCCTTGCATTTAAAAAGCCTGGGACTACCTGAGCCATAACATAGCACCCATAAGAAGTGAATTCATAAATACATTAGGTACAGTCAGACATTCAGGCTAATGTGCACATATGGTTGTGTGTAGTCCATCCAGTGCCAGAACTTGACTAACCCTGTATTATGGCTGAAAATGATCCCCAATAGATCACTCATGCCGGCAGGCTAAGCCTGGGAGTAAAACAACTGTGTGACGCGCAACATTATACATTGACCCAATGATAAGAATGATTCAAACAAGGAAATACGTTTATGCTGTGTTTACTGCTGATCAGTGCACCAAAATATTACAATCAATCAATATCAATAAATACAATCGTAATAAATATGTGCAAAGATGCAAAAACAGTGAGTAAATACAAATAAGAATCAAACAACCAAAGTGCCAAGTGCTAAAGTGCGGTCAACAAATTATGTAGCCTCCCAGCTCACCCTGCCTCCAAGAATCCAAACCAGCCTTGGAGTGAGCTGGGAATGACCGTGCACTTGTAGCCTACGGTGGCCACCCACAGTGGTACTTCGACCAATAAACGAAGCCCAATGCGGTGCGCACCTCACCAACCCAGTGAAACATAATGTGAGCTATATAAAACGTCATTTTGGCTCCTACATTCCGGCCCCTAATTATGCCTGGGCACTAATTACAACTATTCTTAATATGTAGGAGCTCGAAATTAGCCTTAGCAGAGTACAAAAAATAGAAATAGAAAATTCAATGCAATTCTATGCAAATAGTCAATCATCATAAATCATTTTCTCGAATAGGATCTTCGTTCATCCATATTCTCCTCTCCATCTGCAAAACAGGGAAATAAAGAGAGTGGGAGAGAGAGAGAGTTCAAAGAGCTCGAGAGCTCCAAGCGAGAAAGGATCCATAGAGCATGAGCTCTCCATGTGAGACTTCAAGGCCCCTCTGCTTCCTGAAGCCACGTGAATCTGCATGCTCTCACGTAGTTTCTCTTCATCAAGATCTGGCTGCGCAAGAAGCTTCCTGCTCTGAACCAGGTCCAACATCTTCCTGACCCCAAGAAGCCAACTGACCACTTCTCCCAACCAGAACCAAGGCGGGATGCAACTGGTAAACGGCACGTTTTTCTCAGCATGAACTGCCCTCATGGAGACGTCTTTTGGAGAGACCTGCACAGAACGAGCGGATAGGTCTCGAGACTCCATTTCAACTTGCACCCAACTGTTGGACGACAAGGGTTCCACACCAGTTCCACTGTCTGCCAAGCTCCTGCACACACAGAGCTCCTCAGTGAGATGAGGCTTGTAGAGCCAGGCTACCCATTGCTGAGCAGCAGTTATAGGCAACGCCTCACCTCTGCATGTCTGATCTTCACTGAGATGAAGTTCCTGGTGCCGGGCTGCCCATTGCTGGACAGCACTTATCGACAAAACCTCACCCCAGCCCGGCTTAGCTCTGCGTATGCCTTGCAGATGTTTCTCAGTGCCCAGCACCACAGGTCCAATAAATCCTGTGCCATCTTCCTCGAGATGAAGCTCTAAGCGCCGGGCTGTCCATTGCTGGACAGCACTTATCGGCAACGCCTCATCCCGGCCTAACTGATGTACGCACTGTGTTTTCTTGACACTGCACAACGCAGGTGCGGTGAAACATGTGGGATGTCCAGCCACCTTCTTGTTCTGTTTACGGACACCAACCAGCTGAACAGACTTTGTGACAGACCCTGTGCTGCCTTCTGTCGTCGATCCAAGTTGTTCATCCTTCGTGCATTCGGGGACGCCTGACTTCGTCTGCTGCTCCCACAGCTGATCAACTCTGGCAACTGCAATACGGTTCACAGTGACGGCATTCACATCTGTGTTGTGAAATCTGCCGCCTCCTCCAAGGGGACCATTCACGGTCCAACCCAACATTGTTCTGACCGCGTAAGGACCACCACCAACACTCCTAACCACCTCCCATGGCTCTAGAGCCTCAGGAACATTGGTGCCAATAAGAAGATCCACCCCCGAGTCGATCTCTGTGATCTTGAGGTGCTCAAGATGCGGCCATTTCCGCAAGTCTTCCTGCCTCGGGATGTTACCTTGATCTACAGGCATGCTCTCCTGCGTGTAGACTGCAGGTAGCTCACAGAAAACATCTGTGTCCAGCCCAGCTACCTCCAAGTCCAAAACAACCCTGCTACTGACCACCTTCTCCTGACCCATTGTCCTTAGGAGGATGTCAGTCTTCTTTCCTGAGAGGTTCAACCTGTCCATGAGCCCCTCCGTGCAGAATGAAGCGGAGCTCCCAGGATCAAGAAAAGCATAGGTCACCAACATCTGACCTTTCTTAGACTTCACTCGAACGGGAAGTATGGCAAGAGTGCAGTCAGTCTCTCCGGCCCCAGTAAGACCACCGGACTGCACTGTGATCGAATTGTTCTCGTCTGTTGTCTCCAACTCTTCTGGCGCTTGCACTGGACTCTGCTCCTCAGGGTAGATATGCAACATGGTGGGATGCCTCTTACCGCACACTTTGCACACCAGACGTGCATTGCATTCACGGCTTCTGTGCCCAATGCACATACATCCAAAGCACAACCCTTTCTCTCTCAAGAAGGACATCTTCTCATCATGTGTCTTCCTTTCCAATAGACGACATGTGTCCAAGGAATGCCCAGCTCCACAAAGCAAGCAAGTCTTGACGACAGACAAACCAAGTTCTCTCTTCGGTCCAGTGTCAACCCTTTTGTCGACTGTAGCGACAGTAGTCGCAAAGCTACTTCTTTTTACTTCTGCAAAGTACTGAGATTTAGCAGGCTTCACTTCCTTCCTCGACACTGTGGGGGAGGAATCTTGGATATCCCCAAACAGTGGGTCGCTCGCAATCTTCACCTGCCATTCAATGAATTCAACGATGTCGCCAAAGGTGGCTCTGCGATGGTTCGTCTCCTGCAAGCTACAAGCGACATCTCTCCACTTCTCCCTGAGTTTGTAGGGCAACTTCTTGATAACAGCCTGCATGTTAGCAGGAACATCCAGCTCGTATGTGGATTCAAACTCCCCAAGAGCATTAAAGCAGGATCGCAGCAAGAAGCTGTAAGACTGAAGCGCATCGACATCCTCTGCCTTTATCACTGGCCACAAGAACACCTTGTTCATGTACGCAGAGGTGATCTTCAAAGAGTTGCCAAAATGCTCTTGCAACAAGGATTTGGCTGTGGCATAGCCAGTTTCGGAGGACATATGTAGACAACTGCGAATCATGTCTCTGGGCTTCCCTTTCGTGTACTGCTCGAGAAAGTACAAGCAATCCTTGGCACTGTGAGTTTTCTCCTCGATGCAGTGCTCAAAGGCTCTCATGAAGGTTTGGTACTCCAAAGGATCACCATCAAAGGTTTGCATGTCACGTCGTGGAAGAAAGAACAAAGACTGCTGTTGAGCAAGCAAAGAGGTTATCTTGTTCTGCTCCTTTAAGACAGAGATCAACTGATCATGATTGACGCCATCTTGGACTAAAGGTGAAGGTTGTTGTAACTGCAACTGAGGACGTACTTGAGGATCGGGCCCTCCACTCTGCCGCACTGTAGCTGTCTCGGTCTGAGGCTGCGATTGCAACCCTAGACAAGTCACCTTAGGCCGAACATCCAAAGAGGGAGGACGTGTCTGCTCAGGTTGAGCATCCAGGAACTGTGAATATGGCTGCTGTTCACCTGACATGTACTGAGATGGCTGCCATACTCGCTGCTGCCTCGTGTTCTTCACCAACATAGCTCGAGAATCAAGCAAAGATGGACGTGCGGCTGACTGCTTATGCCGTGCATCAAGTAGATGTGAACGTGACTGTGGTTCACCCATTACAACATGCTGAGAAGAGTACCCCCCTGACGGAGGAACAAAGGTTTCAGCATCAGGATCCAATGGTTGAGAAAACTTCTCTCTCCCTTTCTCAACATAAGAATTCATCCCATCTGACCTACTGGCTGAAGAACTAGACACCTGAGAGTAGGAGGCCTTCAAGACGTTGAGCTTAGCTGCTGATGCCTCTATCTCTGCTTCCAACTCTAGCTGTTCTTTCCTTCTTTTTAGTTGTGCCTCTTGCTCTTCACGAGTCCTTCTGAGCTGCGCCTCTTGCTCTTCTAGAGCCCTTTTCATCTGTGCTTCTTGCTCATCTAGAGCCTGTCTCTCTTTGAGCTTCTTCTGGCGAGCGAGAAGAGCTGCCATGTCTGCTTCTGCTATCAGGCGTGCGGATGCAGCAGAAGAAGTAGTGGACCTACACTTACTACCTGCAGTGCTTCTTTTCTTTGATGGCTCAACTGACACATTAGAGATACTATCATCTGGGTTAACATCATCAATGACTGAAGCTGCCACCACACCCCCACGGCCATCTGGAACACAGGAAGCATTTGGGTTATTCACTGCATTAGATGTTTCAACAAGATGTGGGGGTACATACACAGGTATAATAACCTCCTCCTGTAACTGCGCTGTACTTTGAACAGAAAGATTTTGCGAGAGCCATTTGTTTGCATTTTCAGTGAAATCAACTTTGCGTTTTTGTATGTCTGAAAACCAATTATTTTGTCTCTCTTGTTCCTCTGGGGGAAGCAATGGAATAACTGCATCATGGAGATGGCTTGCTTCATCGTACAGAGCAGATACATTGAAAAGATTAAACTGGACAGCCTTTGCGTTTTCAGAGCTTTGCATGAGGTCATTAATTGCTTTTACAAGTTGTTCAATCCTTTTAACCTTAGCTTTGCGTTCGTTTTGAAGTTGTTCAATTTTATTTGATAGTGCTTTTGCAGTGAGCATTGATTGCCGTTTTGGCTCGTTTGCACTGATAGTAGAACCTGGCCTTGATGAACTAGACATTTTGAATTTGCATTAAAATGAATCAAAGTCAAAATCATTTGCATCCAAATCGAAGTCCAAAAAACACCGCAACAGCCCTAGTAGAATGTGCGTGTAAGTGTGTGAATGCGTGGCTATTGCTCCCCACTAAACTGCCTAACGACCCGTAAACTGCCGAATGCAGACCCTGTGTCTTCAGCATGTAACGATAGGTACTTATGTGCCTATATATCTCTATAAGAGACGGCACTCCTGGGCCACCCGTTCCACGGGTTTTGTAATGCGGGCCGAACCCGTTCATGCACAAGAAAAACAACAAACAATAGCCCACAGCCAGAGCTATAGGCTAAAGCCACTTTGCCTATAGGGGAACAATAGAGTGAGCGTGTGCTTGCAACAAGTGTGTGTTTGGGGCGGGCCGCTACGCGATGCATCGAACATAACGTGGACTCGAAAAGCAAATGGATTAAACAATACGAGTGCAACCTAGTGCCGCGGTGCACGTCCGTGCGTGGTCCATTGTTTAAACGCCGCGGGGAACCAGGTAGGTTAAACACCCGACACCAATAGCGATCCAGAATGATACAATTTGTTGACAATGTAGTGGCTGAAAATGATCCCCAATAGATCACTCATGCCGGCAGGCTAAGCCTGGGAGTAAAACAACTGTGTGACGCGCAACATTATACATTGACCCAATGATAAGAATGATTCAAACAAGGAAATACGTTTATGCTGTGTTTACTGCTGATCAGTGCACCAAAATATTACAATCAATCAATATCAATAAATACAATCGTAATAAATATGTGCAAAGATGCAAACAGTGACAATAATAATGAGAATCAAACAACCAAAGTGCCAAGTGCTAAAGTGCGGTCAACAAATTATGTAGCCTCCCAGCTCACCCCGCCTCCAAGAATCCAAACCAGCCTTGGAGTGAGCTGGGAATGACCGTGCACTTGTAGCCTACGGTGGCCACCCACAGTGGTACTTCGACCAATAAACGAAGCCCAATGCGGTGCGCACCTCACCAACCCAGTGAAACATAATGTGAGCTATATAAAACGTCATTTTGGCTCCTACTAACCCTGTATCTATGACAACATACATACAGTATCAGGGAGGTACAGTCTTGGGTTAGACTTCATTACGTCTTGTCTTAGCCATGTTTTTGGAATTCCACTCTGAGGACAATGCAAAAATGTTTCTCTAGAGGAGACCTTGTGTTGCAATATGGCTTATTTATTGCTTGTTTATTTTCAAAATCGAGTTGATGCATACCCCCCCCCCTCTCTCTCTCTCTGTAATTGAACTAATATATCCCTTGACATTTCAGCCAGGGAAAAAACAGCACAAAAATGATCACCACACGCATTTCTATCTGCACCTGTTCAGTGCCGGCATTTCAGCTAATGACTTCATCTAATGATCCCAAGGTTAAACATACTTGCTGACTCCTAGTTTATGTGATTTAGGTAAGTTCTAAAATTTAGTAACATTCCTGGCAGGGAGTGTAAGACGGAACTAAAAATAGGTCTTTTGTTTTTAAAAGGTGTTTAACAAACCGTGGCCTACACAAATTCATAAGCATGTCTTCTATGATGACATCCTCCTTCACCAATCATGAGACAGTACACACACGCACGCACGCACACACGCACGCGCACGCACACACACACACACCCACACACACACACACACACACACACACACACACACACACACACACACACACACACACACACACACACACACACACACACACACACACACACACGAGACAAACAATTGACAAGTAATGATAATTCCACTATCATAGCCTAATTATTATTTAAAATTATACTTTTAATATGCCGGTTTTAGTTTCAGTCTAATGAGAATGTCAGATATTTCTAGCTCTGGACCATAGCTCAAGCTCTAAGACCTATACTACAAATACAAAGGTGTCTTGTGTGATAAGAACGCCTGCATCCTTAGTGGATACATCAGATACATCAGACTGCATTTATGCATTTAGTAATGTTGTATCGGACCACTCAAACAAATCTTTAAAAATGGAAAAAGGAAAAAAAAAAAAAGATAACAAAAAAGTTTGGCGTTGCTTCCAGGAGCTTATAAGTGCACCATGAGATTCAGCAGAATTTACTTGGGAACTATTTATAAACAGTGTTTCCTAAGAAATGACAAAACAACTAATCTGTAGAAGGCTGTGATAGGTAGGGGTATTGATGGACAAGAGCCAGGGCTAGGCTGTTGCTTATTTTACTGTCAAATGTCATGAAACCCACCCACACATTTGCCCTTTGCTGGGGTTTGAGCCCCTGTCCTCATTGCTGTGTGCACGGTCCTGCTTTTAAGTCCACTACAATTATTGACTTTACTTTGTATACTTGGATTATGGATACATAAAACCCCCTATTAAAATATTAAAGGACCACTACACCACATATCCCCATCTAATTTTAATATGAAGATAAGTTACGTTACATTATATTAGGCTATAGGTCCTCACTCCTCACTAATGCACATAATACAATACAACTATGTTTTCTACTCACAGTTCAGAAAGTCCTCCAATGACATCCTCATTTGAGAATTTTTGTTAAACAATATGGTTTTGAAAAAATATGTATATTTTAGAACAATGGTTGCCATATTTGCATTGCAACTTTTCAGGAATAGAAAGCCTGCAGTTTCTATTAGCTTGGATTCCCCAATCCCCATCTGTCATTGATTGGAGGACAGGTTTCTGAACTGCCTACAGCCCTCCTGTGAGACAATGACTGAGTAGAAAATAATAGTGGTATTTTATCATGTAGGCTACATTAGTGAGGACCTATTATATGAAGAAAGTGTTGAAGTGCTCCTTTAAAGGGGAATTCCGCCCATTTTCAAAAAAAACCTGAGAAGATACAAATGTGAACCATCCATTTGTACCCTCTCAGGAAAAAGTGGTCTGAAAGAAAAATCATTAACATGGTGAAATACATCTTGATGATGTCATCAGATGTATTTTACCATGTCTTTTTTCAGACCTCCATTTTTAGGAAATACAGAATTGGGGGAACCTTTTTTTATCATGTCCACACAACATCTCTAAAGTATATTAATGCCATATTAAAATGTTGAAAATGGGTGGAGTTCCCCTTCAACTGTAAAATACAATAACATAAAAAAACATTAAATTATTGTGCACTTTTGGGTTTAGTAGGCTACTTACAGGTAGACTGCATGTTTCTTAGAATACGTGATCCATTCAGTACTGTGATAGAGGCACTGCTGAAGCAGAGAACTTGGGGGCGGGTCCAGCGCCAGTACAGGTTTACAGGAAATCTGACTTTCAGGAAGTAACACAGTTTTGAGCTGTGTTTTCGTCGCTAAACGTAACTATAGTATTCGAGTCCTTTTAGCTCCCGTTAAATCCAATATATTAAGTATGTCGTGACCGATGCGTCATTTAAGTACAGCTGGGGATTTCTTATTTTAGCCTACACACCGCTTCTTTGTGCAGCCTACAATTCCAGGTAGGATTTGCTTACACTATGAGGCTACTGTATGTAAGTTGATGTTCGCAATGGGACTCGTGTGCGCTATTCCTACCTAACTTAGTGTAAAGTCATTTAGACAGAAAAACGACAGCTTCGAAAAATGCATATTAAGCTAAAAAGGTTAAACGAACGATTACACTGTGACTATAATAGCACAGTAGTAGCTCATTCATTTGATAATTGAATGTTATCCCGCATCATCCTGCAAACTGTTTCAGGCCTAGTATTGCATGGATTTGTTGTTATTTGTGTGCACTGTGCAGTCAGTGCAGGTGTTTGACTTAATTATTGGCACGGTAACTTAAACGATCCAATGGAATATTTCTGTCAGTAAGGTCGTCTGTTAGGCCCCCATGCGGGCCCATCGTGGGGTGTAATTACAATTAGGCTAGGGTGTAATAATAATAAGAGTACATACAGTAAACATTGGGGGGCGATCACCTCGAAGGTTAGTT
Source organism: Benthosema pterotum (assembly GCA_039105355.1). Lineage (NCBI taxonomy): Eukaryota > Metazoa > Chordata > Actinopteri > Myctophiformes > Myctophidae > Benthosema > Benthosema pterotum. The sequence goes on from CM076972.1 coordinate 24,691,112, forward strand.
AGTCAGTGAAATCAATATGGGGGAGGGAGGTTGTCTCCTTGTGCAGTTAGAGTTAGCCCATTGTTGCTGTAAGTATACTATTAGTCTTGAGAAAAAACAACACATTGTTAATTGTTCTAAAGCAGTGGTTTTCAACCTTTTTGACACAAGTCAAATTATTTATTCAGCTCTTTAGCCACAGACCACCTCCATTTGAGGACATTTTAGCTCCAAAGACCCCAGAACTAAAGATCTCTTTTGCTTTTGTCCACAATACCAGCCCGGATTTTGGAAACAACACACGGAAACATGCAGATCAAAATGACCATTAATCTTATACATTCTCTAGTTATGTAGATTTGGGCTAATTCAGATTATTGAATATTTTAACTCTAGAGAACGTAAACATGAAACCAAATGGACCTGCAAGGGTCCATTTGGTTTCATGTTTACACTCTCAAGAGTTAACCAACTCTTGAGAGCTGGGGACCACCTGGAACCCTCTCAAGGACCACTGGTTGAAAACCAATGTTCTAAAGTGTTCTAAAGTGTATACTGTATGTATAAGCTGTACGACATGCCTATAACGCTGCAATATGACAGATTGATCTGGTTATTACCTAATGTTGTGGTGTGTCTGTGCTAGCCTTGATCAGGTTTGGGAAGCAGCGAGGTGAACCATGAACAGAGGAATACCGCTGCAGCAACAGCAGAACTGTGGATCATGGGAGCTGAAAGAACGACTGGGGACTGGAGGCTTTGGAAATGTCACACGGTGGCAGAATAAGGTATACTGAAGCTCTAATGCAATGTATTAAACTATGGACCATATTCACACGGCGGCCATCTTACTATATAAATTAATGGCAAGGTGCTATTAAGGTGCAACTTCTCCTTACAACCCATTTACTGTATAAAACCAGGGGTTTTCAACAAGTGGTCCATGGATCACTGGTGTTACAGTACATCCCCGAAGATTAATTTTGTATGATTCATTTTCATGTGGCTAACGTGTTTTCTAATTTCTACCACAGAGGTTTTGCAAATAGTTCTGTGGAAGCGTATTAGTATTCCCAGTTCCTGGGAAATCTTATGGAGGTTAAGAAAATATAAACATAAAAGGGAGTTAGACTCTTAAGAAAGCTTGCCAGGGCATCATCATTAGGAAATGTGTCTACTCTGATAACATCAGATGACTAATTTTGGAAAGAGCTCTTCTACAACAATACTTTATGAAAAACATCAAATATTGAGTCATATTATTTATGCACCTGTGTGTGTGTGTGTGTGTGTGTGTGTGTGTGTGTGTGTGTGTGTGTGTGTGTGTGTGTGTGTGTGTGTGTGTGTGTGTGTGTGTGTGTGTGTGTGTGTGTGTGTGTGTGTGTAATCCACATAACTCGAGAACAGTTAGCCCCACCAGCTTAAAATTCAACTTGCATGTTCCACACCACCACGGGGGGTACAGTGTTGAGTCGGTCGGACCCACCTGTTGCCTAAAACTGCCACAAAAAGGTCTTTGCCCGGGCCTGGACAGGGACCATGTCTACCATATGGAGCTGGTCTATTAGACTCTGTTCTGACTTCACAACACAACACATTTGGGCATATCTGACACAGAACTCCACAAGCTGGCAGCCGCGATATTTGGGCATGTCTGACAAAGAACTGCATAAAAGGAGCCTGTATTTCCAACTCGCATCATTCCAAGTAGGCCATTGCCTGTATATAGGCACCACGTGCACCACTCTTGTATTATTATTATTTTTTTTAGGTTTGAACATACTTGTTAATACTTAATAGTCAATTAAATACATCCAAAAAATATGCTGAATTGTGCTACATAGTGCTTCAAAGCTCAATCATTTTCATGACTAATCATCACCGGAAAATACCTTCTCATCAGTAGGAAGGAAATTAGGAAATGAAGGGTTGTGTGGCAGTGCTCTCATTTCACACACCCATGTAAAATGTCAAAGGTCCAATGTGTAATAGCAGTTGCAAAAGTTATAATAATAATAAAAAATGTTATGATCTATTGAATGAAGAGATTGTTGCCTCCTTAAAATGTATTTTTAAAGCTTTCAGTGTATACATAATCCACACAGAACATCATCATACCTAAATATAAGATATGATGAAGTAAAATGTAAATTGACAATCACCAAGTCAGACTCTTAAAACCAAGTATGTGTTATTCTATTCAATTTGATAACTTAAACGCCAGTGTTAATTTAACCTGAGTGCCAGGTAAATTATTATTAATTACAGTGATACATTGATAATAATCACTGCCCCCACACCAAACTGGTAGAGGAAATGAGAGTGACACAGGGGAAGGTAGTGGTAGAGTACCACTCCTGCTATTTTGATGATTTCACTTCCTCCTCAGGAAGTGATATCCAGTCTTCCTGTATCAATGGTCATGCCGTCACTCGTTTCTCCCATCATTATTGTTGATGTATTTTACAACATTATGTGAAATAGGAGTTTGGGAGGCTTGCTGTGTATGATTCTATCAAGGTCAAATTAATCATTGTCAAAGGATGGGAAATGTAAACATCTGCTATTCAACGGGGTGGCTAGTTCCCAAACGTTTGAGCTCAAGACCCAAAAGAGAGATTAGGCCTTTATCCAGGACCCAAACTAGTGAATAGTCATTTCTTAATTCAATTTAGAATAAATACCTTGATGTAATGACACCTATATTCAAGGAGAATTCAGTGATTTGGTAAACGCTGTGGTTGGCCCGGTAACAGTGGGGAGTGCAACAGGCCAACAGCACATACACCAAGACCCACCCCCACTCGATCCTGACTGGCGGAGGCCCCCCTCATCCTGATTAGATGAAAGGCTTCCCTCTCAAACTGAAACTAGGGTTTTTTGACCGTAGTTACTTTATAGTAGAGAGGTTTAGCCAAAACAGAAGAAAAGAAAAATATTTTAATTAAGTGAAATCACTTACTATATCTTTAAGGTTTATTCCATAGATCTTTACTTTTACTGGTGCTAGTATTGATGATTTCATGTTTAGTATTTTATGTTTACATCTTGATGAATTGAATATACAGGACTACAATGGAAAACAAGCGTGTTATCCTTGCAGCATTATTACACAATTATTGTTTTGCATATCGTGTTCAATCAAGATATGTAGATAAATCATTAAAATGTGATCTACAATCTCACAATGTGGGCCTTGTGAGCAAAGCGATTTGGTGTAGAGGGGAAAACAGAACTATTGGTTTAATTGTTTAAATGAATACTGGATTTCACTGTGTAGGACACAGAAGAGCAAATCGCCATCAAGCAGTGCCGCCAGGAGCTCAGTGAGAAGAACAAAGAGAGATGGTGTCTGGAGATCCAGATTATGAAGAGGTGAGTATGATATTAGCCAGTATTGCTAGCAGTTAGTTGCACATCTCATCTGTGTAGCCAATCTTTAAATTGGCACTGCACAATGAAGATGTAGATAATTAGATGCACAAATTGGTGTTCGTGCATCATTTGCAACAAAGTACTGTATATCAAGCACTTTTCACATGCATCATGTTAAATCAATCTGTCAACACAGATTTTCTTCTTTTGTTTTCTGTCTTGCCTAAGCATGTCTTAGATTGGGTACCTATCAATCTGGGAACCTATTGGCAAAACAGAGGAAAAACAGTGCATCTACTTAGCCACAGATTGTTGTTTTCTCAAAAGTACATCTTAAAATGCAGTTTATTTAACTAACCACCATGGATTATCAAAGAGATCGTACATCTAAATCATACATCTTAAGTTTGACTTGCAAAGGCCTGCACTGGAAGAGGCATTTGAGGCCATCATGAGTACAGCTTTCTTTCCCTGGCATGCGAGGCAAGCAACCATTGGTTGACATGACATGACTCAACATGGTACATTCCATAACAAACCGAGAGCTAATGGCTTTGACATCTATGCTTCATCTTCCCATCTGTTTTCCAAGTTTTCTCAAAATATAAAGTGTCTAATTTTGGTTCCTACCCATAGTAAAAAATAAATAAATAAATTGACCTATGACATTTAAAGAGTATGAGCATTTTGGGTTATTTTGGTTTAATTGTGGTTATTTTAGGCAGGGTCGTATGTACCACCTCCACATGTTATTGCTCCACGTTAATGTACAGCATTAGTGCTTGGCTCCCACCAAGACTTTGTTGTGGAGGTTCGAATGGTTGGACAGTGGAGGTTTGGTGGGTCACCTCAGCAGTGGGATGGTAATTAGCGTAGTGTTTTGGTTGTCTGTGTGGTACGTGCGTATGTGTGTTTTGGCATTTGTTAGTGTGGAAATGGGTGTAAAATTGGCTTGTTTTTGGGTCGTGGTTTAACAAGTGTGTTGTTTTCAGGCAGACATGGTCTCGACCACAACCCTTCCCTGCGCCCACGCACAACGAGTGGAACAACCACAGGGCATGGGACGCATACATGGAAACCTATTATATTGTTATAGCTGCTAACACACGCGCATGCACATGCATATGCGTGCGCACACACACACGCCCACACGCATGCACATACGTATGCGCGCGCACACACACACACACACACACACACACACACACACACACACACACACACACACACACACACACACACACACACACACACACACACACACACACACACACACACACACACACACACACACACACACACACACACACTATGCTAGAGACTGACAAACGCATACTGTACATATACAGTACATATAGATCCATTATACAGTACATTTGCAAATCCATTACTACTTCTTGTAGGCTTCACTGCCATGATTTTAAATGGACTGTCATACATCAAGTCAAACATAATGTCATACATCATGCTTATACAGTATATTACTTGACCACTTTATATAAACTTTATATAAACTTTATTTACAGGCTCATGGCCCACAGGGTAAAAAACAATACAACACAGATAATTAAAAAACAAAACAAAAAAAAAACGTTTTAGCCCACAGTACAGTATGTTTCCAAGATTTGCATCTATATTAATATGATTTCATGCTGAAGTGGTTAATTCCTTATTCACCCTCATCCCATGTCCTGCCTAATGAATTACATAAACCACACAGAAAACACGAAAGTGTCGAGAGACGACCATTTCCACATGAAGTAACAACATTTTTGTCTCTGCGTCAGACAGGGTCATGACACCATCAGCATGGGATGTTCTGATCATGTTTGGTTTAGCAAGCCGTACCTGTCTCCTTGCAAAGTTCTTCGTGTACTTAAGTTGTACACTCAACAAAAATATAAACGCAACACTTTTGTTTTTGCTCCCATTTTTCAGGGGATGGACTTAAAGCCCCAAAATTCATTCCAGATATACAATATAACCATTTCTCTCAAACACTGTTCACAAATTTGCCTAAATGTGTGATATTGAGCACTTCTGCTTTGTTAAGATAATCCATCCCACCTCACAGGTGTGCCACATTAAAATGCAGGTGTGACATCATGATTAGTGCACAGGTGTACCCCAGACTCTCCACAACAAAAAGACACCCTGAAATGTGCAATTTTCTTTTGCCTTATTGGGTGTATGGGCCTCCGAACCAGTCAGTATCTGGTGTGACCACCATTTGCCTCATGCAGTGCAACACATCTTCTTCGCATAGAGTTTATCAGATTGTCAATTGTGGCCTGTGGAATGTTGCTCCACTCCTCTTCAATGGCTATGTGAAATTGCTGGATATTAGTGGGAACTGGTATGCGCTGTTGAAATGGTAATAATGTGGTAATATTGTGTTATTACCATTTTTACAGTGTGTAACAGTTCCCACTAATATCCAGCAACTCCACATAGCCATTGAAGAGGAGTGGAGCAACATTCCACAGGCCACAATTGACAATCTGATAAACTCTATGCGAAGAAGATGTGTTGCACTGCATGAGGCAAATGGTGGTCACACCAGATACTGACTGGTTCGGAGGCCCATACACCCAATAAGGCAAAAGAAAATTGCACATTTCAGGGTGTCTTTTTGTTGTGGAGAGTCTGGGGTACGCCTGTGCACTAATCATGATGTCACACCTGCATCTTAATGTGGCACACCTGTGAGGTGGGATGGATTATCTTAACAAAGCATAAGTGCTCAATATCACACATTTAGGCAAATTTGTGAACAGTGTTTGAGAGAAATGGTTATATTGTATATCTGGAATGAATTTTAGGGCTTTAAGTCCATCCCCTGAAAAATGGGAGCAAAAACAAAAGTGTTGCGTTTATATTTTTGTTGAGTGTACTTTAAATGCAGCCAAAAACTATTGTCGTAATAGGGGGAAAACACTTCATGACTGCTTATTATTCTAGTGATGGATATCCTGTGTAATATATCTCTACCTTTCAGTTCACATGCCCTCTGTGATTACATGCTATACAATGTTATGGTTTGAGTGTAAAAACATTTGCCTGTAGAAGTCTGGTATCAAGAAGTGCTTGTTATCTTTACATTGACTCCTCAGGTTTTATGGTCTTTCTTTTAGGTGGAACTGGCCTAGTGACAATGAAAAACACATTGTTTCAATCAGTGTTATACAATGGGGAGGGTAAGGGTGGAGGGGCGAAAGCAGAGTTGTAGTGGGACTTTCAGAAGTGGGGGGACGCCTCTTAAAGGGGAATTCCACCAATTTTCATTTTTTTTTCTGTTTCATTTGTACACTCTCAAAAAAAGGAAACTCATTAACATGGTGAAACACATCTTGGTGATGTCATCAAGTTGTATTTCACCATGTTATGGTAAGTATGGTAAGTAAAATGTTGAAATTGGGTGGAATTCCCCTTTAAGACACATGCACGCACACATATTGATAAAGATTTGTTTACAATGCCTAACTGTATCCATAAAAGTAAATGACAAGACAAAAAAATGGGCCTACTTTTGCCCCAAAAATATTGTAGATGTGAGAAGTGGGGGGACACTGTCCCCCCGCGTCCTCCCTCCACTACACCCCTGGGCGAGAGAGGTGCAAAAGTGGTTACAAAAGCATGCACATCCAAAAGATAAATTAGATAATGGACAGAAGAATTGGGTGAAATGGAAAATTACTTTGTGAGTGTTGTGTCACATCAAAAGATGCATAATACTGACCAAATGAGACCACTAAATTAAATAATGGACAGAATAATTTGGTAAAATGGAAAATTACTGTTGGGACAGCACCCTTGATAATGCTTCCATGAATATGTTTTCTTTGTGAGTGTTGTGAGTGTCATTGTGAGTGTCACATCAAAAGACGCATAATCCTGACCAAATGAGACCACTAAATTAAATAATGGACAGAAGAATTGAGTGAAATGGAAAATTACTGTAGGGACAGCACCCTCGATAACGCTTCCATGAACATGTTTTCTTTGTGAGTGTTGTGAGTGTCATTGTGAGTGTCACGACCATAGACGCATAATACTGACCAAATGAGACCACAAAGTAAAAATGAGCTTTGAGCGGGTGTCATCTTTGGTCTGAACTAGGCTTACGTGTCAGCAGTGTCTTTTGGTGTCTTTTCCTGTGTTCGTCAGGTTGGAGCATGTTAATGTTGTCGCAGCCAGGGAGGTTCCCGAGGGGATGCAGAGAATGGTGGGCACAAATGACCTACCACTGCTGGCCATGGAATTCTGTCAAGGAGGGGATCTGAGAAAGGTGTGTATTGTTTGTAGGTATGTGTGTGTGTGAGTGTGTGTGTGTGTGTGTAGTGTTTGTAGGTATGTGTGTGTGTGAGACACACATTCATTTGTGCCCGTGCAGGCGTGCACTACATGCTTATATTTACAAATGGGGGGCTTTGTGCTTGCATGGTGAAGGTCTCTCTTATTTCATTGTCTCATCGTTAATCATGGCATCATCATCATCATCAAAGTATCAAGTGTCTGTGTTTGTGTGTCTTCAGTACCTCAACGTGCTGGAAAACTGCTGTGGAATGAGGGAGGGTTCAGTCCTGATTTTGCTGCGTGACATATGTGAGTATTTTATATAATCATCCATGTAAACGCCTCGTCTAATGTTTTGTCTATATGCATATGTTGTCCGTGTGTGCATGACGTAAGCGTGTGTGAAACTCAGAGATTGAGAGAGCAAAAGAGTGTGAGCTGGCCGGGTGACTGTGATCAGTTTCCTTCGTCATCAGGACATGGTCACTCACAGTGACCGGTTTGATTATGTCAGCCTGAGTCACTGAGGAGAGTGAGGATACAACTCACACTAATGCGGAAGCATACGTCAACATACCGAGGTGTTCAACACAGCACGTGCATCCATGTACGCGCGCGCGCACACACACACGCGCACGCACGCACGCACGCACACACACACACACACACACACACACACACACACACACACACACACACACACACACACACACACACATTTCAGCTTTCTGCTACAGTGTGTACAAGCATTGTCTAAACAGTTGGAGAGAAGAACCATATGGCACAAAGATAATGTACCCTACTACCGTTACCTTTAAAACTGTCACCTAACTCCATTAGACACGCATGCCTGTACACATGCACGTCCACACACACACACACACGCACGCACGCACACACGCACGCCCACACACACACACACACGCACGCACGCACGCACGCACGCACGCACGCACGCACACACACCTTTTCCTGTTAGCCATTGGTGGGCACTTCCTCATGTTGAGTGAACCCTGTAAAGTGCCCCAGCGGCAAGGGTAAAGGTCTGTGTGTGTGTGTGTGTGTGTGTGTGTGTGTGTGTGTGTGTGTGTGTGTGTGTGTGTGTGTGTGTGTGTGTGTGTGTGTGTGTGTGTGTGCGACTTAAGGAACAAAAAGTATGAGTTCTGACCCATTTGCAAATTTTAGTCAACACACATTTTATGTGGCACTAACCACTCCAATGAATCTACTGTATGAATTTGTCCCTGTGTACATTCGGTATGTCCATTTCAGTACATTCGTGTCACTTTTGACCAGCCACATGCACGCATGCACCCATCCCCACAGACAACCACTCCGCACCCTTTGACATAAAACTGAGATGCCAATACTGTTTAAACATCTAGAGTTCTCCATATTTGGGTCAGGCATACCCAATTGTGGAGTGTAATGCACGCACAGGCTGCTTGGTTTATAATAGTAATCTCGCTCACTGCGTTCGCAAAAAAACAAAGGACTTGCCACAATACATCACACATACACATTCTAATCAGGATTGGGAAGTAACAGATTACATGTAACAGGATTTCATAATCAGATTACAAAAAAAAACGTAACATCTTAGAGTACATTTTAAAACATGTACCGGTAATCTGGATTACAGTAACAGGGGTCACATCCTGGATTACATTTCCCCATCCCCTCATCAATTTCAGAGCTACAAATTAGGAATACAAAAACATAAATGAGGACAAATGATCAGCCTGCTGTGCTCTGCCTGCCTGCCTACCTTTTTCATATACTAAACATTTTATTTAAGTAATCCAAAAGTAACAAACTAATTGGTTACTTAAATTGGTAACCTGGATTACATTACTGATAACATTTTTAGCAAGTAACTTGTAACTGTGGGGGATTACTTTTTAAAGTAACCTTCCCAATCCTGATTCTAATATGGTATGGGCATATTCTGACATCAGGGCTCTCCCTACCTGTATATGTGCACAAAAGGGACACAGACAGACTGAGACAATTTACAGCAACGGTATAATCATCATTTCTCCAGCACTGCAGTTTGACCAGAGTCAGACCATTACACAATCACACTAGTAATATGTGATGTTTCATGGTGTGTATGTAACATTTTAAAAATGGCTACCTCCTCTCTCCTTTCATCTCCTCCATTTCCTGTAGCCTCAGCTCTGACTTACCTCCATAAAAAGAGGATCATCCACAGAGATCTGAAGCCAGAGAACATTGTCCTGCAGCAGGGAGAGAAAAGAGTGAGTCGCCTCTGACCTCTGCATGTTATCATAGACACACCCCACCCAGCCGAAAAGAGGGTCACATACAGGCCAAGTCATATTATTTGATAGGTACAGGAAAGCACAGCTACAGCAAACATTTCTCACACCTTCCCTCATCAACTGCGGTTGAGCAATGTCTTTGGGAGGGGAATGTTCCCTGCAATTACTACAGGCTTTTAGGATTTCATTGCTTTGACCATCTTTTGTGCACTATGTAAACCCATCATCCCATCCGCATGCCTTCAGCAGGCTTTGTAGAGATAATAGAAATGTTGCATAACTATGGCCAGACATATTAAAGATGTTGGTACATGTTTATGTGTGCACAACAATGTATTTTTGGAATTACACAAAGCAAACGTATGTAAAAATGAAATGGACCGGGTGGGAACATTTGTTTAAATGTTTGCTTGTTTTAACCATACAGCACTGTAAAGCCTAAATGCTGGTTTGATTGTTGGTTTAGGTTTGAGGAGAGAAAAGAAATTGCAGATGAATTAAAAGTTTATGTTTCTACTACTACGTTACTACTGCTACTACAGTAGCACCATGTTATTGTGATGTCAGACAGTAATTATGTATAATGAATATATAAACACTGTCTGATGAACTTATTCCTTGTCCATCTTCCCTCCTTTTAGTTGATCCATAAGATTATAGATCTGGGCTATGCCAAGGAGCTTGATCAGAGCAGTTTGTGTACGTCTTTTGTGGGGACTCTGCAGTACCTGGTAAGTGACAGTTCTGGGGGAAAACCTTTAGTTTTTTCCTTTAGTTTTTTTCCCTTTATTTGTTTTAACTAAAGGAAATCTATCAATACTGCAATATATTAAAAGTCAAACTGGAATTTAACATTTACTTTACTAAAAGTATACAAATCATTTGAAAATAGCAGATCTACAAGTAATCTTCAAGTTAAATATGTTTTGTAATTATAACCAAAATTACAAAGCAACTAGTAATAAAAAATATATATATATATTTTAGAGGATAATAAAAAAGGATATTTGTCTGTGAAATGTTGTAGGGTAGAGGTACTGCTACTATTAAGTTCTTTACACTCAGCAAAGTATAAATACCTCAAAATTGTTCTTAAGTACAGTACTTGAGTAAATGTCACTTTACACAGTCAGTCATAAAATATAAAATGCACGGGGCTCCATTGTGTGTTCCAGACAGTAATAATAACCAGACTCATTTTAATTGTGTTTTTTGTGCAATGTCCTCCTCCCTGCAGGCTCCAGAGCTCATTGAAAGGCAGAAGTACACAGTCACTGTGGACTACTGGAGTTTTGGAACGCTGGTGTTTGAGTGCATCACAGGATTCCGTCCCTTCTTACCAACCTGGCAACCTGTTCCCTGGTACGGCTACCCTGCCTGCTAACTGTGTGACATGTCATACCGTAACTCTCGGGGAAAGGAAAGGTCTTAACTTGTCATTACATGCTGTACAGCAAAGGTTCCCAAACTGGGCGTCAAATCATTCAACATTCTAGGTTGTAGTTACAAGCAAATCTAACTCTGTCTTAATTCTTTCTGACCTTTCATGTCCCCAGAGCCAAGTAAATTACACACAATGCCCCCATTGTCAGCTTTCCCTTTCTGGTACAGTAGCCTTGACTGTAATAATAAACGGAATGGTCAGCTCTCCAGGAGTTGGATGTGTGATGAATGATGGTGATAGGCTTATATCCAAAAGAGCAAAAAATATTATGATTATAAATTGATTTGATTTCAACACAAAAAGGGTGTTACCCTGACCAAATAATTCCAGGAAAGGACTTTTGGTGCCCACGTCAATGACTCTTGGCAATGATAGATGTAGTCTATGAAACGCCCACATTTATACTTAGCTGCATAGTGCATACTTGTGTCGCACACCGAGGTACACAGAGGATTGGTATTTTCGGTGCATGACACTGTATACCAGAAAGCACATTAAGCCCCTTACAAGTTACCTCCTTCTCTCCTTTTTAGGCATAATAAACTGAAGATGAAGCAGGATGATGACATTGTGGTTTATGAGGACCTCATTGGGGAGGTTCGCTACTCCAAGCATATACCCCAGCCCAATCAACTCAACAGGTAGTAGCACACTCCATGCCAGCCATCATGTACATTCACTACGTAGCACTACACTACTACTTAATTATTATATCGGCATGATACAGGTATGTCTTTCTTTCTAAACCAGCGTTTTTCAGGGTCCATTAGTAATTTGCGATCTAAGCTGCGGTCCACCATTTGACAAGATTTAGCCTCTGAGAACCAAATCCTGCCTTAAAATATTTTATTGTTGCTGAATAAGATGTTTCTGCTGTATTGATTTGGTACCATAGGATACATAACAGGCAAACATTGATGTTTAATAATAATTTTAATACTTGAGATCCTAAAATGAAGCACAGTCCATGTGATTTCATTTTTTGCTCTCAAGAGTTACATTTCTATAGGGTGCGCTGATTGATGCCTTGCATGCCACAATCAGTACAGGTACTGTACTGTATATGAATGTGTGTGTGAATGGGTGAATGTAATGCACTATGTAGAGCGCCTTGGACTATATAAATGCCCCATTTTCCATCCATCCACCCACCCATCCATCCTTTTTGTTTCAGCATCCATTTCCACTCCCTTTCTCTCCCTGCTACTCCTGCTTGTAAAGGAACAAACGTATTATCGCCATCAGCCAATTCCCTGTTATTTTTATCCCAAGCTTAATAATGTCAACGAGTGTGTTAAGCAACACTTCAACGACAACTCTGTAACTGCGTATCTGACCACACTTGGTCGTTTTGAAGCTTTTATTGTTGCTATTGTGAAGTCAAAATAGACGAGCATACCAGGCTGATGCTTGCCCACAGAATGGACCATGGGAATTGCAGGAACACAGAGAATGCCTAAATTAAGCAGGAAGGGTACTCTTTGTTAGTGTGATTTGAACCATACAATTCTATGTCTGAGTTAGATTAAATAACTAAAAGAAGGTCCTGTACCTGCATCAGTAAAGGAACTGCTGATTTTGAAATTAAATTTAAATGTTCTATCTGATTTAAACTTGATCAACAGAACACTTGATCAATTGAACAATAATAATAATTCGGTTCAATTGAACAAACAATATACAGTATTTCAAAACGGAATTGTTCAAACCATCATAAACCATCAATGATAAACTGCAATGCACACCAACATAATGATGACTTGTTGTGCAGTTTGTTAGTAGAGAGGCTGGAGAGGTGGCTGCAGCTGATGCTGAAGTGGTGTCCTCAAGAGAGAGGCAAGAACCCCCAGGCCACCCCCAGTGACTGCTTCTCCCAGCTAGAGAGTATACTGCAGCTCAAGGTTCATCCATACATTCATCATTCATTCATTCATTCATACATCATCCATTTCCCCTTTCCTCTTTATCTGGTTTGTTTATTTTACTTACGTTTCATCCCCACAGTTGGTTCATGTATTGAACATGGTGTCTGCTAAGATCCTGACGTACTCGGTCTCAGCCAATGAGACGGTGGGCGACTTGCAGTTGCGGATCGAGAAGGACACCGATATCCCTCCAGCCAATCAGGAGCTGCTGCTGGAGGCGGGACTGGCCTTGGAGTCCCACGGAGAGGCCATTCATTGTGCTGTAGATTATGTGGTAATGTGCTACAAAACACAAACACACACATACAATGTTCACCAAATGAGTATAAATAGTGCAGGGGTCGGCAACCTTTAATATCTAAAGAGCCAATTTGGACCAAAACATTAATACAAAATCTGTCTGGAGCCACAAATATATTTGAGACTACACTGCGATATTAGCCTATCAAAATAATTAAATACAAATACAGGTTATTGAGCAGTCATTAAATGTCAATAAAAATGATATAACATATTGACCAGGCTATAATGCAAATTTTAGTTGACCAAATTGTTGAAACTTCTAAAGCAGGGATATTGAACCGGTTGTCTGTTTGGACCATTGGTTGTTCTGGTTTGTACCACCTGTGTTGACCATGCATTTAGTAATGTAGGATTATTATTATTACTACTACCCTTATTACAGTATTTCCACTAGTGTTTCCACTAGTTGAGAAACAGTGAAGTGAATGACATGGTGACCATCCATGTGATCAAGTTAGATTCTGAGAAATTCAACAGAAATAGAGTTGCCATCTCAAGAGGAAGTACACCAGTAATATTGAAAGCAGGATTGTCTGGTTTCATTTTTACTGTATGGAGTCATTACTAGGAAATTGTTAGTAGTCACTGTCAGTGGACCATTGGTTGACCAGCATATGTGCATTGATGTATATCATGCATGCAGATGGGATGAATAGCAAGTGTTATGTACGCACTAATCTTAGCCCATATCCTCAACCAACCCAACAGTGGTCCCTGCGTTGATTCTAAGTCAGGATGGTGGCCCCTTAATCATAATCGGCTGAAAACATTTTTACAGTATTAGAAAAACCTGTATAAAAACCTGTATAAAATGTTATATTATAAAAATGTCATTTTTCTACCATTTTTCTGTAGTAGACCAAATGGTCTGTAGTAGACCGAATGGTCTGTAGTAGACCAAATAGTCTACTACCGCAACAATAAATAAAAAGATGTGGAGAGACAATAAACATAGTTTATCTCCATTTTTTGTAAAGCTATAAGGAGCCACTAAAGAAGGGTTAAAGAGCCATGTGTGGCTCCAGAGCCGCCTGTTGCAGACCCCTGACATAGTAGCTATATGCTTCAGTACAGTGATGTACTGTAATGCTGTGGGGTACCATTTTTCCACTTCCTTCAGTATTTGTCCAATACTTCTGCCCCACAACACCTGACATTACATTGCAGATTGAAATATCACAAAGCAAATCATATCGGCAATCTCTCTCTTTCTCTCTCTCCACAGTACACACACACACACACTCTATATACTGTATCACTAGCTCTGTTACAGTGCGTGTCCAATGGGTAAAGAGGAAGTTCTATTGCGTCTATCCTATTCTGAAGCCGAAACTATGTAAAACCACAGAAAACACACGCCATTGCCATCATTGGTGCATAGGGATTGCTTGATTTGTTTCACATGACAAACTGTACACCATGTCATGCCAACTTGGATGTCATGCTCATTGATGCATGAGACCGCTGTTCACCCAACGCAGGCAGAAACTCGCTCACCTGGCTGCTCACTCAGGTGCACCTCACAAGTCTGAAGACTCAAGGACTCACTAGCCACGTTTCCATAAAACCTTTGCGAAAATAGGAAGAGTATGAACTTAAGTCGAAAAAAGAAGAGCAAATTGTCTACTGTTTCCATTAACTGATGAAATGCGACTTATGGGATTCTAGGGGAAAACAAAATAGGTTCATGAAACAAGCAATAGGTGGCACAGTTTTGCAAGTAACGTGATACGTATGGTTATTTTACATATATTTTTACTTTTGAAGTTATTTTAGGCTTTACACACGGACTGCCTGCTTTATTCCTATTGAACTATAGGTCCGCTGTGCTGTGCAGAGGCTGTTCTGGCTCTGCTGTAGCAAAAACAATAATTAATATAGCCTACAATCCTAAAAAATAATCTACAGTTCTACACAACTCACTGTTTTCCTGAACCGGAGCGCCTGTGCGACTCGGTACCCTACTGATTTGGTGTATGTCTACTTTGTGATATTGTAGACTACACCATGTCATCTGTAGCGCGACATGTGCGAGGAAAAAGGGTTTGAACTTTATTAACGGAATAATATCTATAAGGGCAGAGCCCGGTCATGTAAAACAGCTGTTTATGTCTGATATCACTTGTGTATCTTAGCCATCATGCATGATGATACAGATCAGATACTGTAAATATAGGACTTGTAGCTGCCCTGCGACTTTCATGAACAAACGCGATGGGAGTCTGAATGTTTTTGGCCATGCGTCCCTCGTCCTTTCTGAGCGGTTTTGTTAGAAATATAACTTACATTAACAAATAACAATGCTCTCATCGGCAGGACACAACTCTTCAAATGCGCTATAATGCGTGTCCAGTGCTTTCCAATAGAAAGTCTTTTCGCAAGCTGTTTCCATACCTCATTTGCGCATTAGGCTCTTTTGATACGCTCCAAAATACGGCACCTTTCAGCGAGAAATTATTTTTGCGCAAAAACATCAATATTCAAAATCAACATTCTCTTCGCAAGAGCCGTTTTTGCGCAAAAATAGCGCTTATGGAAACGTGGCTACTGTTGGCCTTGTGGGCCTTTTACACAGGAAACGATAAATGTATGCATTATCACGGAGATTTCCAACTTGCCACTCGGTGACGATTCATTTAATCGCGTAGCGTGAAAAAACTCACCAGAATCTAATTCTAAAATCAGACTCAGGTGTGTGTACAAAATGAGCATGCGCGACTCAGCACCCTACGAAACACGGGACGCGTCATACACTTGCTTTATTGAACAGCGTCTACACAGGTCTCATTTAAAATGAACTAAAGGTGTGTTTTATAGACCCTTGTGTGAAAGGACATTTATAGATTATGCAGGAATCTGAGTGTTATGGTCCTCAATAATTAGGCTCAAACGCCAGGACCATACATAATAAAGTGACAGAAGTCAGAGCAAATGTCTACAAAAGGTTTATTCTAAAATTGAATTCACATATAAATGTCATGCATTCACTCTTCAAACAGTAAATGAGTGAATGACTGAACAAACGACTGCATAGATGAGTGAGTGACAATTTATTAATTACAGAAATTAATGAACTTACACGTCAATAAAGATCACAGTATAGGCAAGATGACGATGGAAGCTGTGGCACCTGTTATCATTTGGTTAATGCTGAACGCAAAATTAAATATAAACTAAAGACTAAGAGCTCTAACAAAAGCATGGGCTGATCAAACTAATAAAAATGGGAGAGTCTGGGCAGCTACACACTGTGTGTCCGAGTGCCAAACTCCCTTTAAACTACCAAAACCAAACCCAAAAAGGGAATAAATCACGATCAGCCCATCTAACTGAAATAGAGTAACTCAAAAAGGGGACAAGGTAGACCACAACTTAATGCTTGGTGTTTGACTGGAAGAGAGTTCCCGGTCACAGCTGCTATTTATACTCTAATCAGCCAACAAGGCACAGGTGGGACAGGGTGCAATCACCAGATGATTGGCAGGTAGTGTTGGCCATCAGGGAACATCAATGTTGTAACTAAGAAAGTAGAAACACAGTTATATTAATAATAAGCACAAACAAAAGACACAGACAGAAAATATACCAGTGTAAAGTGTGTGAAATGAAGAATACAATTTGCACCATTCTTTGTATAAGACTATTTGTAGGCACATAACAGTGAGTGACCCATTCACAAAAAAGGTCTTTGGAATGATACACACTGTTTTATCTGTGTGTAGGAGATAGACGGTCGTCGGACAGATCTGCCGCTCGTCTTTCTATTTGATCGCTCAGAGTCAGAGTATATACAGCACCAGTTCAGCCCTCGTACCCTGTCCGAGAACATACGCCATGTCCGTGAGTACAGCATAACTGGGGATTGGGTCCCCCGTCTCAGATGTCGATACAAAGTTCTGGGTTTGTATTGTGTTGATTTTTTTTGCATATTTTCCGTCCCTGTTGTGTCTTTTTTGTAGAGGCGGACCCTAAACAATACTTGCAGTACAGTCACCTGAGGAGAACCTGTGGTCAGGCATGGCACACCATCCGTAGCCTGAAGGAAGACTGGCAAAGACTGCAGCAGGGACAGAAAGCTGCCATGTGAGGGATACACATACACACCACACAGCACACGCACAAATATATCATATACTGTAGATTTTATTTGATATATTTGAACCTACTTGTCAATGGAAAATTCGACCTGAGACCATACCCATAGAGTTAAAAGAAATAAGAAATAAGACAGCAACAGAACCCTGATTATTAGCCACGGCAAATGTTCCAGAGGATATTACTACAAGAAGCAAATCGATTAAATACCGTACATACAGTGACCATAGCAAACAACTAATGATTCTGTGTTTTTTATCTTGATCAGTATGAGCTTGCTGAGACACAACTCTTCACTGTCCAGACAGAAGAATGAGATGGTGTCTATGCACCAGAGACTGCAAGCGAAGCAGGACTTCTTCAGAATCAGTCTTAGCATAGACTTGGACAAGTACCATGAACAGAGATCAACAGGGATTGGTACAGACATCCTAATCATGTTAATTAATAGAAATACTCCCGTAACCATACCATTTGTTGTGCCATTAATAATAATGATATTCTTGTGGAATGTTGTTATAGCATCGGAGAAACTTCTGGGTGTGTGGAGAGAAATGGAGGAAATGGCAGAAGACGGTTGCACTCAGGTACTGTGAGTGAGTTAGTGAGCGAGCGAGCAAGTGAGATAGGCATGTCACGGTGTCAGAATTTTATTACCATCTAAACCGACAGGCTTATAACCGGTGAAACCGGTTATACCGAGTCACCACTA
This sequence comes from Benthosema pterotum, assembly GCA_039105355.1. Lineage (NCBI taxonomy): Eukaryota > Metazoa > Chordata > Actinopteri > Myctophiformes > Myctophidae > Benthosema > Benthosema pterotum. Next base: position 24,709,526 of record CM076972.1, read on the forward strand.
TGTGGCGTAATAGACTAAACTAAAGTTACTTACTTCGAGGCTTTAGGCAGTAGATACTGGGCAGGCGCCCTTGCAGGCAAAAAACATAACTAGAAGATAAATAACAAGCTAGCAGAACTCTTTTCACCATTTTATCTTTACCTCACCAAGACCAACAGTTCAACATGTTCAGATAAAACATTCTTCCTCAGTGTTGATCAAGACGCCAACATGGAATCATTACAGGAACTGAGTGTGTGTCATTGACTAGCCCCACTTTCATGGGGCTAGTCCAATGGCGTCTCTTCTACATAGACTTCTATTGCCAATAGGCACAAATCGGGCAAATACATAAACCATGTGGTCACGCTGTTTCTGTCCCCTCAAATATCGCTACGCTTCTAGGAAGCAGGCTGGCACAAGGCTGCTTCGGGAGCTACTGCTCTGCAAGCAATGGTGGTCTATGGAGTGGCAGCCCGGTTGAAACTGCTCACTTCTCTTCATAATAGTGTTTCGTTTGCATTTAATAATAATTGTACCACCTGATATCTGACTATTTGACTAAAGTATTGATAATCGCTTTTATAAGCACATGGGTGCCACACGACAATGATCTGAAGTGAACTTATAGGGTGCATGAGAAAATAGTCTAGTATAAAAAATAATAATAAAACTGTGATAACGCGATAAAGCAGGCCATCCTGTGACAGAAATGATGCTCCTTAACTGTAAAAAGAAATACAATACTGTATACAATATGGTATACTACTAGTAACAGTAGTTGTTATAAACTTTGTGTATATAACATTTACGTGTGTGTGTGTGTGTGTGTGTGTGTGTGTGTGTGTGTGTGTGTGTGTGTGTGTGTGTGTGTGTGTGTGTGTGTGTGTGTGTGTGTGTGTGTGTGTGTGTGTGTGTGTGTGTGTATTAGGCCAGGGTGAGTGAACTGGAGGAGGAAATGATGGTGTTACAGACTGATATAGTGGATCTACAGAGACAGCCGTGGAGGAGCGGGGAGGCTCTGGACACACTGTAAGATTAGACAAGTGCAAACCCACAATGAGTGTTCAATTCTGTAAATGTTCAATTCAAATTACCATTATTATTGTCAAAACTGTTCACTTTTTATTGTTTAAAAGATGTTTAAAATGATGACAACCACTAAGGTACAAATGCATAAGGCTGTTGTTTGCTATTCAAATTACAAAGGAGTATATTGACCCATTGAACCTGGGAAATCTTCTCTTCTTCATTTTAGACCTTAGCATAGGCTATTCAAAAATAGCAGTTCTACAAGCTTAACATTTTTAGAACATTCTTGAAAGTGAGAACTACTTATTTAGAATGCATTTGTAGAATCAGCCTCAGGTCTTAATGGGTTATTACTGTGTATTATTCATGTCCCTCACTCTTCTGTGTGTTTCTGCCCGTCAGGGAGGGTAAAGCAATGGAGATGTTCCGCAAACTCAGAGAAAAGCCCAGAGGTGTGACTTAAACATGCAGCATCACATTCACCATTCCGCAACCCAACATATGATACAAAATAAAGCCCACTGTCTAGGAATATAGGGTTTAAGTGGCTTTTTTCTTTCCTTCCCCTTCCCTCCTTCCCTGGCTCAGACCAGAGGCACTCCGGGGACAGTCAAGATCTGGTACGTCTGGTGGTTCAGGCCGTGCAGTTCTACGAGAAGAAACTCAAAGACTTTTACACACACCTCAGGTACGCACGCACACACGCACACGCACACACACAGCTGAGTGTGGTACAGTTAAGTCTGTAAACTACTTACTTGTGTTTGTGTGTTTGGCAGTAAGACGGTGCTGTGCCGTCAGCGTGTGATGGAGCTGTTGCCCAAGGTGGAGGGAGTGCTGCAGCAGATGGCAGAGAATGAGCAGGTCCTCATGAGTCTACAGGAGAAAAGGCAGAGAGAGCTGTGGAACCTTCTCAAAGTAGCCTGTGTCAGTGCACCCCTTCCATCTTTGTCTTCACTTTTGAGGACCTTTGACAAATATCCATGAAATAGAATCATTTCTATTTGTATAAGAAGGCGCCATGTCTGATAAAATGAATATCATATCTAATTTAGACAAGATAATAATCGATGTAATGATCCAGAGATATGAATGACAAATATGAAGCAAGGTTTGCTGATTGATATAATCAGTTGACTGACAGTGAATTCAGCAACTTGTCTGGAATGTTCATAAATGCAGCAAAAGCCCTCCCTGGCTTCCCATTTGCACTTGTTGATACCAAAGACGTTTAAACAATGCAAAGAATTATCTTTTCTCTCACAGAGCAAGGTACGAAGCCCAATCAGTGGGAGTCCAGATGGCATACGGACTCCATCTCCACTGCTGACCTCCAGCCAGTCCCTGGTGGAAGACAGCCACAAATTTGAACTCGCCAATGCCCGACTCGAGAGTCTTCTGCTTGAAACCATCGACGAGGGGGAGGAGGTACACAATTAGTGTAGTGAATCCCCTCTACCTGACATTTTTGTTGATGAAATTGGCAAAATATTTAGGCTTAGTTTTGGACATCGTCTTCATTTTTACGTACGGTAGTTGAACATTATTTTTAGTCGACTTAAACAATGAGGTTTGTACACATACAGTTATTAGTAGTCATGGTATATTATTGGTATTTTCAGTTCTGACTGTATGGGGATCTGCACCCTGTAGATTGCTTTTAATCAGAGACAACTGTTGGTGTACTTTGTTGCAAATACTACAGCATGTCAGCACAAAGTATAGATTAAAACCTTACACAACAGTCAAGTAAACTGATGCAATTACCACTCTCTCCATTCATCTGTAGATGCTGAGAGAATGGACATGGCTGAGAGTTGAGAAGAGCTTCTCCAGTGGAGAGGAGAGTTTCAGTGATGTCTCCTGTGATAGCAAACGGCATTAAGTGTTCAACAAGAGCCACAAACTACCATAAAAATATTTGGAATCAACTATCCACTTTATTTGTCTGGATAATGAATAATGGACATTGTGTTTCACAAGATGATTGGCATGTTATACAAAGTAAGCAAAGAATAAATAGATTTCAATATAAAACACCAAATTAGAGAAATAACCCTTAAATTTGTATTATACATGCAATATTGTATATAGATGTAATCTATTCTTAAACATAATCCACATCACCGGAAGTATAACACTGGAAGTGAACACAGTTCAGACACGGAAAACATCAGCATCACAACACACAGGCCTGCTGTGTTTGAAGACAGTACAATGGAAATCCATGTCCGTTTGTAGTGGGAATGTTACGGCCCACCTAGGGGTCTGCAGCAAGCGACTGTTTTAAAAAGAACCTTAATTTTTATTATAGCGCTTTCGTTCAGTAGAGATTAAGCAATATGTTTTTTTTATATACATCTTATTTAAGACCATAGCATCCCTGCATAAATATAAATACAAATCCCATATAAATACAGGAGGTATAATACTATTTATATTGCCAAACCAGGGTCTATTATTTATATTTACAAACCAAAATGTAGACTGAAGCTGATACTGTGGGGAGCCGATCAGAGCCCTTAGTTTCAATGAGGCTTGCGTTTCAGATTCCAGTTGTTTAATTCCCTTAACAGTAGGTGTGGTTCTGGAACTAATACATATCAAAATATGCATACATCAACTTAGCTTATGGAAGAAAAATGTGTCTTAATCGGAAATAACAAACATAATTGATTTTCATTTCCATGGACACACATTAACAGGGAAGGCTGAAACCTGCACACCAAACATTCTCTTCTAGAGCTGTGGTGCACATAAACAGGAATGGTTCAACATTGCATTATAAACTAAGCTTTTCTAGAGTGCTGTCACATGAAAAGAATAGGTTCAACATACCAAACTTGTCTCTTTTAAAGTGTGGTCACATTAACTGCAAAGCTCAACACTGCACTCCAGACGTGTTTCTTTCTGTTAGAACCAGCTGCATTATCACATAGCAATCAGTGAGTTATGGCTCCACCTAGAGGGCCTTTTCAACAAGCTTAATAACAGAAACTTGAACCAAACAAACTCAGGCTTCCAACAAAAATAAAGAATGTATTTTCTTTTACCATAAAACGATAAACAAATCACTTGTATTTACCATAGCAAATCCTATTGAATACTTTGGTACCAGTATTATGTTTAATTAAGCAATTTTCAGGCCATTCTTGTAATTAAAGTGCACTGTTTCTTGGCGAGAAAACAAAAAAGTAATGAGTGACTTTTACAGAGATAATTTTGAACCATGCTATGATTTGTTTAAATGACTGTCATGAATTGTAGCAGTTCACTGCTTGAAATTCCTTGTCTTTTCAAGAAAAGATGTATATATTGGCACATTTTATGCTCATCCATTGACACAAAATGATTGAATGTAACCACAGTGATTCAGAGGTTAAAGCTGACACGTTGTGTTAGAAGTTTAAATCTATGACAGAGAGTAGTTTTTTTTTAACAATTAGATGGACGCTCATTAATTTCGTCCCACATCCTAATTTTTCAAGTGGGCAATGCCTTCGTCCCTATTGTTCAATTTCAAAAATGTTTTTGGACATGTTTCAGCAGTTTAATTAAACTTCTGTATGGGAACACAACTGACCTGTGTTCTGCTGAGGAAATGGGGGGTGATATTTGTCACTGCATGTATTGCTACGGGATGGGGCAATGTCCCAGTCAGCACAGTTGGTTTGGGAGGAGTATGAACTGAAGCTTCGAATTCAATACCTCACTGTGGGGGCTCCTCACATGTAGCATACTGTGTCAGCACAGAAATGTTTGTGGGGAGGATTAATTAACAGTTAATTTGGGGATAAAGTGGGTTTAAAAGGTAATGGGTACTCTGTCTAAAATAAAAATGACAAAATGTCCACCTAAATTGGTGGTTTGTATGCATTAATTGATTTATGGCCACATTGGCCATGATTGTGTTTGAAACTGATGGTGCCTTGCCTTTTACTGTATTTGATTTTAAAATTATTTCATACACATTCAAATGTTCCATAAAACATATTCTGAGTTTTATAATGCTTTGAAAAGCTTTTTTAAATAATGTGATTCATGTCCGCTTTGTACATTTCGCCTCAGCTGGAAGTATGTGTAGGACTTATGCATTTATAATTAGGTCATATTTGTTTTGTAATTTACACACTTCCTATCACTGGTGAAAATGTCATAAGAAAATGTGCAAACCTGCGGCAGAAGAAAAGCCCTTAGCCAGGGCTGGAACCTGTGTCAATTTTGTTTTATACATTTACTGTATACGTTTGTTATCTCTCAATGTTATTTATTGAGAAATTAAGTGAAAATGTCACCCTTTCCTGTGGTAATTTTCTTTTAACTGGAATATATCTGTATTGCCTTGACATATTTGCATGATTGTGAGTTAAGCTACACTGTGGAGGACTGGAGGTAGATGTCTAAAGCATTTGCGAGAACAGATATACTGTACATTCTGTGTAAATGTATAATCGTTGTAAATTAGCAAATACACAAGTCATTTTTAAACTTGCAAAACAGAATTGCAAAAAGAATGTCCATGAATAAAAACACAGAATCTGTGAATACATTCAGTTCATTTACAATTAACAAAGTAATTTGTTAGTTTGTTTTTTCCACAGCGGCTGAAACCTTATATAAAATATGGAGTCATACATCAGATATTTGGATGTACTTTGGACTGCTCTAAGTATATTACAGTACAATATAGCAGCTAACTGATCAGAAAACAAATTTGAAAGACCGTTAATATTGTACGTTTCAATAATGATTCATAATATAGTGTATAAAATATGTTGTATTTTAAATGTAATTCTGGCATCTTAAAATACAATATGGAACAGCAGTACTCAATGGACACCAGTGACTTTGTTTGACATTCTTTATTCCATAAATTCATTAAAATCTGTTTTCGCTCCTAACTACTGACAACCATCCCTAACCGAAGCACAGCACAAAGTGGTTGCGGAAAAGTTGAAATGTGTACAGGACACTAAGAGAGACACAAAGATGGACATGACGAAGAGTTGACAAAGAATTCCACAGTTCCCTTGGCCCTCAAAAAGATTCTTCACCACAGGACCAGAATTAAAATAGAGGTGCTTATGCAGCAGAAGCTACACACAGTTAAATGCTGTGCTTTAGTCACACCTCTTTGTTTTTCTGGTTAGTTCTTGTCTTTTAATTGTGTCCTTTTACAATCACTGTAGTGTAGCTACTTGTCAATGTGACAATAAAACTCCCTTTGTCTGGGAAGGTGCAGGAATTGAAACAAAATTGAGTACTTTTCCCTGACTTGGAGAGAACGTACAACAAACACAACATAAACACAACAAACTTATCTTCCACTCTCATTATCAACAATCAAAATAGAGACTCAATATGTGATCTGAGGTGGAAACAAAGGTAAAGAATAAAAGATGAGATAGGTAGCAGGACAAAATTTTAAAATTACACTCTTAATTTCAAAGTAACATAATTCACCTTGCCAGACTGGTAAAACATTTAGTAATATTTTGAGGAGTTAAGGTCGTCGCAGACTGGATGTGTTTTTCGGAAAAATGCCTGAAGGAAAAACGCAGCATTGTGTAGACTCCTTTAACAGTTAACTAACCCTGTTCTGTTTCCATAGTGTAATAAATTAATGGAACCAGGTATTGCTGTATTATTGGTAAAACAACAGAGAATCTCAATTTCAGTCAGTAATTACAGTCCTGGAGGTCTTGGGCGTTGGTTGTAGGGTTAAGGCCAAACAATGTGTGAGTGTGTGCCTGTGTAGCATTCAGAAGGGAGACTTCTCAAAATGATTCTGTGTGGTTGTTTGAGGTTTCCTCACAATGGGCTCTAATGGGCTTTACTTTTTCTTTTCTCCACCTTCTTGTCCCCATGTCATCTTGGGGCTTATGCCTCCAGCTCAAAGCCCATGCCCACTTTGTGCCCGCCAGCGTTGACATTCTTTCCATCAATTAGAGCTGAGAGAGTAAGCTTCACACCTGTGGGGAAGTGTGTCAATCAGATCCAGAAAGTATGCATAATGTTGTTGAGCAACAGGGCAATGTTTGAGATAAGGCCTTCCTGTGCAAATTGGACTGAGGGAAAGCATTCTCCAGGGTTTCAACTAATCTTTTCTAGATTGGCTATTTTTGGAAAATACATTTCAGGTAGAGATTTATTAAAAAGGAGGAGGCCTAGTACCAGTATAGACTCCTGGGGGACTCTGAACAAATACCGGTATAAGTTATTAAGTTAAAACAATATAAGGGAAGAGCAGGGATGCACTTACCTGGCCTCAGAGTTTGTGTGTAACCAACGCCAACGAGGCAAGCATTGTTGACTTTGGTCTGTGTGAAGCACATATATGGAATCGTAAAATAATCATGTACTTTATAACAATGTACTTGCATGCACAGTATAGGCAAGAAAGAAAAAATAATAATTAGTAATTAGCTAATAATAATTTTAACTAAATATTAACACCGCAGATTTTACTGTGGTCATGGCTATAACACCCAGACATGTATCAATGCATTACTCAATATACCGATAAGTATGCATAATATAATGTTGTCTAGTCCAATACACTTTAGCATATTCTTGTACATCCCCTTTTGTTCTTGTGACAGTGTGTGTATCTCCCGGGCCACATGCTGAAACCAGTACTCACAGACAGTGAGGTGTCCTTATCTAGCTGGTATTTGGCTCCAATGCCAAAGCGTGTGTTGTTGCTGCCGGCTGTCCACGCCAGGTTGATGGCGGTTTCCAGGTTGCCGTTTACCTTCTGGTAAATGGAGCCACCAAACTCAGTGCCGTCATTACTGAAACACAACACCACATGAGCATTAGTGTAGTAGTATAGAGGAAACAATCCATGTCTGTGTCACTGCAATTCATTCCCCCTGAGCAGAGTTTCTCTAATGGTCCATATTCGCACTACTGCCATCTTGAAGGTGCCAGCAAGGCACCCATTCATTCAAACAGAAAAGTCCTATGCAACTTAGCAACATTGCGGCTGCACAGAAAGCTTGAATTATCCTCTTTATATCTGTAGTGTTTGTTACATAAAAACAAGAAATTCCTTGCAGATGATTTGATTCTACGCGCTGAAGTTTGGAAGTGTTTTTTGGCTATCACTCAGCAACGCCTAACACCTGTTGAATTTTCACATAATGCAGGAGACAGCAGAAGGTGGCTTTACTGATAACGTGCTTCCTAACTCTGACACTTAGGAAATTAAGCAAATGCAGGGAATTTCTTGACAGGAAGTAGCTCATAATATGTCTACAGTGTTTTTTTTTTTTTTTACGAAACAAACCGTTTTGCAGATAGCAAGAGCTAATTCAAGCTTTCCGTAGAGCTGCAATTTTGGTGATTTTTAATCATTTTAATGATGAATGGTCACTGGTCAATCTATGAGAAGTTACACCTTGTTGGCCGCAAGATGGCTGCAGTCTGGATATATTCAATGGTCATTCTTGCTCCAATTATCACTTGATGCTACCATGCCAGTAGTACTCACACACTGGTGTGGAGCTGGAAGTCTCCTGCTTTGTATCCCAGGGCGAAGTTGTTCTGGGCCAGCTTGGACTTAGCAGTGTCAAAGGCCATCTGGTAGCCAGCCAGCCAGCCCTCGTAGCCCAGCACGGCAGCTGCGTGGATCGTGGGACCGGCCATATCGAAGTCAAGGTCACAGCCAACGTTGACATACTCACGCTTGTAAGCTGTCTTCAGTTTGCCGCTCTTCTTGCTGACAAAATTATGTCAAAGGTAAGGAGTGAGCGATAGAATTCAAATCAAAATGTTAAAGAATTGTCTAATTAATATTGGGATGAGTCTTACCCAGTGTTGGGCACGAATGACGTGTCCAATGACACCTTCAATCCATTAGCCAGCTATACACAGACACAACCCAAAAAAGGAAAAACATGAGCTTGCATGAATGTATAAAAAAAAGGGAAATTATTGATTTAATTTGGAAGTACAAAGCATAATGTACAGTGAGATGGCCATTATTGTTTTTTACTGGAAAAGAAACCTGTAATAATAACTATAGCTTATTTTGTCTATTCTTCAATCAAATTCCTAGGTCATGCCACTTAAATTATCATACTACTCACCTGGTCCTCCATTGTGACCTCCGTTGTCAGTGTGTTGTCCGTGGTCCATTTCTGGTTGAAGCTGAGGCCCAGGTCCTTCACTTTGTACTTGGTCTCCAAGTGGCCACCTGATTTCCCTGTATCTGTGTTGTTGGTGCCAGAGGTATTAAACTCCTGAACGAAGCAAAGACAGAGGGAAGTTATTTAGTTTCATTTAGTAGTTAACTATAACATTGTAAAACCACATGGCAGGTAGGCTAAATACAGGTGAGAGAAAAATGAGAAGACTGGAAAAAAAGATTTGACAGAACTCCCACTAGCATCATTTCACCTCTGCCACACAATTCCTTTCAAGTCTGTATCACTAGGTTATTGTGGAGAGCTACAAAAAGTGTGGTTGCACTATTGAGTCTTCTGAGAAACAGAGGTTTTGTGGAGAGCTGAGTGGGGAAGGACATTATAATTGGTAGGGGTAGAGCTGGTTTCTGAGGGTATATGAGGTTCCAGAACAATTTTAGCAACAGAGGATATCAGCTGAAGGGACTACTGCAGCACAGAAGTCTTTATTGACTTGGAAGTATGTCAACCTCACACTCAAGCCACAATCATTATTGCTTCTTTACATTTGAATGCACCTGTATTTTATCACACACTTGCACACAGAAGGACTGACAAACATTCTTACCATCTGAAAAGGAATGTCCAAAGAGAAAGCAGGAAAGACAGAGAAAAGAGAGAATTAGAGAGAACTACACAAGATTTACATTGGCCAGTTTGTCTGCTTTCTGAAGGAAAATGAAGAATAGACCTATGAGGGAGATGTAGATACATGCAATGAGTTTTGAAAGCAGTGTATTGTGGCAATGTGGGGGTAACCATGGCATCGTAACAGAAATAGACTAAATCAGTAACTAACTAAATCTTATGCTTATTTTATTCAGTGCTACAGCATAGACTAATGGAGAAGAGTGTGAAACAAAACTTTGGCATGGCTATAATTCTGGATCCACCATTTGAACTACACTGTAGACTAGAGGTCCAAGAGAAAAGTCTGGATGTAAAGCTCAAAATGTTCACGCTTCCAGTGAGTTTTGTACTTACAACTCCACTCTGGGACTTGGTCTTCACGTCCAGTTTCACGGCCCCAAAGCCTGGGAAGAAAATAACAAAAATGTTCAGGTCCTCTGTAAGCCTTGTTCAAACGCATTTGGCTTGTGTTTCGGGAGAGAGACTCCTATTTGTATTAACAGCTTGGAGATTTACAGTACATTTCAAGCACAACTCAAACCAAGGCTGATAATCACCACCGATAAAGGAATTCTACTTGTTTACAATACTGGCCAGTGGCCACAATGTTGGTTTCAAGAAAATGTTTCAGGGAGTGTTTCATGGGAGAAGTACTTAGTAGTAGTAATACTGAGACGCTACATCCTCCCAATCTGGGCAGGTGAGCCAATACGTTAAAACAGCAGGGACAATACAGGGATGTGTGTGGGGAGAAATGAGGAGACATAAGGAGCATAACAATGAAAGAGGGGTAAACGCTGTAAGACTATTTACTTACCATAGCCCTTGTTGAAGATGTCTTTGGCAGATTTGCCCAGGTCTGCGTATGTTGGTGGGACTGCCATTATGCCTGTGGAAACAGGTTAACAGTTTCAAGAGCTCTGCCAAATGAAAACATTGCTACAACACAGATACATCTCACCTGTTTCAAGCTAGACAATGGATAATAACATCGAAAAGACTTCTGTAAAATATGGGAAGGATGCAGTAAAAACAGTAAAGCGACAAAGGGAAAGGGTCCACATTTCAGTTCACACAGGACAGACTGCACTACAGAGCTCAGTAACCACACCAACCACAGCACTTCACTTCATCACAGCAGCATACAGGTACAGTATATGATCTATGCAGACAAACAAAGCAACGCTATCTATCTATCCTGGTGTTTCTACCAGCACTTGCAAGCCAACAGATGACCAAAGCTTAAGTGGGATGTATTAAAGATGGTCAGTTTCATTGGAAAAGCACTGACCCTCACAAAGTGGCCTTACACTGACAGTGATATACTGCATACAGTCCACACCCCCCTGCATTTAACCCTATTGATTCCTTGGCCTCAGTCCATTAACAAGCAGCAGACGTTATTTAGCTAACAGGATTCATTCTGGACGATGATAACCCAGAGGCATTCCGAAAACCAATGTTGACAGCACTGTAAACATAAGAGCTTGATAAACTAAACAGGCCATAGCAACAATAGCACTGAAATATGTGTGCTGCAATCCTTGTGTATGTTGAAGCAGATTGGTTAGTCAGCAGCTAACACTGCGCTGCACACGTCATCAGGGTCCCCTGGGTCACTACACAGAGCTCTGTCAGTGTGTGTGTGTGTGTGTGTGTGTGTGTGTGTGTCTGCATGGCCAAAATCTATTTTCCTTTATGATATGTGTGCGCATGAATACTTTTCTGTTTTGTTATCATCCCTATTAAAATGTATTTTCATTTTAACATGGCACTGTCACTGCTCTCCCCTGTCACTTCCTCGTGGGTAGATTTCTGAGGATTCCTGTAGGGGCGAATTCACACTATAGTCCCGGGTATGCAATCGGGACCACTTGGCAGATGTTCTGGTAGTGAGAATTCTGTGTACCATTATCAGGACCACACTGGGGGCTTCTGAAGTGTACTCAGATGCATAAGAAATGAGGTCAATGTGAAATATGGCCAGCGGGGACCAGCCAGGCAATTGTATTTGGGAACAGTTGGAATCAATCGGAGTGTGTATCTGCTCTAGGACAGCTCGACTCATGGGACCCTGATGGCAGGTCCTCGCCTTTCTCTCTCTCTAGTCTAGTCTCACCGGCTGTCTAGCCACTCACCGTGTTCCTTGGGCACGTGGTGCCTGCATGCCCCACAGTGCTCTTTGTTCTCTGTCTGCTTGCCCTTTACTGTACTGTCCTCATGCTGCTGCGGTGGCGGCGGCTGCTGTTGCGGCTGCTGCTGCACCTTGCTCTCCACCTTGCTCTCCACCTTGCTCTCCTCGCATGTCTGTGCCATGACTTCTTGAGAAGAGGGGCGTGCAAGAACACATTTTGGCACGCGCATTTACACTGTTGTCACAACAACTGTCTGTGCACAGTACTGGTTCTTGTTGTGCATATCTAATACTGTGACATACAGGTATATTCTGATTTAACCACTGAAGTCCTGCCTATATAGTTTCTCAGTTCTCACCAATTTTTTTTTGAGATTTAATTAAGTAAATTTGCATACTATGTATAAATTAAACTTCAATGTGCACATTTCACATGTCCACAGCTTCGGATTTTCTACTCAGAGAGTTTCCTACCTAAACAGGTGTAACCTTTGCTAACTATTGCGTCATGTATAGGGGACAGCAGCTAATGAACACACTATGTACTTTGTGTGCTACATAGGTACAAATAGGATTGGTTATTGTTGATACAGTGTGTAAGGCCCCTTTATGGCCCTTTATGTACTCATTCTGGAAGTGCACAGGCTATAGATATAGGCGACCCCATGCAAAACCCAACGCAACACCCACGCTTTATAGCCAAGCTTTAAAAATGATCCCTGGCTAGTGGCTACAAATATGCCTTAAAGCGTTTTACACTATAATATAACAAAAATAAACCCCTAAACTTTAGAAAGTATTAGCATTCCATAAATCCATAGGGATAGACCACACGTGGGCAGCGACAGGAGCAGTCCCTATTGAGGAAATATTTGCTTTTTATTGCAGAAATACAATATTTGAAGCCGTTTTTATTTTTTATTTTAGTTATGGAGGGCAACTAAATACAAGGTTTCATGGCATACCTTTCATATTAGCCAGATATCCTTTTAAACACTTAACACATTAAAAAGATCTAGGTGAGCTTGTAGATATGCTGTTTTAAAGTTCAATGTAATGTAATGTCAAGTGTAATAAAGTTGAAGAAGGTTGCTCCAGATCAAGCCTTACGTCTTGGATGCTAGAGCAGAGCACATGCTGCTCCTATAGTGATTTTGATTTGAGGTCAGAGCTGGTGTAGATATTACTAACACACCAACAGGAGTCAGGCCCTCATGCCCTCTGTAGCATAGACTAGAGGGCATAATGGCCTGACTTGCTCTAGGGCAGATAGAGCCCATGCTGTCTTAGCACTGTTGTTCGGTTTCTGAGGGACTTTGCATCTGTCTGCTAGCTGATCCCACCGGGCATTCTGCTGAGTTTGTGCAATTCATGGGCAGTCTTTGTCAGTTAACTCCGCCCTCCCCTAAACACACAGGCACAAACAGGCCAGCATGGAGGCACGCACGCACATGCACATGCACATGCACATGCACACACACACACACACACACACACACACACACACACACACACACACACACACCTTTCTCATTATATTTCACTCTGCTTTTTAATGCTTTCAATCATGTCCTCCCTCCCTCCCCAAATCCTGCTCTAAATTTAGCCTAGGTGAATTTGACACTATACAGCACGTGATCCTGTCGGTTTCAAAATGGGTGCCTTGTCCCCAGGGGGCTTATTAAAACATGTGAACCGAGTAATATCCTGTACCCCAAACAAACAAAAATGAGATCCACATAGGCTACACACTAAGCAATCTCAGCAAACCAAACTAAAAGCGCTCCTTATGTTAAAGACAGATGACAAGGGCCACTTGTCTCCCATTATTACTCACCCAATCACTAGACAGGAATGCAACTAGCACACAAACCATGCGGTGAGAAGGAAAATGAAAGTGTGACAGAGAGTGAGATGAGATAAGGTCAAGAGCCATCAAGTTACACCATGATATGAATGTATATGTTGGCAGACCATACATGAGATCATATTCTGATCCCACACAGGAGGGCTTTAGGGTCCATGGGGACACAGTCAGTTACTACTAGGGGCCCAGGATCTGGCCTGCACATCAATAAACATGAAATAATGTGAATTCAGTACTTTGGATAGCGACTTTCCCCATGGAGCCTATAGAGGCCTGGCCTAGAGCTACTACTACTGGTGCTTATCTATTGCCTAATGCAGATGCACAGAAACGTCTCACCAACCAACTAGCTTAATTCACGATCTCCTGCCTTTCTTGTCGCCGTTTATTCGCTGACCTTGTTCTTTACAAATTAATAGTTGCTAAATGCTAATACCACAGACGATCAGATTAACCAACATCCACAGCCATTGTGGTTTGCGTACAATTTGCCAAAAGATGACCAGTACAGAACACTTTTCACCTTGTCATATGGACCTTGTTGCTTCTGCACAAATCTATACGTACCAGGTAGCTTTTAAACATGTTTATGGCATCGAGGTGAACTTTGCTTGTGAACTATACCGAGCCAGGGGTCCACATGACGCTCGTCTACTTGAACAGATAGGGCTTTAGAATATGTTCCCTATGGAATTGGGACCGGCAGATGCTTCAATTGGTTCGCATTGTTCATGCGTCAGTACGGTACTACTAGGCCTCTTTCTCAGTCTGATCGGTTCCCACACAAAACAGAACAACAGAAGATTATCCTCACGGTAAAAGCAGTAGGTCATATATTCAATCACGCAACGCTACTTCATAGGCTTAATATTGTTTTGAAAATAACCTTTATATGGACCCGTTTTTGCACCGCTGGCCCAAATGATACTATTAGGCCTAGTGTAAGAGAGGCCGTGGGTTTAATTAAATGTCAAACAATGTTATAATATTTATTCACTCAATGTTTACATGAGTGCATTATGACTTTACTATTCCGTTATGTTAATAATAGGATGTGCCATCGTCGGGTTGCTGACATAGGCTAATATAGTGCAGACCAGAGCCATAGAGTATAGGCAAAGTTGCGATATTGAGGGGGCAGAAAACAGCCTGGACATATATGTATCGCGTGAGCCCATAAACTGCGATGCATTCAGTAACTCCCGGGTGTCCCCATTCAGTAGAAGTAAGTCTTATGTATAAGAGCCGCCATTGGACTGGCCCCATGGAGTGGACGGGGTTTGCGTTACTCTGTGGCTCTGGTATAGTCTTCTGCACTAACTCCCACCCTGCTGACTACAGTATGCGTAGCGTACCTCCTCCCATCTCATTACAAAACCAAATGACCGGAGTCGTCAGCAGCTACTACTAGACTGCCATGCAAGTTAGAGCTTTACGGAAACCAATACGATACCATATGCAGTATGTAAAAAAGTTTCATATTCCCTACCTTTTATGAATGCACCGATAGTTTGACAAACCTCTGCTCGCCGAGCTATGTACGGAGCACTGTGAAGGAGAAAGCAGATACACGGACTGGTATTGCGCACGCGCTGCAAATGCACGCCGAGGGGCGGGGCAGTTGTGCAACTGTCATTGAGAGATGAGATGTATGTATTGCCCAATGTTTATGTTGTTGACAACATTTTACATTTTGTTTTTGTTTTGTATCATCATCATCAAGCAGGCATACCCAAGAAGAAGAAGAAGAAGAAGAAGAAGAAGAAGAAGAAGAAGAAGAAGAAGAAGAAGAAGAAGAAAATAGTTTAATATTTTGAACTTTCAGTGGATTTCCTGTGGTGTGGAGTTTTCTGTGGGGTTTGGAAGGCTTTTGAGCTACAACGAAAACAGGCAAAACCTGGAAACAGTGACACATCTGCTGCAAATCCCATTGACATATGAGAATTGCAGAATGTGACATCACATTCAGCGGGAAAATAAGAAAAAAATCTACTTAAGGCTAATGTGAAAAGTTCTGTTTTTGAGTGGTGCAATTGAGCTCAGAAAAAAAAAAAAAAGAAAAACGTTTTTTAAATGTCACAATCCATTTAAGATTCCAAATCAATCAGTTTCTCCAACTATTGAGTATTAAGTAAATGTGTGCCAATATTAGACCTCTCTCTCTCTCTCTCTCTCTCTCTCACACACACACACACACACACACACACACACACACACACACACACACACACACACACACACACACACACACACACACACACACACACACACACACACACACACACACACACACACACACACACACCTTCACCTTACTAGTGTGGCTCCCATCTGATGACTATAGCATTTATTTTGGTGGTGTATTGAGATCATTGCCCCAGCAGAGGGCAGTGCTGTCACGCATGCAGGGAGACATATGGGACAGTCAGTAATGCTAAACCGCCCACCTAGACAGAGCATGTGACCACAAAGCTCTCTATGCGGCCGCACCAAATGTTCATTATTATCCTGGCCAAATTGGGGATCATACAAAAGATCTAGATTGTCAAAGTATGCCGACTACAAAAAACATAGTCCAGGTAATTCACAATTGGAATGAAAATATCTTTAACATTCATTAGGCACTCCATTGTGTGAACGTCTGTATCGTACCGTTGCCATGGTGATGATCGTGTCGAGTGTTGTTTATACTACTGCCGCTGCGTCATCAATCTGCGAGAACGAACTCGTCAGTTGGCCAACAAGAAATTCTAAAAGGTATCTATTTACTTATCCTAAGGCAAACATAAATAGCCTGTCCCAATATTATACAAATGGTTTGTATAAAATAATATTGATATATAGTTTTTATTTATTCCAACGTTTTCAAAAGCTAGAGAATAAGATGGCTGTGGCTTTGGGCCAAGAAAAGCTAATTTATCAAGCAACATAGGTTATTTGATTTCCAAACATATTTCTGGTAGTAGTAGATTAATGTGTTATAATATATTTATTATATTCTTCTATAATCTTATGGTAGGCTATTACATGATAAAAAATATTAAGCTTTGTATGAAAACTTCTTTTCCATGCTTGTATAGCACTGTGTGAACGTCTCACTTTATTTATTCTAGCATCTTCTGATGTCATGTGAGGGTCCTTCAATGATATCTGGGCCAATTCCCCCCGATCCTTCTCTTTTTCCAGAGTATTACAAACGTCCCAGCTCTGGTAAGGTCTGCCGTCTGCAATCACTTCCATTGTTAATTGTGTATTCTGTACTTTGTGTGCATGCGTGTGTGTGTGTGTGTGTGTGAGAGAGAGAGAGAGAGAGAGAGAGAGAGAGAGGGGGGGGGGTGGGTGCGTGCATGTGCTTGTGTGTGCAGGCATTTCAAATGCAAATATTAGAATTGCAAAAGATATGTGTCTCCTTCCTTCCTGCAGCTCGAGGACGTTTAGAGGGAAATTCTGGTTTGATCTCAGGCCCCCTGGCTCCAGACCCTGTGTTGTACCCTGGCTGCTACAGTGCTCGAACCTCTCCTCATCGCCCTCGCATTGGCCCGAATGCCACCCATATTCTGGAGAGAGGACAGAGGGGTGTTGTAGGGGCACTACTCAAACTGGATGGTGTCCCCTCCACTCCAAATGTCCCTAAAGAAAGTATGTTAAGAGCTTTGTATTGTATTTCAGGTGACAATGACAATGGTCTATCTATGCTGTTTATTTCTAATACAGTTATCTGTGATTTGTAGCAACTTCAGAGTTTATAGTTTAAAAAAATAATTTAATAAAATTTTAAAGATCTTGTCCAAAAAGGAGTGAAACACAAAACAAACAAACAGATGAATGAACTTATGAATGAAGTTAATGAAAACAAAAGTTGAATATAAAATGGGATCCTCATTCAACTCCTGTTGAATCTGTTGAAATCAGCCTTAAAATATGTTACTGTTACTAGTAATAGTCCTTGACTCCTCAGTCCTCATGTTTGTCTTTCAGAGCTTTTGGTACGTGACCACAGAAAGGACAATGTACGTAGACTCAGGGAGATCCAAAGGCGCTGCAAAGAGCAGGAGGCTGAAAGAGCATGTTCTCGCCCTGTTCCTGTCAAAGCTCTCTGGACCTCTAGCAAATACAAGGATGTCCCATCCAGGGTTATGGTCCAACAGGTAAGGAGGTCTAATTGTGGCGAATGAATCTTAGATTCAGTTATATTTGCTTATAATTTTATAATTCACAGCTTTTGCTTAATACAGGAGACCAGCCCAACGACCAAGCCACAATGTAAAAATTTCCTTAGGGCCCACTCTAAATGTGGGTCACCTTGTCCCCCAAGACCACATAGCAGCTCCTCAGGGTCTTGTAATTCTTCAGTGAACCAAAACCTGCAGGTGAGTCTAGCCACTATCCAGACTCTTTGAGCTGCACATGCTTTTTTGTTGCTACAATTGTGACCCATGGCCAACTCTAGCCTACAGTGATTCATCCTGTATGTACTCATTTGCAGGTTCAGGGGAAGGCCGTGGACTTTATAAGCTATAATGCTCGGACTGCAGGAAAGACGGTGCTGCGTCGGTCTCAGTCACTGACAAACCTTAGAGATAGACCTGTACCCAGTGCAGTCAAGGGACAGGTTCCACAGTAGTGAGTATTCTGCTATTTCACTCATGTTAAGCTGCAAACAGGGCCAGATCTAGGCATGGGCATGGGGGGGCAATGCCCCCCTAAATGCCCTGACTGACCCATCAAACATGATGGCATGCAAAGCAATCCAAATTTCAAATATATTTCGAATTAAGTTGCATATATTTAATGATTTGAAACACTACTACTGCTAACTAACTACAGTTGTTATTAGCTACATTAGTTACATCCGGGCCTGACTGCAAAATATCTGTTTTATTTACTTTTACTTTGTACATTTACAATGGTAGGTTTAAATTACAGCATTGGAGACACTGGAAAATCTCACTGATTTGTGTTTCTGAATGGCTTTTCTCTTTGTTGCTATACTTTATTCCTTCCGTCTCTCTTACACACACTCATGCAGTCTTGAGGAGAGGAAAGAAGAGTGGCGTAGAGCAGAGGAGGAAAGGAGACGGAACACACCTGATCCCAGCGTCCCTGCTGGTCACACACTGATGCCAGAGCGGGAGAGAGTGGAAACCCTGCAGTCACTTAAAGAGGGTAAAGTTACATTTATGCTCCACCACTCACTGGTGTTGCTTGCTCACATGTTTTACTTGTTACCCTTTTGTTTTAGGAGCTTTTTTTCTGACAGCGTACAAAGGGAACCAAATGGACCCGTTAAGGTCCATTTAGTTCCATTTGTGTAATCTCAGAAACATTCCCCTTTAAGTACACTATACTTGTACATGTAGTTATTTTACACCACTGGCATACACCCGTACAGTGATGAATTAATCTGTTAATTTGAGGGAATATTCCATGACGCTGTATGTTTGTCCACAGCTCATCAGTCCATGGTGAGTGAGCTGCTCTCTCTTCCTGTGAGGACGGACACACTGAGCATCCGCTCTCGCCGCGCTCAGCTGGATAGCAAGCTGTCTGAAATGGAGGAGGCCATCAAGATATTCTCCAGGGACAAAGTATTCGTCAAAATAGATTCATAGCACAAACCCAAAAATAAGTATAGGATTCCTCTCTGTATTTCTTACTGTACTGAGTTTACATATCTTGACAATTTATTTCAAATCTGATTAATAGTTTTTTATTGTGCGTTTTTAAGTCTTACTTTTGTGAATCTATGATTTTGAATCAATTTGGTTTGTGTGTGTGTGTGTGTGTGTGTGTGTGTGTGTGTGTGTGTGTGTGTGTGTGTGTGTGTGTGTGTGTGTGTGTGTGTGTGTGTGTTTATGATAACGTTGTAATAGATGTTCTATTAAAATAGATTTGAAATTGCACCATTAAACTGTGTAATATTTAAACAACACACACACACACACTCACTCACTCACTCACTCACTCACTCACTCACTCACTCACTCACTCACTCACACTCTCTCTCTCTCTCTCTCTCTCTCTCTCTCTCTCTCTCTCTCTCTCTCTCTCTCTCTCTCTCTCTCTCTCTCTCTCTCTCTCTCTCTCTCTCTCTCTCTCTCTCTCTCTCTCTCTCTCTCTCTCGAGGATTCTAGTGTCACACAGAGTTCCACCCCCAGACGTGATGACGTGTAGTCATTGTTAGCTTCATTCGACGTGCTGCTAACTGCTAGCAGCTAAACAGTGGTAGAACATATTTGTTTTCTAACCCGACTGGTCAACAACACAATACATAGTAGTAACATAATTATTACACATTAAGTGGAGGACAAATAATCAACCATGAGCAAAAGGAAAGCGCCCCAGGAATCCTTGAACGAAGGGATAACAGACTTTCTAGTCGGTACGTGTTCTAGTGTTCCAGCTAATGTCTGCTATATTACAACTATATTACACTGATATGCTGTTTGTCAGATTGTGAAGAATTGCGAGACAGAATAAATATACGAGGCCTATTGTATTTTTCGGGCACAATGTAATGTTTTCAGGAATGTAGAAACCTTAAGAAGAAACTGAACATTTCAGTCTTGGGTAGATATTGAACGCCTACCGAGTAGCCCATTTTTGTCTTGAAATTTAAACCCCCACACTGTATCGGTTGACTTAGCAGTACCTAGTGGCAATTAACAGAAATAGATATTGGACTGTTGAATTGAATTAATATTGTACTGATGGTTGAGTTTTCACTTACAGAACTGGCCAATTATGAGAAGAATGTCAACAGAGCCATACACAAATACAATGCATACAGGTACAGTCACCCAACAGCTTTAAAACACACACACATACACACACACACACACACACACACACACACACACACACACACACACACACACCTACACACCTTTTATAACTGTGCCCTCCTTTGTCCGTCTCTGCAAACTGTTCATAAGCATTCTATCAATCAATCTTTGTTTTGAAATTAAATATATATTTCATTTGTTTGTTGTTTTTGTGTGCTCTGTGTTTAGGAAAGCTGCCTCTACCATTTCCAAATACCCCCAGAAGATCAAAAGTGGTACAGAGGCTAAGAAACTGGTGTGTACAAATACAAATTATATTGATGATTACAGTATTTATCGAGGCATTCAAGCTTCATGGAATAGTGCTATGGCTGCAGCTCTAGTGTAAGATTGACACCACAATGGTATACCATGAGGTAATTATAGTTATTTGGGATGGCATGCCTGAAGAATGGATAGGATTCCTAAGTGGCTGTAGAGTCGACATTCTGCATATCCACTGTAGAGGGAGGTCATTGGAGGTCATCATAGGGGGAGGTCCTGACACACCAAGCCGACGTCGCCCGACGTCGGCCAACTGCTGTGTCGCCTTGCGGCGCCTTGCGGCGCCTGTGTCGGGCCAGGTCGGGCTCCTTGGACACACCGCAAAGACGACACACGACGGTCAACTAGCCATATACGTTCTGCGCATGCGTGCTGCTTGTGGAAGAAGAAGAAGAAAAGAGGAGGCGAAAGATAAGAAGAAACCCAAGATCACCTCTAAACATCGTGTGTGGGGCATATAATAGTAGTCGCACCAACCCCCAGGTGTCTGCTGTTAAGACGCTGTGAATAAATGAGTTGATGTGTTATAATCATGTGAAAACTTTTTAAACGATCTGATATTATCTGTGTTGAAACAGAGCCATAGAGTATAGACAGAGTGACAACTCCATCCACTTCATGGGGTAGTCCAATGGCGGCTCTTCTGCTTAGACTTCAATAGAGAATGGGGACAACTCCTGGACCTGAACCATTGGATTCAGGCAACAGCCCAGCGTTAATGATCTTAAATCGCTTTATTTTATATTGTTTTTAGTGATAGTACAACACAAACATGTCAGCGGTACAATAACAACGTTACTGTACCGTTGACATTTTGAAACCTTGCCTAAAATAAGTCTCTATTCAGCTGCATCATATGAACTGCATGAACAGCAGCTCGAGCGCTTAGTTTCTGGCCCCTCAATGTCGCAACTCTTCTACTATGACCAGATGAGTCTAAGCGGCGGGGTCCTGCGCATGCGCCGTTGTTTTCTCTGTTGGCTGCGTAGTGTACTCTAGGTGGACAAGAGTTGCGACATTGAGGGGTCAGAAACCAAGCGCAAATGAGATAAAGTGACAAACTGTTGGAAATGCATTGTTTCTCAACGAGGGCGGCGCAAATAAGAGCTAATTTAGGAATTTGTTCATCGTGGCAACTGTTGTAAGGTATTGTACAGGCTTACTACAAAAATATCATAAAAGCTGGGCCGTTGCTTGAATCCATTGCATAGGCTACTACTTCCAGTCCAGAACGTGTCCCCTTTTGTTGTGCTAATTCAATAGAAGTCTATGTAGAAGAGCCGCCATTGGACTGGCCCCATGAAGTGAATGGTGTTTGCATAACTGTCTATAGCCTATTATAAGGCTTTGATTTCGAGCCGAGGACCCCTTTGACATGTATTAGTTCAAGGACCCCCATTTGTGGCATTTCTATCTCTGAGACCCCATTTTTAACTGTAAAATCGTTGTTAATTAACTCTTGAATGTACAAATGGTCCATTTGATTTCATATGTACACTTAGTTTATACCCTGGCTATTATGTTACAAAGTATAATGTAGCGAGGGACCCCCTGGACGCCTCTGTCTTTGGGAATCCCTGGACCACAACAAAAAGCAACGCTTGTTATCTGAACAGCCAATCACAGAGTGAGCTGTTCCGCCGATGGCCGACGCCGATTCAACATGTCAAATCGGCTGAAAAGCTTCCGACGGGGGGCCGACGTGTGGCGACGTGCGGGACACACCGGGGAAACTAGGCCGGCCAACGCCGACCGACGGCCCGACGGCCGACCGTCGGCTTGGTGTGTCATTGGAGGTATAGGGGGAGGTCAGTAGGCTGACTGAACAGAGACTGTGTATTCTATGTATTGGGATTGTTAACAGCTGTCATGTCGCTGACCAGCGGCAGAGTAGTTGAAGAAAGCAGACAAGAACCACAACGGCAAATGTTTGTAGCAGATAGACTTAGGTGCTGACATTACAGTTTTTGGGTGGTTGTGCACAGAAGGTTGAAAAAGAGTGGAATGATTCACCTCACGCTATGATACGATATCGATATTTAGGGTGCCAAATTGATTTGTGTTGCAATTCTTAATTATGTTGGGATTTTTACCACAAATTACTTTTATCATACCACAACATTTTAAAACACTTCTAAACCATGTGGGCCATGAAAAGTTCAATTAACTAGAACATTTTAAAGCAATGTAGTCTAGATCATGGAACTGCAGCCAGATAACGTGAGTCAGTCTTTCGACATGAACAAATTAACAAAACACATAAATATCAAAAACATCGATTTTGAACCTGGCGATTCAATATTCATATTGTGTACGCAAGAATCGCGATATATTGAAATATCAATGTTTTTTACCACCCCTAGGTTGACTTCTGTCTACTGGGGCTCTCCTTTTAACCAGAGACCTAGTGTGCCAAGGATGTGTATGTGATACCCTCTAGTGTAGTGTGAAGACAAGACACTTTGCCAGATGACATAGATATGTTTGTCAGCAGAGTGGAGATGGAGGTGTGCCATGTCTGGAGTGATCACTCAAATTGATGAATTGTCATGTTTCCACAGGATGGTGTGGGAGCCAAAATTGCAGAAAAGATTGATGAATTCTTGCAAACTGGCAAGTTAAGGAAACTGGAGAAGGTGTGGAAGCATTTGAGTTTTATTTTTTATGCATCACATTTTTTATTCTGACTTCGTATTTATGGCTGCTGTGTATATTTTCCCTTTAGATTCGTAATGATGACACAAGCTCCTCAATCAATTTCCTCACGAGAGTTACTGGAATTGGGTATGTAATTCTGCAAGAATTCCCAATACAATATCAAGACTCTACATACAGTGATAAAGACTGTACACCAGAGAATGTAACTGTCTTTCTTGATCAACAAGATACTAATAAGCACGGCATCACACCCAGTACCTACAGGAAATAAAGGACATGCAACATAAAATGCTGTACTTACAGGAATGTAATAAATTTAAGACGGTCATTTCTACATCCGGCTAACTAATTTTTCGATTCAACTTTTTTTCTCAGTCCTGCTGCAGCCAGGAAGTTCTTTGAAGAGGGGGTGAAGACACTAGAAGGTTTGTTCTGCAGCTGCTTTCAGTTCACATTGAATCGCATCAAATCATTAATTTTATGAAAATGCTAATATGGTTTGACGCACACAATTTTGTGATCAAGGCCTGTGAAATGTAAAACACAGAAACTGTATTTTCGAACAAGATATAGCTCATCTGGAATAATACAAATAAGATGGGGTATAATAACGGATGTTGTATCATTAAAGATAATTAAAACATGGAATTACTTAAAAATGTAAAATATTTCAACATTCCATGATTGCTAAAGGCAGTATACAGTAAACAGCAAATCACTATCTGCCTTTTACATTCTGGAAAGACGTTTCAACAAATATCGTAAAGTTATATACTTTGAATAATCATTGCAATGATGTGTTAGGCTGACAAAAGCAAAATTACAGCTCTGGTAATAAGTTCTATGATCTTGTTTTTGCAAAATGTTTTGTTTTACTTTGTTGATAATAATTAAAGACATCCAATTATGCTGGCATTTTTAGCATAATGTTTTTATGTATCATATACATATGTTTTTTCAATTTTAGATTTGAAAAACATTGAACACAAGCTAAACCATCATCAACAGATAGGACTCAGGTAAAGATGGAATGTCTTCTACATCAAATACTTTATAGGTGTATACAAGCTTGAGCTCTGTAGTATGTCCTTTATTTTGTTATAGAAAGTGTGACATCATCTTTTACCTCTGTTAGGTACTTTGAGGAATTTGAGAAGCGGATTCCACGAGCTGAAATGCAAAAGATGGAAGTGAGTCATTTAATTCTTTACATATTTCTGGGTGACTGTTCATGAAATAGTGTAGTTTTACATAAAGTGGCCTTATATTTGTGCATGTGTGTTTAGGGTCTCATTTTGAAGGAGTTGGACAAGGTTGACCCAGAATACATCGGAACCATTTGTGGAAGCTACAGGAGAGGTGAGAACATTCCGTTTAAAGATATTGCATTTTGCTTCTGGTCTTGTCTTTCTTCTTACATGCATGTTGATGATACCTAGGTGCGGAATCCAGTGGTGATATTGATATCTTACTGACTCACCCAGACTTCACCTCTGATTCTGAGAAACAGGTGAGGGCAAAGACCATAACTACAGTGGCTTGAATACCCATACAACTTTATTCAAATTCCTTTAATTCCAAACATTCATTGTTTGTTTTCAGCCCAAACTCCTCCATGCTGTTGTGGAACACTTTGAATCCATTGGATTTGTGACAGACACTCTGTCCAAAGGCGACACCAAGTTCATGGTGAGGCCTCTACTTAATCAGCTTACGTGTGTGCAAAACCCAAATGCTTTTCATGGCGTAATTTGTAATGCAATTAGTGCTGTAATGAAGTCGATATGCCCGCATTCCACTATGCACACAAGCCTCATGACCGTGGTCACTATGTGATTGTTATTGCTTTCACAGCATGGGTGGGTAACTACTTGTCATTGGGGAGTACATGAGAAATTGTAGTGTGTACTTTCGTTGGCCAGTGATACCAAGATGCTGAGTTGCATGAAAAAACATGAGTGATAGATGTTATGTCCCAGGACAAGGCTTGTAAGAGAAGGCGAAGGCACATTTGCCGCTACCTCAGTGGACACATTAAAACTCTAATTTCTATCTATTTCTTTCACCTAGTACAGGGATGGACAGCTAGTTATTCACTGTTCTGCTGTCTACAAAACATGTTGTAAACATGTTTTTTACATTAGATCAGTGCTTTTCAGATTTGTGAAGGTGGTACACAAAAGCACACATTCACACATAATGTCTTACAAGATATTTAGACCTTTTCTCTGAATAGGCTGGTTCTGGTCTGCAGGTGGTTTAATGAGCATGTCTGTTCTATAGGGTGTTTGCCAGCTGCAGAGCAATGGTGAAGATGAGGAGGAATACCTTCACAGGCGCATTGACATCAGGTGGGTAGTCCCCTCATTTTATTTTGTTATTAAACTTCAAAGAGTTAGTAAACACATTTATAAATCATGGTTGCCTATAGTTTCTTGTTAAATCTCTACCTATTTATCCACATATTTGCATTTTCTCTCTTTGATGTCCCAAGGTTAATTCCCAAGGACCAGTATTACTGTGGTGTTCTGTATTTCACTGGGAGTGATATCTTCAATAAGAACATGAGAACTCATGCTCTGGAGAAAGGCTTCACCCTCAATGAGTACACCGTACGGCCACTTGGGGTCACCGGTGAGTCACTGTCAATTGTCTACTCTGTGTGATGGAGCAATTTGGACCCTGTTTCAACTCCTACATGTCAATGAAGAATCAACGTCTCTTTCTAATTTTGTTTTGTTCTTTCTACTCTGCTATTGCTGTCTGTTGTATAGGAGTGGCAGGCGAGCCTCTGATGGTGGACAGTGAAAGGGATATCTTTGATTATATCCATTACAGATACAGAGAACCAAAGGACCGCAGCGAGTGAAACAAAAACAAGCAATTGAATCTGCAGGAGAAAATGTTAACAAAACAACTGATTACCTGTAAACAAAACATATGAAGAATGCATATGGGTTGGTGTGTTAGTATTCCTTGAAATATTTTTTTAATGTTCTTATTGTTTTAAAGAAAGAAGCTGCAGTGTTTTTATTTTTATTGATTTGGGTCAAACTTTAAAATATACAGGTATATAAAGCAACCAAACAAAAAAGTAAATTATAGCAAAGCTGAAATCGGGCCAGAAATTGAGCATTACCTCGGCAGATAGTTTTCTATGTGCAGTGTGTACAAAAGCATTTTTAATCATTGTGTCCTAACACAGCTTTATCATATACCAATTTGGTTATGAAATGCCTACACAATACACATGTCTTGGTTTAGCCCTGCATCTCATTATTGTGAAATATTTTGCTGTTGCCTTGTTTGTTTATCTTAGCAACAGTCGGTGCTCCTTAGACAACTGGGCTGATGTTAAGCTGAGCTTCACATATTGTAGCTCTGTGACATTTGCATGTGGTAACCTCATCATTGAGCTTTGTGTGCCTCCAACAGTTTTCAGTGTCATTATTTCATAATGAAGATATTTCTCAATTATCAGGTGGAATGTCTGTCATTAATTTGAGTATAGGTCAAATGGATATCAACCACTGGCCTATACAGTAGCCTACAGTACTTCATTGACCCGAGGGCTTTGCTAAGTTGGCCAAGTACGGTACTTGTTTTCAAGCGGAGGTAGTAAGCTTCTATTTTTTTCCTAATGGTTTGCCTCTTGTGATGTGCCCAAAATACACACCGGTAATCTGTCCAGACTGATAGTGTATTGTTTCTGTTAAATCCAGATAAATAAGAGAAACTTGAGATTGTTCCCACAGTCCACAATGAATTTTGATGTAGTGCTGGCTATCTTATGCACTCACATGGGAATAGTGGAAATTGTAAGACTTCTGATTCATGCCAGTCATTGACATGTGGAATACCTTGCATGTGCCATTTCTCTTATGCTTTATAGACCTGTGTTATATTTGTGAATATATTAGTGTTTATTTTAGTATTTTATGTTGGGTGATAGGAGTTGTGTTTTAGGTCATTTGTATTTTGCTGAAGGGTTATTGTTGAGATATATTATTTTTTCCCAACTTTAGTCTTTCAAGTGAACGTAAAGGACTCCTTTAAGTGATGGCTGGAATCATAAAGGTTTGTGCTTGCATGTGGCAATCTTTATGACCAAGAAATACATGATGAAAGTGGATTATATGTTTTCAGTATGAGTGAAATAAATACACAATGAAAACGTTTTAATCCTTTTCCCCCCTCTGATCCTCAATTCAATAATACAAAAATAATATTCAAAAAGTAATATCCTTGACTCATTTGTGAAAAGCTATGTTCTTCAATTAGCTAGTGGAAATACTGTAAATCAGGGATGTCAAACTCAAAACCACAGCGGGCCAAAATAGAAAAAAATGGTACAAATCAAGGGCCAGATCTGCTGGACTGTTTCAGAGGATGTCCCAGAAAAACAGCCAAAAAGTAATTTTCCTTGCAAAGATGAAACTGCAGGCATTAAAAATTGAAAATGCATTATTAAAGCTCTGTTTCCTGTTCTATGATCCTCACCAAGCACTGCTCAGTGCTTTCATAGTAAAATGAGAAAGTAAATCAAAGGATTTGCATTAATGTTTTATCACGGTGTGTCAAATGAACTAGAGGGCCTGTATTAATACTTTTTCAATATCATCCATGGGCTGAAGATAATGCATTTGTGCGCCTGACTTGTCCCCCCAGGCCTCGAGTTTTGACATATACAGTGTTGTGAATAACGCCCTTACAAGTAACGCCCTTACAGTAAGGGATTACTTTTTTCAGTAACTTCTAACGTAACTCCTTACATTTCTCAAATTCATAACGGCATTATGATTAGTGTACCATCATTACTATCATTACTCCGGCGGCGGCGGCAGGACTCGCTGCACTGTGTGCTGTCTGTCTTCTTCAGCTCGCTTCTTCACTGTCTAACATAGAGTATATTGAATAGAGAAGGCACCGAAGGAAAGTTCCCCTCTCGTCCACTTGCATTGTTTCCTCCGGATGCCTGATCTAGTTTTAATATATCTATGTGTGTAACGTGACAAGTATAAGCCAATCAGAGCCAGTCTTATTCGTCGAGCAGAGCAGAGCCATCTAGTAGAACAGCTGCGACATTGAGGGGGCAGAAAAAATGCTTATGATCCCATAGACTTAAATGCATCCGGTAACCTCGGTTGTCCCAATTCAATAGAAGTGTATATAGATGAGCCGCCATTGAAGTGGCCCCATGAAGTGAACAGGGTTTTCGTGTAACTAAAGGCTCTGGCCTCTTGTAAGGAAACAGACACAACCAGGAGTGTTGCTGCGCACACACACTAGCATTTAAGCTGCGGTAAAATACGCTCTCAGACGCAATGATACGAGGACGACAGCGTGAATGGAGCCTTTGCAGCGCGGAAATATAAACACTATTTTACATTCTTGCTGGTAAAGCAGGGGTTTTCAACAGGTGGTCCGGGGAGGATTCCAGGTGGTCCTCACACTAAATGATGGAAAGTTGGTTAACCAGATGCAATACTTGTAGTGTAAACATGAAACCAAACGGACCCTTGCGGGTCCATTTGGTTTCCATTTCTAGTAAACACAGAATGGGGAGATCTTTATCTTGTCCACACAACATCTCTAAGGCATATTAATGTCAGTAAAATGTTGAAAATGGGAAGAATTTCACTTTAAACTTGTAAGCACGAATACTACAGAAAAACACCCCTTTTTTGTATGTTTAAAAAAAAAAGTAAAGTAAAGTAAAGTAACGCCCTTACTTTCATAATTTAGTAAGGAATAAAGTAACTAGTTACTTTTTCAGGGAAGTAACTATAACTATAATTCCCTTACTTTTTAAAAGTAACTTCCCCAACACTGGTTTTGACATATACAGTATGCTGTAAATGCAGCATACTAAAAGGTGCATTTACTGTACAAAATAAGGCAGCAGTAAATCACAGTTCCCCCTGAACTGTCACAAACTGCAGTGCAATGAAAGGGCACCTTTAAACAGTGTAATATGGCAATTGCTTGCAGTCAGCGTTTGACACTAGCTACTAGGCGTGAACAATGTTATTTACTAAGGTTGTCATGGTAACGAGGTGATAGACGCAAAGCATGATGGTTGGAAACAAAATGCGGACAGAAACACCGGGGAAGACAGCCCTAAATCGACCAATGGCAGTGCGAGGTGCTTTAATAGCAGCCAATGGGGTGTGTTCAACACAGCATTCTACGGCAGTCACACACCCACATTACTTTTGTGTCAACCACTTCGCGGGAGTTGTCGCTTAGAGAAGAAGAGTCGCCTCTTTAAAGAAGATAAGCAATCCACGAGGACAAATAATAGGTAAACCAAAAATCTACGTGCATCCAAATAGTCTGCTGTTTCCATTATAAATTGTATACATCTTAAATTTTAATAGAGAACAGTCAAGACCGTGGATGTGGTGGTCAGTGAATTGATGGCCTTTTTTCTCTTTGCTCAAGCTAGCGTTTCGCTTCATATTTGTGTTCATTCATTGCTGTGTGCGTGGTGGCGTGGTTCTCTGTTATATCACTAGCTCGAGGTCTTAAAGCTATTTTAAAAAGGAAAGTCTATTTTTTTTAATTGTTTGCATTAGGCGGCTAAACAAACACGCGTGTTTGCTTTTTTGTTTTGTTTTACCGAGTTACCGTGTAATCTGCACGGTAACTCGGTAACCCTGGTGTGAGGTCTGTAAAAACTGTGCGCGTTTTATTTTTTTACACCTAAAGAAAACATACGATTGATCCAAGTGTCCTCCTGCGTATCCATAGAAACTACAGAGCATCACCTAAAGAGAGCGATGCTGTGTGATGCTGATGGAAAATGTTATGCAACAACACGAGTAGATATGGCTTCATTGGATATCATGTGTTGCTTTTTATTATGTAACATTAACTATAGCATGAAATGGCATTTCCTATATAAAAAAAGCTGTGATTCGTGACTTGAATCCCATTCCGGGATCTGAACTGTGGTGGTCTTAATCGCGCATGAGACCAAATGTCCAACTGGTTCTTCTACTACTACGGCAACACCCGCTTACTTTATTCAGGGGAGATGTTGAGCTATAGGAGTTTCATGCTGTACTAGTTCTCAACCAGTAGGTCGGTCAGCGGTTCCCAAATTGTGGTCAGGGTACCACCAGGGGTCCTTAAGGGAGTTCCAGGGGGTCTCCAGCTAAATGATGATTTGAAACCAATTTTCCAAATGTACAAATGTTTTGTACATTTAAATTAACACATCTTTGACTTTTATATGGGACCCCAGAGATAGAAAAATGCCACTAAATGGGTAGTCCCATTCAAACCTGTACCTAGGGATCCTTGAATCGAAAATCGGTGAAAATCACTACCAGAGCTGTAACAATGTCCTGTATGGGAGCTTGGCATGTATTTTCTAATGGGCTAATGGGTGTCAATTTGGGGGTACTTGACATGAAAAGGTTTGGGAACCACTGATCCCGACCATGTCTCGTGAGTAGCATGTCTGCACTAATGTGAATGAAGTTTAATGGCCCCTACTGTTTTTTTGTTTTCTCACAGCAAAAACAGCAACCATGTCTGACAGAAAGGCAGTGATCAAAAATGCAGATATGTCTGAGGACATGCAGCAAGATGCAGTGGAGTGTGCCACACAGGCTCTGGAGAAGTACAACATCGAGAAAGACATTGCTGCGTACATCAAAAAGGTGAATACAAATGAATGTATTATGAGCACACACAAAATATTTTGGTTTACTGTGTACATATTGATATAGGATACATTAAGATTTCTATTATGCCTGCCACAAAAATGATTTAAATTATGAAATGGGCTACTATTATGTGCACATAACCATCAATCAGTGCATTGCATTACTCATGACTTCAATTGTTGTTCATCTCATATTTACAGTTCTTTAGTATAGCAATGATAGGTGCGTAATAGTTATAATACAATTAAGGAGATTTGGGGCCGGGATTTGATACATACTGTATCAATAATATATTTTTGTCATAACCTTGAACCTGACATCCCTATTCTTGAGGACGTCTATGTGAAGATTTGTAAAAGCAAAAATGGCAAAAATACAAAGCTGAACAAAATAGTGTGTGGAAATTGTAGATGTTTTCTTGCTATTCATCATAATGAAGAATATGGGGCTATAGGTGATTGACTAGTGTTGTCGGTCTTTCCCTCACAGGAGTTTGATAAGAAGTACAACCCCACCTGGCATTGCATCGTTGGGAGGAACTTCGGGAGCTACGTTACCCACGAGACAAAGCATTTCATCTACTTCTACTTGGGCCAGGTTGCCATTCTGCTTTTCAAGTCCGGCTGAGAGAGATGCACTCCTATAACACCAACTGACCATTATTTACTGACTGATTTTGACAGAAAGGCTCTATCATTCCTGATAAAGGGGCACTGCCTTTTTCTGTGCTGCTTTCCTACTTTGAACTACTTTGTTTTTGGAGGAGAAAAAGAAAAAAGAAAACATGGCCATATAAGAGAAATGAAACATGTATTTATTTTTTGTCTTCTGTTTCATTAGGTGTGACCAATTTTTTTTCTAATTAAAGCATTATGGTTTGGCTGTCTAGGAGCATTATGTAGTGGTCCTTCTTTTAACAACACTGTTGTACACACATTCAATTGAGATTTTACTAAGCTGCCATTACCAGGCTTGTGTTCCAAAATCGTTGTGTGAACCGGTATGGTAATTTACGTCATGTTGAAGTCAGATTTGTAGTCATGGAGCACAAAACCATAAGTGGAATCCGAAAGTTGTAAAGTGCTTCATAATACTGATTCTGCCTTACAGGTTTCCTGCCTGCTGGCTACAAAGCGATGTTTTACCATTCGCTCCAGACCGGTTCATACATGTGAAAGGGAATGCGTGCAGCCTAAAAAAAATCTGTTAACCCTTTAAAACAGGGAAATAATAATGTAATGTTATCTATATCTCATACATGGGCAATTGGCAGCCACATGTAGCCCTCATACTCACTTGTGGCCTGCAGGTTAATACTGGAATACGGATATTGATTTCAACTGTCGGAATTCCAAACATGACCCTCTTTAATTACTTATCTTAATACTATAATATCCTAATACCCAGTATTAGGACTTTTTATATACATTATGTATTAATTTTTCATTAGGTTCATGAAAGTAACATAACTAAATGTGACTAAAAATTTTCAGTTCTAAATAGGGGTCTGACGATTCACTTACCTCACTATCTATGTAGGGTTCCAAATCAATTCGTGATTGAATACGATATTGCATTCCCCCTACAAATTAATCTCCTTTATTATACTAGAAGATTTTAAAACAATTCTAATGTATTCTGGACCATGATAAGTTCAATCAACTAAAAAATAGACCTTGAAAAGCTCATGCACTTAAATGCAGCCAAATAACGTCAAGCCACGGACATTTACAAATGCATCCACAATTATCAAAATCGATTTTAAACCTATTCGATATATCACAGGAGTATAGATTTTTTTCACTCACCCCTAGTTTGAAAATTAAATCTTTCATTTATAGAAATATGCATATGTGGCCCTCTCTAAATGTCCACTTAAAATAAGTAAATTATAGAAAAGCTGAACACAGTACAGAAGTTAGTTGGGCATTACCTTGAAAAATAGTTCTGCATGTGCACAAAACCATTAATAATTCTAATTAGGCAGTAGCAAACTCATTCAAATGTGCACATGGGCAACTTCAAAGCAAATTTCACATGCCCCATAATTTGACCTGCCATATTGTCAGCCACTTACCCATGTCGGATCTGTGGTTAACTAGTACATTTGCTAATACGACCACTTTGTCAAATAGGGGCTCTTACTGATGATTTTCGGTATTTACTGATAACGATTTGAACCGATATGGCAAGAAATGGCAGATCCGATACTTTTTCCAATACAGTATCCGTATTCCTAACACTACTTTATCATATACCAATTTGACTATGAAATACCTATGCAATACACTGGATATAGCATCCCTCTCCATCTTCAAAGTTGCCTTGTTGTCCACCACTGCAATTTTAAAGAAAACCCTAAACACCATTGCCCGCAAAATCTACGACAGATCTCACTGGTTAATTTGTAAAATGCCTTGACCAGGAATGTCAATGTCTGGAATTTTATGGCCACTTTATCACAACTAGGTTGATACAAGAAATGGATTCAAACACTGCAGTTACTTGAACTTAAAATGTTGGCCTTCAGCCTTCCCAAGAACTCAATGTCAAGTATAAATTATAATGCAACAATTGCCAAGGCCACTTGCCCAAGTTATTCATAGAGTCACAGACAAATGTGACTAAACAATAACTGAATACAGTAAGTTGAATCACAATCAGATTTATCCCCTGATCAAATTCTTTCTGGCTCCAGAGTGACTTGAAAATTGTGGAAGGCAGTGACTTGTGAAACTTTTTTAACTCAAAATCTGCAAGTTGTCAATTCAAATGTTATGGGTAATAAAAAAAATAATATAAACAGCCAACAACATAATTCAACGGTAGTACTTTTATTTATAACATTTTAGAAAACCAGCTTGTGGGCATAGACACCATTGGACAGGCAGAAGCTTGATCGCAGGTAGTCCTTCAGGTGTGGGACCTTTTTAATGGCAGGCAGAAGCTGAGCATCTACAGCTTTCTGGTCCTCCTTTCTCTGCTCTGTCAGCTGGTATTTCTGTAGCCAGAGATAGGAAATGAGAAGTTAATGTTTCAAATCAATACACAATGTAAACAATGGTATAAATGGGCATTTCAAGATGTGGATAATAACCTCTTTCTCTGTATCAAAGAGATCTCCCTCCTGATGACGGGGCTTCCTCAGCCTCTTCTTCTTAAAGTAGGCATCGGTCAGAGTTCTGGGTATCTTCACGCCAGAGATGTCAACTTTGGTGTTCGTAGCAATGACAAACTTCTGGTGGGCCCTACGCAGGGGAACTCTGTTAATGGCAAGGGGTCCTGAGGATGGTAAAAATGAAAACATGTTAGGAGTGGCAGCATTAACCATCTTATCCCTTTGACTAAAAGTATCTGCATAAATATTTTAGACCGAAAAAAAAGAAAAAAAAAAGAGTGCAGTTGTACTCACCACTGACAAGCAGGAGACCACTTGCAAGCATCTTCAGGAACACAACACGCTGAAACGTACGAGACAGCAGTCAGTGCACCATAAAATATTCCAACACTTGCAATTTACCAATGATTCAAGGTATGCTAATTCAAGGTTCTGTAACATTGGAGTGACTGTCACTTTACAGTATAGATAACTTCCCTTTAAAAAAAAATGTGTACGGTATATACACACAAACCTCTAAGGGCAATTATCTAAAAGATCCTTCATTTCAGAGCTGACAATTTATGTTGTTTATAGCCGTTGCACTCTAGTTCAGTGTGTGGGCACAGTTGTATGTCACCATAATTTGCCCACGCATTTGTGAGTTAGAGGCACTATGAGAAATAGCATATGTAACATCAAAGTCAGTTTCAGCCATTGGATGGATGTCCATTTGATGTAAAATAGTTTAATCAAAGATTTATTTTATGCATGGCTGCGACAATTAATCAGTGAATTGTAATCAAATCAATAATTTAAGTAGTAGTAGTCAACTAATTCAGTAATCGATTAATCGGATTGGCAATTAATCACTGGAGTTAAGGTATTTCCCCACTTGGGTTCTTCCAAACTAAAGAGCAGTGAGACATCTCCCTTACAATCTGATAGCTGCACATGCACAGCAGCGACTGTAAGGCAAAATATGACACATAGCCATGATAACCATAATATCAACAAAACGTACGGCTGCCCTGAATATTTATTTTGAAATAACCTATTTGAGATCACAGTACTGTTCCCTTTAGACTGACATGTGTAACTATTCTTTAATCAAATGTATGCAGTCAGAATAAGCTCGAAAAAAGTTGCATTAATTACTTGTGTGAGCAGAGCGGGCGCAAATAAGGCAATTGGTGCACGATGGCGGTCCCCCAGGGTACTCTGATTGGCCAGTTAAGTGATTATGTAATGTGATGCAAGTAAAAGACCTTTATAGCTAATGTCATTACCATTAGCCCACTCCGCTCACGCATGAGTAGGCCATGGCCTACTTGTGCGCAATGCAAAGTTTGCACTCTGCTCAGTGCTGTTCTACTTTAAAAATGCGTTTGTTTTACCCAATCAGCAGCTAATCAATTGTTTGTTAGAACATGTCTAAAAATATACATTTTGTAAGATCATAGTTAAAGCGTCATAATGCGATTAATCGCTCAATCGGGCGATGAATCGAATGTGAAAATAGTTAGTTGCAGCCTAATTTCATGTTAATATCGTCATAAGTAACGCCATGTTTAGCTGTGTGACCTTTCACTCCTACTGTCTATATAAGTGCCCCTAACCCAATGCTGTACTCAATATTGCTTATGCAAAATGGGTAGAGTTCCAAATGAAGGATTTAGTTTCTGCATATCAGCACATATACAGCAGAAACATCAAATGTCATGAAATTCTGTTAACACTTGCCATCAGGTAAAACACTGCATGCCCACAATGCACCATGTCAGAAAATACATGCAGGAATCCAGTGTCCCAAAAACAAAAAAACCTAAACCGCTAGATATAAATGCACTACCTCATACAGTCTTGTAATGTTTTAAGCTTTCATATCCTCAGAACACTACACTTAATTACTCCACCACTAAACACGGGTATATTTTACCCAATGTAAACGGTTTAATAAAAAATATTTCTCATCAGAATACATGGAAGTACAGCAATACATAGCAACCTGGGGTACTCTCCTTCCATATTCAATCATGACTTTTCGCAAATAAACTAAAGAATACATTATGGGGGGCATCATGAAGGGGGGCAAAATCGGAGAAGAAAAATGTGCACTTCTCCTTCAGTCCAGACATTCCTAAGACCCATTAGATTGCTCCAGTGAAGAAAAAATAAATAGTCCATTTTGAACATAAGGATTTTTTTTTCACCCCATCACTAAACATGGGTTAAATTTACCCAAAACCTTCCTGGAGAAAAAAAAAGAAAAAGAAAGAAAACTAAGGAAACTAAGGGAAACAAAGCCACATTCTGTGATGTCACTGACCATGAAGCTACTGAAGGACCCACTCACCTCAAACATTATGAAAATTGCAAAAATATAATCGCCCGGTAGAGAAAGAATTTTATATATATATATATATATATATATATATATATATATATATATATATATATATATATATATATATATATGAGATTGTCAACTGGTAATTCTTGCCATTTTGTGAAAAACAAATGAAAAAGAAATGATATCCCAGAAACATGTCAAAACCGCCAAGGGTGTATCCAAGGAGCCCTTACCTTTCCACGATGGCGACCGGTAAGCAAAATGAGGACAGTTCCTGGGGTGATGCTGGCACGCAGCCTCCTCTTATGCTGGCTGAAGGGCTTTTTGCCATGGCTCTTAAGCTTGCGGGCAACATCCTCTGTTGGGTAGTAGCGGGGCTACAATAGGTAATACATAAGTCATATTAATTATAAATATATACAAACAAATTGACATCCCTAGGTCAGAATACTGCAAAAACTACTTATGGATCACTTGTGTGCAATCAAGAAAATGCTGTTTATTACAGTTGTCAATTTGATTGAGGGAACAATTCCAGAGTATGATAAAAGTAGCCAATTTTCAGACGGATACTAGACACTGGCACTTTGCCAAGTCACAGTAGTATATCAAACCCACATATGTTAGTGCTTTTTGAAATGTATCAAATTATCTTTGCAACTAAGTGGATGGGAATTAAATGTTAAAAAGGTGAGTAATTTGTCCATTACGGTAACGTTATCTTTTGGAGTAAAATGTAATTGATATATTTACTAATCACACTCCTACTCCATCTAGTGTAAACTCCAAATAACTATAACTAATAAATAATGCAATTATTTATGTGTTAGGTGTTTTAGAAATAAAACTAAAATGCACCAAATCATGGTGAGTCAGATAAACGGTGACTTCTCCATATACCCTTCAAAATTGTAATACGACAAACATTTCATTGCCCGGTGCATGCTCAATGCCAAATACGTTCTTTTGTTTTGACATCAATATTTCAGAGAATCTCATTGCAATTAATCATTTCCTCACATCACAACTATTGAACTATTGGAATTCAACTATTGGATTTTAAACCATGTAAAGTATGATCCAGACATTGTGACTTGATATGTCATGTAAAGATGTCATTATCCTGAATACAAGATGATCCTGGTTATAAGAAGACTTGTTTAAGACTCATTTGTTTAAAATGAACAGTGTTTGGCAGTAACTAATTATATATTAGTGTAATATTACTGTGCCAAAATGTGCAATAAGCAATGTTATTCTGACAAAACATCATTACTCATTACTTTTGAGCTTGATAGCTTGTATATCTGTTCTATTCACATGCAGCAACAACAACAGAACAGAGATGCACTGTAGTTTGTAGATCCTAACCCACCAAGCATTCTGCACACAAGACATACACTACAAATTATCACAGTTGCCACTAAACAGATTGTGTTGTACTCCATTTCTATTCCCTTGCAGGTGGGAGGGGGAACTTGGGCAAGTAATATTGTATGCTTTATTCTTGAATCTAGTAATAAGTACTGTAATATTACTTTTTCTAAGGGGTCATAAGACATTACTTCCAAGTAATACTGCCCAACACAGAAAATGAACATTGAATCTCAAATAACAGCCCTCAAATATAAAAACACTCATTTTTAGTATTTCCATTGGAGGAAGAAAAAACAAACAAGAAAAAACACTGTTTTCTAGTCAGGCCAATACGGTACTTAGAACTGGTCAGATTTAAAAACTCACCATTTTACGCAGCTTGACAACACGCGTGCCTCCATTCTTGTCTCCACCAACAGTCTTGACAACGGTAGCTTGTGGCTTTACCTTCAGCTTCTTCTCGGGCTGCATAAAATCAAGATAACAGTTTAATATTGATACTACACAGATAACGCAAAGGTAACTCATTATGTAGACCCCCAGATTAAGTGGACACACACCTTGGTCTCTGTGGTCTTGGTCTTCCTCTTGTACAGAGCCCTGCGGGCGAACATGGCAGACCGTGAGTAACGGCCAATGCCACGGGCCAGAACCGGGTTCCGGCTGCAGTGCCTCTTCTTGGCAACCTTCTTCTTGTCGCCCTCTGCCATCTGGGGGGAGGAGGAACAAGATCACAATACATTAGATATGTTTGAAAGGGCAAATGTGCCATCAAGTATATACGGGTCAGATGGGCATATTTTATGCATCATATGCTTTGATAGTTTAAGTAAAGGTGCAGGTGGAGCTGTCAAATATCATATGAATGACGTTCTGGAGCCCAATTTGAAGACATACATGTTAGGATAATAACTACTTCAATCTATGGCAAAGTGCTGAATAGTTTAGACTAGTACAAGAGTGTGATATAAAAGGTAACCTAAAGCAAAACCTATGGGAACAATGCACTTTGAGTCGTACAATACAATAACATAAAATCATTAGTATCAGGGTAGAAATCTAACAAACAGTTAAGCCTAATTAACATTTATGACTAGCCAAATTAATTCAACAGTAGCGTCCCTATCATCAGTAGTAAACAGTCACCGTATACTCATATTTACTATACTGTAACAGTCAGACAAGTGAACTGTACCATAGCATGCAGCATGTTCAATTTCGAGAGTTAACCTAAGAACGAGATTGACTTGCATTTACCATTTTAGAGTCGCCGTTCAGTTCTAATGACAACACAACCACATGTACACCCAATGCTGAGACTGGTAATGACAGAGGCACACGCTAACTACCTTAGTGCCACAGTACTGCCATACTTAGCCAGCCATTACTTGAGCGTTCTGCAGCCCATAATTATTTAGCATTGATAAACTGGTATTTGCCGTTTCCAAAGACAAATGGCGAATATAAGTTAACCGTTAGTGAAACATAGATTTCGTACTTCACAAATCGAGTAACAAAACGTTGTTTAATATTAAAACTTGTACTGGTAGCATGAATGCTAGCCGGTAGGCCTAAGAATAGCGACAAACTTAAGACTTTTATTTCAGAGTCATAATGTGACCAATTCACACAATAATCACTTTAAATTGATCCTTAGGACATATACTTTAGGTTATGAGTGATTGGATACAGTGATGACAGTATAAAATCTGAGATGCAAAGAGATTTGTTTTCCTTCAATGATGTGGAAATGGGGCATTCTTACCTTTGCTACGAAAAAAGAACGACTTCCGGGGAAGTTACGTATATAAGGACGCGTTGACGTAAACGGCGCTCCTATGTTTCATGGTCTTTGTAGTCCATCCAAATGAAACTACATTTTAAGGCGCTCACAAAACCTTCGTGCATACCCGGTATTTCAGTGTATTTTGTTTAGTTTGTTTGTATTTATATTAGCTTTACATCATGTACACCAAGACCTAGTACTCTGCAGAAAACGTTAAAGAAAACAAAAACTACATTAATGGTTTTGCAGCATTCTTATTGAGTTATTTTCAAAAGCCCAGGATAAAAGTGACACCTCATATTTTATTGGTAATCAATTAGGTGATAATGCTCATGAAGAACCAAACCTGCATTAATTCAGCAGAATCAACATAATCATGAGTGGAGGACCTGCGGCTCTGTTAAGATGCTATTGATAATTAGGCCTTAAAACATATGAAGAATTCCTAACAATACAAAACATTTAAATAATTAATAAAGGTATTCCTTAAAAGCAATTGGCTATTTAGTGTTTGCAGACAGTATTACGTAGGCATTGACATCATGGTAGTGGAATTAACAAAACATTTTTAATGAGAAACTGTGAACTCGATCTAATAAAACATTTCGATTTTTATTTCAGAGAAATAAGTAATTTACTGGCATCTTGCTGGTTGTTAACAAATCTGAAAAATGATAAACAAAATCTAAGGCAAAGGTGAAATCAAGGCATATTTTCTAGTCAAAGAAATAACCTCCAACACAAAACATAGAATGGCTATGTGTACTCTGTATTGGTGAAACAATGCTCCCATATGGATATAGGGATGAGTGTATTGTACAAGTAGGTGTACATACTGTATGGACAAAGTGGTTGCACCACTTAATCTGAGAGGAGTGTGTGGAGGGAAGCGATTTTGTAGCCCTGAGTTGGTGTTGGCTAGGCGCTAGAGTCGACCATTCTCACATACCAAAAACATATCCTATACACGCCTTATGCAACATGTAAGATCAAGGAGTAAGATCAAGTTTATATAGCAGAAAAACATACAGACCCAGGCAATATGAGCAAATTAGCTCTTTATGCAGTATGTTCACAGCTCTTCTGAGCAAAATGGAGTGAGTAATTTTCAAAATAAATACAGACAGCACTCTTACAGAGGTAATACTAGAAGGAGTTAGAAATCTATCACTGTTGTAATTTAGTACGGGTCAATGGCTTATAATCTTCATCTGTGACTGGACGGTGTAGTCTTGATCTTCTCTCTGATGTTCTGGTTGATATTTTTCAAGGCACATACAAAAGTACTTTGTAGTTTGTTCACTGAGTGTTTTCCAGGATGATGGCAATGCCCTGGCCACCACCAATGCAAGCTGAACCAACAGCATACTTTCCCCCTCGTCGCCTGTAGGGAAAGGGAGGAAGGCAGATATTACTATAAGCTGTTGCATGACTGAAATGTTGTACACATTAAGATGTACTACAGTACAGGATACAATATGTGAAGGGAACCACAAGGACACCTGAGCTCATGAGCCAGGTGAGCAGTAATGCGTGCTCCTGATGCTCCGAGAGGATGTCCAAGGGCAATAGCTCCACCATTGACATTGGTTTTCTCTGGGTCCAGTCCAAGGGCTTTTGAAACGGCGAGGAATTGGGGTGCAAATGCCTCATTCACCTGTACAAAGCAAAATGAGATTCTGTTGACCTTCACAAGCACTTAGAGAACATGAATGTATAAATTAATGAGATAAAATGTCAGCAATCGAATCGCAATCAGTTGCCTCAAGCTTCTTTAGCCTTTAAATACACAGTCATAGAATATTACCTCCACAAGATCCATGTCATTGATAGAAAGGCCAGCTTTTTTAAGAGCTTCTGTGACGGCTGGAACTGGACCTATTTATAAAAGATTATAGTGAGTTACACACACAATGTCTTTCGCTCACTGTCCTCCCAGATCCTTTTGACTTTAACCACACCAAACCCATGCCTAAAGCCCTGTTCATTCATACTCTCTCCGACCTCCTCCTCACACTTTTATTAAAAAAAAAAAAACCTCGCCGGACAGAGATTGCATCCATACTTCACCCGTTCTTGTTTGGAAAAGTCAAGACTGTCTCGATAGATTAAACTGACCCTCTCACTACAAGTTCATGCATGCTGATTGTTGCACCGTTTCGTGGATCCAAAACAAATGAGACGACGTCTAAATTTGAACGGCAACCTGCCACTACCTTTCTTGAACACTACAGTATAGCAAACGAGACTCACCAATTCCCATGATGCTTGGGTCACATCCTGACACATGATAGGCCACTATTCTGGCCAATGGAGTGAGCTTATGTTCTTTCACAGCATCTTCACTGGCAATCACCAGAGCAGCAGCCCCATCGGATACTCCCTGGAGACATAGAAGAATTTGTTTTCCAGGTACATTGTACATAAACTGTATTTAAGATCTTATACACATGAAATGAGAAAGTTAATAATATTTAGTATTCTGTGCTCACTGATGCGTTTGCAGCAGTAACAGTTCCTCCCTTCTTGAACACTGGAGCAAGCTTAGCCATCTGTTCCAATGTGGTTTGGGGACGAGGGTGTTCATCATGTGTCATAGGCACCTTGCCTTTCTTGGCTTTCACATCGATGGGTGCAATTTCTGCAGTATAATGACCTCCCTCATGAGCTGCCGACAGACCAAGATAAATAAATAAGAAGAAATAATATCAATAATGTAGAGCAGATATGGTAATGGTCTGTATGTGACATGCAGTATGTATACATGTATGTGTATGCACAAATTAATGGATAAAGTAGCTGAACTATAGACAACAATACTGAACAGTAAATAGAAACAAGGTTTTCCACATGTTCTGCAAGTTGTTGCACCAGGCAGAGATGTCTTTGTGTCTGTGCATGCATGCGTGTGTCACACACTCCATATAAGCAAAGCGAACAGTGTTTGCTTCCCGCACACAAGTACAACATGCAGCATCTTACTAGTTGCTATCAGGAAGAAATATTTAATGATGTTTTTGTAAACGAATGCCCTACTACAGCAGCGTCATACAAAATAACTTTATTGTGAATTTGTGACTACTGAAGTAACTACATTCATCAATTCAATGGATTCATCAATTTCCATTTTGTGAGAATAACCGGACGCTAGACCTGACAGTGATGATATATGTGCATCATTGTAATGTGACAACAGAACTATTATTAACATAGCTGCACTAACCAGCCTTCCATCTTTGCTGGGTCTGGTGTGCAAATTTGTCACAGTCTTCTCGGGTGATCTGGTATTTCTCTGCTAGGTTTTCTGCAGTAATGCCCATGGGGATCTTGATGTGCAGGTCTGTGAGCCCTGCCCACAGTGTGTCCTCTAGCTGTGAATGAGACAAATACGGTACAAGTATACAGTAAGTAATACATTTCTATTGCACGGCAACCAAGGTCGATATCTGTCTCATCCAAGGTCTGAAACAGACATGCTTTGTTGCATTGTTAAGAGTTAATAATACAATTGTTCATGTCCCCACAAGTAGTACATATAATAGAGTATTTTAAAGTGGCGAATAAGGAAATCTGTAAAAAACGACAACAAAAAGTCACAAACCTTTAGGTCAAATCCAAAACGGGTGCCAAATCTTATGTTGCGAACTGCGTAGGGTGCCTGGCTCATACTCTCTGATCCGCCACACAAGACAACCTCTGATTCCTTTAGGCAGATCTCCTACAAAACAAATATCATAATAAACATCACATTAGTATCCTCTGCTTTTACCGATATGTAGTGTATGTTTTATTGACATTTTATGACTTAGGTACAATGTGTTATGTTATTTAACTGTTAATAGTGTTCAATCAATATATGTAACGCAATAAGCAAAACCCCTCACACACACTC
The DNA here is from genome assembly GCA_039105355.1 of Benthosema pterotum. NCBI lineage: Eukaryota > Metazoa > Chordata > Actinopteri > Myctophiformes > Myctophidae > Benthosema > Benthosema pterotum. Next base: position 24,753,305 of record CM076972.1, read on the forward strand.
TTGAGCATGCCATAATACACACCATAATACTTTTGAAAGAAACACTACATTTACTGCAAAGCTGCTTGAAGAATCACACTTTTTATGGCTGTGTGGGCCTTTCTCCTAGAGTTCTACAGCGTTAACAATGTTCTTGTAGAACATCTATTAATGACAAAGCCTACCTGAGCACCATTGATTACTGACTGAAAACCAGATCCACATAGCCTATTCACGGTAAGAGCAGGTACCGGGATTGGCACACCACACCTGAGACCCACATGGCGTGCAATGTAAGGTGCGTCTGCTGAACTCTGTAAGAGAATGATAACCGCAACATGCTTACATTAGACAAAACAAACACAAAACACAAAACATCAGGACAGGTGCATACTGCATAGATTTATGAATGCATTTAGACAGGACAGTGGAACAAGACACGAGAGGATGCATGTCACACAAGCATTACAATTACTTTACAAATTCAACCCGGCAGACTGCCGTTATATAATCGTACTGGTCAAGCCACCAACCTAAAATTAGCCTAGACTGTCACTCTATAGCAGTTACATTTAAAGGATATCGAGTGGAATTTGTTACTAGACTGTTGATTCTCTGTACCTGCATGACATTCCCCATAATGACACTGTTGACGAGTTCTGGGGCCACACCACCTGCTGCCAGGGCTGCCTTGGCAGCGTGCTCAGCCATATCAGTGGCACTGTGGTCCTTCAGCACACCACCATATGTACCGAAAGGAGTGCGCTTGGCAGATACAATGAACACACCTGAAGAGAGACAGAGGCAGCATACAGTATATGGAAATCTCTGTATTCACCAGTGTAGTGGAAAATATTAGTGGCCATTAAAAGTGAGGAATTTATTATGAAGAACTTGCCCTCCTGCCCTCTCCAACAACCCCTCCAGGCATAAGGCTACTCATGTCCCTCATCTCAGGCCGTTCCAATAGTACCCTCTAACAGAGATGCCATTGTGCATCAACGCTGAAAATGGCTGAATAGCATTTAATGAAAAATACCCAATAATAAATCTATTTAGCATTCAAAAATATCCATTACATCAGCTGGAGTGTATGTGACAATAAGCACCCTTGAAGCCTGAACCTTGAATGTAGCTTAGTGTGCAAACAATTGTCAGAGTGCATAGTTGCACTATAAGATTTAGTGATATACCATGTATGTGAGAGACAACCAGCTCATAAATGATAACTGCTTGACACACTGGTTTGATGATCAGATGTGCCATGTATGTGTAAGAAATCATCATCTCATAAAGTTACAAATGTGTTATCATTATTTATAGTTGTGCTGTGCTATGTGAACATGCTAGATGTTTGTCAAACTGACAATTACAAACAAGGGAAACCTCTTCCACTTTGTGTGAACTGTGTAGTAAATCAATGAAGAGAAAGAGAGATTAGGAAATTATGATCAAATTAAAGATAACTGAAAACCAATTTAACTGGAACATTGACAGATTTTCTCAGTAACAAAGGGGCTTTGTAATAATTCATAAGAGTAAAAAACTAAGTCGCCTTTACCATTTCAAAAAGCATACACCATGCAGATGTCTGTATGTTATATAAAGTGGCGTCTGGATTTGGATTTCCACAAAGAAATCATCACATTATGTTGTTAAAAATGCAAACGATATTTACCTCTGAGAAGCGACATGATGTTGATTCCAGTCTATGCAGTAGACTTTAGACTTAAAAAGTGAAGTGTATGTTAAACAGTGTCGACTCGACTAGTAAAACCAAAACGCCTTCACCTTTCGCCTAAATATTATTCAAGTGTATTACACTCCGAAAATAAGATTCGACAGAAAATGTCTGTCTACTAAAGAACGTAATTTCTATGGAGGAAACAAGTTACACAAACAAATAAATGCAAATGTATTTTTAGGTTAAAGATAAAAATAATATTAATAATATTTAATATTTACTGCGTTTTTTTTCCTTTAACAAAATAGTCGAAAGTAGATACACGAAATGTGTGGATGACGTCATACTAACGCGCCAGCACAGAAGCTATGGTCGCGTCGCAGCGCAACCTGGGCTGGACCAACTGTCAAGTGTCAAAGGAGACATCGGAGATCCAGCATTATACAGTGAAAAAACATGTCGTTTAATTTACCACACGTTCTTGGCAGGCTATTATCCAGACATAGCGCTACCTCAAGGTAAGGGACATACATTGGGCAACTCATATAAGACATCTACAGTGTAGGATCAGCTAGCTACAGTAGGCTACATAGCTTGAATATAGTTAAATAAGCAATAGGTCTATTATTAAAGGTAATGAATAGGTTATATAGCTATATTAGGTATGATTCACTGCTTTGTACTGCTACAACTTGCCTGACACTGCAGACATCAACGAATCATAGGTCATCTAACAATGAACTAAATAGACCATACACTACACTCGTAAGGTGGGCGAGCAAGGCTACATGCAGCTGAACGAATTAACACTGTAAATTACTGTATTCATTTTGTGTCTAGAGAAACATAACCCTTGTTAAACCTATCTTTGCAAACCACCACCAATCTATATTTTTTCAGTCTTTTTAAAGGAGAAACATCCCATGCGATACAAAGTCCTTGGTTCGCATCGGTTCTGACCCTGAAGACATCTGCTCCACTATGGTGTGTTCTGAGTTCTGGATAATATGAGTGAGCTGTAGTCAAATATTACATTAGACAATGTTTTCTCTCCATGGCGAATGCAGGTGCTTGCCTTTCAAATAAAATGTTTTCTTCATCATCAGGGGGGAGCCGATGAAAAAGAAGAAGAAAACGGATCCCAAAAGAGATCAGTTGATAAGAGAGAGGTTGAAGAAGAAGCTGAAGAAAATGGAGAGAGTTCCACCTGAGCTTATCCCCATAGAAGACTTCATCGTTCCATTCAAATGCCTGGATGAAACAAGGTGAAGATCCCTTTCAGTTGTTTTTCATCAGCCACAAAACCTTTCAGAATGAATTGGCATACAAATATCTTAAGTTTGATTGTATTTTGTATCTATCCCAAAGGGTACGCTCTGCACCCCAGCTCTCCTTTGAGGAGACCGAGCGACGAGCTTTGCTACTTAAGGAGTGGACGCGTTACAAACAGGTACACTGACTTTGTACATTGTAGCTCTATCTTCTTTAGGTAGATATTTCATTAATTTTAGCAGCCCTGCCCCCTTTCACTGTTTGTTTATTCTTTTTATATTACTTTGGAAAATGTAGCAGCAGTGGCATCCTGCTAGTGGGGACTAATGAATAAGACAATATTTAAAAAATAAATTAATGGAAAAAGTAAATAAGAGCACAGCCCCCTCACAAATTAGGAGGATGGTTAGCTGACGAGGAGACTCCCTCGAACTCCCTCTAGGACCCCACATGGAGAACCAATGTTGTAGACCACCATCTATTCTAAAGTTTTCCCATTTAGTACTATTTCTAGTTGACATTCAATGTGGCTATTTGTCTCTATGTCTTGCAGACTCAGCACATAAATGAAATGAATGCTATTGAGCTTGCTCTGGAAGCCCAGAGGGAGGCTCTGGAGGAACTGCAGCTTGAGTCGGAGGAGCTGTACCAGGAAGCTCTGAAGCCTGACTCCCTTCTTTTTCCCTTTAGTCACGAAGGACCCAGCTACACGGCGCCAAAGGCCAAGCATGAAGCACCTGATGGCAAATACAATGACATTACCAGAGTCTATACTCAATGACTCAATTCCCAGAAATATTTTGAGGAACAAATAACAAATAAAATTTTTCTAATCCTGGTCATTGATGTATTTTCTTTTGTTTCCCAAAACAGAACAACATTACATAATATGTAGGCTGAATGATTTCAGCCTAAAGTATGCTGTATGTGACAAAAAGAACATATGTATTACATGCTCATAAGATGCTCTGGTGTCATTGGCACAAGGTTTGCAATGGAATTATACCATCCTTTATTTTTGCGACACTGCTAGTCTTTGGGCATTGCACACAGGAGTAATTAGAGACTGTGCTGAATAAACAATCATTCAGCACATTGAGGATTATCCAACGGGCACGTTGGGCTCAGGCCCGGGGGCCCTCAGCTTGAGTGTACGCATGATTGCTCAGAGGCTCAAGCTCAGGGGCCCCAAAAAAAGGGGTAACAGTGAATAACAGTGGTGCATACGGTCCTTATTAACAATGGGTTTACTAATTTTGTGTCACTAAAATAACCCCAAAAATCTTAAACCATCATGATTTGGTACATTACTGCAAGTGTGTAAACATTTTGAATTTGTTAGGCTTAGTTATTTTCGGTGTTTATGATTTTCAAGCTGTAAATCCTGCCAAAATGCCGGTGCACCACTCCAGGAAGACAAACGCTCTGGTGTAGGGGGCCCTTTGGCTGACGGCGGCCCAGGGGCCCATAATTTTTTAATCAGTCTATGGTTATTAGTCTAAAAATTAAGTTTAATAATTGATTTAATAACTTAGAAGCCTGCAAAATAAATTGGGATTATACACTTAAACCCTAAATACTTGGGATACACCATACTTAGGATGGTGGTCAAACTTCATACCACACCAGCATTGACATCACCCTTGTGCTTCAGAATCAGATGCTGTTTGTTTTGCTGCAGAGTATAATCCATTGTTAATTATTGCAAATTTTAATGATCCATTTGATCATTTCACAGCAAAATTGTGACCACCTAATTTTATGTCAAAAGCTGGCAAGTGCTCAGGGAAACTTGCATGTGATCTTTCACAACAGGAAGTCAAACCAAGTCAGTGCCACAGAATGAGGTCATTGACATTCACACAGCAGTCCTTTTGCTATCCCTTCCAATTGTAACAATTATTTACTAGTACTGCAATGTGACTGCTCTGGTATGTTTTGCTTAATTTATCAAAATGTACATTGTACTTACTAGTGTATACTTGAATTTACAGATGGATGTAGCCTCGACACCCAGGCTTTGATTTTCGTCAATGTTGTGCGAAAAGGGAAAGCCTGGAATAAATTGTGGCCTAGAAGTGGGAGTCAACCTTCTGGGTGGGCGTCGCTCCACATGATGTGACGTAGTCCACGGAGGAGGGGCCGACAGAGCCGGTTAGACCAGCCGGTGAGATCAAAATCAGATCTACCGGCCTGTCTGACCCGGTCCCCGCCCCTCTAGGCCAAAATGATTTGAGGTTAGGCTACAGATGGATGAACGGCAACAGTATGAATTCTGATTGCAAGGTGTTGGACTACCACAAAAGGTTTAATGCATCTTGGCTTAGATTAGAGTCAAACTGATTTATTAGAATACCATTCAAATTAAAATCCTCAATGTGACATGACACACTGAGCTTGTAGATCTGCAACATGTTGAGAACTTGTAGATGTGCTATCCTCTTATGGGATTTCAGCCTATGCCATCAACACACTCTGCATGCCCCTGCTTTTGGGATCTGTTTCCTTATTTTTGAGCTGTTCCCCTGATGATGGAGAAAGCATTTCATTTGAAAGGCAAGCACATGCTTTTCCATAGAGACGTGTATTTATTCAATTTCATATTTTGATGGTGGTGTAAAGCACATGTCTAACACGTGGGTCAAAAAATTCCACAAGATGTTTAACTGGGTTGAGATAGTGACTAATGCTTTACACATAATTCTATTTCATACTCAGACCATTTAGTGACCCTTGTTGCCCTGTGGATTGTCATCATGAAAGGGTGTTTCCTTCAGGATAGTAGTTCATCATAGAATGAAGGTGGTGATCACTCAAAATAACCTTGTTATTGAATTACAGCAACCTTCACTAAGCTAGGGACAAGTCCAATTATTTTTCCAGGGTTTTCATTCGTCATCATTCCTTGATATGTTGACTGGAGATTGCGGAATGTTCCAGATCTCTTATGTCCATGTGTAGCCAAAATGTGAAATGTTGCCCCTCAATGTTAGTCACTTTGGCCTGGCCACTATGGCGATGCTTTTGCACTTGTATGGTACCAGTTCAATTTGACAACTCACTCACTTTTGGTACAACTGCAAACGGTTTGCCTGATTCCTCGCACATGGGAATCTAATTAATTTTCCACTGCAGATAGTAGTTCTGTAACATAGCTGGTCATCACAGCAGTGTCCAACTCTGGAGATCATCTCTAGTTCACTATTACAATGCACCAAAATGATTTCTGATTTCTTATATTTGAGGTGACAAATAGGTAGTGCAGTTCCTCAATAACCACTTATCCAGTGATTCTCAATCTGACCATCAATGTCGGCACCATCACCTTTTGGTATGGCCTCTGGGTTTGCTTGAAACCCCAACACAAGAGTTGAACTGAACATGTATACCATTTACAGGAAAAGTGCCAATGGTATATTCAGGAGTCCTGAGGCTTTTCTTGGTTTAGGGGCATATGCCAGTCTCTGGGAGGCTCTTGTCTCATTTCCCATATGGGGGAAATCTTTCTCTGCTCTTCCACCCTATGTCTTTCACTTTTCAATAACGCCTCCTGTACAGAAACAAACAACAACAAAATCTCTTATAAATTACAAATTGCTTTTTAGAGCACAAACTAAATAGGCCTAAAGCAAAATAAAATATTTGGACATCATTGTACTGGATTTGTTATTGAAGCATTGTGACCTCAATTCATGATTTAGCTGAACAGACATTGATGACTGTACCTTGGCCTCCATGCTTCTGCGTTTCTCCCATTCTCTGCAATTGCTGTAGTCTTCTTTCCACTGTTGACAGGATGGTAATGTACCATATGCATAATAGTGGTGGAAGCGGTTTAACAGGCTTTTACAATGTTTGAACTCACTCCAATAATCCTCACAGGCACGGGGTGGCTGAAGACAGACAAGAGACAGAATTAAATGTCAAGAACAGTAAATTAAAAAAAAAAAACAGAAGAAAATCAGACTCATCACCCATCTGAAGGGAGCGGTACTGTATTTCTATATGTCTTACTGTACAACCTCTCCCTAACCTCTGTGTGGTAGTCTGTGCAACAGTGACACTTGGTTATGAACAAAAGCTATGGCTATTTTTGTGCTCAGCCACAGCCAGGGACACAGGAATTCAGGCACACACCACATAAGGCACAATTTAAAACAACAAAAATACAGGTGAGCCAACTGCAACAGTCTTTAAAAGCCCTGAATTTATGTGATTAAACATGTGTTTAACCTCCACATTGCAATTACTAAGATATGATTGATTTCCAGATCTAAATCAGGCTGTTTAGTTTTGGCCACTGTTCTTCAGGTTAGCCAATTAGCATAGTTAGCTAGACAATGACATGATCAAGCTGCTGTTTGCTTTGCATAAGTTTATTTATTTGCAACTACAAACAGCATTAGCCAACACTCAACAGCTCAATTCTGGTAGAAATGTCCAATGTAACAACTGACATTACAGTTTTATATTTTTAATACTTGCCCTCCAGATTGCTCTTTCGCTCCCCTCCATTGCTGCTGTATGGATGACGTAGTCACGTAGCGTAGAGACGTGAAGGCTACGTGATATTCTAACGGCAGCTGGCAAGAATGCAGAGGCACTTGGACTCATCTGGATGATGGAATGGAGGAGGGAAGGCTCTGGATACAGTGTCCTGTTTTAAGATGTGCTGCTGACTCATGTTTCATGCTGTCACTTGACTTGACTGATATCAGGAGAATATACCCACATATGGCGATGGATTGTAAACAAGTGTATTCTTAACGGGTTTGTCCATTCAGTTATCAGTCTTGTTTTTAGTTGTCCTTGAATTGTACTGTAAAGCTGTTAATAAAAAAATAAAATCAATCTATTCACATTCAAAGAATATACACATTGGGTGACCATGCCCCCCCCCCCTCCCCAAACACACACACAGAATGAAAGAAAGATGACTACATTAAGTATTTAAAATCAACACTTTAATCTATAAATTAAACCAAGCAAAAAAGATACTGTAACATTATTCCTGACTTAGAAGTCAGGCCCTTTATCTAAAGAAAGGGGGGCGTCAGGCAAAGGGGACTTTTCATCACAACAAAATAGTGCCATGGTTACTGAAAGAGTAAAGGGCATTACGATCATTATCAATAAAAGGCATTCACAATTTAACAGAATATACCAGTACGGTATTTATTTATTTACCCTTTTAGATAGAACAGGAAAAACAAACCACTTTGTTTGCGGTGCAAAACTCCAAAAAATTATTCAAATTCTGTTGCAAAAAGATCCAAGGATAAAATACTAGTGGTGGTGGTAGATTTTTTTCTGGACATTACAAGTCAGTGATTGCTGCTTGACTTTGCATTCTTTCCCAGTCCTTTTATACGTTTGAAGAATTAAATGTATAATATAATCGCGGCAGGATCGCAAAAACACAACATCCAAGGGAAAGCAAAATAAGAATCCCAACTCTTTCAAGGACTCTTTCACAACTCTTCAATCTTTACATCACCATATCTTCCTCACTTAATAGCTTCTACTAAGTCTGTGTCTCATTCATAAACATGTCCACCAGTGACATCTTTAATCTTAAAGCAGATTTTATTTTTTTAAACTAGATTTAAAAATATACATTTAGATTTCTATTAGTGTGAGAATGATGGCTTCCATTATTGCATTGCAACTTTTCAGGAATAGATTAGCTTTGATTCCCCATTGATGATGTCACTGGTAGACAGGTTTCTCAACTGCCCACAGAATAGGAAAAAAGTGCCATTTTATTATGGACATTAGTTAGGACCAATTATATTCAAAGGTAAGTTGAAAGTGAAGTGGTCCTAGTTTATTTTTGATACAGTGGATGTAGGACAGATGTAGCGAGCTTGTGTAAACCAGTCTCTTCTGATGATTCGTTCTTCAAGGTTTTCTACCCTTTTTACGTAGTGATTGTCCTTCTCCAGAGAAGGCAATGAATCTGTCAGCGTCATCCTGAAAGTACCAATGAGATAGAAAATGTAGACATACCCTGCATAAAGTATGCTAAATAGAATTGTTGTTGTTCCAGATTAATTTCAGTACTTACATCATCTAGAATTTTCTTGGGCAGGGGTCTAGAGTTTCTGATGAAGGTGATCCGGCCCACTTTGTATTCATAGTTAGGAATTCCTCTGTGTGAGAGAAGTTAGTAAGCTGATTTAGAGCAGAGAATGTATGTGTAATGACTCAATGTTAACAGATGTGTAGTACACAAAGAATAATATGCTGAGATAATATATAAGATGCAAAGTCCAAAATAGACGCTAGGACACCGTTACTGATGGACAGAAACCAGCTATTTTCATTTCTCAAGCTCAATTTAAAAATATATAAATAAAATCAGTGTTATTGAAAAAAAATCTGCTGATAAAACCTCCCATCTCCATTGGATATGGGAGTTACTGAAGGTTACTGTCGGTCAAGTTACAGTCGGTCAAACCACGTAATTTCCATCAATGGTTTAGATTAGAAAGATGTCAGACAGGAAAAAAATAAAAATACACATCTTGATCTAATGATCAAAAACGGCCAATCCACTTGAGCTGTATTTGAGAAATTGATGATAAGACATTCAAGATTTAAAACTTTACACAGAGTAATCTACCAAGTCTGTGGACGTTTTTGTTATGGTACTAAATGTGATGTCATTTTGCGGCCAAGTCTATGGATACTTAATATTTGTTTTTAATTTCCTGAAAAGTTAATATTTTGGACATAAGTGGTTTCTCCATACTGTGTTAAGAGAAATGTTGCATAGCATAGTTTAGCTGATATCAATGTATTTGTGCATTCAACATCCCATTGACATGAACGGAAAAACGCAAAGCTTCTCAAAATCGGCATCCGAAGTTAGTGGAAAGGTTCTATTTTACAAAATAGCACACATCGCGAACAGAATGTTCAATCATTTGTTGCAGAAAAATATATTTTTTGCAAATTACTTAATGGGTGATGTGACATTGTAATTAGCTGCCAAATTAGTGGGAGAGGCCTATGTAAGTGATTGCAGCAACAGTTGAAATGCATGCTAACCTTTTAATATCACTTGGGTCAATAGGTGCAGGGCTGGGCTCAATGCCTTTCAATTTGCCATCCAACCGATTACCAGAGCCAGTGAAAGCCTGAGAATAATAATAAAAAAGTCATTAATTTACATCAATGTATGTAACCAGTTCTGCGTCTGGTCAACACTATTCTTTCATGTATGTGCTTTTGAGGAACAGCAGAAAATAAAACATTGCTAAAACACATTGATACAATATATACTCACTCTGAAACCCATATCCATGTCTGCATAACTGCTGGGATCTCCTTCTTCCTCCTGTAAAAATAATCAATGTACTTTATACAGCAAAGCTCTTCTAATCAAATTCAGGTACTTTTAATACAACCGTTTCCTGGACCAGGAATGTGTTTTCTCCTTACCGTGGGTTCCTCATTGTACTGGGGTCGTCTAAATTCAGGTTCTTTGTAACCCAGCGGTGCATCAAAGTCCACCTGAGAAACAGTAAGACTCAAGAATTTGAGACAATGTTATGTAAAGCTATAGACAAATTAAAATAAGGTAACGATTTATGATTTCAGCTTTTGTTTGTAGTGTTGCAATTAGTAATGACCAGTGAATGGCAAATCTTACATTCATGTCACACTCAATGATGGATACTGCCTTATCCGGCTTGGTCTCCATTACCCGCAGTTCATAGATCTGAAACAAGTAGTTATGCTTAACTGAACAGACTGTGGTAGAATTAAACATTGTATTTACACGAAAATTAGAAGACATCAATGGATTATAAAATTACTTTTTCATTGTAATTGATTGCGACGACATCCCCTGTGGTCAGGCAGGCAAAGTTGCGCAATGCGTTTTCCAACCTGGAAAATAACAACACTGTTAAACCCAGCTAATAAGAGAGGATTGATTGATTTTAAAATAATTAAATAACTATGGTAGTTAAATTTACAGTAAAGTAACAGTAACTTTGTGACCTTTTAATCCTGCTGAAGTTACTAAAATAATTAGTAAATATGAATGTAGTAAACATGCATAATATCAATTTGAAAATTTCATACACTGCTTTTGGGTTTGTAATGTCCAGGAAGTCCGGACTCTGTGGCTGGAATTTGGAGTAAGTGGCCACCATGAGGTTAACACTTTCTACCTGGACCAGACCACCCTCCTCTAGCAGGAGATTCTGCATCATCTGCAAGGAAAAATATGAACTACGTTTAAGTAACCATTAATTTCTGTAAATCCCACATTCCCATAATAAACAAAATAGAAAATACAGCTAAACACAGTGCTGTAGGCCTGTTGACTAGTTTTTTCAGATCATGGAATACTATAATTCTTTCCTGCTCAAATATAGGCTATATACTACAACCAGTATATATTTTTTAAAGATTTGTTTTTGACTTTTATGCCTTTATTGATAGTTACAGTGAAAACTGAAGACTGAAAGAGGGACAGAGAGAGAAGGTGAGAGACATGCAGCAAAGGTTGTCATGAACAGTACTCAAACACGCAACACACTACCAGGCCAGAGCATACTGTATATGTGACATGCGTCTGGACCACTAAGCCAGCAGGCACCCTGACCATCCATCATGTTTTAACAATAAGAACTCACACAAGCTCCAGTCTGTCATAATAATGGACAAAGGGCACACACATGTTCATTATATTTGACATAATGTGCAAATTTTATGCAAGTATTGTGATTACAGGTATTATGATGGTTTGGTGAAACAGTGAATCAGTTCAGAAAATTGGCCCATTTCACCAACACCTATTCCAAGTTGTCTTATTTCTTACCCAGTGTGGCAAGTAGCAGATCCCCTCATCTGCAACAAACTCTAGAACACCACAGTGTGTCAATCGGTCCGAGTTCTTGTTCGTTAATTTGAACAACATTGGATATGTGATGTTAAGTCTGCCTGTAGGGCCAAGGAGGAGTAGAATGGTGAGACACTGATTACTTTTGTCAAGTATTGCATAGGCGGGTGGTTAAAGAAAATGTACTTACTGAGTTGATCAAGAGCAGAGGGTGGCATTATAACTGTAAAATAAAACAATATAATTATGACTCTGGCCAGAACAATAATGATTATATAGACTACAATTGAAATTAAGGTTACATTTACACAGTAAATATTACCGCCCCTTTCAGGTCCAGGTTTGTGGGGTCCCTATGTGGTTCCAGCAGACTTGCAAGAAACAGACTTATTTTTTGTTCTGTGTCTCACAGGAGGGCTATAGTAGTTCAGTGAGTCACAGACAGTCATGAACCACAGAGTGCACCCACTTTAACTGTTATCAATGAATAAGATCATTATCTCTAACAGGGGATCGCGAAAGGGATGAAAGTAAATCCTAGTCATCCCTCAGAGAGAGAGAGATTACATATAAATATAAACAAATGTTTTGTACAGTATATCAGTGCTTTTCAACCAGTGGTCTGGGGACCACCAGTGGTCCTTGACAGGACTCCAGGTGGTCCCCAGCTAAATGATGGAAAGTTGGTTAACCAGATGTAACTCGTAAAAATGAAATTTTACACTCTCAAGAGTTAAAATATTCATCATCTGAATTAGCCCAAGTCTAAACAACTAGAGAATGTAGAAGATTAATGCTCATTTTTGATCTGTCTGTTTTGTTTCCCAAACCCAGTCTGGACAAAAGCAAACAAATCTTTAGTTTTAGGGTCTGTGGTACTTAAAATGTCCTCAATTGATGGCTCAAGCGCTGAACAAATAGTGGGCCCTGGTATAAAAAAGGTTGAACCAGTGCAGTATATTATTAATTCAGTCAATTACTTTTTCCTCCTTTCTCCACATCGGAGCGATCGTTTGGACCTGCCAGCATGGACACGGAGAAGCAGCGGTACTGGGTGGAGAAGCGGTTCTGGAAAGCCCGCGGGATCGGGTGGTCGAACATGTTGAAGGAAAACTGTGAACAAAAAGCCACAACATGTTAGGAGCCACAGAATCATGGTATGGAGGTCTTGTTTAGCCTGCATTGTCATGACGGGGCATCTTTGTGGACTAAGCTAGTCGACAACGTACGAGTGTATATCGTAGTGAAATACGAACTGCAATAATTGTCATGACAACAATTTGACATTACCCGTCACCCAAATGTCTTTGCGTATTTACTCACCATGTTCACACAGCGAAGTTGGTGTTTTAGATACAAATACTCAAAGCTTGGACAGTTTCTCTAGTGTTGTTGTCTTCCGCTTCGTCCTGGAAGTGCATGGCCTAACGGCAGGAAGTGACGACATAGACCTCTGACCAGAGGACTGTGCAGCTTCGCATAGACTACTACAGTCGTTTTCAACCTTTTTGATACCAGGGCCCACTATTTATTCAGAATTTGAGCCACGGACCACCATTTGATGACCTTTTAGCCCCACAGACCCCAGAACTAAATATTTCTTTTGTCCACAATTCTAGGCTGGATTTCAGAGAATTAATCTTCTCTAGTTGTGTAGACTTGGGCTAATTCAGATGACGAATATTTAGTGTAAACATGAAACCAAATGGACCTGCAAGGGCCCATTTGGTTTTATTTTTACACTCTCAAATAGTTACATCAGGTTAACCAACTTACCATCATTTAGCCTGGGGACCACCAGGAATCCTCTCGGGGACCACTGTTGAAAACCCCTGGCATAGACATATATAAAGGCTAGAGCCTAGATGGCATAAACTCCTCGCAAAAACTATGCCTAACCAATAACCCTAACCTAACAAACTACGCATAACTATCATGACTATGCCTGCACCTGTTGGTACAGCAGCACCTCCAAGACTGTAATGAAAACAAGCCAACAGACCTCCCAAAACAAACTGATCAAGTTGTTGATTGGACTTGGCCTCGCACCCCAAACCCACCTTACCCCTGCTGCCCACTTTGACAGACTAGGTTGGCTTTAAAATACAGCATCTTGAGTTGTAGCATCTTGTAATGGGTGCCCAAATACTATGGAGTGTGGTGCACACAGACACATACAAACACATTTCTCCCAGGTTTACTTGTAATCTTGCTCACTGGGTTCGCAAATATAGTCATATATTACATATACAGTATCTTTATTATTGGACAGAAACCATCCAACTCCAAAACGTAACATTTTCATGTAATTCCAGTTCAAGTGGAGATAGGTGGTGGTTTTGTCCGGGAAAAAAAATACTTTTTAATGGCTCAACTAGTCCGGCGTCAGGCTGTACAGCCGGAGTCGGTAATGATAAAAGTTGAAGATCCAAGCCCCAATTGGCTATGTAATGTAATACTCACTGTACCTGTATATACAACTGTCTGTGATATATGGAGATTTCATGTGGAGTTCTGTCAGGCAAGACCAAATACGGAGTGTTGTGATGTCAAAGGTCCTGGATGGGATATCCGAATGTAAAAACAAACTGGGATATTAGAACAGGCCAGTTGCACAATCTTTTAACCAACACAGAATGGAATTAGAATTGCCACTCGTCTCCTTTACATTGTTCAGCTTTTCCATAATAATAAATGTACCGTAATGAAGCAAGTAAATGCCATTCAAAGATACCCTTTAATACAAGTCTTATGAAGACCAAATCAGACATACGGGGTTGTATTATTGTGATAACAAGATCAAGGCAAATTGACAGCTAATATACCGGTAATTGAAATTGTTCAATTACATGTATACATTTCAAATACGAAGAACAACTTTTGTGGTATATGTTAAAAAATGGTCACCATTTTTGTAACTTTGCTAACCTTTGCTCACCGTTCGAGTCTCAGTGAAATCAGAAATAATTAACTTTACAATAATATAACAGTCCACAACGAACATGGACAGTTACAGTCACAGATGACAAAACAGAGTTAAAAACTATTTTAAAAGACGAGGACACTTAATTCTGTTAACCATTCACCTTGGTGCCCCAACTCGAGCATGTATAGGTGAAAATAAAGATGCATTGTGAGTTTGTAGATTGGCTAGACTCTAGCCAATCTAGAGTTACGGTAAGCCAATTTAGAGTTACAATGAAGAGTCATTCTTTATTCCCATGTCCTTTGAAGATATGTCGTCTTCCTCAGATCGGAGGCCAACCTTTGGCCACTTCCTGGTGCATGGCTTCAGGTAGCCACTGGCAGTATGCAGACAAGAGGACTGAAAATACGCACGCACGCACGCACGCACGCACGCACACGCACGCGCGCGCGCGCGCACACACACACACACACACACACACACACACACACACACACACACACACACACACACACACACACACAGTGTGGTGTGTGGTACAAGTGGTGCACAGATTAATAAAAATAATAATAAACTAGATCCTCCACCAGCTCAGGTCAGTTACGCCGGGTGCATGCGTTCTGTCCGACATCTCAGGGATCCGATGGGGCGGGGGTCCGATTGGGCGGGGGTCCGATGGTACGGATCGGGCGGGGGTCCGATGGGGCGGGGGTCCGATGGTACAGATGGGGTGGGGGTCCGACGATCGGCCCGCGCTCCTCCAGAACGGGATTTTCTACAAGTTCACACACTGCCTTGGACACGGCCTGCGCGGGTCCCCCTCTCCCCCTCTCACTATACGGCTTTTAGAGAAAGAAAGGAGGGAGACGAGAGTAGTGTAAAATAAAGCGAATTGCCCGCACCCCCCCCCCTCTACCTGACAGCTCGTGATCATGCAAATTTCGTATGTATACAGCACTCTACCCGCCTTTGTTTTCAAATGCCCCCCAATTACCATGTCGGCAAAACCATTCACACCGTGGCCAAAGGTGCGCTGGACCCCCGCCCGCTCCCACTGCAATCCTTAACTCAAAATAAAACGATGCACTGGGTGCAAAAATCACCGCGGAATGACATGCATTTCATTAATAAGCAGCTTCTAATAATTAAGGCTTTGAACATAGGCCTACTTGGATTTTCCGCCACTCTTCCTCCTCCAATCTCCTGTTTTATAGTCCCAGTGTGAGATGTGTGTGAGTTTTTAAATCGTAGCCTATAGCGCCCACGCATGATGCAGAAGTCCGTTTGGTATGGAAGTACCTTAGGGTCATAAGAAGAGATCTATCCAAAGAGATGACCTGCATCACCCTTCATTAGGCTACTGAAATTGCCATAATTCCATCATTTTCTCCTTACCATAACAACAGTGTAAAACATACATGCAAACATGCAAACTAATTAAAAGTTCTGGAGAACGCTTGGGAGTAGCATATCCTGTGTAGGCCTACATATTTTGTGGGTGTAGGATGCAAGCATTTGGGGTGAGGGGCAGCTCAAAAGTGTAATGTGAGCCTGACATATTTGAATATATGAAAAATGTGCTTTTATTCTTATTTAATACACTTGCTTTTCCCTCTTTTGGGGTGTCTGATGGGGATGAATATATTGTTATTGTCTTTGAAGAGGTGATAATAGCTAGCTTAGATTTTTGAGGCAATTCACCCATTAACCAAACAATAGACCTTTCAATTAATAGGCTACTAATGAAGTGTGCTATAAGCACACTATTTTGATTAGTTGGCCATTCAAACAATTCCTAAATGTCTGAAAAGTCATCAAATTACGATGTCTTTCGTAAAATAAAATATAGCAATATTTGAACTTGGTATTTGAAAAAATCCTGGCTACAACACTGTCTCTAGGGTAGCTGGAAAGATGTGACAGGTTATTCCTTTGCCAGGAATAATATCAGAACACATTAAGGGTGGGTATGGTGAAGGTCTATTTAATCCCATCAAACGACAACGTTGGAGATTCAAATTAAAAGTATATTTAACTTTCAAAAAACATTTGGTTATTTCATCTAATCAGTCTCACATGAGCACCCCAGACAGTTTTTGCATTACTTGATTCAGTATTTAGATATTTGTGTCCCAGCACCACCCAGGTTGAGTCTTTGAGGAAATTCTCATTTTTCTTTTATCATAACTACAATTTGACATATTGTTTGTGAAGTTTGACCCACCAGTTCTTGAGATATGGTTTATAGAGTAATGTCTTGCAGAGAAACAGGAATTTAAGAATTTCGCTTTTAAAGATGTAGTTCTTGGTCTGGGCATTGAGGGGTGCACTGTTTCCTCTTCTTTGCTGAGCAGTTGGGGCATGAGAATACCTCCTCAATACTGTGGGGGTAGTGTTGAGTCAGGGTGTTTGAATAGTAACCTAATAATAGTAGCTAAAATGAATAAAGTGTACCTTACAGGCCCTAAAAGAAAAATCATTAACATGGTGAAACACAACTCGATGTTGTCGTGAAGTTGTGTTTCACCTTTTTTCCCAGACCTCCATTTCTAGGAAACTTCAAGGTATATTGACAGTAACATGTTAAAAATGGGTAGAATTCCCCTTTAATAGTGTGTCCATTCATACAGTGGTTAATGCATATTAAATTAAGTGTTCGCTTTTGTTGTATTGATCTAGTGGTTCACAATGTGTTAATGTCCCACTTTCAAGAATCAAATCAAATCAACTTTATTTATATAGCACATTGGTGCAGTGGTGCAGCATAAAACAAAGAAGGGGACAAAACAACAACAAAAAAAAGGTCTAGGAACAGAGTAGAAATTAAAGTGCATGGGCGTTAAGGGCCCTGGAAAGCTTCGGAGTAAAAATACGTTTTCAGTCTTTTCTTAAAAGACTGAAAACATTGACAATGGCTAGGGCCTTTCCTAGATGTTCACAACAACAAAGCTTCTCTTGTTCCAAATTGTTTTTAAACGTAAAACAAAATAACGTGGTTAATGTTCATATATACTGCACTTTGCTTCTTATTAAGTCTTCAAATAACACAACTCTTATTTTTATTATTTACCGCAGGTATGCTGTATAATAAGCTAATAACGCCAAAAAGCCCAATAATATCGAAGTGATTCTCAACTTCTGTACTGCTGATGTGGTGTCATAGAGCTCATGCAAAACATTTTTAGAAACACAAGCACTTCATTAATAGTCTATTAATTGGTAGGTCTATTGTTTAGTTAATGGGTGAATTGCCTCGAAACTCTAAGCTAGCTATTGCCACCTCTTCAAAGACAATAACAATATATTGATTCACACCAGACATTCCAAGAGGGAAAAGCAAGTATATTAAAGTAAGTATAAAAATACATTTTATTCTTATATTATTTTACAATAACACCCACAAAATAAATAGGCCTACACAGGATGTGCTACTCCCAAGCCTTCATCAGACCATGACCAGAGAAATGTAGGCCTACAGTTTAACACCAACGTTGTTATATCTCTAAACAATGGAGTCTCGCCTGGTACAATAGTGGTTCATTTGGGGGGCAATTTCAGTAGCCTAATGAGGGGTGATGCAGGTCATCTCTTCTTATGACCCTAAGGTACTTCCATGCCAAACGGACCTCTTCTTCGTGCGTGCGCTACGATTTAAAAACTCACACACATCTCACACGGTGAGGTGAGTGGGGAAAATCCAAGTAGGCCTAATGTTCAAAGCCGTTTGTTTCCATTCCAGTATTGTAGTAGCCTATTGTAGGCTACTAAGGAGCCTTATTAGAAGCTGCTTATTAATGAAATTCCCCGCGCTTGCCACCCCTATGCATTCCGTCGTGATTTTTGCACCCAGTGCATCATTTTATTTTGAGTTAAGGATTGCAGTGGGAGCGGGCGGGGGTCCAGCGCACCTTTGGCCACGGTGTGAATGGTTTTGCCGACATGGTAATTGGGGGGCATTTGAAAACAAAGGCGGGTAGAGTGCTGTATACATACGAAATTTGCATGATCACGAGCTGTCAGGTAGAGGGGGGGGGGGGGGGGGGGGGTGCGGGGCAATTCGCTTTATTTTACACTACTCTCGTCTCCCTCCTTTCTTTCTCTAAAAGCCGGGGGAGAGGGGGACCCGCGCAGGCCGTGTCCAAGGCAGTTTGTGAACTTGTAGAAAATCCCGTTCTGGAGGAGCGCGGGCCGATCGTCGGACCCCCACCCCATCTGTACCATCGGACCCCCGCCCCATCGGACCCCCGCCCGATCCGTACCATCGGACCCCCGCCCAATCGGACCCCCGCCCCATAGGATCCCTGAGATGTCGGACACAAGTATGCCTCCCAGTTAGGCCACCCTAACTGTTACGTCACCCTAATGGGGCGACGTAACAGTTGCACGGACAGACTAAAAGATAGTCACCACCATATTGGTGGAGACAATAAATAAACTAGATCTGTGCCCTGACCAGCTCTGGTGTTACGTCACCCATGTTACGTGACCCATTGCACGTACATACGGACGGACAGGGGGTAAAACATAGTCACTACCATACTGCTGGAAACAAAAATAACTAAATAGGGCAAACATAATGCAAATGCTCACATTTGTCATTTTTCATCCAGGCAGAGAGCAGAGCATCTCTGCAGTCGACCCTCTCGGAAACCAGGGCTCCTAGTAAAGCCTCTGTCCTGGGCTGCAGTCTGGGAGAGCAACGCAAGAACAGCAGAATGTATTCAGTACAATCCTGTCCATTTAACTGAGTCTAACAATTTTGCAATGCATGGTATTCTTTAACACGTGTTAATCAAGGGATAGTTGTAACTCACTTTGCCCATGTCTTCAACATGATGGAGGGGCTTGAGAGTAGGTGGGCACTATGTTTCTTCAATTTAAGACATGCCTGCAAAATTGACATGCAATAGATACAATATACAGTATAACATCACATATTACCATAAAACATAAAAGATTAGGAATATCAGGCTTTGAAAGAGTACCTCTCCCTCAAGCAGGAACCTCGCAAACAGCTTGTAGCGTTCCAAGCCATCTGGGTAATCCATCTCCACTGCTGGTAGCTGCCAACTCACACGGACTACACAGGATAGATGGCAGAGAGGACACTTTACAGCCAACAATGTACTGAACGTACCATCCTACTGAAAAGCCACAGTTCTCTTAACACAACGCAGTATGCGATAATGTTCAGATGGGTTAATCCATTCATTCAGTGACACTTACAAAAGGTGCTTGGGCGGTGACATTTGACAGTGCCCGTGGATGAGCAGAGCCACGGAGGTCGTGGGGCCTCCTGTGGAGGGCCGAAGTGGCAGTACTGGGGCAGGAGCTGTGGGACCCACTCTGCTTCTATTGCAGACACACCTGAGAGAGACACCAGGAAACAAGAACAGGGTGGACAATTAACTGAAAATATGCTTGGCCCTCCGTTGCTAGGCAACACTCAGCTAGGTTATGGTTCCCCCTCAGCTAGGATATGGTTCCCTTTCATCTTACATTTCTCAGAATGAGGTATTTAATAAAAACAGTGATTATCACAGATAATAACTAAAGCGGTGCTGCTTTGCCGCTCAATATTAATGCACTCATTCTCGCCTGGATCAGCAACACGTCTGCTCATGAGGCACGTGGGCCATGTAGCATGGGGAAAAAGATGACAATCCCTCAACTTTGCACCGGCGGTGACGGTGTACCTTACCTCTCATATACATCTTTGTGGTCTCCATGACCTCCTGGTAAACCACAAACTCAGGCAGGGTTTTAAACAAAGCGGAGCTGGGATGAATGAACACTGGCTCATCCAAAAGAGGTGTCTAAAGAAAGATTTAAAGGAAAAAGGTTTAGGAGGGAAATAAACTACTACAGTTTTCTGAGCAAGATGTACAGGCTATGATAACTTGCCTTGTACCCGTTCTTCCATTTTGGGTCTAGAATTTCTTCAGCCTGTACCCGCCGGGCAAGATGGTCTCCCAGTCCGGCCAGCACAATCTGCCGTAAGCAGACCACCTGGCTGGCTGTGGGCGGAGCCATCTTGGGGTCCACAAACACTTCCACCTCTGGACATACTGCGTTCACTACAAGCATAACATATGAATGCTTATTTGTTGCATACATTATATTGGTTACTTGTGTTTGTGTGTGTGTGTGTGTGTGTGTGTGTGTGTGTGTGTGTGTGTGTGTACCTGCATTGGTCAGTTGCCCTCTAAGCCGCCTGATTTCAACCATGGCTTTATACCGTAGTCCATTTTCCTCACAGAACTTTGGTGTGCAGCCAACAAACTCACATGCGCCAACTGCACCTACAGTTGCATACAGTACATATAGATTCATAGATTGCATACAACAACCCTCACATAACATCATAAGAAGGTTAACACCACACCCGCGCGCGCACACGCACACACACACACACACACACACACACGAGTAACCTTACCCAGCATGACCATGAGGTCCCCCAGAAGGAGAGAAGCTCCCTGTCCTGCCCACAGTCTCCTCATCTGGGTCAGACGAGCTCTACGCTGGGCCAGTGTGGAATTCTCATCCTCAGATCCTGCAGGTCTGAGGATAGATGATTTGTTTTTGTATTGTTTAAAGCACTGTTGTCTATACCAACATTGAAAGGATTCATAATTATTATGACACATATATCAAAGTCGATTAAAATGTTTGAGAAGTCCAAATGAAGTTATCAATCAATTCATTCAAACTTAGCAGATGTAAAACCTTAGCATTCTCATTCAGCAATTATTTAAATTGTTTGTTCAAGAGAAGAAATAATGTATAAAAATCTGTTCACATTTAGAGAATATTAGCATTTAGCTAATGGACGAACAAACGCACGTAGGGTGCAAAAACACAGTCTACAGCCGTTGACTGTTGGGCCTAATGGGAATAGGAAATCATTCTACAAGTTCACAATGTGTTTTTAAATTTTAAAAGTATGGATTAAACATAGATTAGTCATACCAATATGATTTTTTGTAAAGATTATGAGGCCAACCTGTCAAGATCTTCGAATAGCTCCCGGACAGTCATGGCTGCTACCACAGCGATAACGTAGGGCAAGCAATCCTGTTGCTTCCCTAGTGCCAGCATCTTGGCATAGCGTGGTGACACAGGGAACGAAGCCATTGCCCTGCCCAGGGGTGTGATGGGACAGCTCAGCCTCGCTCGCTCCATCTCTTTCACACTATAAATAAAGACCGGCCAGTATATGGGTCGATTATGTCATCACAAAAGAGTAAACAAAAACATTGTCATAATTGAATGAATTGAGTATAAGAGATAGCGAGAGATCAGTGTGAGGCAAAGAGAGTCTGTATAACAGCTTAGTTGTGTTGTGTGCCACTATCAGGCAGCAAGAATAGCTGATCGACAGTACAAGCTTACAATGTGTCACAATTTCGCAAAGCAATGTATTGTGATCTTGTAGATATGCTATTTTTGGTACACAACTCAGAATAACTAAGATAGTTTACTATACCTCCCAGATCGAGGTGGTTCTGTAAGAGCTCCCAGAGAGATCAGTAATTGCTCTGCGGCGACCAAGGCCTCTGCTGAGGGAGACGTGGGGAAGGGGAAATTCACCACCTAAAATTAAAATATTACCACACTTCTATGAACATGGGGATGTCTTTTAGAAAAGGACAGATGATCAGATCTGGGTGGAGGTTTTACTGACTTTGTCTATATTCAAGTCCTTCATCTGCAACACCAAGTCCTCCACTGGTCTGCGAGTTATCTCTGCTTCTGAGAACGGACTGAAGTCCCCAAACACTGCAGACGAGTATAACCTATTGAAACAGTATAGGAATTATGAATACAACTCTTGTTTAAAAGAAAAGTATCAAATCCCAATACCTGACTGTGAGAATGACGACTTACATTATATTAAGATTATAATTTGCAGCAAGTACCGAGATGTCCGATTTTAACCCATTTCGTACTGACATTGTAGATTCTACAAAACATTCACTCAAAAAGAACATACTGAAAGATTTGTGCTGCATTCTCACATTCTCCCTCAAAACAGCAGGTGTTCACAGCTGCCATTTTTCAATTAAAGTTAGAACACCACAAGTACAGTACAGAATGGTTTAATACAGTGGAGTGAAAGCACAATTACATAAAGAACAAAAAACTCAACTAAGGTGCTAATTTTCATGAGAAAATTGAATCGGTTACTTCAGTTTACACTTTCGCTTGTTTACACTACTGCTGATAAGTTTTGAGTTACCCTAATAATTCCCGTCCTCAATCTAGCGGCTAAAGTGTTTGTACTTTCGGACCTGTAGCAGTGCCCCGGTTCCGTTCGTCCAGCTCTGCCGGCTCTCTGATTGGCTGAGGCCTGCGAGGTCCAGGAGACCTTGAAAGAGGACACCCCAGTCACGCGATCATAGTAGCGCTTCTTCACACGACCACAGTCGACCACATACTTGATCCCGGGAATTGTCAGCGAGGTCTCCGCCACATTGGTAGCCACCACGCAGAGTCGCGTGCCTGGCGGTGGGGGCCTGAACACCTATAGAAAAAGAACCAGACAAACCAAACACACAAAAATTGGATCTATGATGCATTATGATCACAACCGCTACTGGCTTGTCTCTGTACCGACAACAGAGCAGGGATATAGCAGGGACATACCTTAGGCTTAGTACAACAAGATGACTTGAGATATCATTACAACCACATCTAACACAACATGATGTCACAGAATTCCACCTTGAAAATTGTTTATCTTTTACATATAACCATTTCTTGTGAAGTTTTATTGTACTAATTCTATTTCCATTAGGTCCAAGGAGATGTAGACCATCACCATGGTAGTCTACATGCTTCCAAGAATTAATGTTTGGTCAATAGTTTTGTTTTCGACATTGTACAGCGCACTGTGATTTCTCTGCCTTCGTTGACACACTGCACACCTAGTAACAAAGTTCTTGAGAGTCTTAACCAATAATGTGTTAATATCAGACTCCATTTCAATAACATCACCTTAGCTTGCTGCTCCGGGGCCAACAGAGAGTAAAGTGGGAGGACATAGAGAGGAATGGACGGGTCTGCTTTCTCCTCTGCAAAACATCATCATCACCAACATTAATACAGAATTCAGTCATCTAAACTGGTCATTTTGGCTCTGGGGAAAATCAGCAATCTGACATACTTGCATCGTCGGGATCATCTCCTATGTCCAGGTCGGAGCCCTCGTCTTCCTCGTCTCCTATGCCAGCCTGTCTGTCCTCGTCCCCTTCGTCCACCGGTAAGGCGGAGTAGTTGTCCAGGTCAATACGGGGCAGAGACTGAAGAAACAGTACAGAAAATTCACTGAGGAATCCATCACACATAAACATACTCTACATAGATACATAATGTTGATTTCATACTGTGCAGGCTGTGTGACGTACAATGGTCTTTTTCCGTTTTGACTTTTTCGACTTCCTCATGTCATCCGAGGCGTTTTCCTCCTCTTCCTCACCTGGTAAGAAACAGACAAAAGTCAAATACCGTACAAACAGGTTAATGACAGTGAGTGAGACTGACGGATAATTGTGTAATATGGCTATGTTGTCTGCCCAAACGCAGACAAAAGCATGGAACTAGGTACTCACCCATGGCTGTGTTCCCCTTCCTGAAGGGGAAAGCTTGCCTCAGTCTTCGACACACAGTGTGAACTTCCGCCTGTCCAGTTAGAAACACCAGGATGCCACCTTGACAACATACAAGCGCATGCTTTAATAATAACATAATAAAAACTGTCTACAAACTTTATACTGTAATGTAAAGTGAGCAAAAATAATGATGAATAGGACAGCATGCATATTGTGAATAAGTATGTCAACCAAATATGATTATAAAAACCAAATACAAAGGCTTGTAAACAGGGACACTAGGATTCAAGGGAATACTTCATTTGGGCAAAAAACTTGTGAATCTCTGCATATGTACCTGGAGGCAGCATGCGGTGGATTTTGCAGGTCTTGTGAAAGACCTCTCCGGTGTAGTCCTCTAGCGGGGTGCGCTTGTTAAAGTGGATGCTGACAGGGAACTGGCGGGCCTCCACTTTGATGATGGGCGGCGGCGTCTTAAACAGCTTCACGTTTTCTGTGAAATCTTCCACACGCAGAGTGGCTGACATGATCAGCAGCTTCATGGGCATGCCTCTCTGTTATGGCAAATGAAAAGGAACCCGTAAATCAAAGGGTAACTTGTAGATTTTGAACTAAATAATATTATTCATCATCTCTGGAAATATGCCATGTGACTCCACTTTGAGTTCTATTTTCTAATCATCTTCAATGGGCTTTAAAAAAGAGCAAGAGAAATATGGGGTATCATAACTAGACACCTTTTTTGTTCCCGATCCAATCCCAATACCACAATTTACTGTATGTGTTGGATGATACCAAATATCAATACTAGAGTGCTTAAAAATCATCTATTCAGTTAATAACAAAAGGTAACAATTATACACATGGACAGTGACCTTACTGTGGTTTGATTTAAAATACAGATTAAATAATCTAAAGCTCAATCACAACTTGTCACATCCAATTTCTATATTTGCTTGCCTTATTCCTGAGTGGGACGATACGAGACAGCAGGCCAATGAGGATGTCAGTGTACACGCTCCTTTCATGTGCTTCATCTATTATTATCACGCTGTACTTCTGGAGCAGAAAATCCTACAGAGGAAAAGACAATGTGACCGTTATGTAATATGTAGACATAAGACCCATTTATCATGTATGTGTAAACTAGCCAGCAAGGAGAAATGAGTGAGCTACCTTCTGAATCTCCTTCAGTAGGACACCATCAGTCATGAATTTGATCTTGGTGTCACTTGTCACGTTCCCCTCATATCGAATCTGGTAAGACACCACCCTGAAGGATAGAGATACCACAGTGTGTTCAGACAGTTAATAGTCTGGCTCAATATGACAACTTTATTTCTAAAAGCACGCGTCTCAGAAGACACAATAAAAACAATAAGTGATTTTCCTACTGTGTGGGCAGGTTCATCTCTTTGGCCACTCGGTGGGACATGCTGACAGCTGCTACTCTACGTGGCTCTGTGACACCTATAATCCCACTGTTACTGGGAGGAGAGATGGAGGAAGGAAGAGTGAGAGCATATGAATGAACTAAACCTGCAAACGTTATGGATGGAAAAATACATAGTATCTTTTTATAACAAAATGGTTAAACAACTTTGCACATGTGGAAGGTTGGAACCATTTCGTGAGGTGCACCAAATAGTCCTTACTCACAGCAGGACTATTGCTGAATGTCACCCTTACTCTTACTCTCTGACCCCCACTCCCCAGAAAAGAACATGGACATTATGTTATTATTTCTATGTTACCTGGCGTAACCAGCCTCATACAGGAACTGGGGAACCTGGGTGGTCTTTCCACTTCCCGTCTCTCCACAGAGAATGACACATGGGTTCTCCCTGACAGCCTCCATGATAACCTGCTCTTCTCCGAGCACAGGCAGCTTCAAACGTGCTTCCTACAACCCATGTACAGAGGGAAGCACAGAGAACCCCGAGTGTAAATGAGCTATGAGAGCAGAAGTATTGCTAAAAATAATAGCAGATCTAAAAAAGTGGTATCATTTTCTTGTCCACTGTTCATTGTTGTTTATGTTTCTTTCGTTTTGTTGTTTGTTTTGTTTCAACTTGTGTGAGGTGAGGGGCGTTCTTATAATCATTCATTATCATACACCATAATCCATGCTCAGCCAATCAAATCATTACAAAAATAATCCCGGTCATCTCCAATATATTCTTCGCTCAGGCAATTAATTCATTGTTATGGGGCTCAATAAAAAGAGGATCACACCTGTATTTCTGGCAGTCTATCAACTGGAATGAACACTGCAGGCTGGCATGGCATTTTGCTGGGGACTTCTTGCTCAGAAACTTCCTTCTTCTCCTGCGAATCGTTTACCACCACCTGTTCAACTTCCAATCTATCCTGTTTGTCTTCGGTCTCCTGACAAGAGGATAGTGCTTCCTTAGATTCACAGGCCTCATTTACTCCATCTTTGGCAACGTTATCATCATTATCATCATCAGAGGATGTGTCCAGGTCACTACTCTCCTCTCCCTTCTTTTCTTCTTCATCATCTTCTGCTTCTTCCCATTTTCTTTTCCTGTTAACTCCTCTCAAGCTGCTGATTTTTGGCCCAGACTCTCCTTCTTCGTCAGGTTTCCTAGTAATAAACAAATTGTCAGAATTGGGAATTGTTGTAGCGGATACGCAAACGCTTCGATCATCAGCCTTCATGTTAGGTTTATGTATGTAAAATGTGTAAACCTACGATTTAATCTCGTAAAGCTTGTCTCCTGTGCCCAGTTTAGAAGTTGTGTAGAGCAACTTCAGTTCAGACTCTGGAAGCTGTACCTCAGCCAGCTTAGTCAATATATCTGCTCTCTGAAGTAGACAGAGGAGAGGATTATGTTAGGATGCGTTTGTGCATCTTATTAGCACAATGAGTTGTGTCAGCGAGAGCAACTTACATGTGCTTTCTTCTCCTTGACCTCCAGGACCTTCTGCAGCTGTTTTTTCTGCTTATTGGTGAGAGGGCGTTTCTTTGAGACAGGTGTCTCTACACCTTTGGTCTTTTTGGCTTTGGTGGCCGGGAGAACCAGGACATTGCTGGCATCCACACCTTTAAGTTGATCTCCATCTGTTGTGGGAAACATGTACAGTATAGTAGGCTATGGTCAGACTCACAGCCCAAACTAGAATTGGAACACGTAAAATAAACATGGAAAATGGATTCATAATAATTGAATCTTAGCCACATATCTTTACAATCCCCCAAATATATTATAACACTACTGTACACATACAGTTGGGTGTTCTAGAGGTGCTTGTGGTGTCTTAGTTATTTCTTTGCTTTCTTGGGCCCTTACATTGTTGTTTCACACTACTGGGGACAATGTAATTCTCCTCTCATTATTTTACCTCCTAATTCGACCACCACGTCTGTCTTCACAGCTTCTATCGGTTGAGCGTCTCCCGGTCTTTGCTGTCTCCCTTTCCAGTTGTGATTCTTCCTCAGTCTCCCCATCTCCTCCAGAAGGCTGTGAAATAATCATCAGAATACTTCGTGTTTTTAATCTAAGCCGCCAGCTATAGATACGAATAAGATCACATACCAATTGGATAATGGATAATGGATAACTATATAACGTAGTGGCGATAACAAGTCGAGCACCGTTGCGCCACCTCTCATTTTCGCTAACCAGCGTAGATGAGAGGTGGCTCAAGGGGGGCTAGTACATAAAACAAGCAATCACGCTGTGTGACATAACATGGTACTCATACTAACCTTTATAGTTTGAATTTCGAAATAAGTGTATTATCTTCGACTGTGCTGTGGCATTTTACAGTTGGAATTGTTACACATTGACAAATCTCACGTGTAAACAAAAATCTGTTCTACTGGTCCAGGACGCCAAAAGGTCCGTGTTCAACACGCGCTGTCGCCGAAAGGTTCCGGCAGAAGACTAGATTTTCCCAGAGGCGCCAGCTGGATTTTCCTAAATGCTATTACGGTATTCTTTAATAACATCGACTAGTATGAAGTGCGTTTAATTTGCAAAGAGTACGTAATATATTTCTTTATTTTGCTCTTGAAAGACAACTTGTCTGCTTTTAACTACTGCTGCTTATAACAATAATAATATGTAACAATGCAAATATGTAACAATAAAACAAATGCTCTTGGAATGGTTGTGAGAACTTGTGACATGCATAGGCTACAAAAAGGAAGAAATCATGTTCTATTTCAATGGCATCTCTTTAATAGGCTACAAACACTTTGCACAAGGACAAAAACAAAAAGTCACAATATAACAGTTTGTGTTCAAATTATGTCAAATTAATTAAAGAAATTAAAGAAGGTCTACATAAACGGACAAGCTGGCTATGTCTTTTTTGGAAGAGAATGAGTCACAGAGAATGAATATTCCGCCAAGATTCATTGTTATTTAAATCTCTCCCTATTACAGTAATCTCTTTTCAAATGATTAAAAAATATTATCAACATTGATCTGGCAAATAAGAGGAAGAGAAGTAGATACAGAAGAAGTAGGTGAAAATCTCAATGTCACCAAAGGAGAAGGTAGGGCTGGGTCTACTGAATATTACAATGTACTCCTGTGCAGCTCAACTTTGAGCAATAGTGGCTTGGATGTCCAGAGATGTGGAAACTGGAGGGAAAAAAACAGGACAAAATCTTTAAAAGAGATAGATCCAATAGAGCCAAGGTCATATAAACAAGTGTTTAGGACTGACCAGACGTTATGAAATACATATTTTATGGACAATTGCAAGAAACACGGTTATAATTAATTGGATGAAACCTACCCCTCCTAGCAATGACTACAAAAGGTATGGTTGCTGTCAGGAAGAATCCTCCTACTCCATTTTTAAGACTTTTTAATTATCTACATAAATAAGTGCGATCAAATATCTTCTACATCTGTTGTGTTGTTTTGAAAATATTGAACCAACCAAAGTAGTAAAACATTGAATAAACCATCAAACAGATGTCTGTCTACTAAATCAGCTAATTAACTTGGTATCGTGCCAATAAAGTCACAATACCAATTTTGTTGAGGAGTATTGTGTTTTTTTTTCTTAATTTCCTAAAAAAAATCCTGAAAAAATGTTGGCATTAGGTAGTTTCTTTCCAACAGCCCCCAAGACAATCACAGCAGGTAAAATTATATATATATAGTTTTTTTGTTTAATACTTTCATATAAAAATGTTTTTGTTATGTATAAAAGCACAGAATACAGTAATGCACAATAATGTGTGTAATGTGTGAACAATATTATGTGGAGCTAACTATTAAACATGGTATAGTACATCAAAATAGCCTATACTTCTGTCTTTATACAACAGATGTGAAGACATCACCTTTAGGGTCGTTTAAGCTTGGAAGAAACATCTAAAATTGTGCAAATGAAAACAGCATATATTCCTTCCTATCAGACCACCCTTTCTTAGATGCTAGTGGTGTCTTTCAATGGCACATGCTCATTCTCCCCAGAAATAAAGCTTTCCTCTGTGGTTCTCCTTGCGGCCCTGGACATTCTCTGGAACTTCCTCAGGAACACGATGACGCCCACCAGCAACGCTGCCTGCACTGCCACGAACACAAACAGGCACACCTGGGAGGCCAGTGCCAGGTCACAATACCAGTAGTGACAGGTCTCCTGTATCTCCGCCTCTGTTAAGTAGACCACCAGCCTCCCTCTTAGCCCAGGAGGAGAGCTGCAGTTGACATTGCTGTGAGATATGAGGAGGCCAGGAGCCTGGCGGAGCAGCAGGGCACGCAAGTACAGAACCCCACAGTCACAAGCCCACGGGTTGCCATGGAGGGAGATGGAGCGCAGAGAGGTGAAGCCGTCCAGCAGACCGTTAGGGAGAGTGGTCAGCAGATTGTTGTGGAGGTGGAGCTCTGTTGTGCCAGGTGGGAAACGGGTGGGGAGCGAGGAACTAGTCAGACTCCTATGGCTGCAGTCCACTTGACCTCCATTGCAGGAACAAGCAGAGGGGCAGGCAGATGACCCTTGCACTGTGACCCTCAGCAAGAGGACCAGACACAGGAGTGATAGCCCCATGATCATAACCTCTATAGAGGAGCTGAGGAGAGGAGAGAAATTAGTCCTCCAACATTCTCACAAAATAGCCACATGAACAAAGTTACAGTATTATTGCGCAGAAGGAGGGAATGATACTATAGGAGCTATACTGTCAGATTAGAACCTCTTTCTCTCGTACCATGTATACAACAAAAATAAAACATTAAAATATGATAGTGAGAGTGTTGTCAGGCTGTAAACACAAATGTGACATAGTGCACACAGTAGATACAGGAAAGCAATTCAAAGTGGCTGTTTAACAAGCAAATAATCTATAGGCTAGTTATGCAGGAATGGGTTCCTTCATATGTTTAAATGTTAAAGACAAGGTAATTAAAATTAGAAACATAATTGTATTTTACCTTCAGGGTTAAGAGTCTCCAGGGAAGTGGCTCGCTTTAACTCTCTATTGCCTTAAGAGAAACAGTCAGTATCAGGCACATACGGTACAGCTGGTTCTCACTGATAAAGAACCCCATTTCTCTCTCTCTCTCTCTCACAACACACACACACACACACACACACACACACACACACACACACACACACACACACACACACACACGCATGCATGCACGCACGCACGCACACATGCGCACACACACACACAAACATAACCATTAAATTTCCGAGAACCCGGAAACACTTTGTATATTGCCACTGTATCAACAATGGCCACATACTGTACTACTGTATATACTGTACAAGATAATAACATCATATGGCACAGAGTATTAAAGAGTGTCCATTTTTCCCGGATGAGCATGTTCCAAAAACAGATAATTAACTTGAAAACAATTTCCATTCCTGTGTCCAACTTTAATGTATTTTTTAAACTGACAGAATAAGCTGCTCTGACTGCTCAGAATATGATTGTGTGTGACAGGCAGCTTTGGAAAGTAAATTTAGTACTGTATTTGAGTACTGTGAGGTACTTAACTTTGGTATTTCCATTTTTCACTATATTACAATTCCACTTCACGATAGGGCCTGTCTCAGTAATTTCAAATAATCTGTATGCATATGATGTATCGCAATGTTTTTACCTAATGTAAATCACACTGGATTAAGAGTGCCTGCTAAATGCCTAAATTGTAATTGTAAATTGCAAATATTGTACCTTTTACTCCACTGCGACTATTTGACAGCTTTAGTTCGTATTTTTAAACATTTAGATTATCAACACAATAACCACACTAGAACTATTTTTTAATTTCATTCTAGAATCTAGAAAATTTAGAGCTAGAAAAAATGTGACATGTTGTGAGTTTTGATGTCAATACTTTTACACTTTTAACATTTTAAATACATCATTTTTACTTGAATTATTTTTACACTGTGGATTGCTATCGAGTACTTTTTCAACCACTGGTGGTTGGCTGGTTAACAGATTTTAAGGGAGTATTTTTACATTTACTACTAGTTAAAGAACCACTAGTGATGGACAACAGGGAAGAACAGCTTTAGAAGATAAAGCTGTGACTCAGCACTTGTGTCTCCATGCAGTGTCCACTCACAGCTCACAGTGTGCCTTCAGGAAGTGATATAACAGCACATCGTAGGTTTTCTGCCCCTTCATAGGGCAGCACTGAACTCAATAACCTTCAGAGTAATAATGCACGAGACAAACAAAGCTGAGGTGATGTGAATCAAGTTGTTTTATTTGTCATACGATACCATTGTTAACTGGGGGGTGACGTTCCACCTCTGTTCAGCTCTCGGACTGACAACACGGCTCAGGCATACAGGTATAACAACCAGAGGTCCAGCTGGTGCACCTCCACCTCTGGAGAGTCTATACACACAGACATGGTACACGGAAGCACGCTCACACACTCACACAGGCATAGACGCACACATGCACACACACACACACACGCGCGCACGCACGCATGCGCGCACACGCCCACACACTCCTGCATCTGCATACAAAATACAGTAACGCCATAGATATGCCATTTCAAACCTATGCCTAAATACAGCATTTGCTCCTCATTGTTGATCAATATACATTTTACCATCCTACAGTGGTAACAAGGTGTAACTTCATAATGCATTTCAGAACAAATACAGAGCATCAGCTTTGAGGCGATGAATACAGGCCCACAGCTATAAGCAGATAAGAGGAATCGCAGCATGCTCGCACATGCATATTGTACTGTACACAACCTGTCATTATGTTGTCGGGTCTTGATTCACAGTTAAGGGCGATTTATTCATAGTTGTGTGCCAGTGTTGTGCACTAAAAACAGTTGATCTACAATCTCACGAAGGATCGCAGCACATTGTGACCTTGTATATCTGCTATTTTCTGTGTGCAACACGGCACACAATCAAGTATAAATCAGGCATTAGCACTGGCGATAAGTGCATTTTAAATTCAAAGCCAGCAAATGTAAAAACAGTACCAGAAAATAAGGTTTTGTGTAGCCATACGTAAAATGTTGTTCAATATAATATATTTATGATAGACACCATTAAAACAAAACAAAATGAGATGTCTTTCTTTTGTGGTGTTAAATCAAAGTGAAATCACAGTACCTTTACAAACACAAACTGAATTTTAAGGATGGATATCTGATGACATCAAAGTAGATGTTTCGTCTCAAACGCACTCACTCATGCACGCACACACGCACACACCCCGACTAATAACCAATATCAATAATCAACATCAACGTCAAACTAAGCTGCAATACAAAACATTTCATAACGCACATATCCATACCCTGATAGAATATCCAAAAAGTTTAGCATTGCATTTATAAATTAGACACAATGAATAGTAATTTAAATTATGCATTTATATTATAGTCTATGTTAAGACTGTTAACAGCAATGGGGCTCAAAATGGGGCCAAAGATATGGTACAGAAAAGTACCCTCCAACACAATCCTCCAAAGGGACAAAATATACAAAGCACCGAATAGGAGATGAATTTACAGCCAGAGTTGCCACTAGCACAATATATTCAAGTTGTGTTGCATTTACTAGCATCAGGTCTGAGTTTTGCTGTAGTTCAGAGTTCAGACAGCAGGGGATGCTGTTGTGTGACAAGTGTTCTGGGAGGTCTCACACATCATGGTCATGGATTTGCTGCTGCATCTTATTCAGCATCTCCTGCATCCTCTTCAGCTGGAAACAGAAACAGGGGAGGTCAGAGCCATAGCGCTGACATGTCAAACGCCTACTTAATTTATACCCTGTAGTAAGACGCAATGCGACATTTTTGGTAAGTGACGCCCTCATGGACTGGGTTTTGTAAGTATATATAACTTAAACCTTTGGGTGATGCATCTAAGAAAAAGCAGAAAAAAGAGAGAAAGGAACAAATAAAGTTTTATTTGGTACTAATGGGTGACAGAAGTGATGAAGTGAGACCAAGGCACCCTGATGAATGCAGTTTTGCATAGCTTCGGTTTTTATTTTGAAATATGTTAAGTCAATTTATTAAAGGCTTTTAAACATTTCATCAAGGGTGCCTTAGTCTAATTCTTTTTGCATATGAATATGCATACATGTACAATTGTACATTTATTGTAATTGCTACTGACACAAATACAACCCTGCTATACATCCATGTCACAAACTGGGGTGTACAGACATGTGAAAAATCGGTCCCATCTCTACAAGGGGAAATACAAAAATAAAATAAAATAAAAATAATGTATTTTTAATTTAAATAGTACTTTTCATATATATTTAAAGATATACAGATCTGGGTACGGTGCAATTGTTAAGACAAGAACAGGAAAAACTGCCGTGATAGGAGCTTCATACCTCCTCGTCTTTCATTTTGATCAGTCTTTCTGTCTCCACGTCAGGAGTGGACAGGGGCAGGATGGGGATGGGGCTCTCCATGCGGTTGTCCTGGGCCAGTTTACTGAGGAAGTGCACACACACACACACACACACACACACACACACACACACACACACACACACACACACACACACACACACACACACACACACACACACACACACACACACACACAGAACAAAGAGATGCACATCAGAAAGTTAATCTCCCACTAGATTGCCATTCAAGTATGCAAATGTTAAAATAAAACCAAGAAAATATGCTCTAATTTCTCACTTGTTTCTTTCTCTCAAAAACAAACATGGCAAACATCCTGTGAAAATAGCCACTGTACAAGTTCACAATGTCATGCAACACATTGTGAGCTTGTAGACAGCCTATTTTTTGGCAAAGACAATTGTTTATAAAACAGGAGGGGACCCTGGATAAACCCTTGGGCGACATAACTGGTTGGTTTGTTAAGAGCAGTTCACATAACCAACACTGCTGCAATCGTTGGAGGTGTTTTCTTTGCTCTTCTACATTTACATCTTTGGGTCTTTGGGGTTGGGTAGAATGGGTAACTGGTTGATAAGATATATGAAGGTCAGATAGAAACAGCTTGTCCTCCCAGAACAGCAGTAACAACTTCAGTCCTTGGGCTGCAAACCCCAGGTGGGGCATGATGAACATAACGCATTGCAGCTCCTCCATTCAGGAGAGGAAGCCCTTTGGTGTTGCTAACTACTGTTTATATCAGTGGTTTTCAACCTTTTTCATACCAGGACCCACTATTTATTCAGCACTTGAGCCACAGACCACCATTTGACGACATTTTAGCCCCACAGACTCCAAAAACTAAAGATTTATTTTCCTTTTGTCCACAATTCCAGGCTGGATTTGGGAAAATGACCATTAATCTTCTACATTCTCTAGTTGTGTAAACTTGGGCTAATTCAGATATTTTAACTCTTGAGAGTAAAAAAGTTACATCGGGTAAACCAACTGTCCATCATTTAGCTGGGGACCACCTGGAACCGTCTCAAGGACCACTGGTGGTCCACGGACCACTGGTTGAAAACCACTGGTTTATAGCAAATAATCCTAAATGGGTTCAAGTGAAACCATACACACACACACACCTGGTCATCTCCTGTATGCACTGGGCTCTGTAGTTCTCATAGTGCACGTCGCACGTCACATCCTTCAGGTCATGCATGTGGGAGCGAATCAGCATGTTCCTCAGCTTAACAAAGTCGCAGTGTGACTGGTTTTCCACTAAGGGACAGAATGGCAAACACATTCATTGTTTCAGGTTCGGGTTTTTTGAAATATCCATCAGGAGTGGGTGATGTTGTGGTTTAATGTACAACGCTATGTACCTTCAACGATACCCCATGGGTACAGTCTCCCCCTCACTCTCTGTCCGCGGGCTTCCACCACAGTGTTGCTGCCGATCACTGCAAATGGGGTACACTCCTGCACACGGTAATAGATGATAGATTCCATGTCATATATGCACCCAATACTTCTTCAATAGGATAAAGGTAAATCTAATTTGTAATAGCGTCCTCAATGATACGATTTAGGCTGCAGACCCCCATTTGAAAAGATTTAGTGCCAGAGAAGAAAAATTGTGTTGTTATACTGGATTCAGTAGAATGTTCTATCTATGCTGTTTGTAGATGGGGAGATAGCAATGCCTGCAAGCAAACCTATAATCTGAACAGTCATTCTCATACATTCTGTCATTGACCTGACTTCTAGCCGGTGAAACAAAATTAAACTGTTCCCCATTTTGCTGGTTGACCCCTGGAACAATCTCCCCTGGGCTACCCCAGACCTCACTTTGGCCACAGCTGTCCTAGACTCACCTTCAGCTCTTTGTCCAGCTGCTTAAACTCCTCGTCCTCATCTGAGTCACACTCAGGGAACTGGTACACCTTGATGCCAAACTTCTCAATCTCTTCTCGAACCTACGCACACGCACACGCACACACACACACACACACACACACACACACACACACACACACACACACACACACACACACACACACACACACACACACACACACACACACACACACACACACACACAATCACACGCACACGGACACACATGATGGATCTGTTACACTAAACCAATATATATAAATCCATAAAAGTGTCTTAACTAGTGCTTTCATTCTAATAGTGTGACATGCCACTCACCCTGTCTTTAAGTTTCTTAATCTCATTGGGTGTGAGGCAGTCGGCCTTGGCGATGAGTGGAATGACGTTGACCTTTTCATGCAGTGCCTTCATGAATTCAACATCCACCGGACGCAGCCTAGAGAGGGATACACAATGGCTGGGTGAGTACCAGAACAGGATGGAGAAAAGTTACTTCAAAACTGTATTTACTTTTGTACTGCAGTAAATGAGAATAGCTACAGGTGCTTGGGTGTTGGGATATTGTTTTTTTTTTTGTTTGTTTGTTTGTTTGTTTTACATTTGTATAGGTGTAAACGGAAGCTAACATGCTTGCATGTTGAGCTTAGAACAATTAGAAAGAACACTGTTCGTCTAATGTTTACGCAGCAAGAATATTAGGACTATATATATATATATATATATATATATATATATATATATATATATATATATATATATATATATATATATATATATACACATATATACACAGTATATATATATATATATATATATATATATATATATATATATATATATATATATATATATATATATATATATAACCAAGGTGTATAGTACACCATACCACACATACCACTGTTGGTGAATGGTGTATTTTATACAGCACCTCTAGATGGTGCATTACATTCACCCATTCATACATCATTAGCCGTGGAAGCCATGTGAGGCACCAACCTGCTCATGGGGATGAATTTAGGGTTTCAGAATCTTGGAAGGTAACTTGGACAGTAATTCTGTGAGAGCTTGAGATTGAACCGGTCGTTCTACCTTCTGAACCGCAGACAGCCCTTTCATTCTTATTGTGATTACAGCCTACATACGACATTATGAAGCTTAGAAAAACACTTCAGTTTTTTACTGAAACAAAGAACGTTTTCATAGACTAAACTGTTTTTCAGAAAGTTCTCATAGACTAAATTGTTTCTAAAGTCACTGTGGGTCCAACCTAAATGTCTGAGCATTAGACCTGCCCACTGTATACACTGCTGGCAGAGTGAGCTTCAAACAGTTTGATTATCCAACATGCTTTGACATAATTTGCCTCTGGATGTTGGAGTTGCTCAGAAAGAGATTATAGAGGTTTGTATGTCCTGAACCCCTCAGCTAGCCTTTCTTCAAAGCTGTTCATGCAAAATTGTGCGGTGGTGTTTCTTGTTGGAATATCTTGGAGGCAAAAGAAATGACAAATGAAGTTTGACAAGATACAATGTTTGTTCATTGCCTCAGTTGGCGCAATTTCATTCTTTTTGACCTTCTGAAACCAAATAATGTTGGACTATTCTGGGAGAATGCTGCAGCCTTTACTGATCAGAGGCTATATAGTAGTGGAATGTGAAATTATAACGGTAGTTAGTATTGGTTCCCCCCTGTCATGACCGTCAGGATGTATTATTCCACCTAGTCATCAGCAGTGCACTAACATTACATTCCTGCATGTGTGTTTTGACTGATTTCACTCTATCCTCCAAGACAAAACATCCTCAAAGGGATAACATGAGGCAGATCCTCACTGGAGCAGTAGGTTAGGGCTAACATTAGGGTTAAAATAAAGTTTTATAAACGTTATGGTTGGACTAGGTCCAGTCTTAAAGAACCATACCGATTCTAATTTATGTTAGTCCTTTCACAGCTTTGGACATACTGCTAATTGTCCTAGAAAATAGACTTTTCTTATGTCTTTTTGCTGACATTTTTTTATAATCATCAAATTATGAATTACCTTACACTGGTCCATACCTGCGGATGTATACACAAAGTATTTGCCAAATTTGGGTTATGTACTAGGGTTATGTGAGAGAGGGAGACATTAGTCTTGTAAACCGATATGTGTGGA
Source organism: Benthosema pterotum (assembly GCA_039105355.1). NCBI lineage: Eukaryota > Metazoa > Chordata > Actinopteri > Myctophiformes > Myctophidae > Benthosema > Benthosema pterotum. Next base: position 24,791,550 of record CM076972.1, read on the forward strand.
CATGGCTCCTAAATTAGTTTATGACTCGTTTACAATGTGTTAGCTAAGCTGTGAGCATGACCATACAAGGTTTCTTCTTGACTATGCATACACCTCATGGTACCATACTACCCCAAAACAAATTTGGACAGGCTACTGCGTGGCCTTCTACAAATCAATTCACCCCTGCTCATTCTGATAGGTTGAGAAGACGATAGAGTACAACTTGCAGTGGGCATCCTAGGGGTCATAAAGGGGATCATTTGGGTCTGAATGTCTCCTATCACACTACTGGGGATTGACCGGCCTATTTATTTATTTTTACTTTTCCGACTGGCACTTGTGGTCTTTCTATCACCGATTCTGACGATACAACCGACCGCCTATTCCAGTAATTGCAGTTGCTCTCCATACTCCCTAAATGTCAATGTTGTCCACAATCAAATACCAGAGGGAACTCCATCACCTTCAACCCAGATTTGGCTCAAGCAAGGGGTTATAAATAACTACTATGCCACAAAAATGTGGAATGCCCTACCAACAGTCGTAAAGGAATGTAAATCCCTACTCTACGCACGCGCAGTTTGATATCAAATAGCTTCCGAGGCTGTAAACAACGTGATGGCAGCATTTAATTATAGCCGATAGCAGTCCCATAGGCCGACATCAAGAATATAAAAACACTAATAAACATCTTTCATTTTGGGAAAGTGGAAAACGGCCATTGTTGATTTGGTGCGGATGCTAATGGTCAACATCTGTGTGCAAATACAGTTCAGGGAGAACAGGTTTTGATGACAGGTTGATGACAGGTTGATGACAAGTTGTGAGGACAGGTTTTGGTAAACCTTCCCACATATTTCTACACACATTTGAATTGGTCCAAATTTTGATGGTGAAATAGGTGCTGAATGGAATGCCATTATGTTCTTACGCAGCCTACATTTTAAGACTAAATCTTCTAGTCATGTTTTGTGTTTTTACCCATGGCCAAATGGAGGTATGAAGTACAGACAGCAGTGGACTCTGTTGTCTTGGATGTTCTTTCTGTTCAGGCCGCTTTCGTCTCTGAAGTACTGTTCAAACTGCTGATCGATGTAATCTGTGATTGGCTTCCAGCTAAAACACACACACACACACACACACACACACACACACACACACACACACACACACACACACACACACACACACACACACACACACACACGTTACATAAGCAACTAGAAAAAGTGCCCTTCCGGGCACAGGTGTCCACCAGGTCAGGCTGTGGCCTCCTGATGGCGCTATAGGCCAATGTGAAAAAGGTGCCATTTCTTCTTATGCCTTTGACGGTAACAGTATGATTTGAGGATTTCTGTTCTCCAAAAACTCCACCTGTTGGTGGCGCTATAACAGTGTGAAAAGGCTGCGGGTATATTTGTCTCCCAGTAGGAAAGTGTTGTAAAGATTTCACGTAAATTGCATGCTGCGTTCCTGATTTGATTTGTTTGGTTTGCAACAGGCACATGACTGTAGAGATACTGTGTAAAGATATGCAGGATTTTGGGACAGAATCTGGAGGAGTAATATGAATTAATGTGTTTTACAAAGATCGGCCCTTTGGTGGCGCTGTAAAAAAGCAGATGTGAAAACAGACAGAAGGAGTGCAAAACATGCCTTCAGCCTGGCAGAGACAAAAATGTTCTGAAACACTGAGACATGCAAATACATTTTTGGTATTAAAACAAAGTAAATCAAAGCCACGCCTAAATAAACAAGAAAGTGATCTCACCACTCATTGTTGTTGACAGCATCACCAAACCCTGGTGTGTCTACAATTGTCAGTTTGAGTTTGACTCCTTTCTCTTCGATGTCCACCGTATGTTTGATGATCTCCACTGTTTGGTTAATACGCTCTGAAAGACACAGAGGCAGTGGAAGAGATGAGTGGATGAAATGAAGATGAGAGACAGAGAGCTGAGCCGTGAACGTTCTAATTGACATGCCCACGTTGTTAACGACAGACAGTCAAGCAGTGATCTGTGTATTAAATACTGGGGTAACACTCACCCTCGGCATTGAGTAGCTTTCTGTCCTTATAAAGGTCAGTAAGAAACAGGCTGTTGACCAGAGTGGATTTGCCCATACCAGACTCTCCTGTGATAGAGAGACAGACAAGACAGGAGAGGCAAAAAAACAATGAACCTCTTGTTACTCAATGTTATTACATCGTACATGTAATCAGGCAATGTTTCAAGTGGGGTATGAGCTTTGTTTTGTTGTGTCAGTAGTTGTTGTAGGTGGTCAGTAATGGCAGTAACCAGTGTATCAAGACGTACATGATTCATACTGTATGTATGAAAAGATGTCATAATAATCCCATGAGGGATGGGCCATGATGTAGCATGACACATACAGTAAATACAAAATAATTAATTAATTCAACTCCAAATCCACCTGCAACCATGAGGGTGAAGTCAAATCCCTTCTTGACAGACTTCCTGTGGACTTGGTTGGGCAAGGTAGCAAAACCGACATACTGTTTCTCCTGAGAAAGAGAGAGAGAATATAATTAACTGTTGCAAGCATGACAATAAATGTATTTTTTAAAGGTGTGTAGATATCCAGAGGCGTACCTCGCCTTCCTTAGAAAAACACTCATCGTAAAAAAAAAAAAAAAAAAAAAAAAAACTCTCCTGGCTCTGCACTAACCTAATTTTATTGCATCAGTTCTGGTGTAATGACAATAAACTTCATTCCATTCCGTAAGAAAGAAAGACAAATAGATACACGGTATGCTCAGACAGTCGAGCAACCATCGCCCATAGGGATGTAAATGCCTGTCTTTTATGGAGGGGGAAGTTGCTTCATTTTGGGTCCATACATTGCTGTCAAAGAACGCAATGCAGTTAAATTTGACACACTACTCAAGGTTTTTTGTGTGCATGCACAGCTGACGTTTTCACCAGTGTCTGTTACTTAAGGGCACTAGTGTTAAACGTCTGTTTTCTTGTGTACAAAGTGCAACAAGTGTGCGCACAAGTACAGTGACAACCTCTCGCCTAAATAGTCTGTGTCTCCTAGGATAGCGTTTGAGACCCTGAGATTTGACCGTAAAATGTCATTCTTGGATAAACAGCTGTGCACAACGCAAATACAAAACAAAATCACAACAGATGCTATGTGAACAACAGACAGACAGAGAGAGAGAACTTGCATCATGTTATTGTGTTGAGGAGGGCTATTAATCAAACAAAAGAAAATAGTGATTCTGAAGCGAGAGCATGATCTGCGAAATCGTTTAAATCACCACAACAGACGGTAGGCAGCCTCTATAATGCAGCCAATCTAAAGCTGAATGGAAAAACCATCATGCCACTCCACTGCTAAGAACTACAATTTTCCACTATATCACAGACATGCATGCACAGACGGCGGACGCGCGTACACACACGCACGCATGCATGCACAGTGCACACACACACACACACACACACACACACACACACACACACACACACACACACACACACACACACACACACACACACACACACACACACACACACACACACACACACAGGATACCAGCCTCTGAATATAACAAACTCAGCCTAAAGTGCTCAGTCTGGCAGAATGTCATCCATGCCCTACTGCCCAATGTGAGCCCATTGACATCCTTACACACTCATGGCCAGCCTGCCAGGCTGCCACAGTCTAGCGTCCAGCTTTGAGACAGAAGCCATATTGAATGGACATGAAAAGCCCTTTTCTACTCATTATCCAAACACAGTCAGCATCCTTATAAGCTGTCATAACTTTTCACAGGCACTTCCGACAGCCTCGCTTTTACAAACACATTGCACAGAGACACACACACATGCAACTACCAGCGATGCTTGCTTGCTTGCGAATGAGATTTGGGAAATCTACAAAGACAACACGCTGAGTAACCAGTCAATCATTCGACACCATCAGGGTGTGACACTGTGACAGTGAATACAAATCTCTCATCACAAATCAATTTAGCATTAAACTGTCATTACATCATGGTGAGAGAGCACAGATGACATGCAAGTGCAACAGTAATTCAAACACCTCCCTACCAAGAGAATACCACTGATGGTTGCAAGATGAGAAAGATTTTTCAGTGTGTGAGCCTGAGGACTTCTTGCATTCCAACAGGAACCATAAAAGCATTAACTGTTTAACACAAACAAATCTTTTGACAGAAAACTATTCTCACATTACCTACCAATATATTATTATATTTATAGTTTGTTACCTTTTGACGGGCTGTTCTTACACGTGGGCAAAGCAAGCGTTCCACAAGTTTCTCCTGCAACATGATGGCATCCATACTAAACCGCACTGACGCCAATGGAATGAAAATAGCTAGCTACTGTGGCTAGTCTCTGAAATTTGAGGGGAGTAAAAAAAAAAAACAGGATGAGGCGGGGAGGGAATTCGACTTGTCCAAAAGTCAGTTTCCAGTCAGTCAGTGCCCTGAAACCTAGAGCTCTGATGATCAACTCCTGTCTCTCTTTCCAGTGGTACCTCTCTCCACTTGATCCCAATCTACACTTATGTCTGTTTACACTATGTTCCTTTGTTCCTCCTACTTCCCTCCCCTCACTTTCTTTCACCTCTTTCCTCTCCTTTCCTCTCCTTCTCTTGTCTTCTCTGCCCTACAGCTACCCACTGCTCCCTGTTCAGACAGGTACTGTACTAGAGAGGAATTCTCACAAAGAGGGAGGGAGGGAGAGAGATGGAGAGATTAAGAGAGAGTCAGTGAGCATGAGAAAGAGCAGTGGACATGAGCAGGGGCATAGGTACGGGTAGGTGGCAATTTCGGGGGAGGAAGTAAGGGCGGGATGGAGGGAAAGGTCTATAAGCAACTCATTCATTCGCTCGTCCACCCGCCCCCCCACCCCATCCCATATGCTGGAAAATTAAACATGTCTCTGAAAGCGAAGACACAGGATTACAGAAAGCAGAAACATACATGGACAGCAGGCCACACAGGCTGATTATTGACTCTGCCGAGAAGACATGAACAAACATGAACGATGATGACAAAAGCTCGGAAACAGTGACAAAACATCCACGTATTGAGATGACTCCATGTGCTCCATACAAGTGTAGACATGCGAAAGAACTCATGGAGAGATGAGGAAATAAATTAGTTTACTAGCCGTCATATCCATACTGTGTGTGTGTGTGTGTGTGTGTGTGTGTGTGTGTGTGTGTGTGTGTGTGTGTGTGTGTGTGTGTGTGTGTGTGTGTGTGTGTGTGTGTGTGTGTGTGTGTGTGTGTGTGTGTGTGTGTGAAGTACACAACCTACTGTATGTCTAGACTAAACAGCAATTGGCTGTTCTGTCAGCAATGCCAGCCTGAGGATTTCTGTCTGTAGGTGAAAGAGGCCCTTTTTCGATGGCAGAGGCTGAAAACAATTGTTTCCAGATGGAATGGGTGGTGGTAGTGGTGTGTGAGTCTGTGCACGTGTGCGGTGCGTGCGCATGGGTGTGCCCCACTCCTAGCTGATGTGGAGAACAGAGGTTAGATGGTGTGATCGCACTTGAAAATAAAAGAGGGTGAAGCTTTTTTGTTCCATCTAAGGAAGGGCTAAAGATAATGCCACGTACGGGTACTGCAATTTCGGTCCATATCACAGGAGGGAGCCATAGATCTGTGTCAGCGGATCTGTGTGTGTGTGTGTGTGTGTGTGTGTGTGTGTGTGTGTGTGTGTGTGTGTGTGTGTGTGTGTGTGTGTGTGTGTGTGTGTGTGTGTGTGTGTGTGTGTGTGTGTGTGTGGACTTCTGGTCTGGACCTATACAAGCCCTCTTGTATGGTTCATCACAATGGTTTTCTATCACCCTCAGATATTGTGAGTATTGTGAGTCTATGATCAGTTAGGGTCAGTGAAAGATGGTTCATTTCTGATTGCTTGTAACCATGTAAGCCAAATGGGCAACAGATTATACGATCTAGCCATATCTGTGTAAACAATTTTCACAAGGGTCACAGTCATCCCTTACATTTTACTTTTCTAATAATGACTAGTTTAAATCATTTTTATCTCCTATATTGTTAAACATAAATGTTCATCTTCTTGTCTTCCAAAATGGAGTGATGCGTGTGTTATGATGTCGTCAGACTCAACAGACTCAATAGTCACATGTGTGTAGTGCTCTGGGGGAGGGGCGCGGAGGGATTCATCTGAAGAGAACAGATGTCCTGGTGTGACATCACAATAGCCCCCCCATCCCCACTCTCTAACTTTAAAGTGCGCATCTGTCCATCTCATGCACTACTATGGCACAGGACACCCTGTCAGACACCAGGACAGGTGAATTGACAAGCATGTTTTTTTATTATTGTTTGATTAATCTGATGCAGTGTTCTAATATACAATGTAGAAGAATACCGTGCAGAGCGAAAACTATAGTGACCACTACTACTACTCCATAACAAAACACACAGTGATATTTAAATGTGTTTGTGCTATGAAATGCCATTGCCGCTGCTGATGCTGATGCTGTTGACAATGTGCTCAACTCTCCAAACGCTTCCTGCTGATCAAATACAGGGGAATAAAGGAGACATTATCACTCAGAACAGATGATGGACATGTGGAGTACAACTGTGTGTGTGTGTGTGTGTGTGTGTGTGTGTGTGTGTGTGTGTGTGTGTGTGTGTGTGTGTGTGTGTGTGTGTGTGTGTGTGTGTGTGTGTGTGCACGCGCATGCGCATCCATGTGCGTACGTGCGTGTGTGTGTATGCACACACATGAATATGATGCTTCAACTCAATTTGTGTGGCTGTATCTAAGTCTTTCTTGTTTTGTATAGTTGTCCACAACATATTGTAAAAGTGGCTGCATAGACAGAAGGACTTTTACTGCCAGTTATCACCTCAACCAACCTATTTGGCTGTGCATCTCCCCCTCGTGAATTAATTTCCTCATTTGCTTATTGTTGCATAACATTCATTTAGTTGTAGTTCCCAATCTATTGCTAGCTTCCTAGTTCCAACCAACAACCAGGTGTCTGAATCGCCCTAGTTCCTAGGGTGTCCCAAGAAATATAAAATCCTGAGCAACCAGGTGGCTAGACTGAAAATGCAGCTACAGGAGCTGACAGTTGATGCTGACATGCTGATGTTGGCATCTTGCACACACACTGGCTCATTTGCTCATAATATCTGTCCTTCATATGGCAGAAGTTGAACACAATCTGCATCTGCTGCAGCGTGAAACCATGGCTCCACGTCCCAGAGTGTGAAACATGCCACGCTCACCAACATGTTTGTTTGTTTGTCTGCCATTCGGCCGCCAGGCACTACAGGGTACAGGGATCTGGACATCGACCAGGCAGCACCGCCGCTTGACTTCCTCCTCTGGGTCACACACACTGTTGTAACCCGTGGAGGAATCAGCTGTCAAAGTTCCACCATGGCTAACAACACGTCGGTGTAGTTCTGTAGGCAGACCCAGACGTTTAAACTTTACACACACACACACACACACACACACACACACACACACACACACACACACACACACACACACACACACACACACACACACACACACACACACACACACACACACACCAGTACCACCACATACACCAATGATGTAGCGACTAGTGAATATAAGAAAGGTCAAATGTTACAAATCCAGCAGACATCACTCTACCATCACACACTGCCCACTACAGATGACCTTCAGTTTACTGACACAACACTACACTACACTACACAACACAAGGACAGAGACACGGCCAGACACTGCAGTGCAGTGGAGAACAAGCATTGACCTTTCCTGATGACATCTCTCCATCTCACAGCCATCCAGCTGCAGCATTCACATCATTAATTCTGAATGAGTGCGTGCAACGTCTGTGTGTTTGTGTGTATGTGCGTGCGTGTGTGTGTTTGTAGGCTACATGATGTGTTCTGAACCCCCCGCTTCCATTTTTATGTTTACTCTCCTAGGAGATGCGAGTGCCACTGCCTAGGCGCGTTTGGTTCTTTGGCATGATGCTAATCCAAAAGCGTGTAATTGCTCTGGCAACAATAGGCCACTCCGTGGACACTTGGCCAACATAGCCAAGTTTTAGCATCTGCCTATTGGGCAACAAACAATAGGCTCTTGTGAGAGCATGGATAGTGTGTGCATTAGCATTTAGCTTCCTCTGTCCAGTTAGCAGAGGAATGCAGTCAACTGAATGCCATCAGGGAAACATGGCACATGAGAATTATTCCTAGGTCACTAGTCACTACACACATGGGGGAAAGAAGGTGTTAACATTTTGCATGGGAAGGTTACATATATAATCTTAAAATGCCTGTACTGGATGTTAGCTACAATCCTCCTCCCTCTTAATACAGCATATTATCACTGAATGTCAACCAGATAAACGTAAAAGTGTTGTAGAATCCTGCTATGTGGGTCAGCCTGCACTAAACCTTCAAATTATTGTGCAGCACAAAGGGTAAAACCTGAGGCAAAAAAACAAAACAAAAACAAATGAAAGTCACATATACAATAACTGACTCAGACATGCGCACACATACTCATGCACGCACATGAACACACACACACACACACACACGCACACACACACACACACACACACACACACACACACACACACACACACACACACACACACACACACACACACACACACACACACACACACACACACACACACACACACACACACAGGTAGGTGCTAAACTACAGGAAGGTGCAGAACTGCTAAGAAAATAAACCATGATATGAATGGCACTAACCATGGGCATAGGGGCATTTGCTGCCCGGCCTAGACAGAGAACTGAAAAAGAACACATTTTCCCTGCCCTACCTCGGTTTTAACAATTTCCCCACCTCATGTGGAGAGCAGACGCCCCATGGGGGCTACCCCTTTTGAACGCCTACAACATACACAGACACACACCCACCCTCCACCCCGAGTTACGCTCCGCAGCTGGCCTCCTGAATGCAAGCCAGGGTCAGAGGTTCCCATCTGTGGCTACTAGGCGTTTGAGATACTGGATAGGAGCGATCAAGTGGGTGAATGGACATGTTACGCAGGGGAAAGTGGGTGGGGTTGGGTGGGATAGGTGGGGAACCAAGGTGAGAGTCAATAGTTAAGGCAGAAAAAGGCATAGTGCAGTGCATTAATGTGTATGGATCCAAACATAAAAAAATATGATACTCTGCCCAACACGTTCAAAGACAACCACTTCTAAGTAACCACTGCTGTGTGCACAGTCTAGTATCACTCACGAGGAGTGCGCAGACATCTAAATCATCCATTCTTATATAACCCTTTTGCATCCATCTTCATAAAGAATGGGATTTGTTTTATTTTTTTTTCTCAGAAAATCCTAAAGGCTATACTAATCACTGCACAAGAATGCAGCACATAACTGCATTCACTGCACAACAATGTCACACGACTCAAATGACATATTTTTTCAACTCTCAGCCAAAAATAGGTCAATTTGTTCAGGCAGCCACTGCAAGATATGAATAAGTCTTAAGGAGGACAGTGTAGGAATTATGACACAACCCCGGCCACTGGAGATAGATAGGTGGGGTTGGGAAAGGCAAGCATCATATAGTACAGCCAACATGGCCAACACAGCCACGGACAAATCCTTTCACACTCGCAGCACAATCTGACCCCTCCCCAAAAAGTCTACTCTAGATGATCTGATCCCATACCCAGCATTTATACATTATGGATTTTTAGGGTGGGATTAGACTGTTATTCGTCTCAACTGCACAAATATTGTTTAAAAACTAATAGAATAGAAAACAAGCCATTCCAAATACAACGTAAGCACCTATGCCTTAGCAACAATACAGTAAAAAAAAACACAGTTGCTTAAAAACAGGCAACACTGAGTGATCCCAGTCTCAACTCTGTGATGGACCTAGTGTAAATGAACCCACTGCCCACACACAGTGATAACCACATGGGGTTGTAGCTGGATGGGTCACATGGTGTCCTCACTTTGAGCTCCGGGGAAGAAACTCTTATTTTTTTCTTATGTTGCCTGGCAACACAATGGAATGGCTAATGAAGTTATTGGCAGAGAGGTGGTGTCAGTAATGGCTGAGGATGCTAAAGAGAGAGAGAGAGAGAGAGAGAGTAAAGTGAGTGAGAGATGCTGGAAAGGTGTGGGAATGGGAAAGACGTTTAAAGAAGCGCAAGCTATGTAACGATGGGCTTGTTCGGAAAAGCGCCCTAAACACAATGGTGTGCCCCAATGTGCTCTGTTGTCCATCTCTACCGCTGGAGAAGAGGTTGGTCAGTGCATGGTCAATCGTAAATGAGACACTAAATACACTCGGAGACGTCGCCGCCCACTTCACCCAACAAACTCATCACACTCGCAGTGTGGATTTCCGAGCGCAACCAATATATAAAGGGCTATAATCGAAACGCTGATTTGTGTGATTTATAATGATTACTAGGGCTGGGACTCAAAGAAATCAAATCAATTTGAAGCATTGTAATTAATTAAACAAAAAATCACATATCAATATTTGACCAGAGAAGCTTGTTTTGAGCTTGCAATGAGTGAGGTTTTTCATTGCAACAGGCAGTGAGGATCACTCACTGCTGCTGTCTCCCTCCCACACATGGATGCTGGACCACCAGCAAGCAAAAACTGTACAGTAGAGTGTGTGTGTGGGAGGATAGAATAGTGTATGCGTAGGTTACAAACAAAGTGTACAAGGAGTAAAGTCCCTGGTGGATGTTTGATTAGGTTTTCACTACTAGGAATCTATACCACACAAACAGAATCGCACATTTGCAGCTGCCTTCAGTTCACACAGGTCTTTCATAAATGCACTCAAAGACCATACTAGCCTACCATGCCTGCTGAGCCATGTGACACAATGTTTGTGACATGACCACTGGTCAGATTGGGCATAAAGGTGCAAATCTGTCAACAGCCCATATATTAATAATTAATATCTTACTTGCAAGCAGCATGCAAATGCGACACACCCAAATATGGATGTGTGATGCATGAGTGTGTGATGCATTCATTCTCACTCACTCACTCACTCACTCACTCACTCACTCACTCACTCACTCACTCACTCACTCACTCACTCACTCACTCACTCACTCACTCACTCACAGACATTTCTGTCTGGCTTACATACTGTAGTGAGTGATTCACTTACTATGCTTTTGTGAAAACAGGAATGCTTACTATAAACAGTCCACTTTTGTGATCATCACTGAATCTGACACAACTGCAACAAAGCCAAGCTTATTCCTAGAATATCTACTCTCTCTTTCCCTGTTATCAGACACTATAGCTACAGTAATAGCATTGGAAATCGGAGTGGAGTTGCAACTCTCATGTGAGATGGTGTCGAGCTAAAGTAGACCCCCTATACGAGCTTATGTTGTCACCTTGTTTACAACAGTGAGGTTGGGTTCAGAAAAGGTAAAGACTGCCTGTATGTAGCAGATATGACGTCACGTGATAATGAGGTCAGTCTGCCTGTCCATCAGCACACTGCTTTACTATTGGCTGGCAAGATCGTGCTGATTTAAATAAAAGCAGGTCAGTGCATGGCCCACGGGATCAGGAGGATGAGAGGGCTTGACGGGATGCAAGCAGCCAGCTCTGCATGGGTACCATGTTGCTTACGCATCCATCCTCCTCTAGCTTCACTGCACTGCACACTCACTGCATGCTGACGCTGGGGCTGGCCTGGCCTATTGCTCGTGCATCTGGAAATTAAACTGTGTCATCTTGATGTTGTTCACTGAACATCTCGTGATGTTTGCTAAGCCCTGCTCAGCAAACAGCATCATGTCATCCTGACGCCAAGTGTAAACTACAGTATAACGCTCGACAAAACGCGCACACGCAGGCAGCTAGAATCCATGATTATAATGTGACATTTTTCCAATATTGCCAATGTATTGTCGGGGCGAATGATGCCGTGCAACCACAGTAAACTAAACTGCCTTTTCAAAACCAGCATCCACTTCAAAAAGCAGCTGAAAACGACACAATGAGACGTTTAGATGATTGCTCTTACCTCCATGCCTTCCTCTGTGGGCCATTTGATGGGTGGATGGATGGAAATGGGAGACGCAGGCAGGTGCAAGGAGGAGGATGGAGACCGACGTCCATGGAAATTTTAGGAGAGAAACATGAAAACAGGCATTAGAGACAAATCCACAATCAAACCCACGTTTATATTAAACTACGAAGCCATTAAATGTGTTGCGTACCGGTTTTAACCGGGATGCGGCTTTTGTATCGTATGTTGGCCGTCATGTTCGCAGCTTTTTGAATGACCGAACCGACGGCTTGGAGAACGCAAACCCCCACACTCTCTCTACTCTCTCATCCACAGCAGCGAAGAACCGTGTGGCTCCGAGGAGGGCGGGGCAACGTTCGAGGACCCGCCCCTGCATAATATATTACAACCAGAGCCTTCTAGTAGGAGAGTTGCGATATTGAGGGGTCAGAAAGCAGAGCAGAGCACCGTGCACGAGACTACAGAGATTCGTCTATGAGTGCAGTCCCAGTCCTAACTGTCATTGGGAGTACATTGTTTTCAACGAAAACGGCGCAATAAGAGCTATTTTAGGTACGTATGCAAAAAGACAACTGTTTTAAAGTATTGTTCAGTCACGGCTAGAGTCTCTGTAATGTTTATGTTGTACTATTATTAAAGAATAACTAAAATGAAGTCATTAAAGCTGAATTAAATAACTGATTAAATAACTTTCTGCATACTCCTTCCCCCGCTGTTATCGCGAGAATCTTAGCTTTTCAGTGAATTCTCGCGATATCGCCTGCTTTGAAACCAGTTTCAGTCAGCAATAATACTTTCAAGACGTCAATATAATTATATATCATTTGCAAATCATGTGACAAAGTATTCGAAATCAACCTCCAGAAGGCATTCTTTAATTTGCCTGCATCAATACTTTGTTTACGAGGTCACCGCCATTAATACATGATGTTTTCGTGCCTTCTTTGCTGGTGCCTGATTAAATCCATAGAGTCCCATTCATATTCATCGACTTCCGGTTTCCGAGTGCACTCAAACGGCTTCTACATCAGCGCTGCTGCTCCTCCAGCACCGCCATTGCCCTGACGCACAGGAGTGAACGTGAATATCGCAACTCTCCCCTAGAAGGCTCTGATTACAACTGGGCCCAGTCTTTGCACAAGTGTCATTAATAAATTAATTTGTTTTTTTTAGGTTAAGGGCCACTCCACCCATTTTCAACATTTTAATATGTCATTAATATACCTTAGAGATGTTGTGTGGACATGATAAAAAAGTTCCCCCCCAATTATGTATTTCCTAAAAATGGAGGTCTGAAAAAAAACATTAACATGGTGAAATACATCTGTTGACATCATCAAGATATGTATTTTTCACCATGTTAATGATTTTTTCTTTCAAGGCCCAAATGGACCCGCTAGGGTCCATTTGGTTCACATTTGTATCCTCTCAGGACATTTGTATCCTCTCAGAAAAAAGCATCATTAATGGGGAATTCCTCAGACTATTTGCAACATTTTACTATCTCATTAATATACCTTAGAGTTGTTGTTGTGTGGAATTTGTGGCAAGAACAATAACAAAACAATAATACATACATAACAACAACAACAACAAGGGTAATAATAAATTTACAGGAGTCTTCACGTCTCTTTAATAAGACATTTTCAGGTGGGTTGAAAATTATTATCAGCAAATTAGGACTCAGGAGTATAGGCGACCCATTTAACAGCTTCGCTTTTGGTGTTTCAGAGAACTCAGACACAATCCTGTCTTGAGTTCTGTCTGTCCTGATTGGATAAAATTAGTATCATGACCGGAAAATGCATTTTCAGCTTAATAAAGAGCTGCAGAGACTCACATTAGTGAACAAACACTCTAGTGTAGTCTACTGTCTATACCAGGGGTTTTCAACCAGTGTTCCAGGGACCACCAGTGGTCCTTGAGAGAGTTCCAGGTGGGCCCCAGGCTAAATGATGGAAAGTTGGTTAACCAGATGTAACTCTTTGAGAGCGTAAAGAAGATTGATGATCATTTTGATCTGTATGTTTGACTGTTTCTGAAATCCAGCCTGGTATTGTGGACAAAAGCAAAAGAAATCTTTACTTTTGGGGTATGTGGGACTAAAACGTCATCAGATGGTGGTCTGTGGCTCAAATGCTGAATGAATAGTGGGCCCTGGTATGAAAAAGGTCTATGGCATTGGTTTTCGAACAGTGGTCTGGGGACAACCAGTGTTCCCTAGCGAATTGATGGAGAGTTGGTAATTAAATCGACCCTTATAGATATTTAAAGTGGTTCCACCATGAAATTAAAACCTTTAACACTAGTCTTGAGTGTCAAATGAAGCCAAATAGACCTGTCCTGTACACTCTCAAAAGTTACATATTTTTAAACATCTGCATTCTTAATTTACAAGAAGTTTATACAATTAGACAACACAGAATAGTTATTTTGATCAATGTTTGCCAACATCATTGAACTGTGCACACTGTGTTAACAAACTATTCTTCAGCTTTGGGCCTGCTATCAAATCCCCTATAAATAAGGGGCTATGGGATATGAAAACCAATGCAAATCAGAATATACTGCTATTCAAAGAAAAACACTTACCCAATACCTTTAATAATTCACTGTTACCTTTTCAGTCATACGCTCTTTTGGAAGAAAATGTTTGTTAGTTTAAAGTACATTTGATAGCCTATAATAAAAAAGCAAATGTCTATAAAGAGTTTTATTTAATAAAATGAAAGAAATACAAAAACTGAGACATCTAAAAACAGGTCTCTGTTGCCTTGTGGTTAATATAATCTTTCTGGAAGGATTTGAAAGACAAAGTTGTGTAGAAAAAAAGATGAGACCGAAACAATGTCACACAATGAACAGGTATTTGATATGAACACCACACAGAGGATATGTAACCTGCGGGTAACAAGACGAGTATAGTTTGGCGAGAAGACTGCAATCAATCAAGAGGTCCAGATTGTCATAATTATTCAATAAATATCAGGCTTAAGAAAACATGTGTATTTTGTAGTGTAAAAATATGGCATATCAAACAACACCAGAGAAGAAAATAAGGACTTACATAGTTATTTAACATAATCAGTTGTTTAGTATTATACCAGCAGATGTTCATCAGCAACAGGATAATTAAACACTAATTGATTCATACAGTGACGGGGCATCTTGGCATCTTTATTCAACTTTAATGTGATCATATTAAAGCTGGTTAATGGACTTTACTCCATTAACCATTATCATCTAAGTACTGATGTAATTGTATCTGGAGTAGATTTAGACAAATAGATAATAAAGTTGACAATCAATTAAGGTTTTAGGGTTGAACATAAACAAGTAGAAATATTTTACTTAAAGGTAAATGTAGACTGGTTCTAATTTCTCGCGGCACCAATACAAGAATAAAGAGTATCCAGCTCACATTAATCTTTCTACACATAAATGTCTCGATTGCCACGATTACGAGCTTGTAGATCTGCTATTTTCTGTGAAATTATTGGTGTAGAGATAAAAAAAGGCATAGACCTCCGCAGAACATTGGTCAAAGAAGTATATGGTTTCGTTTTAAGAAGTAAAGGCATTTGTGTGATGTCAGGCAAACACGTTACAGTACATTTAGTTTTAAGTTACAGTATATTAAAATATTATTCAAAACATCATAAACCGTTGTTATTCATAATCAGCTATGGTACCGTACCGTAGATATGGGCAAAATGACATTTGTAAACATGCAAACAAGAACGGCAGGGATCTCTGAAACTTAATGTCATTTATCACTGCCAGTGCCACAAAGTTGCCCTTGAAGAGGCGTGAAACCATAAGCCGATTTTGTAGTTTGATTTCCTGCGCAGTTTCTTAAGCTTTCTATAAATTTTACCTTGAACTTTGACCACCATGGATGGATGGATGGATGGATGGATGGATGAAGGGTGACAATTGGTTGTTTGAATGAGGAGGTATGTTGGTGATGGTGGTCACCCTTGATTCCTGGCTACCTGCCCAGTAAAATCCTTAGGGTTCATTTATCAATTTACATTTGTACATTAACAGAGTTAAATGAACACTCAGGATTATCCTATGTGCAGGTGAAGCAGACATTTTGCTGGGATGGATGATGGGTCCAGAGAAGGCTGGGTGGGAAGCAGTCTGAAAAGCTGCCTCCTTCTCCCTCCCTCATTCACTCATCCGCCTTCATCTTCATCTGTGCTTGCATTTGTACGATCATCTGTTGCATGCGCCTCAGCTAAAGATTGAGGAGACAGACCACAGAATTATTACTATCATAGTTATTTATTTATTTTATTTTTATTCATCTTATTTTATTTTTTGTTTTGTTTTCTTCTTTTTTTTCTCTATTGATACAGTATTAAAGCACCTTGAGCTGTCATGAAAGCTGCTATACAAATAAGTTTATTATAGTTGAGTCAATATGACTTTTAGATGCAACTCCTGTCCACACAACATTAATACCGAAAGAAGCTTACCCTGCTAATCTTGCACGACCAACATCTCCGAAAGGTGATAGTGGCTTGCATTGTCATTATTAAAGTTGAATGCATCTTTTTTGCATTGTAATGCAAATGAACCATTCTTTATTATAGAACATTGCCATCTTGTGGCAAAGAGAGAAATTTCGAGTGTTTTACACAAAAATGCCATTGATGTCATTGTTTTTTTTCCCCAAATTTGGAAGTGTATAAAACACTCAATGTTATTAGACCAAATGCAATAAAATGTGTGACGACAATCACTAAGATGATTTTTTTCTTCTTCTTCTTTTTTTAAGAACTCAAAACTAAGCTTTTCTGCTATTCCAGCTGCTTGTAACAGGAATACAGACTGACTGCAAGAAGAGATCACTGACAGAATCACAAATATTTATTTATTGTGAAAAAATTATCTCAAGCTTGCCATCCTTGCCAAAAAGAAAGTGTTATGTATAAGGAAATAGATAATCCAAACAAGCATTTTTTTCCACAACTCCTTACTGAGGTCCCATCATAAAAATAGTCCATCGAAACAGGACGTTGACGTCACACACCGCGTCCTGGCATCTGTGTTTACCAACAGCACTGATTACACTCCACCCTGTTGCTGCTTTACATTGGCAGGACACAAACAGTCCAATCAAGAGCAACCAGGGAATGGGGTTGACTATTTCAGACAGCCAGGCAGGCAGGCAGGCACCATGACTCAGGATGTAAACAATGCGCAAAAAAAGAAGACAGGGGAAAATAACTCCAACTTCATACATGTCTCTGTCTTAAATAGAGACTTGGACAATGGAGCCAAGGAAATTATATGCAAACTTGGGAAGTCGCTTTACATGGGATTGACTTCTTGTGCAAGGTTAATCTGTTTGTACAGATGCATGTGTGTAAGAGAAAGAGGCTAAGCAAGATAAGAGATTATAATTGTGTGCGCATGCGTGCGTGGGTGAGTGCATGCATGCGTGGGTGCATGCATGCGTACGAGAGAGAAAGATTCTCACCTCAGCCTCTTTCTGTAGCAGGATCTGGTCCTTGTCGACCACATCTTCCTCCACGGCCCTGACGGGACAAAAACACATCAGTACCTCTATGACACGGGTTGAAACCAAGCAACAGATCAGCATTTCTTTCAGTTGGCCAAAACTTTCTCACCTGCCAGCCCTCTTGAGTCTCTCCGAGCGGAAGTTTTCATAGTGCAGGTCCTGTGTTACCTCCTGCAGGTCCTGCATGTGGGTCCTGCAAAAAAGAGGAAAGGGACAAAGAAAGATGCTATACCATGATTGCACTCTAGGAGGCAGTAAAACTCCTCTAAAAACGTATGCAGTGCCTGGACTTTGAAGGCTGAAACTACAACTACTCCAGTCAAAAATATATATATATTCTCATGGCACACATACAGTAGTTCAGTGGTTTTCAACCTTTTTGATACCAGGGACCACTATTTATCCAGCATTTGAGCCACAAACCACCATTTGATGACATTTTAGTCCCACAGATCCAAAAACTAAAGCTTTATTTTGGTTTTGTCCACAATTCCAGGCTGGGAAACAAAATAGTCAAACATACAGATCAAAAGGACCATCAATCTTCTACATT
The DNA here is from genome assembly GCA_039105355.1 of Benthosema pterotum. NCBI lineage: Eukaryota > Metazoa > Chordata > Actinopteri > Myctophiformes > Myctophidae > Benthosema > Benthosema pterotum. The sequence goes on from CM076972.1 coordinate 24,809,694, forward strand.
CTCTAGTTTAGGCTAATTCAGATGATGAATATTTTAACTCTTGAGAGCGTAAACATGAAACCAAATGGACCCACAAGGGTCCATTTAGTTTCATGTTTACGCTCTCAAAGAGTTACACCTGGTTAACCACCTTCTCATCATTTAACTGCGGACTGCCTGGAACCCTCTTAAGGACCACTGGTGGTCCCCGGACCACTGGTTGAAAACCACTGTTCTAAACACTCCAACACAGACTCACACAAGCATGGTTCGTAGCTTGAGGAAGTCATTGTGCTCTGGGTTCTCCACCTCAACCACCCCCCAGGGGTACAGGCGGCCACGTATCTTCTTCCCCTTCACCTCGATCAGCTGGTTGGAGCCGATCACAGCAAACGGAATGCTGGCCTGGGCAGAGGGAGATAAAGCATCGGGAATCACACACCAGGGGTCACGAGGAAGCAACAGCATATTGTAAAACGAATTATACCCTAACAGTTTTATCAGTGGCGCCAGGAACTCTTTATACGCACAGCGACGCCAATACGAGGTAGGCAGAGCAGCCTACATCGTAGCCCCTACAGTAGATCCGCCACTGATCCTTATCAAATATTTATTATACAACTGGGTTGTTTCAAGGAAGCAATCTGAATGGTTGAAACGGCATTCTAGCCGTGCTTAAGCGACAATGAAAAAATGAATGACAATAAAGAACACCCTCTTGTGTAATATTGCTTGAACAAAATATAGGTCAGCATAGCTGAGCCATATACTGTAGCTTGGCACAGATCTTAACATTTGTCCACTCAATGAAATCTCGCCAGATGTTCTGCAATAATGTATGAAGTTTCACAGCCTTATACTTTTTTGTTTGTTTGTTTTTTATTTGAGAAGACTGCGTGTCATTGTATACAGATTCACATATAAAGTACAAATATATGCTATGCACAGACTGCCATCATTTTCCTGTTTATTTGTGGGGGGAATAAGGGGAATATTTCTACTATCTCACAAAGGAATGTTTCATATTGTATAGAAAAATACATCCATCTTACTGGAGAATTTGATATATTACCACAGGAACGCTTTAAAAAGGCCTTGGATCAAATTCCATCAGAGAATTTTTCTCCTGTACCAACTCCCTTATGCCATCTCTCTGAGCTCCATTAAAATACAGAAAAAAATATTAGTGGACTGCCCATTCTGCTTTCAGAAAAAGGGCACAGGTGTGAACAGTTATGCAGCTCTTCCTCACCTTGAGGACTCTGGTCTGCTCCTTGAACTCCTCATCCTCGTCAGAGTCTGCGTCAGGGAGCTGGTAAATTCTGATCCCGTGTTCTGCGATCTCATCCAGGACCTAAGAGATGGAAACACAGGGTGAGCCAAAGGGGTCACAGACTCTACATGATCTCCAGACATCTCACACTGTTAGTGTTGCACAACTCATACTGTAACTGTAATAGTGTTGTGGAAATAAGAATGTACAGTGTGAGTTGAACGATGATGCTCTGACTACAGACAAGGAAAAGGGAACAGTATTTGAGTATGGGGTTTATGTTCCAAAACAGGGGTGCCCACACTTTTTTGACTTGAGAGCTACTTTCAAAATGACTGGCTCAACAAGATCTACACATCAAGAAAAAAATCCATTTCAAGGCCCCAAGAAAGTTTGACTTTGCAATAGTGGTGATGGTGTTACATACTGTTATAGTGTAGAATAATGCACTTATGATGAAAAATAGAGGGGGAGAATTGGAAGGTTTTCTTGTACATGCTATTACTGACGTCTGAAAACAGTATTTGGGGTTTGAGTTGACAGTTTGTGATGTTGAATTTAGTCTCTTGCACCCAAAACTAATAGCTTTCACGTTTTTGTCCACAATTGGGAAAGAGAATTGGCAAATTGTTGGTCAAAATAACAATTATTCTCCATTTTCTAATTGTGTGGACTCTTGAAATTAGGTAATTCAGATGTTTAACTATAATTTAACTCTTGAGAGTGTAAAATGTAAGGGTCCATTTGGTTTCATTTTAACACTCTCAAGAGTTACAGATCTATACAGTACATTTTAGGGGAAAGGGGGACAGTCATTTGATCTACCTTTTGGGCACTCCTGTTCTAAAACCACTGAAGAAATACTACACACTCATTCCATACACTTTGTAGTTGGATAATAGTACTGTACTGCAGCTCCGACCCCAAAAAAAAGGGGGATATTACTTAAGAGCAGGCTAACAGGTCAGAACTGTTTCTACAGCCCTCATACATTTAATTAAAATGCCCCATTGGGGGAGACATGAAAGAGGAGTTCACGTAGAGAGGCAGGGCAGGTGAAAGTAACAAGTGTGTGTGCGCACGCGTGTGCATGTGTGTCAACATACATGCTTATGCTTATTTCTATACATCCTGATCCTATGAAGGATGTATAAGGAAATGTATCAGCCTTAATCCATTCAGTAGGCTACCGGTGAAGAAACAAACTGAAACAAAGGCGCTTTCTTTGCCGGTATACAGAGGACAGATGTGAATATTTATTATTCCAAACATCAAAGGTACATTCTTTCTTTTGTTTTCCGTGAGAGTTCAATTTTCGAATTCACACAGACACAATGTAGTCTTATGTAACCGGGCCAAAAATGTCAAGCGTTGTTTTCCTGACATTTTGGGGACTTTCATGTCATCTATAAAGGACAGTGGTGAGTCAGCCAGGAGCCTGGGAAGTGAGAGCAGCTTTCCTATAGAGTGGCCTGGGCCACAGTTTGCGCCTTGTTATGGCTGCTGCTTGTTTTCTCAGCGAGTCACCGAGCGCACACTGTGTGTGAGATAGTGTGTGTGTGGAGAGAGTAGGGTATTGTTGCGGGGCAGATCTAAAAACAAACAGACTTTGCAGGACTCCGAGGAGAGCGAGCATAACACCAGCCAGACCTGCTGTCCGTTCCGCTAAAGTGCGTGCGCGTACATTGACACATATAGTACGCGCACACACAAAAAGGCAAAGACACACGTACACATTGCGCACACTTATTTTACTGACCCTTCCAACATAGGGACTGGATAAACATCACTAGAGAATTTGGGGAAACATGGGAAAATAAACATATATTTCACACAATAGACTGAAAAAAGAAAACAAAAGCAGCTTTTAAACCACCGGAATATTTAGGAACAGACTGGGAAAAAAATGAAAGAACTTAAGCAACCAATGCAGCAAATTACCGTAACACTTTTGCGTCAAGCCTAGGATTGTCTAACGCTATGTCAGTACAGGGTGTGTGTGTGTGTGTGTGTGTGTGTGTGTGTGTGTGTGTGTGTGTGTGTGTGTGTGTGTGTGTGTGTGTGTGTGTGTGTGTGTGTGTGTGTGTGTGTGTGTGTGTGTGTAAGTACGTACGTACAAGTGCAATCCAGCATTAGACACCCAGAAACTACATCTGGTCATGGCACAAGCAAGCAGGCCGTTCTCTGCCATCATGCTTTTCCAGACCTCGCTAAAGCCAAAAGCTGCTAATGTCTATTTGCCTGGATTACCGTGGACTCTAACGTGTGTTTACTACAGCCTGCCACCTATAATCAGGACCTCTCAAGAGATGATCAGATGTCAGAATCATTGCCTTCTCCAAATCCCACTTGTCTCCTGCTGATTTTGTGTAAATAACGTAGGCCCCTGATCGCGCTGCTCCGCAACGCGCTCTTTCTTCTGCTTGTACTTGTGTATTTTCGTTGGCACAGAGATGTTGGCAGAGGGAGCCATTTTGATTTTATGACCATCCTGTTGGAGTGTAATACCCCCCCCACACACCCCCCACACCCGTCTCTCCTCTCTTTCTCTCTCTGCACTGTTATGGTTGGCTGCCCAAGTCTGCTTAGTGATATCAGGGCCTAAGCCAAACAATGCCATCGAGGACTATGCCTCGCTATTAATTAGATTAGGAAGCCAAAGATATATTGTCTTCGCCTGCAGGCCTACGTGATCAAAAATGACGCATTGTTTGTGGAACTTTTTACCTCAAGTTTTAACAGTAATGATAAGTATGGGAGTGGACGTAGGCCAATGTTGTCCAGTTAAAATAAGCAGGCAAATTGGACAAAGCATCGCTGAATCATTCTTGACACATATTTCCACATTGTGTGGTTATATTCTTCAGGCTGGCTGTGTGACCCATATACAAATATAGCATACCTGCATGTCTATACATAGCTATAATTGCGCACGGAAAAGACATGGGAGACATTGCGAAGCACTTTTGTGGGAAATTACACAGTAGGGTCTTCACCAGAACGTGCGACCACAACGAAGCCGCGTACAAACCCATCATTAAAGCGGATCAGACATATCAACACGTCAACCTCGTACCGGGGAATAATATTTTCATGTGTTTGCTCAATCTCTTACAAGAAAAGCCACAGAAATATCAGTACAGCTAAGAAAAAGGAACATAACACCCACAAAGCGATGAGAATTTCACCCCGGACAAACACCTTCTCAAGCAAACAAATAGCTGACAAACAATTGGTACAGAGAAAACAAATGCAACTAGGGATTACACAAGCCACACAGTAATCTGTGCGCAATATATGCATGTGCACACTTGTGGCAGTGCCCGCTCAGGTGTCAATATGACACAGCGGATCTTTCTTCTGGTCTCTTTTAGTCAGACACGGCATACACACATGAAACTATGATTCTACCGGGGAACAATACTTGGAAGTGGAAATATGTACCAGAGCCTTCAGAGGAAATCAACAATGAAAAAGAAACAATCAAACAGCATCCCTAAACTCTAATCAGGCTCTGATTGAGAGGAAGACAGGGTTCTCACTCTTTTTAACCACACTGACCCCTACGTCCCTATTTGGTGATTTTTTAATACTAAAATATACAGTAAGGCTTGAGTCGTTAGAGATCATTGTACAACCAGGCTATAGGACCCCCGCCTACTGTATATCAAAGTATGAGTTCAAGTAAGTATCATGTGTTCATATTTGATAACAATGCATTGTTGATTTGTAACATAACCACGTACACCATATGACACCTTGATGGCGAGGTTGTGCTGCTAACAGGTCTGGGAATGGCCAAAATGTCCAATGCATTAACGTCAAGTTCCATATGTTGTTCGTTTTAGCCTATACTCCATGCGCATCTTGCATACTTGCTTAATATGTGCACAGAATTAGCCAACACGTGTTACACATAGGCACAAGCCAAGGGTTTGAGAGGCTGATCAATGTAATTAAATATCTTTTTCAAAAAGGTATTGTTTAAAAATATCTGGAAGACAGGTTTCTAAACTGCCCACGGCCCTCCTGTGAGACGCAGACTGAGTAGAAAAAATGGTACATTATTGAGGAACAATTATATGAAGAATTGAAGATAGGTTGAAAAGTGGTGAAGTGGTCCTTTAAGACACAATGGAGCCTACATGAATGTATGTACTGTAGCTACTATTTAACATTCATTCTGTGCACTTTTAATTCTGGTTTGGGTGTGCAGATCATCACAACTGTATTTCAGCCTGTAGAGTCATAGGCCATGTTACCGATAGATAGATGTTAATTTAATTAAAACCAACAGACCCCCCCTCCCCTTTACTGAGACTCGAGACTCCTGAGTTGTACTTGACCCCAACGACTCTAGATTCGATTCTTACTGAACCCCAAAGATTTTAAACTTGACTTGGACTCGAGCTCCAAGACACGTGGGCATTTTGGACAAGCATGCATACTCTGCGTTTCAGTGCATTCTAGATGGATCCCCCCCCCCACCTCTACCATTGGTTGTTGGATGATAACGTCAGTTTGTGGTAAGAGTAGCACTTCTACTTTAAGGCCAGTCTACATCAATACAACTCCTGCAACAAAACAGTTTAACCCAAGTCTACAATAATGCAACTGGGAGTTGTCAGAATCATTGCTGTGTACTGGTCTTTACTGTTAGGGGTTAATATTATTTGATTAGCTTTGGTGAGCTTTACTAAAGAAAGAATAGAGGTTTGGCAACATGAAAAAAAAAAAAAAAACTCCTAGATGGGGACAATCACCCTCCCCTCCCCAAACCCAACAATGGTGGTTCCCCAAACCTAATTTGTAAATGTTGAGGTCAAAGCAGAACAAATGCTTCTCTCTTGCCAGAAACTGTCTTTGGACAGTCTCTGTCTCTCTCTGTCTCTCCAGTTCTCTGGCCTGCAGGGTGTCTGAGTGAGCCAGCCCTGACAATACCTGATCTGAGGGTGGGGCAGAGGGACCAGCACCAGTCTGCTAACACAAACACACCACATGCATGGGTGCACCAAAGCATGCGCATGCACACACTCAAATGCCAGGAGGGCACAGAAAAACACACACATACCGGAATGCGTGCCCCCAAACACACACACACACGTGTGTGTGTGTGTGTGTGTGTGTGTGTGTGTGTGTGTGTGTGTGTGTGTGTGTGTGTGTGTGTGTGTGTGTGTGTGTGTGTGTGTGTAAGGTGCAGTCATGACTCCAACAGTAGGACAAAAGATATTGAACATATTTGGCTATTCAGTTTTCAGCCTACTGTTTCCTATATTCGGTATTAGGTTTTGGCGAAACAATTCCCTTTCACTGCATCCTTAGGCAACGTACCATACATTATAATTACTGTATTCAAGTCCCTATGTTCTACAAAGACCCCAACACATACCTGGTACACACTACACCAGAGGTGGGCAATTATTTTTCCCAAGGGATGAGATACATCAAATATTGTGGAGGGCCAAGACTAAAGGCTGAACTAAAGTCTGCGTAATATTAATTTAATTTCAAGATAAAAGTAAGAGTAAGACCAACCATTTTGACACCAGGGCCCTCAATTTAATCAGTATTTGATCCACGGACCACCATCTGATGACATTTTAGCCCCACAGACCCCAAAACTAAAGATTTGTTTTGTTTTTGACTACAATACCAGGCTGGATTTCACAAACAAAACAGGATAACATAGATTTAAAAAAAAAATACATTCCCTGATTGTGTAGACTTTGGGCTAATTCAGATCATGAATATTTTAACTCTTGAGAATGTAAACATGAAACCAAATGGACCTGCAAGTGTCCATTTGGTTTCATTTTTACGCTCTCAAAGAGTTACATCTGGCTAAGCAACTTTCCATATTTAACTGGAACTCTCTCAAGGACCACTGGTGTCCCCAGGCCGGTCAGAGTCAGCCAAAGAGCCACATTTGGCCCCCGGGCCGCATATTGCCCAGGTATGCACTACACAGACTATAGTGTTGTACATAGACACTATGGTGTACGGATGGACAACGGATTACGACTAACATTATACCCTGTGTGTGGTTCCTTCAAATTGGAACACAGAATAGAAGACGATGCACGTCACCTAATCATCAACTCAACTTGAAGTGATTGCTACCAATACTAACATCACTAAACCCAAGCAATGTGCACATATACAGACACGCAAACACTCACAATGTGTCAGTGTTAACAGCTCAAACTGAGCCGTGAATGGACTGTCTGGACTGAACCATAACAGCTGGATTTCTGTGTTGTAACAGGAGGCCCTGATGGGAAGAGCATGGGCTACCACCATAACCACGGCAACAAGTAGGTAGGTAGGCGTCATATGAATGAGAGATCCCCCGCCCTCCCTCTGTCTGGAGTCTGGACCGAGTATTAGTACAGTCAAGACCACCCAAATCTCTCTTTTGCCGATCAAAGAGTGTGTAAGAGAGGAACAATGTGGGGATTCGTGTAATCTTGTGTAAGCTGCCTTTGCAAAAGACAAAGTATGAGTTCAGGAGTTTTGACCAGCAATGAGGGGCTTGGTCAGGACCCCATAAACACACACACACACATATAAAACACGCACACACACATGCACGCGTGCACGGTTAATCGGTTGGCGTGGCACTAGTCTTAAGAAAAGAAAAGAGGGTGCTGTTTTCACTTCATTTTTTGACGATGGGGTCTCAGATCGGTTTGACACACACTTGAGAAATGTCCCTCGAGTATAGACTACAGCAAAGGAAACCTACTGTTTTCCAAGTGTAATTGGCTTATACCTCATTCACTTGAGAGGAGGTGATTGTGTGCAGTAGAGGGGGCTCATTCTATGAGGGGAAACACATACTTATTGTTTTCAAAATGTGCAGAAGCGTGGTGCAATGCTCTAGCACAATGACTGCAGGGGGCCAAAAAAATAAATACGTCCCCGTGTTTCAGACACTGGCAGGAAAGCTGGCACGAACTGAACAGGAACGAACAAGCGCACGCACACACGCACACTCACACACACACACACACACAGGACGTACGACACAGGAGCAGACGTAACCGATGAGGTAAAGATGAGGTAATAGACCCTCAACCTTTACCACTGGACGTTGGCCAGTATTCATGGGGCCAGCAACACTGTAGGCTTCACAAACCGGCAGAACAGAGAAACACATTTACTGAGGGAACACCAAGAGGTCAACATCAAAGTGGCCACACATTTGAATCAATGGCCACATCATAATTTCCCTTCACTGCGGCCGCAAGCCCCCTGCCAGCGTGTACATACGGTGTCACACCTCTACCGTGTGATACTAGATGTTCAGGGGAAAGAGAGTCCAGGGACAACACCGGTGCGAACAGGGCCAGCAAGTGGTCTTAATGTCTCCCAACGGGGCCGTGGAGCCGGTTCACACAGAGCAGGAGCGCGGCCCAGGAGTGCCTGGGAGAGTCGGACGCTTGGCTGGTGGACAATGAGGGGAAAACCGTGACAGCGTGGCGGCCGGTGTGAAATATGGCAGCCGCCCGGGGGAGGCAAACAGCACTCCGTGTTGGTGGGGAAGTTAGAAGGGGACACAGGGGAGAGGTATGACGGCATGGGGTGGCGGGTGGTGGGAGGGACAGTGGTAGGTCCAAGTTTTCGAGGGAAGACAGGGAGAGTGGAGACTCGAGGAAAAGGATAGAAGAGATAGGGATGAAAGAGGGAAATGAGGAAGGAGATGCCAGGGAGAAAACAAGGAAGGGAGGAAGAGGAGGAGAGGAGAGACGGAAGGGGGTGTGTGTGTGTGTGTGTGTGTGTGTGTGTGTGTGTGTGTGTGTGTGTGTGTGTGTGTGTGTGTGTTGGGGGGGGGGGGGGGGGGGGGTTCTACGACTATTGTCCGCTACCCTTGTTTGCGAGAACGGAGAGGTAGTTGGGTTCTTTAGGCCTCTCTGACCCCTGACTTAGGGGAGAGGCCTGCAGCAGGAGGGTCACGCATTAAATCACACAAGGAGCATGCGGTGGGGGGAGGGTGCTGGGAGGGGCTTGGGGCTGGGCAGCACTTCAGCTGCTTGGCTGCGGGTGAGCAATCTCTCCGTTATTTCTGAGGCTTTAACGAGATGATTTATTAGGTGAAGTTCTGCCAGGCAGTAGCTAGTTGCCAGTTTTATTATGATTTGTTTCGGAGTAAAGTGTTGAGTGTAGTCCCTTAACATTGAGATGTATTGACGCATATGCGCATGCATAAAAGTTAGTGGCAAAAATAGAGGCAAATCAAGTGGCAAAGTGATTTAAAAAACAAAAAACGGATGTTACAATGTGTGTTGTGATGGACCAGTGGGTTTACTATGAGTTTCAAGACATAGCGTTACCACGGTCAGTGCTTCTAGTTCTACTCCATAAGCCATAGATCTGCAGCATCAGTGCTTAACGGCTGAGTTGGCTATGGTGTAGAACTGTATTTCTACATAGTGCTTGTTGTGTTATGGCCAGGAAGTCATTTTGGCCACTCAGTAAGGGGTTCATGCATTAATTTCAGGTATGATGTCACAACTCACGCACAGATCCTCTATAGATTAATCAATTTAGACTGGCTGCTGCAGCCATGTTGACTTTATTTCTTAAGCCGGGAATGTGTCCTTGTGGTTTTGCTGTTTGTGTCTGTACTTTTCTGGTTTCTGGATTCATGAATTCAATTCTGTTTATCAGAAAGACCTCAGGTTTTAAGACATCTTTCAAAAAACTGCATTGTACTTCCCAATACAATATACAATATTTCACATTGCATCCCTAGGGTGACAGCAACAATGAAAAAGTCAGTAAAGTTAAATTACATAATATAGCAGTATAAAGGTGAAAAAAAAGAAAAAAAATACAGGTAGCTGTTACAGCTACAGTATTAAATGGTTGGATTCAAATATTTCACTGATAATGTGACACATAATCAATCAAATGAAATAATATGGCGGTGAAGATGAAGGTAGGTACCCTTGTGTGGCAGGTATCTCTCAGTTGGCCATCCAGTTCAAACCAGCTCCTGTCTCTGTTCTGCCCTTTGAGACAGAAAACAAGCAGCATGCCTGGTCTGTGACTAAAGCCTCATACAGGATATGACTGTCAGGTCTCAGACTGAGAGGATCAACTCCTCAATATATACTGCTCAGGACAACTTATGAGTTACAGACCACTGTGACCTCGCCGAAGGAAATTGGCATTAGAGGGAGATTTATAAAGAACAAGTCGAAGGGTACACATACAAAGGGGAGAGGGAGGTAATGCCAGGAAAGAGAGTGATGAAACAAAGCGCACAGAGTATAGCACAGAGGGAGGTAGAACCGAAGGGGACAAAAACTCAAAAAGTCAAGAGAGAGAGAGGGGCAGGATCTAAGGAGGGAGGAGGTCTGTGCACTTTGTGCATGAGGCCTTGTAACGTACATGTACTCAGAGGGGCAGCGGTCTGCGTCTTGTTGGTGGAATAGTCTTGACACATTGCAGGAAACTTATATTGTTCTCTACAAGCTGTTTCCCCCTAATAATACAAGAAGGGGCTGTGTTGATCCAGAGAGGGGGGGTGGGGGGTTCCATTTACTGGAGACAAATGGTATACGATGGTGAGAAAGTACTGGGCAAAGAACAAAATAAGCTAATAAATACTGAGGTAAAAACATTCGGATCATAAATCATTCTGCAACGCCAGGCTTTGTCATTATTGACTTCATTTGATGTATTTGTGTCCACCACCCAGTAGCTGGCTGTCATTGTGTTGTATGGGCAAGGCACGTACTCCTGAGGACCACTTGGTTTCAATCGCTACAAGCAGCACATTGCAGCGTGATTAAATCATTCCTCGGGCCATTTTGACTGCCTGGCAGCACTGTGCCATCGTGCCTATTTTTAAAAACGTTTGATAATGACATACAGACAGTCTTTCCAATTTTAGAAAATTTGCCATCCTTTGGGGAATCTCAATTTGGTGCTGATGGGCTGAAATATTTCCTGACAATAATGGGGGAATCCAGAATTCAACAGCATTATCTAATTTAGCCTTCCTGTTTTTTTTTTTTTACAATGTGTTGTGTATGGGTTTTGTAGAAACATGCAACATTTATTGCTGCGCTTCTGTGTTTGGTGATGTACTGCATATAGACAGGATTAGCCTTACAGTATGTGGTGTGTATGTGCACGTACAATTTTGTTCACCTCCTAGCACTAATTGCTTGTTAGTATAGACACTGGGAAATGCCTGTTAAGAGAAGAATTAGTGGAGCATGGGAAGCAATCCTATTGGACAGATCGTAGTTTTGGACGGTTGAGCAGGAAAGAGGAAAAGATCAGAGTGATGCTATCACAGTGTGTCTCCTGTCCCTCTTTCACCCATTCCTAGCCGTCCACTTTAAATGAAAACACCCATGAAAACACCCTTAACCCATGATTTTGACCCGATTACTGATTCTACAAAAAGAATATATTCAACAATTTGTGACACATTTTCATGATTAAATAATGATTTAATTGGGGTAGAAAGAAAAGGTAGAAAGAAAAGTACACATTATCGAAACAACAGAGCAAAGTGCATTTGGCTTGTAGGGAAAATGCAGTCAAGGGTTTTCACTGTGGTTTCTCTGGGGGGTGGAGGGACCACTGGCAACAGGAAACGGTTTTGTTCATCTTAAGGGCCACAGGAACCCTCAAAAGGTTCTTGGAAGTTCAGAACACAAAAACACCACTAATACGGAGTACAATTGAGCTGACAAGAGAAGGTATTTCATCCACCGTTGCTGGAGTGACTTATGTGTTGTTATGAAGAAGGTGAAGAACCATATCGGATCTCTATTCTTATGATCCTTGCAGAGTTTATGTAAGTGTGTCCTGGATGCCTACTGTGAGTGTTACCGTGTTTTTTGTAACACCCTGTGCTCAGTGCTTTTATACAAACTGGCCATGGGAGCCTTAGCCTTCAAGCGAAAACAGGCTTGTGGTCCGCTAGTGAAGCATAGCAAAAGTGTGTAGAGCAGAGCTCCGGCACACCAGCCCACTGTCTCCCAGGCCTGAATAAGAGGCGAGGCAGTGGGTCTGGGACTGGCCATGCAGAGAGAAGTGGTGAGCAGGATGAGCACTGGTCAAAAGAGAGGCCGAGAGGTGAGTCATGATGTAGGGCAGGGCAATATCGTATATGGATAATTGAATAGATCTCATCATCTGTTATCTCATAAGAATGGTGTTTTCCTACGTGTCATATGTTTTGAGCTTGTAGGTCAGTGAAAATGCAACATGTTGTGACCACCAGCTTGTACGTTGTAAATCATTTTGGAAAATGTGTAAAAAAAAATCCTCACAATTCCAATAGTATCTGGGCAAGGCACTTAAAGGTTAGTCATATAGCTACCAGTATAGTTACTGCTCTCAAAAAGCTGAATGTCTATTGTAAAAACAATTATTTACTCAAGAAAAAGTAACTTTTGCATTCCTTTCATTTTTGTGTTTAAAAGCAGTAATACACAACAGGTTCAACTCAACTGTTGATATAGGAATCAATACTTCAACAATGTATCTTAAAATCACTGTTTAGTTCTGCCTGGCTTATAGACGACAATATAAGGCTTAAGCTTGGACTCACAATTGTTGCCGTTTCCACAGGAAACAAAGATACACGCACAAGCTACCTCAACATGTGCAATACACATTGTGAACTTGTAGATCACCTATTTTTTTTTTAGTATTTTGTTTTTTGAGGCACTCCTATACTCAGTTATAGCATAGATTTTTGTACTAACACAAATATTAAATTTCATTGTCAATGAGATTCTGAGCATTTTTTCTCTACACAAATCTATTGCTTCGTTAACAATGAGGCAAAGCTGATAAGAGCAAACCTAACTTCACACGTGTTTTAAGGCATACCTGGCATTTCAGTGATGGTTATGTTTATAATGGGTAATAATAAGTATAAGCAAAACACCATCACACACCTTCAAAGGTTATGGGACGTTTCAGGTTCTGGTTAACCCCAGTTCGTAGCCCAGAAGAGTTAGAGACACTACTACTTAGAGAACTACGTCATGGACTTACAAGAAAATATGCTCCACATAGCATTTAGTTATGTGCCTTGTACTCTCCCTGTGGGAATGTGAACACAGACAGTCGTCTGTGATGTTCCTCTTTCAGGAAATGGTTTAAAAGCCTTATTACCATTAAGTTGCCAACTCCCACTGTGAGGAGCAGATGTCATTAAATCTGGCTTATTGCAGGAGCTACAGTATATACAGCGTAGATGGTGATACTTGTATCAGGGAAATACTAGGATGCAAGTACGATTATGACTGGAAAGATTATCCTGATTATTTAGCTGGATACTGTAATCAGGATTAGAAACTGAAACTGAATAAATAAATACCGTCCCCACCTCTGCAGATGGGCCATAAGTAATGAAAAAACACACCTGTGTGAAGTGAGGGGAGCTCTTATGGCACCCATTTAATGTTTGTGTTAATACAAAGGCACAGGTGCTCAGGCACAGGTGATGTAAATTCTACTTTCATTGTCATTGGCGAATGGCAATTTAAAACTACTTCTGAACCTGCACAAAAAGAGATAAAGCAAGGTGCTCACAGGAGATGCAAAAAATGTATCAAAAGGATAAAAAAAATGCTGCTGGTGCTACAAAAATGTTCTAAAGGGACTGGAACAATGAAAAAGCAAGGCAGCGATTCGAGCACTCAAAAGTTAAAAACGAGGAGAGGGAGTACAAAAACAAGGTACTTTATTAAATAGTAATGGTTTACCATTTAATAAAGGACCTTGTTTTTATACTCCCTCTCCTCGTTTTTAACTTTTGAGTGCTCGGATCGCTGCCTTGCATTTTTCACTACTTTTGAAGTGAACCTATTGCTAAGGGGCTAGAACTGGGAGACCCTGGCTGCAGATATCCAAAGGGGCTGGACAGATATCTGTGACATGGACTACAAAAGCTCTCACACTCACCAGAGGATTCTATCAACACACACAAACATGGTCTTGTTCATGTTCGGCTTATCTAACTGTCTGTTATCTGCAGAAGCAGGATCCACATTTGATCACACAAATGCCTAGTCTCAACACACTCAAACTGAGTAACACTCACACACAATAAAATAAAGAGAAGTGAAGTTAATATCTTGATAGTGTTGCACTTCTCAAAGCTAAAATGATGTAAAGAAACGTATGGTAGGAGTGTAAAGAAATGATACATGCCATTGCAAAATATTGTGTGGACTAGAAGACAGCCAACTTAGGACATTCTTAGAGCAGAAATTGCAAACTGTAACCCGCACAAACTAACCTATCCAATATAATCACATAGAACAACCAGCCATAAGCCATAAGACTCAACTGAGGTTGTGATGCTCAAGTGAAAATCACTTCCTCCTCTAAGGATTTGGGTGAATTGTTTAACAGAAAAACCTCCATCATTAGGGTTGCCATTGGTCTGGCAGAGGATAAGGCTCTCATTCACCCACCTATGAGGTAAATGATGCATTTATATAGCACCTCTATCCAAGGCGTGTTACATAGATTATGCATCACATTCACCCATTCACACACACATTCATACGCTGATGGTGGCGGAAACCAGGCAAGGCAGAACCAGCACATTAGGAACAATTAGGGGTTCAGTGTCTTGCTCAAGGTCACTTCGACACCAACTCTGGGGGAGCCCGGGATCAAACCCGCAAAGTTGCGGTTACCATCCACTGACTCTACTCCTGAGCCACTGCTGCCCCTAGGCCATTTGAGTTTGACGAAAAGTAGTACGGATAAAAGGTTTTATAATTTTATAAATCATTACGTCCGACTCATGATCCGTTATATAATACAAGAGCAGAGCAGCAGAGGTTCAAGAGAAGAGTTTATCACAGAAGCAGGACATCCTATTAGCTCAGCCTTTCTCTGTTGTGTATGGTTAAGGTTATCAGCGGAACATACCACACCTCTCCAGAGGTGTGTGTTGTGTGTGTGTCTTATATCACGCTGCCGTGTCTCTTCCCACAGCACTGGACAGCAGGAAACTGCGAAGCGTGCAGGGAGGCAGACACCATGGGTCTGTTCCAATAGGAAGCATCTGGAAATGAGAGAGACTGGACCCAATGTGCTCTCTCTCTCTCTCTATGGCACTCTCTCTCTCACTCTCACTCTCTCCCCTATTACACACATGCACAGACAGCACACCTACACGTACACACAAACTGCTGTCTTTCTACCTCAGTGCTTCCCACTCTTTCTTATATCTTCCTCCCTGGCACTCGAAGCGGATCTTTCATTGTCCATAGAAAAGCTGGCTGCAACGTCAAAATATCATGCAAGTACACCGCACGCACACACAGACATGGACAGACAGACTGACAGAAAGACACACACACGCACACACGCACACACGCACACACAGTGAAGGCAAATGTGTGTGCGCGCATGCACGGATGTCCGACTGTGATTCAGTGTGCCAAACAAGCTACTTTGCTATTATTAGCATCATTATTCTGCTGTTCATAATTGTAATCGCTAAACCATACAGCCGCAATGGGACACAAACAAGCCATAACAAGGGACCACTGATGCTCCTCATGTCCTGGCAACAAGTGTACAGACATTCCCGTTGTGGCTTTGTTACAAGTTTCATGTTCTACCTAATGGGAGGCAGTGGTCTGGAAGACCCCCTGAGACCACAAGGGGGATTTGGGGGGGTGGGGTTTCTCTTTCCAGTTCAGAGCATAGTGTGAGTGTGTGAGTGCAACCCACCCTCCTCTTGAGACGATCCCTCTCCTTCAATGTCAGCGTGTCAGCCTTGGCAATGACAGGTACTATGTTCACCTTGCTGTGGATGGCTTTCATAAACTCCACATCCAGAGGCTTTAGACTGATAGGGAGGAAAATTTAAAAGAAAACGAAAAAACGTCAAATCCGTCACACAGGACAGAGGATCTGCTATCAGAAACAAGAATGTGTGTATTAAGTGTATTTACCCATGTCCAAAGGGAGAGATGAAGTAGAAGCAGCAGTGCACCCTGTTGTCCACTATATGTCTGCGGTTCAGGCCGCTCTCGTCGTGGAGGTACCGTTCAAACTGGTTGTCGATGTACTGGATGATGGTCTTGAAGCTGAGATCAGAAGCATCAATGCACACAGTGAGTGACAGCTGTAAAGCTCTCTATCTCACATAAATCAACTGTCTATTAAATAATATTTACAACAAGGAATGAAGGAATGATGAGATATGATGGTTTAACATCAAACTAAGGAAAAGGGGTCACTTGGGGAGACAAGGGGACGTGAGAGTGATGCTCACTCACAGTATGGGATGTTGCTAATCCATCAGCCATCTGAACAACTTCCACTAATAACTTCCTTCAGGGCCACTAGGCACAGTAAGAGTCATTATGTAGGCGCCCGGCACTTTCCTCCTGGCCTAGATACTCTTTTCTAGATACAAATATTTGTAATAGCCCACAATCTGAATCCTTCTTCGATAGATATGTCCTTTTCAAATTCTCTTGTACACAGTGCAAATGGTACTATCAATTACATTAATCCACATGTCAGTGTAGAGACTGGGAAAAGAATCCAAGGGCAGAGAGTTCAGAAGATTAGCAAGACAAGACAGGGTCATGGTTAGCACCTCTGGTTTGCAAGGCTAGTGCCAGATTTGAAACTCACAATTAGGGCTGGGGGCAATAACCGCAATATCGCCATACCGCCGGTATGTAACGCATACCGCGGTATGGGCTTCATTACCGCGGTAAAATAAAAAAATTAAAAAAAAAATATTTTCGACTTTTTTTGTTTGTTACTTTTTTGCGACATTGAGGGGTCAAAAAATGCGAGCGCGAGCCAATAGACTCCATAGGGTCCGGTTGTCCCTCTTCAATAGAAGTCTATGTATTGGACTGGCCCCATGAAGTGAATGGAGTTGTCACAACTCTGTCTATACTCTGTGGATCTGCCGAGGAGAGGGCAGCACCATAGTCTTTTCTCATAATTTATCACGTTTGCCTGGCGAACTTGGAATTTGTTTAATATGTTAAGATAATAACAATAGTATTAAAATGATTATTATGCATGATTATGCAGGGCCAATAAAGGAAGGTCGTTAAATGGTCGTTTGATCCGAGCTAGAATGCATGCACTGGCAGCCGTTGCAATTCCAATTGACTGCTTCAATCCAGCTCGATAGATCTAACCCAGGGGTGTCAAACCCAAATACAGAGTGGGCCAAAATAGAAAAATTGGTACAAGTCGAGGGCCGGAGATACCGGTCTGTGTTTCAACACCGGTTTACAATGACGTCCCTGTCAAACAGCAAAATAGTAATTTCCCTTCAAAAATCAATGTCTCTTAATGGCAAAATAATTGTAAAGATGAAACTGCCTGCATTAAAAACTGTTTTAAGTTACAACGTATAATGAAAAATAGCAGGTGTTCACGTCTCATAGCGCGCCACAGAGTGGCGCGCTATGAGACGTGAACACCTGCTATTTTTCAGGGATTTTTTTTCTTCTATGATCCTCACCAAGTGCTGCTTTCATAGTTAATTGAGAAAGTAAATGAGACTAAGTTCAAGAAGTAAAACAATTAGTTGCATTCATTTCTTATCATGGTGTGTGCAATATACCAGAGGGCCAGTTCTAATACTAATTCAATTTTATCCCGCGGGCCAAAGATAATTCATTCACGGGCCTGATTTGGCCCGCGGGCCTTGAGTTTGACATATGTGATCTAACCGAACTCTAAATGTTTTGTCAGTCAAAAGATCATAGTTGTGGCCGATGGGGCGGCTGTCCTCCTGCCTGTAATGTGCGATACTCTCCACGGACCACCTCTCTCTCTCTTTCTCTCTCTCTCTCTCTCTCTCTCTCTCGTGCGATCCTTTCCAGTGGAAAGGATCGCGAGAGAGAGAGAGAGGTGGTCCTCCTGCCTGTAATGTGCGATACTCTCCACGGACCATCTCTCTCTCTGTCTCTCTCTTTCTCTCTCTCTCTCTCTCTCGCTCTCTCTCTCCCTCTCTCCCTCGTCCATGCGACGTTGAGCGAGGCGTAACAGGAGGGCTCGACCCAATTCAGCCCTGAGTTTAAGCCGTCTGTTCTCTTCATTGCGGCTGTTCTACATAGACTTCTTTATCTTTATTTCAGATCGGTTTGTAATAATATAGCATACACATCAGACACCAGGCAACAGCAAAACTTTAGTGTTTATGAATCCCTTCATTTTGGCTGGTCCGAGTTTTATTCGCTCGCATCGCAGGGCTTTTTCCTCACTCGGCAGCATTTGAAACCAGTTACTTGCCATAATCCATAGTGCGTGTAGCCCAATGTTTGTCCCTCATATAAACACGCCAAAGATATTAAACCTCCTAGCTGATCGCCGGCTCCTACCCTTATTTGTCCCAGAATGATTCGTATAATCCGTTTAAAACACAATCAAGGGACGATTATTTACAGCTGGTGTTTCGTCATGTTGCACAGCTTATTCACTGATTCACTGTAGCGACGCATGTTACACTGGATGTCAGCTTGGTAAAGTGATGGACAAAAGTTGCCCGGCTGTTTTTAAAAGGACGCTGCCTGCTACTGTGGTATAGAGGTAGGCTACTTAGAGGAAGGGAAGGGAAGCGGCGGCGGGGTGCACTCACCCGCTGTACTGTACATGTCGCGAATTTTGCAGTCTGTGTTGAATAACACTATAAACGGGAGGTTTTTTTTGCGTCGTCGGGGGGGGGGGGGGGGGGGGGGCGTGTACCGCATTACCGCCATACCGGCGGTATGGGGGTCCGCAATTACCGCGGTATTAAAAATCCCATACCGCCCCAGCCCTACTCACAATCTCAAGGAGCATATTCATCTGTGCATAACTGGCTATACCATGAGGCAGCCTCACGATCATTTAACCTCCTCCTTTTGAGCTGGTACAAAATATGAATGACAAATTCCATAGTTGTGCACTCCTCTCTTCTCAGGACAGCTTAGTTGAAACTTGGGGTCGATCATAAAAGTAATCCCTATGTCGCACAGACACACTTTAAAGAACCAATCTCTTGATATGAAACCACCTATTACACCCACATGAGCAATGGTGTCGCATGCCTGGTCCTCACAACGGTTAGAAACCCAAACCAGTGATTACAAAGCATTCGGTTCCCTGGCAGCTCACGTCAGTGACCCGACAACCACAGCACACAGACCCCTGGAACATGAAATAGTGCAGCTGCTAGAGAGATGGAGGTTATCGTTACATACGATGCATAATTGTATACACAGAAATAATCTAATGCGCCATCCATCCTATTCCCAGTGTATGTTTATATATAATTACATGAACGTAATTACATACATTTGCAGGAAATACTCAGGGTTCATTTCAAAATGTACCCCCGCGGGTCCGTTTCATTACACCAAGTCAGCGCTGGGAATGTTTTACTGTCTATCGTTGCTGTCGGGTGGGAACCTTATAGGTCCAAAACCTGTTACTTTAAAAGGAGATGGACCTGCGTTCCAAATAGATCCAATTTAGTTCTTTTGTACCTCTAAATACATTTCATTGGTTAAATACTTGTTATAGATGTTATAGATCTTGTATGGAGATACAGGGTTTCTGGCAAACAGACGTTATACATTGTGGTATGCATGAGAAAGTAAAGGGGTGATGCTTGGTGTGATTGTCTCTTTGTCTCTAAGGTTTTGTTTTTGTTTTTTTCGCATGGGGAGGGGAATGCAGTCTCAGGGGTACAAATACAGCCATGTCAGGACAATCAACAGGAAATGGAACTGGGACAGGGAGGAGGAGAGGATGCAAGGAGAAAGAGAGAGGGGAGAGGGGGGGTTAACAACTGCACCACTGGCATGAGAAGGAGGTGGCACACACCCATGTAAACACACACACACACACACACACACACACACACACACACACACACACACACACACACACACACACACACACACTTGAGGAAATAGAGGACAGTCAGGGAATGCAGCGAGAGGAGGTGCGAAAGCGGGGGAGAGAAGTACGAAGAAATCTGAGAAAGAGAGTTTGGCGAAGGGACAGGAGGAGAGATGAGAAACTGGGGGAGAGAATCACTAAGCAATTGGCCAACCGAAGTCTGTTGGCCAAGGAGAGGAGAGGACGACGAGGGGGAGGAAGGTGGAAAGAGAGAGAGGGAGCAGAGCACGATGAACAGGAAACACTTGTTATCTCTATCACCTCCTACAAGTGTGCGCGCGCGCGCACACACACACACACACACACACACACACACACACACACACACACACACACACACACACACACACACACACACACAGAAAACACACCAGTCTTGGCTGTTAATGGCATCTCCGTATCCAGGCGTGTCGACCACCGTGAGTCGAAGCTTCACTCCCCTCTCCTCTATCTCCACGGTTGATGCTTCGATCTGCACGGTCCTTTCGATCTTCTCTGCAGAGTCGGTAGCGTGGGGAAAGAGAGGGTCAAAACACAGCGGCTTGTTCCATCACCTGAGGCTGGTTCCTAGTTATTTTATTTTAATATCTACCCTGTTCGACTGGGAAGATCACAGATTTTAATATGATGCCGAGTGCTGAGCCCTGCCTTCGGTCACAATAAAGCAGTGGTTTCATGAAAATGAGGCATCATTCTGTAAATGGCTACGGACCCTAATCTGAAATACGTTGTACCAGGGGCCAGAGTTAATCTGTGTTGTTAACAATTTCAAAATTAATCTACATTTTTCACAATTGTTTGGGATTTTTAAGAAACCTTCTACAGATTGGCTGAAACCTTGAAAAGACCCCTGGGATCACTGGATGCCATTTAAGAGAACCTCTGCAATAAATGAATCAATGTGTAAAAAAGAACAAGGAGGGGCTGGGGTTGTTTTGAAACCAGACAATAATCCAGGTCAAGTCATAAGGTAGGCCTAGGGGTGGGACGTGGGGGTCTGTTTTGAGACTAATACAAGAAACATTCCCAACATTCCAGTTAAAATAATGCTCCGCTGGAGGCATTGCAATAGACCGTTCTCATTTATTACAGTATGTGTGCGTGTGTTAGTGCTGTCTGTGTGCATGCACTGTTACCTGCAGCACCAGGGATGTAGCGCTCAGGGTAGAGGTCAGTGAGAAACAGGCTGTTGATCAGAGTAGACTTTCCCAGACCAGACTCCCCTGCAGACAAAGACATGACAAAACATTTACCATACTACTTGACTCCTTGAATAGACATCACTAGGGCTGTCTGTCACATGTTAGTTGATAAATATGATTTAATTTAGATTTTGGCATTGAATGTTGGAACAGATACATACAATTGTTCTGTTAGCATTTTGGCTTTGTAAGTAAAATAATTTCCACTGGACAGACACTAATAGTTAAAACTGCAGATGTTATAAAAGATGTTTATTTTTCTTTTAATGATTAAACAAAATAGTTTGGCATAATCTCAAATAATTGTGATTAAGTAATAATTGTGTCAGGCCTAGATCATGTGTATCATTTACCAGATCTACAACGTACATAACACTCGACACCCATGCTTTCATTTTCGCCGGCATTGCGCGAAAGCGGAAAGCCTGCACTAATTTGTTACCCACAGTGCCTAGAGGGTGGAGTCAACCTTTTGGGGTGGGCGTCGCTCCAAATGACAGCAGTGGAGGGGCCGGGGATGACAATACGTTAGTGAGATCAAATCAGATCAGCTCACCGTGGAAATCTCACGGCAACCCGTCCCCCTAGGCCAAAATCATTTCAGGTTAGGCCAGGCTAAACTTACTCTAGATCAACTAATCTACATCTACATCACAAGGACAAGCACATTAAATGTGTACGCAATACATCATTTTGCATGCTTTTATATAACCTTTTGAAGACCAAAAGCTTATATAAAAACATGCAAAATTATGTATTGCATACAGGTATAAATGTGCCTGCCATACAGTAAAGTACTTGTCCCTGTTGTCCGACTAGTATCGTGCCACATATTGAGTATTGTGAAACATGCAATAATGTCAAATTAGGCTACAGAAATGCAATGGCAAATACTAGTTTGACGGCACATACTAAAGGAATGCAGCGTGGAATTTCCTCTTTGTCAGTCAAATTTTCTATTCTATTAAGGCAGGTGATCACATACCAACAACCATGAGGGTGAATTCAAAGCCCTTCTTCACAGACTTCCTGTGCACTTGGTTTGGAAGGTTAGCAAATCCTACATAACCTGCAGCCTCTGGGAACTGTCAAACATAAAAGATACACACAGAGAGTAAGTTTGTTTACATTTCAGCATAATCACAAAATGCATTTGTAAAGGAACTAAAGGATGTGTAAATACATTTAACTTTTATGTTAAAAGGCCATTTCACCCCTTTTGCAAGAACATCCATTCATAACTAAAACTAACATCTAAAAAAAAAAAAACACACATTACACACATAAAAACCCCAAGAAAGTGTTCCATGTGTCCTAAACATCATTAAAAATTAGCTCTTGTAGCAAATGGGGTGAAATGATTCTTTAGTTAATCTATACAACAAATGTCAACTTTTCCCATGTTTTGTGCTTTGGGGCTTCCTGTGTCTTCGATCCCCACACCCAATTTTGAATGATCAGCACTTCATATTAATGAACATTTATCTGCTGAAGTTTCTTCTGTACTCGAACTCGAGCAGTACAGAACAATATGGGTTTTTATGGAAATTATTCTCAGAACGGCTCAAATGACTTGATTTTACCAGTCCAGACAGTGATTTCATATGTATCACACTGTATCCCTCACCCTCTGTTTTTCTTTTTTTTCAGTCCTAAATTAGGATTTGCTTTTTGTTTACAATGTGGGACAGTGTGGTACTGTAGCTGAGACCACTTTGGGAGGCAGACTTAAATTACTTAAACTGTTTATATCACAGTGGTGATTTAGCAATGTGTTTGAGGGACATGTCGAACATGATGTTAAATGTTAAATACAGTTTTAAAATACATAGTGTAGTTCCTGTATAAATTCAAACTTCTACACGGTGCATAAAAGGAAACTCTTTTAAGAACTAAACACACATTATATGAATTAGGGTTAGGGTTAGGACTTGGGACTTATTGTACAGCACATGTTTTTAGTTTTTCCATGAACATTTGCCATCCCTTTATGAGACACCTGGACGAATGTGAACGCACGAAAGTGAGACTGATGGTGATGAGTACAATTAAAGAATTCCAGAGAGCAATAAAAAGCCACAGTGAAACGCTTACGTTTAAACAGGATATCCTCTCTGGACGCTTGTCCAAGGGCGTATGCTATGTGAGATCTCAAGTGTTGTGAGTATGTACTAATCACCACCACTTTCTCTGATTCGTCCCTACGGTATTTAGTCAGTGTTGTTTTCAGAATGTCAAGTGCAACATCTTCAATGGGGAGGAAATTCCACCTTGCTCACCTTCCCTTTCTCTCCCGACTGAGACATGGCCACAGCTTCACGAAGCTAAGAGGAAACCTGTTGGTGGAGAAGAAATACGAATTAATGCAATTTGTGAAATTCTGAGTATTTATATTTAGCTTCTCTGTGTACGCCATTAAACTGAACGGTAGAGTCTGTAACTCTGTGTAAAACAATTATCTTCAGCAGTTCAGCCTGAAACAGGTTAGACATCCTTCACACCACACACTCATCGGATTGTGTAAAATCCTCCTGCTGCAGAATTCCCCGGCTTCCATTCAACCATGACCATTAAGTTGGACAATGTTTTGCAGCAAGGGCATCAATAACATCCACCTCATTAAGGCCATCTCCTATTGCGATCGCACATTAAGGTAATGTTACCCTACCGAACACGATCACGTGGACACAGCAGTGATAATCAGGTCTGGCCTGGGAGGTTGGTTCCCAGACTTCCATTGGCTGCACCTCATGGGCTGTCAGCCTCAAGTGGCCTTTTTACGTTATAGCTATGAACAGATGACAGAGTAATGAGCCTGTTTGATTAATTAAACCCATAATGACCTTACAGGAAGAGCCGACTCAATTTTGTCACCCACACACTGGTCTTTGACAGGTGCAGTGTGATAAGAATGAGAAGGAGGCAGGCTAGCGTGTGCTGCCAAAGAGAGAGACGCACTGTTTACATCAAGTTCAGTTACTTATGAAAAGCACAACTCAAAAGGGCCTTTCTTGTTTGGTCTCTGTTGAAATGCCCAGCATACCAAGCAAGCTTTTGTGGACATTGGGCACCGATTTTGCAATGTTTACGGTCAGGACATGGAGATGGTACCAGACGGCCTCTCTAATCTATATCTACATGAGAGTGGGCAGAGATCTCTCATTCTGACAGGGTGGTTTCATCGAGACCACAGCCAGAACAATGGCTGTTTATCCCACTGGTTCCTGAAGCCTTTCCTATACAGAACCACTGTGTTGGGGGAGGAGGGAGAACACGCGCCTTGCCACCAACCACATTCATGACAGACCGCATGTGGAACAGCAAGAGGGTGGGTGAAAGGGTGGGGAGGCGGGGGCATGAACTGTGTCTGTCAAAAGGTTATTTCAGTTAAAACCACCAGGATAAAACTTGTGAGCCATGTGGGCATCTTAAGTATGCTTAAAAAAAGATGTGTGATTTTAAAGAATGGTCATCCATCTTGCATTAGTGTCAAAACAAAACAAACAATAATAGCTGTGTTAATTAGATAAGTTGGCTGGGTGTGAGTGCATGTACATATACACATACTCGCACTCACATATGCATGTTATTACTGGACAGGCTCTGTGGGAACCAGCATTAGTCTGGCGGCAGATTAATTAAAGTGTTCCATTATGGCTGTGGTAATAACACAAAGACAACACTACAGGACAGACAGGCAGGAGGCACACGGCAATAATACCCACTCAATAATGGCCACTTAATCGCCCCCTGCTTCTGTGTGCTACTAAAGTGCATGCACATACACACACAGCGACGGACTGGCAGTGGCCAGCCCTGAGGGAGATTAACAGTTTGGGCCAAAAGAGAAAACTTACACCTAAGTAAAGTCAAAGTCCTGGCATGTGAAGCTATTTACAATTTACATTCTTAATTTATTATCTGGACTGAAGCCATGCCAGCTATTCACCTTCCTGACACATGTCAGGGGTCTACTTGCTTTCTTCCCTTATGAGACAGAAACAATATTTTTTCCAAAACGGTGATAGGTGACCAATTCTTCTAAGAACTATTAAACTGCAAAAAGTTAGCTTGACATTTGATGTGACACTAAAGTGGAAGTTGAGAATAAAAATTAATTGCATTGCAATTTACTGGATCCAGGCAACAAGGAAACCAAACCCATAGCAGGCTATGAATTGGAAGCATGTTTTTGCGCATGCTCACACATGCTTACAAACAAACAGTACATATACATAATACAGTGCACTGACAGCTGGGACCTTGACTGTAATAAATTAAGGACTTGGTTCCAAGGGTAGGGGTGGTGGATAAAAGTAAGGAAGATATAATACTAGAGTGCGGTTTTGGTGTAGAACTACTTCATAGTATGAGTCATGAAAGAGGTGGGAGAAAAGGGGGTAAAAAAAAGAAAAATCGTAACAATAGGCGGAATGAGTGGTCCTTTCAACCTACAAGGAAACCAGCAGGCACGTTCATAACACACTGAGAGTTTAAAGTACAGGATGGGCCGTTTATGATGATGTGGACAGGACAGGAAATGACGAAAAAACAAATGGGAGTCCAGCAGCAAGAAAATGTTATCATAACAGTGCTATTGACACAGCTCCTGTGAAACCAGAATAGAGTCCATGGGGAAAAATGGCTACTATTAATGATAAAATACTGTACATTTTCAGGTGGGTTACTGATTTCATCCAATTAGAAAATACTGTACATTTTCAGGTGGGTTACTGATTTCATCCTGTAAAGTGTATTCATTCATCAACTTCAATATTAGTGTTCCTGTTCCTGTTCCAAGTGGAACTCCCAATTCCACTTCATTGTTTATCATCTATCTTTTTCTTTTATGAGTTCAGTCTCATAATTGGAAGAAATGGCTACACTGTTCATGTTTGCTAGAAAAGAAGCGAGAGAGAGAAACACAGAGAGCCCTGTTATAGAATACACTATAGAATTTAATATTGCTTTCACCAACTTTAAATAGTTAAAGTAACATTTATGAAAAATCTATTTGAACAACATTACTCTTACATGAAGGGCATGTATACCGCTACTGTTGTGCACTCAGATCTTTGTTGTAGTGGGAGTCATATAAAAAATAGGCAAAACAAAAAACAAATAGATTTTAAAAAGATGGCAAATCCCGCCACACCCTCATGCCACCTAAAGCTGTATCTGTGAACTATGTTTTGTTTTTCTGTTCGCTCTAAACTACAAACCAAGGGATAAGTCTCTTCTTAGTTTGTAGAGTAGACTGATGGCTTCCCTTTGCTCTTGAGCTGGCCGGTCTTTGTGAGATAAGACCAGAGGAAGAGAAGAGGTCAGAAAGGAGTCACAGAACTGCTCAAGGAGCCAACGAATACTAATCTTACACAGTATACAGAGATGCCACTCCTCAGATACAGTAGGTAAGTGATCTGTGGTCAGTTTTGCAGCACCTGAATGAAGAACGTAGCAATTTGGAAGAGGTATGTTGCAGACGCGTACAGGCATGTTGGTATATAGATACAGCAGCTGAGCCTGCCATTATGCCCTTAGAATTCTCTCCCACTCAGCATGAAGTGAAATGCAACAGTTTTCATTGAGCCAAGAAAAAGATGGATGATAATTCTTCAATAGTGGCCCTCTGCCACATCTGAACCGAGACACACACACAATGGGAATGGATTATTGTTTCCCTTTTTTATTGTGAAGTTGTCTAAACATTTAATTTATTTAATGGCGACTTGCTAAACAGTCAAAAGGTCGATGATTAATCTGATGTTTAAAGGCCATGTTACTGTTTAGTAAGAATCCACTGGAACGACATTAAAGTCACTTGTTTTCACAGCTGAAAGTGGAGATTTTTAGATCTATTGTGCAGATTTTCAGTAGAGTATACATTTGAGTGTATTAGAACAATAGCAATGATTGGGTTTTAGAACAATAGCAAAGATGTGAGATGAGATTTTGACTTGTCTGGGCCTATAGTTTATCTATCAAAATGAAATGTATAACGACATATTTTAACCCACTTAGGATCCAACTTCTAAGTAGGCAACGTGGACATATGTTGAAACATATTCTAATTTATAGGCTACTAATATAGTCAGTCTGTGCGAGGCACTGTCGGCCACCACCCAATTTGTCATACAGACTGACTAACTTTCAACCACTGTATCAGCTGTAATCTCATCATGTAAGTAATGAGTCATTACTAAATTAAGTAAATGAAAGGACCCCTTATGAATCTATGGATTTGTAGAATTAATCGATCTATGTGACACAATAACTAAACATAATTTGAGCGTTAGCGCTGTAATGAAAACTGTGCATGTCAAACTTTAGCATGCAACAGTTGTTACCGCGAGTGGCGGCGGTGTCATATTACCATAAACTAACTGAACTCCCACAACACTCTTCTCTCACTCCTTCTGCGACTCGTACTGGTCAAAGTGTGAAAACAAAAGAGAACGTTTGGTGGCCATTTTCTTACCTGCGCGTAACTTTGAAATAATGTTTATCAACAGAAGTGTGTTGCGCCTCTCAGTCTCGTCTCTGTCCCAGCCCAGGAAGGGATACCCACCCGGAAACCGTTCCAATGATTCCGTCATTCCGCCCCGTTGTCTAGTGATGATGCTCTGTGTTATTCAGCTGGAAACTATGCGGCACTGGAGCCATTACGGCTCAACGTCACAGCGACGGGCCCGTCTGGAAGCACAGGCTGTTTGAGCCAACATGGCTGCCGCTGTGTGGCCGTTTCTGTTGGTCAACTGCGGCTTGAACGATGGTGATGCAGGGGTTTAGTTTAGTGGTGTATCTCTGTGGGGTAATTGTTGTGTACTACAGTAGGATACTGTGCGTTGTTAAAGCCTTGACGTGGTGGAAAAAATATCATGTTACATTATGCAGGGCCGGATGTAAGCATGGGCATGTGGGGCAATACCCCCCTAAATGCCCTGACTGCCCCTCCAAACATGATGGCATGAAAACAACCCACATATTTCAAATGAAAGTGCTTATATTTAAGATGACTTGAAACCCTACTAGGGCTACTGCTACTAACTAACTACAACTGTGCCACCACTAAACCAACACACCATTTCATCATTGCATACAGAAAAATCAGACCTCAGACTTTTTCATGTCAAAGACTCCCAAATTGACATGGATTAGCCCGCAGACCTCCATTTGAAAAAATATAGCCTATGCCAGGGAGGGACCCTCCATAAGAGGGGATGTAAAACATCTTTTACAGCAGTGATACCCAACCTGTTTAATTGCAAGGACAAGTTTGACATGTAGACCCAATGTAGGCCTATTGTCATTTAATATATCTCAGGAAGCCCAATTTATATTGTAAAATAAATGTTAATATAACTCTGGGGGTGTACATTTGTTTACAAACTATCGTGGATACCCCCTAGTAAAAAAAATCATATAGGATTCCAATAGAAAAGTCCTATCAGGTTTTGGAACAAATCCTATTGGATTTCCAATAGAAATCCAAAATGATTCCTATAAGAATCCTATAGGATCTTATAAGAATCCTATAAGAATCCTGTTGGATTCCTATTGGAAATTCAATAGGATTTTTTGACTAGGGCCCCCTGGAATTCCCCCAAGGACACCAGGGGGTCCCCCGACCCAACTTTGGGAACCACTGACAACGCATTACAATACAAATGTACAATCATCATCGGCATAGTAGGCTACTCACTGCCACGCGTTCACTGCATTTTGGTCAGTAGTGTAATTAGTTTGTTGTGTTCCTGAAAGGTGTACAACAATGTATGCAATTAATTTTCACGCAGGGCCACAAATCCACGATGTGCCTGACAATGGTGAATTAACAGCACGCTGTACTGTCTATAGGCCTAATCATGCGTTTGAAAAATCAATAACAAGTGCAGTTTTCCGCGCGTCATTAACCCGTTACATGACGCCTACCCCCTCCCCACCCCCAGTCCTATTCATGGTAAATAACAGTTCACACACACACACACACACGCACACGCACACGCACACGCACACGCACACGCACACGCACACGCACGCGCGCACACACACACACACACACACACACACACACACACACACACACACACACACACACACACACACACACACACACACACACACACACACACACACACACACACACACACAGCCCTGTCTAGTAGGGTGACCATATTCTCAAAGGAGAAAACCAGGACACCTTAGCGGGGGGGGGGGGGGGGGGGGGGGGGGGGGGTGGGGGGGGGGTGTCAATGTGGGATTTTAGGTCCCTTGCACCACCATTGCAGAGCGAGACATACGTGCCTGCTTTGCAAACAGTGCACAGTGCTTCACTTTTGTCTCGCCCCGGTCTGAATACAGGGAATTTTTTCTGTAACTCGTCTGTAAACGTGCACTTGCGCTTGGGCATGGTGGTGGAGACTGACAACCACTCTGTCTAGTGTCTACTAACTGATTGACGAAGGCTGCCTGCACTGACTCTGCTCAGGGCTGAGGTCATTGTGCGCAGTGTCCTAGTGCCTGTCGATTTACTGGTCCGATGTAAGCAAAGACGTGTCGGAAAGGAACTGAATGAAAGTCATTTTACAAAAACCAGGACATTTCCTCATTTTCTAAAAAAAAACCAGGACACCCAGGACAGGACGTGAAATACGGACATGTCCTGGGAAATACGGACGTATGGTCAGCCTATGTCTAGAGCCTGAACCGCTATAGTCTCTCAACTTCCTCGCGTTTTCATTGGTGCGTGGAGGATGCGCTCACGTCTGATTGGAGGGAAGTTTTCCTCTAGCTCCCACACCCCCGCCCCGCAGATAATCGTGGTCCTGTGGTCCTGTGATTATTCCAGTTGTTTTTACAACCCGTCAGCAACTAAAGAGACCCAGAGCTGCTGTCTCAGTCTCTGTTAGCCTACCCTAGTCAGATTAATGTAGCGGCTGATGCGCGACTGCACTGTTTGACTCTACCTTTACATCGAGGCGAGTAAGAAGACGCGCAGAAACTTTACAGCTTTACTTGCGCAAAGCACAGAGAAAGAAGTGGAGGATTGAACAGTTTTACCATTTAACTAATTGAAAAAGAGGACAAAATGTCGGGTGGACTAGAAATCATTGGGCTGGCCTTGTGCGTACTCGGTTCGCTCCTGGTGATGGTTGCGTGCGGGCTGCCCATGTGGAAGGTGACGGCATTCATCGAGGCCAACATCGTGGTGGCTCAGACGATCTGGGATGGTCTGTGGATGTCGTGCGTGGTGCAGAGCACGGGCCAGATGCAGTGCAAGGTGCACGACTCGGTCCTGGCGCTCACCCACGACCTGCAAGCGGCCCGAGCGCTCACCATCATCTCCTCCGTGCTGGGCGTCTTGGGGCTGATGGTGACGATCGCGGGGGCGCAGTGCACCAACTGCATCCGCGCGGAGAACGTCAAGGCCCGGGTGGTGAACGCCGGAGGGATCATCTACATCATCAGCGGCCTGTTGTTCCTCATCCCTATCTGCTGGATGGCCCACAACATCATCTCGGACTTCTACAATCCACACACGCCTGCGTCCAAGAAGAGGGAGATAGGAGCCGCGCTCTATATCGGCTGGGCGGCCTCGGCGTTGCTGCTGATGGGAGGCGCGCTGCTCTGCTGCTCCTGTCCCTCCAACGGGAATTCTGGATACTCAGTAAAGTATGCACCGACTAAACGAGCCGCCACTACACAGAACGGGGAATACGACAAGAGGAATTATGTGTAGCTTCGACCCCCCCGCCCCCATAGGACAGCAGTTGGTGCGTAAAAGTATCCTGCAGCCTCTGAAAAAGAAAAAAAAAAACTTTCTGATGAACGTATTTTTGCACCTGCATTTTTTTTTTCAAGTTTGAACAATTGAATCGATGGGAAGCACCTGCCATTTTTTACACACTGGCCTGCCAACACTTGGAACACCGTTTCGCAAATCCTTTTGTGTTACACAGACAATAAACTGTTTCGGAGATGGAAAGACTCAAGAGGTAGCTCGGTGACAAAAAGAAGTATCTTTGTTAGGTACCTTGTTTTTTGTTTTGTAGCCTATTTTTTCTTTAAGCGCTCGAATTTATCAGTAGATCTATTTCGAATTGTTTACTATTGTATTTGTAACTATATGGTTTTTGTTTTCTTTTTTGTTTGTTTGTTTTTAGAGTCTTGCCATCGTATATATCCATATTGCTATTTTACGTGCATGTGCTGCCAGGTTATAGCACATGTGTTTTGTACAGTAAGTAACACTCTCAATGATTGCACTCCAAAACATTTCAAAGACTCTTTTTTGGCCAGTGGATTTATGCCGACGTGTTGTTGGACACTCATACGCCGTATTGTTAAGCAATGAAAAGAAGAACGTATGAATATTAAAGCCAAAATAAAACTCAGACCGCATTCTGTGTGTAGTACGCATAACTTCGGGTAAAATAGCAAACTGACTGTAATATTTTGACACCCGAAGAGCCATGATGGAACCTGTTGTTCTTCACCATCAACTGTTCCAAATTTTCCTCATCGAGCACCTGCAGTGCAAAGTTGCATTCATTGTCGTTGTGCTGGGTGTATTTTTGTTTCTTTTCATTAATTGTTGGAATAAACGCTGTTTTCCGATGGTTTGTGAATATGTTGTAATGAATCATTATTCATGTATTTGATGACGATGCAATATTATCTTTTTTATGAAGATTAAAACTGAATATATTGTCTCAAACTAAAGCGTATAGGGTATTATTATATTGCAGTGGTTTTCAACCAGTGGTCCAGGGACCACCAGTGGTCCTTGAGAGGGTTCCAGGTGGTCTCCAGGCTAAATGATGGAAACCAGATGTAACTCTTTGAGAGCGTATGGAAATTATTCATCATCTGAATTTGCCCCAAGTCTACACAACTAGAGAATGTAAAAGATTAACGATCATTTTCGATATGTGCTTGCCTGTTTTTGTCCCCCCCCCCCCCCCCCCCAGTCCAGCCTGGTGTTGTTGACAAATTAAATGAAAAGACATCTTTAGTTTTGGGGTCTCTGTGGGGCTAAAATGTCCTCAAATGGTGGTTCGTGACTCAAAATGGTTGAAACCCACTGTTATATTGTGTTTGATAACACTACCGACAGAAGCAGGAAACCAGTTTAATGGCCTACAGCGACATTATTGCCGTAGCAATGGTGCGTATTTGCGTAATGTAAAGTTCCCACCGTGGATCCACGAACCCCCACGGCGGGAGCAAGTATTTTCGTTAGCTATAGAAATCCAGATGACAATGCCCATTCAGCAAGAGTGGGGCTCTGCTCAGCTCACAATGCTCCACGGCCCCACCCCCTTTCAGACCTGCAGCTCCCCCAGTACGCGGCCATGAAAGCCGTTCAAATTAGAGATGGCGAGTGTGCGTCTTGTCTTCTTCCCGCAAGTCATTCTATTCAGACAAACTGTATGATTCAGACTAGTCACCCTCACAGTCCATCTCCCGCCAATAGATGCTGCTGTGATAAAGAATAACGTCGAGCCAATCGGTGCACGTCGGTTGTTAGGCCTGCATCATTCATTGTATCATTGTAGCCTATAGGCCCAGAGAGAGAGAGAGAGAGAGAGAGAGAGAGAGAGAGAGAGAGTGAGAGGGAAAAACATGTTGCTTCAGACATTGCATTGCCCATTGGCCTAAGCTGGATGGACTTTCCAGGACTTTAATTCCTACTTTCTACTTATTCTTAAGACTATAGTATTACTGGCCTGGGTCATAGACCTACAGCCTACATGTAGCCTACCACTGCATATCCTGAAATTAGCTGTTCAGAATATGAAGTGCCCTCAGGTGTGTAACTCATTCATGTTGAGCTTGAATATTCATGTTGTAATATTAATAAGCCTGTTGAAAAGGTAAATAAATAACTGTAGTTTGTTTGTAGATTGTATAACCACAACACAACAGTCACAACAATTAATTATGTCCTGGGCTTAATTGACTGTATACAGTAACCTACTGTACTCAATCATTCATATTTTGGGTTCTCGGCAGAGTGACTATGCAAAGGCTAGGTCATCTGGACTGGCATGGCTGCTGTCAGGGAGCTGTTATTGTGGGATTGTTAGTTCCAGTCCTATAGTCATCACACAGAGGGTGACGAAGCTCAGGGTGTGGGGGAGTGTGTAGTCGTGCATATTTGTAGGACGTGTGTGTGTGTGTGTGTGTGTGTGTGTGTGTGTGTGTGTGTGTGTGTGTGTGTGTGTGTGTGTGTGTGTGTGTGTTGAGGGGTTGGGGGTGCACCTTTAAAAGACCCTCATTCCAAAAGAGAAGAGAGGCAAACAGGGCCGGCAACGTCACTCAATAGACGGTCTCCATAGTAACCAACCAGAACCTGAGGTTGCCTGGCTACAGGGCCCTATAATGTGGTGGTATGGATGAGTCTAATAAAAGGCCGAGCCTGCAGACATTCCACCAAGTAAGGACACACACACACGTGCACGTGCGCGCGCGCGCGCGCGTGCACACACACACACACACACACACACACACACACACACACACACAAAGGTACAGAAAGTATTTGCTAAAAGCTGTGATTTACCAAGCTTTGCTAGAGGAAGCACACTGCCAGCAGAAACGCACTTGCATCATTCGGAAAAAGAAGGCAATGGTAATGGTGATGTTTCTTAATATCTCTTTACAAACTGGACTCATGTCCAGTTGGCGATGTGTGTTGGCAGTGTGTGCTGCCAACAGTGGTTTGGACTGATATACTTGACCTGGCTCAATCAAGGAAGCGCAGACACAGATCTGAGAAACAACCAGGCCAATATACACCAATTCTGTACTGTCTGGGTGGGAGGGATGGGGAGGCTGGACTCGTTTGTTGTTTCTCATGACCTGAACTTTGAACCTTAAATCTGTCCTCAGGGCAACCAAGTCGGAAGTCACTTCCCTCAACTGACCATCACGCGCATGATCTCATCGAAGCAGAACCCCCCCCCCCTTCATTTGATGGGGGTCATACCCCTCGACCCTGGAGCGGCTCAAACCGGCCCAAGAAGAGTTTGATTAACTATGATAGGCTGCCTAAGTGTCTTCTATGTAAACTGAGATTGCTTAGTGAGCAGTGTGGCCTCTGAAAGTGTTGTTTTTATGTTGGCTGAACACCTGACATATAGCAGCGTGTTGGGGGAGGCAGATAAAGTACAGTACATAGCTCAATTCTTAGTCACTTCTGTGGGTCTGATTCGGCTCAGCCCAAGCAGGTGCTTGTTCTCTGTTCTCTGCTCAGCTGGATATCGTTTATTCAGAGTCAGTAAATAAATAAACTAATGACCCTCTGTAACATAACCCCTGCAATGTTTAATTCACTATGACAGTGAGAATGGCATAGTGTTTTCTGTCTCTTCAAAAGGAACAGGTGCAAAATTTGAGATTACCTGAAAAATAAACATTAATTAGGGAAAAAAATGACAACTTGGTTCAGACTTTCAGTTTTTCAACCAGTGGTCCGGGGACCAAACCAGTGGTCCTTGAGAGGGTTCCAGGTGGTCCCCAGGCTAAATGATAGACGGTTGGTTAACCAGATGTAACTCTTTGAGGGCATAAAAATGAAGCCAAATGGTTTCATTTTACACTCTCAAGAGTTAAAATATTCATCTGAATTAGCCCAAGTCTAGACTATTAGAGAATGTAGAAGAATGGTCATTTTGATCTATTGTGTGCCTGTTTTGTTTACGAAATCCAGCCTGGAATTGTGGACAAAAACAAGACAAAAATCTTTATCTTTGGGTCTGTGGGGTGAAAATGCACTCAAATTGTGGTGGCACAAATGCTGAATAAATAGTGGGCCCTGGTATCCAAAAGGTAGAAAACCACTGATTCAGACAAAAAACGAATCTCTTCTCATTAGAATGTAGAGATAATCCCTCCACAGTCAGTGAGTCAGAGTTCTGTCACAGTCCACTAGCATGGCTGCAGGTTTCCTGTGCGCTGGACAGCGGAACAGGAAACAGGAAGGAACATGTGTGGTGTGAGGGAGGGGCCTGGGGGGGTGGAGGCTTTAACATGAAGGCTGTATTCATGGTTGCTTCATGGTTGAGGTGAAACATTACACACAGATAAAGGAAACCAATTTCAATTCAACAAATCTCACAACCCCTAATGCAGTCAAGGAAAAATTGCTTACATGAATCATAAAAGGTATAAAATCAACAATTCTAGTATCTCCAACTAACCTGCAACAAATAATAAATATAATTACAGCAAACTAAAGACTAAAGACTAAATGACAAAAACAATAAGGATTTCTAGAACTAGGACCTTCACATAAAGTACAGAATACGGATACAGACACACACAAACAGATTGAGGTGTTCCTAAACCATTACACGACATGTACTGTAGGTTGACTATTTGTAATAGCCAAATAACGTTTGAGTATTCTGTATAATCTTCAATACAGTACAATAACTGTACATGCCCACATAGAGACACACAAACCCAGATAGTCCGAATCCTCAGCCAAATAACTTTCGAGTACAACATTCTGTATAATCTTCAACATACCTTTGTAACCTTTACCCCACTAGTGTTATGTATCCACCCAATACCCTTGGCATCAGATTAACTGCTCTTCTGAATCTAAGAGATAGTGATGAGTGTGTTTGGGTGTATCTCTGAAATATGAGAGATGTTGTAATCGGGAGTATTGACTCCTTCTGTACCTGTCAGAAACTGGAGGTGATATCGTAAATCATCCAAATAAGGTGTTTTGAATCTTTACATACCAGTACATGCACGCTGAGAAGCGCATGACCACGCATGCACACATGCACGCACACAGTCTATGGCAGACCAGACAAAGCCCTGAGTGACGGCCCTCTGCTGAGATGGAGAGGACTTGCATTATGAGGAGTGTCTGGGGGAGCTCAAGAGACATTTCTGATTAACCATGGTTGGCATAACGTATCTGGTGTCAACCAGCTAGTCTGTTCAACCGAGACAAGAAGCCCCCTGTGAGTTGCCACCACGTCACCCTACCCCTGACACTGATGTGATAACCGGGGTAAGTATTCAATTTGTTTACATTTACAATCAGCTCAAGGGCTTTTCAAATGCAGCTGGGTGTTAGATGCAAGTACTTAGATAGGATATGGCAATCAGTGGCCAAGTAAACAAACAAATCATGAGCTGTATTAAGTGCATTGTTTGGAGTCTTGCAGGAAACCCTTTTCGTTTCTATTCTGAGTACTGGTGAGTGTTTGCTCTCATGATTATTCTTCTATATAGCCAATGTGTTCCCATGTTCCTTTCAAAAAGTTGACTACCAATATTTATGGTAAACCGCTACCTGTTCTCAATTTGGATCTCTGGGGAAGATCTCTTATTTTCTAGAATGAAAGTTATCTGGTAACTTGTATTGCATGGTGCATGTTTTCTATTCAAAAGACAGTGCCTGCATGACGGACCTCGTGACCTGCCTACAACAGAGACTGCAAGAAAAAACAACCTCATCAAGCCCTAGTAGTACTAGAGAATTAAATGTTTATATAGATTATATCTCTATCGCTACTTACCACAGTACTTAAGTGTAGAGGGTCATTTTAGCATTCTCCCAGTGGTGTGATATGTCCTACGCTGCACATTGACCTGCGCCTTCCAGTTAAAAGTGATTTAACTGTTTGAATTCAATTAACCAAAACACATCAAGGGGTCACCATGTAAATCCTTGCAACCGTTTTTGGTGTGGTTTGGGCTTTAGATTTTATTTATTGGTGTGAGTGCAAACCTACAAGGTGGGATGACATGTTGGCATGTGTTTTCACAGTTTAAAATGCTAATCACACCAAAAGTTCACAGTGCAACTTCTAGTTCATTACATTCCAGAATCAGAAATTGGAATCAGAATCAGGTTTATTTGTCATATTCAGCAGGTAGAAATAAAACAGGTTAGAATTCAAACAGTTGAAATGAAATTTGTCTTGCTCAAATGGGGTGGGGGTGGGGGTGGGCAGGTTGTAGTGAGCGAGGCTGCCATTCCAGCCGTTAAACACACGTCAATGTGCAACAAGACATACCATATCACACCGCAGAGATGTTAAAACAGTCTAGACCCCTGGGTGGGGTTAGGATGTACAGTAGATGTAACAACTGAGCAGTGGTGTCATGCCGGTATCATGCGGTAAGCATGATACCGTGAGCAGGTTCTTCATGTTTTCCCTCCAGGTGCTCAGTGATAGGACTATCTAAACTAAACAGCAATTCCATCTTGCACAATTCCTGTTCTAGGAAATTTTGTGAAATAAATCACTGTCAATGCCATGGAAAAAATGTTTGCATGCAATGCAGCATTAGGCTCTTGCTTGAGAGCACTTTAAGACAATGCATAAGATTGTAGAGCAATCCAGACAATGACACCCCAATTGTGAAAGAGGTTACGGGTCATTGAGGTTAGGGATCATTAAGGACATCTGGGACCGCTGAAGCTGACAGCAGCTTCAGCTGCTGTCAGCTAATGGTAATGGTTTGAAGTTTGAGACTGTTCCTACCAGTGATGATACCAGTGTATTATTTTGTGTTCCTGTCCTCACATAGGCTATATGAGGACAAATATTGGACATTAATTCTGTTGATTGAATTTGCTATGTCAAATTGGGCACAAAATTGAGGAAATGTGAGATATGAAATGAATCCCCAGAATCGTGTGTGTGTGTGTGTGTGTGTGTGTGTGTGTGTGTGTGTGTGTGTGTGTGTGTGTGTGCGTGCGCGCGCGAACGCACGAGCGCATGTGCGAGCGTGACTCACTAGTCACCACACACGCACAGCATGACTATGAAACAGGCCGCAGGCAAAGGGAGTCAGCTGTGGTCCTTTGTCTCTGGCCGTCCAGTATAGCTAATCCCATCTGGAATCTGAGATTGTTAGAGACAGAACTAACGGGCGTTACAACCAAATGGCTTTAGAAGCGGGGAAAGAGGGATATTGTGCAACGGGTGTGACTCTGTTAATACCTCACACAAACTGGTCTGCACCAGAACTTACTACAAAACCACACAGACTTATAACCTTTTCTACAAATATGTCAAACTCAAGGCCCAGGGACCAACTCAGGCCCACAAATGAATTATCTTTGGCCCACGGGATGATATTTAATAACTATTAGAACTGGCCTTCTGGTATATTGCACACATCATGAATGTAACTAATTGTTTTACTTTCTATACTCAATTGATTTATGTTCTCAACTTCTCATTTTATGAAAGCAGTGCTTGGTGAAAATCATAGAACAGGAAAATGAGCATTAATAAGGCAATCAGTTTTTAATGCGTTCAGTTTCATCTGTGCAATTGTCTTGTCTTGCTTTTAAAGGACATTCATGATTTTGAAGGAAAATTACTTTTACCATTTTCCTGGGGTGTCGTCGTAAACTAGTGCCCTGCATGTTGAAACACAGTCTGGCGGCTCTGGCCCTCGACTTGTACCAATTGTTCTTGGCCTGCCATGTATTTGAGTTTTGCATCCCTGCTTTTATACCGGTAGATCTTGATGATCTCATCAATATGTACTTCACCATGTTAATATTTTTTTCTATGTAACACAGAATGGGGGGGGGGGGGAATGTTTTTGTATTATTATTTCCACAAAACAACTCTAAGGTATACAGTATTAACAATGACAGTAAAATGTTGAAAATGAGTGGTCAAGATGTCAGGTGAGGATGCAAGGCAAGACATGTTTGCTAATAGCTGCCTTTCATTGTTGCTCCTTCATTGTTCCACTGTCATAACTTACATTACACTTCCTGCACTGTCTAAGACTTTCTCATCAAAAGAAAAAGGAATAGTTCGCACACCATATACAGTAATAGCTCCCAGGTTACTTTGTTCATGACAAGAAGACAACATTTCAACACTTGGTGTGCCTTCATTAGCTAGAAACTTACAAATAAGTGGGGTAGAATGAATTAACACTGGTCAGGATTTACTTTAAGCTACAACTAATGAGACAAGACCTCCTACTGTAAATGCATTCCCAGGGCCCTGACACTTGCAATTCACACTCAATAATAGATATAAGGTTAGAGGAGATGTGTAAAAGTATCAACTATGAGCCAAATGACAACATTGGGTGGGAGGAAAGTGTTCATGGCAGGATTGTTTGCAAAACTAGACTCAAATTCACCAACATGAACACTGAAAGGAGGCCCTTGGAAAGTAATGAGTGCTGAGACTGTGTCAGCAACTGTCTGTCAAGGATTACACATGTGGTCCAGGCACCACTCCTTGTCTGTCTCCACTTATCAATAGGCCTAAAGGCATGAAACGGCTTGAGCATCACTGGCGTTTTCAGAAAACTGTTAGGATTTAGAATTTAATCAATTTCAGGTATTAAAAGGTAAAAAAGATAAAGATAAAGATTGGCACTTTGGCTACCGGTGTGTGCGGCCACTTTCTTGTTTTGCCAAGAAGTTTCTCTACAAAAAAGATAAATCACCAGACATTTCAAGTGTACACAATACACTGACTAGCGGGCACTAGCACAAATACACCATAAATATGCGACATACCAGTCCCACCACAAGCACCATTAGGCTCTCCAAAGCAGCTTACCCCCTTCGGAGTAAAAGGCAACATGACTGGGAGAGTGTGAGGCCTTCTAAGTCCTGTATTATGCATCTATGCACACAGAAGTGCACAACCCGCTCCTGTCACTGAGGGTATGCTGTGTGCGTGTGGGGCCTTGTGCGTGCCACATTCCCCAGATGCAGAGCAGTGGAAAGGCTGGTGGCCCCACTTTGCCAGAGGTGAGAGAGAGTGGGGGATGGAGGGGCAGATTGATTGAAGGGTGAGAAGAAAAGACAGCGGTGGCGAAAACAAAACAGGTGGATATATGCTTTGGCTCAAATAAGTGCTGAATAGCTCAAATTCTGATAACAATTGTTGCTATAGAGCAGGGGTAGACCGCACACAAATGAAATATTGACTCATCCTGTTTTCTTATTCTATGCCCGTATTATGGTAATTAGCAGCCTACGATGTAAATGGTAAATCTATATAGCGGCTTTTCCATGGAGCTTTACATACATTACATTCACCCATTCATACACCGATGGTGGTGGAAGCCATGCAAGGCACAACAAGCACGTTGGGAGACTTCGCCAGGAGCTGGGATTCAAACCACCGATCCATGGATTGTTGGATGACCTGCTCTACCTCCTGAGCCACAGTCACCCCATAATATAGCCCAAACACAACAGTTGTTTACACTATCTTTACCCCAATCATATTTCAGGACACAGTTTTTAACAAATTAACAGGCTACACAGCACAATCATAATCATCTGAATTCAGTCCCAATTGAAAACAACAGCTAGGGCTTGGGTGGATAAAGTAGGGCTTGGGTGGATAAAAGGTGGAATAGAAAGCTGATGTCAGGAGTAATAGGGTTGTTATTAAGATGAATGTGACGGCAGTCAAATTCAGTCAGTTAATTGCCAGTAGATACCTCAGATGTTCTTTAGAATAGATGCAGCTGGTCTGTCCTGGGCCTGTCACAGCATGAGTTCCTGCGTGTGTTAAGAGAGTAATCTGATGGTCATCCTGTGGTAATGATGTTGAGAAAATAAGCAGTCTTGCTGTAATTGATACAAGTACTGTGTATTATGCACATGTGAAGTACAGTAATTTGGTAGATCTGATGCCAAGCGCTCCGAATCCTAACATGGTGCCGTTTCTTAAACAGTATGGATAAGATCGTCCTGTTTATAAGCAGTACAACCCTGCAATGTGAGCTGCTTCCAAATAGTCTACACAGGGGAAGCATGGAATCACACACGTCCATAGTCCATACACAAAGCAATTACATGTTTGACGCACGCACAACCTCACTGGTGACAACACACATCCCAATTAGCTTGCTGCTTCTGCACGATGCAGCTTTTGGCACTGTTGGGGACCAAGTCCGGCCTTTCCTGTGAACAACCCAAACACCCTCTGCTACGAGGTTCATGACCTAATCCTGATCCAAGAGTGATAAGGAGCTTAATTGCCCCACTGAGAGGGGACTGGACCCCACCCTTCCAACCCATGCAATGCACCCTGACCAAAATCACCATCAGGAAGCCTGGCCTATATTTCCCTGTGTGGGCCAAGGTCACTGGCCTCACCTTTGCTCTATATCTGTTGTGTGAGCTTGTAAAAGATGTTATACTCAAACCATAGACATCTGAGCTTACCCAAGTGTTTATCTTGGAGAGTTCTGAAAGCATGCCAGACAATTATAATTGAGCTTAAAAATATTGCTATCTTTCTAATAACTGCTTGTGCATCAAGTTATCATGTAACACTGCAAATCTTTGTCAATGCTATAGTTTATCACTTATTTCCAAGTAAAGTGTAATGTTGCGTGACACATTTGATCCATATTATAACCTGGATGAGAATTAGGTGATTTGAGATCTCAGATGTGTTCTCAATACCACCTAACAATATCTGTAATATGATAGACAATAAAAGCAATTCAATGTGCTGTTAAAACGTTTATTAAACATGTAAAGGGTATGTGTCAAACATCACTTACACAGAAAACACATCACTATTCAAGAACTTTAAAAGAAAAACATTTAAAACACTACATTTACAACATCACTGTACAATATACATATAAAATCTGATAAAAAATAATAAAGAAATACCACATGAGTGATAAGGATATATTCACAAATTTCATAAAAATAAAATCACACAGATACAGAATATAGTTGAATTAACAGGCTCAGATACTGAATAATGACAACTTCTACCTCATTTAGCACCAAGAATGATTGCAAATCACTCCTGATGTTTCCTTGCCAGGTGTTGTAAGGTACAATTCAGCAACGCTTTCAGAGGCCTGCCCTTTGTGCCCACTGAGCGTGGCAAATCATCACGACAGGAGGGTGATCAGTGCGTCCAAAAACTTGGTCCTGTCCTCCATCTTCAGTTCAATTACTGAAGAGAAAGAAATGGGTCAGAAGTGTCTAAAATGATCAGTCATATCAGTGGCATGTGGGCCATACCATGTAAGGTTTTACGTGGAGTTACTATAATAAGACAACACTGGAAGAGGTTTACAAATACATACAACAGAATAACACTATCTGAATCGCTTGAATATTTTGTAGACGTTTAGGATATATAAATCATAATACATCTGTATCAATACAAAAACTGACAGCTACAGTTTTTGGATGGGAATTTTACAACATCATAATGAAATTGATTATACACTGGTGTGACAGTTATCTCATAAATAATCATTATACAAGGTAATGACTATTTCAGAGTTCTGAAGTTTAAATAAGTGCAATTCGGGGCTGCCATCTAGAGGCCAATGTGAAGAAATCAATAGACACATTGGAAAAGTACTTAAGGACCCCCAGGGCTTAATGAAACCTGTTAATGATGTATTCAGTCAATCAATAATCAATGCAACATTATGACAACTAGCAGTTTGTGGCTTTCCTTGAAACTTACCTGATGTATCAAAGTGGTCATGTAATGTTCTGGAGCTAGTGCTCTCTGCAGCTTTCTCAAACGCCCGGCCAAAAAAACTGGTAAAGGGAACAAGTCAATCATCTAATTGGAATGCATATAAAATAGATGCACAGTATTAAACAAACAGATCAGAAAATGTGTTTCTATAATAATAATAATATTTCTACAATAGCCTTTCTATGTATGTATAATAAGAGTGAAATCAAGGTATTTGAATATGGAAATGTCAACATCTTAAAAATATGATGGAAGAAACCTTTCCATCATAATAGGACACATTATTTATTGAGGTCATGCTATTCAGAGGAACCTTTGGACTATGCATTACTGCATAGTCGTTGCAACGACTATACAGGACGTTGCACCATCACATTGCTATATCACTCCTGCACTATGGCTTATTGTATACTATACAGTATGGTTATTCATTTGTATGCCTGCGGTGATGCTCTGAATTGAATTTCACTGTTTCAGGCTAGATATATCCATCTATCGCTATTCTCTAGGGCTCTTACTTCTTCTTGTCAGAGGTTTCAGACTCTGGAGGGATGCCCAGGATGATGACTGTGCCTTTCTCCACATCCAGTGGAGCAGCCATGATCAGAGGCAGGATTCTGCAGCGCTTGTTCCTTGTCTGATTGAGGAGAGAAGAAATCAAGAATTTATTAACAAATGCGCTCACCGCACAAGCAGAACAACCCCCTCTCAAGTGTTTGGATGGCGATACGCCTCGAAGAAACTCACAGAACGGACAAAAGCTGTCAG
Source organism: Benthosema pterotum (assembly GCA_039105355.1). NCBI lineage: Eukaryota > Metazoa > Chordata > Actinopteri > Myctophiformes > Myctophidae > Benthosema > Benthosema pterotum. The sequence continues at coordinate 24,853,343 of CM076972.1, forward strand.
GAGGTACTTGCTGAGCAGAGTTAAGGCCATGGGTTTGGAAAACAGCTTCACATCTGGGGTGCCCTATATGTATACATATAATGGAGGAAAGGATATAAGAGTTAACAGTTTGCAGAAGATGTACAGTATAAGGCAGTAAGACACAGGATATACAATTTTAACAGAGACATGCACCCACCTCCATGAGGTAGCAGTAAAGGAATGGTCCCTGGGACACGATGAGATTGGTACAAATGCAACTGGCCACCGTCTGTTGGATAGCCATCAGCTTCTTTTTGGCCATGTTTATGCCCATGTGTAACCGATCCAGGTTACTCCTGCATGTCGAGACGGGGAGAAAACAGTTTGACTTCAGATAGATAGTCTTTTTTTCTACAGTCTGAAGTCGAAGAATTTACACAAATTTGGTCAATTTCTCTTCCTTCAAAAACAAAACATGTTTACATGCATTTGTGACAAGCAATACAATCATCCTCACTAATGAATACTAATAGGGGGGCCTGGGCAGTGCATGGCTGAGCGGGTCAGGCACCCTTGCTGGTAATCCAGCAACTGGCAGTCCGCGGCCTTGACTCCCGAGCCTGAGGACACTGCCAGTAGGGAAACACATGATTTCCTGTGAAATATACCTGGAAAGGCAGTCGAGAGCCTTTATGAAGTTGTCGCTAGCACCCTCATCTTTCTCTGTGTTCTCGAGCAAGGCAGTGGCACCATGCACAACATCACTGGCCAGGAAACGGTTTTTGAAGCCAAAGTGAACACCAAACGTCTGGATACGGATGTCCTTCATACTATTGCATGGGTGAGACACATGCAATAATCACAAACCTTCCCTTATAGCACAATTGTGCATGTTTACACACACATACAGTACATACAATATGAATACTGTAAATATGTTATACGTTAGGTAATTTCTTTTGTAAATGTATCTAGGACCATACCCAAATTTATTGGAAGACTCCTCTATAACATCCCTTAAGTTTTCTTTGATTGACATGTCCATGGAGTTGAATTTCTGACGGACTTGCTTTAATGGCAATCTGAGAAGAGATAACAAAACATTCAAATGACAAATGATGAGAAACACAGCATATTCTCCCAACTTCCATTTCAGCAGGTCAGGTTATTTCTAAATTATTATAATTCAGTTTCTGTGTCAGAGAAGGCAATGCTCATCTCCTGCTTCAAAAACATTGAATCCTTATCACAACTAATGCACCCTGCTGATAACTGAAATACTGTCAGCCTTTATGCAGGTCTGCAACCATACAATACCTATCCTTTTAGATGAATCCTAATTAAATCCTATGTACAATCATTCTTAGGACTCACCCCATATCTGCTAGGAACTCCTGGAGTTTTTTCTGTCCAGTCAGAGACCAGAGTTTGAAGTTGCAGGACGTGTAGCTAGAGTTATAAATACTCTCATACAGAGACCAGTGCTGGTAGAGCGTTAGGCGAAGACTGGGATGCCACAGTTAAGGGGGAAAAAAAGAACAAGAGAGGGAGGACACAACCACATACAGGTATACTGGCCATCAATGAATACTATATTGTTGCAACAATATGTAGTCAACAAAGTGTTTTGTTCAGGGAAAAATGTTTCATATTATTGTATCCAGGATACTCGTATTCAAAAGAGATCCTCATGCAGTCGATGGAGAGGGAGTTCTCCTCGTCCTCATTCCTGTGGTTGTGGCGTGAGACATGACGCTGCAGGGTGGCGATGTCTGTCACATACTTCATGCTGACAGAGATGAGACAGAAAGCATGGTGACATGTGTCCAGATGGAATCATGTGTCAAAACACTAGAAGCTTTACAATACAATTTAGCAGTGTTGCTAGAAGTGCGAGTACGTTCCTGCAAAACATTGAAAATGATATTGCTACGACAAGATGGTAGGCATTATATAAGCTTAGAATATTTCTTACTTTGTGATTTTATCGTGAACCCACTGGTCTGCCAGGCCAATAATAGCCCACCTGCAAAAAAACAAAACAATGTGTCTCAGATCCCACAATGCTGTGCATCAAAATGATAAAAACAATCATCAGAATAGCAATGTTTCATATGTACAAATATTCAGAGTTCAGACATTGGGATGCTTCTTGCAATCTTACCACAGCATATCCTTGGTATCTTTAGTCAACACCCAGGCCAGTTCAAATATCACCATTGCAGCCTGACAAGCATTACAAAACAAATTTATGCATCCATTATGGTTCTTAGACATTTACCTATATTAAAGATAATATAAAGAGCAGACATTAATTCATATACTCACAGAGGTACCGTGGTATTCATACTGTTCATAGTCAAACAAGATCTCACGTCTGTGAAATGAGCGCAAAAGTTAACATTAACGTCTGCACTGAGCTTTATGAACATTTGTTCCTCGTTTGCTCCTCCTAAGAGAATACTTTACCTGCGTGCCTCCCATTCTCTTCTCGCCCGCTGCCTTTCAATCCTCCTTTCCACTGCTCCCTACAACAACATGATGGCAAATGATATCCGCTGGTTAGCCTCACCTTACTGCCAGCAGAGCTGCGTTTAGCTCCCAAGTGTGATTTTTATATTCATACATCTGTATGTATGAATATAAGAATCACACTCAGGTAGGGTATATTGCAGCTATAAAATATTTGCAACCAAGTTGCAACCAGTCGCTATTGGATCTCGCTGTCTCTCATCAAATAACACATCTGTTCTCCATCCATCCGTGTTCTCATACACACAATAACATGAAGCTGTGCATAGGAGGAAAAAAACTCTATTAACCCTTATAAAAAAAACTATTAACACGCACATCTTCAAATCTCCTGCGTTTTCCAGAAGGCTCAGTGCTCTCGTCACTTTCATTCCCAGAGTCACCTCCCTCTTCATCATCATCACGGAAGATGTCATCGTAGGAGGGCACACCCAGGTCATCATCCTGTTTGATCAGAAGCTTGATCTGTGGGAAGGAAAGTCAAGATAGATTTATACTGCCGACATGAGATCCAAATGCCTTTGTGGTAATATCAACTGACGCTGTCAATATAAAGAATAAACACCAAAATTTCTTGATTATTCACAATAATACTGTAACTGGTGCCACCTATAGATTGTTTAACGGAATGCTACCTGTGTCTTATTAGTGTGTAGCTGGCTGATAACCATCTTTATACCTGGGAAAAAACCTAATATTAAGCTCAGCAAAATAATGCAATAATGGCTTCACGGTCAGAAGTGGGTAACAACTTTATCACACAGAAAGACGAAATTACCTACCTAGATTCCATCCTGAAGACAAATCTTTCCAGGCATAAAATGGCCGCCAACATAATCAAAAAGGTCAGCCAAAGAAATAGATTCCTATACAGGATATCATCACTGGTCAACAAAAAACACCCTGAAGACCCTAACGGGAGCCCTAGTACAAGGCTTCTTCAACTATGCCTGTACCTCTTGGTTCCACAACACTTCAAAGGCCCAGAAAAGAAGACAGAGCTCCTAAAACAAACTGGTCAGGCTGTGACTTGGCCTCACCTCACCCACTTTGACAGACTGGGTTGGCTTAGGGTTCACGACAGAGTCCAACATCTTGCAATGGGTTTGGTTCACATTTGATACACTACCAAAATACCCACACACCTGTCCAAATACTTATAAATACCTAATATAAACAAAGTCCACTCCCACAACACCAGAGAGAATTCAACAAACCATGTGCAAACCAGCTTCGTCACAATCAGGGAACGTAATTATTTCGCCCCTATGCCACCAACATGTGGAATGCCCTACCAACAGTCATAAAGACATGGAAATCCCTTGACTCCGTCAAAACCACTCTCAAAGGGCACCTATGGAGGACTGTAATTTAAAACTGGCCTCCGTAGAAATATGATTCCTCCCCCCTTTACACCTCCTTGTATGTTTCTCTTTTCACCACTATGATCTGCTGTCTCTGACTTTATTTAAGTGAATATTTGTATGGTTCTATATGTTTAATGAAATGAACAGGGTGACTGCCATTGTAAACAACTTAACAGGTTTGTCCATTCACTTCAATTGTACTATAAATCTCCAAGCCGTTAATAAAACTAAAATCGGCCTCAATCAGGTATCAATGTAAAAAGTAATCGATAGAATAAAAAAAATAATTGGGTACGGGTACTGTAAAGAGTACTGTAGAGCAGCTGGCTGGTCACTCAGGACAGAATACTGTTGTTCAAGGAAAAGTAGATTCAGTTTCTGTATTTTTGATGATGTGCTCTGACTACTCAGTTTGGTGCTGAAGTGTGCTGAGGAGACAGTCAAAGCAGGTTGGTGACTGCCTTGCATTTTTCCTCCAACAGTGGTGTATGTGTAAGAATGGATACTTCTTAAAGACCTACGGTATATACGTGGTACTACTGTCAGAGACTTTGTTGCAGTGCCTGCGCCCTGCTGCATTCGTCGATAAGAAAAAAATATATATCGGGACCATACAAAGTGAGTTGCACACACCTAATTTTGTCTATTTGTGTAACTGGTTGGCTCATCACCAAGAAAGGAGGATGTGCATCACATTATCTTATTCTGGATGGGTTATTGTAGCACACACTGTAATTTGCTCTACTTTGTAAGTGCACTTGATTTTTCAGACAAATCATGCTAACCTACCTGACTATCATTGTAGACATTGACCACATCCACAGGCCGATGTGTGTCACAAATGAAGAAGATGGAGTCTTCATCTGGCAAGAGTGTCTCCAGAAGGTCCACGTTGGCACCACAGTTGATCAGAACAAAAAATCTAAACTATGAAAACAAAAGTCAGGTTTACACTGAGCTAGCTTTTTAATGGGATGAATCTAGAATAATACCCTCCATTGACTACCCCATCAAAAAAATGATCCTGCGATCTGCTTGTATTAAACAATGTTAAAATCACCAACTTTGCAGCTGTATGGAGGTTGAATTATCCTCTATCTGCAAAGTGTTTGATAAAAATCCACCATGGACATGTTATGAGCTACTTTCTGTCAATAAATAAGTGCTGGACTTGTTTGTATCAACAGGTCGGGCTGGTGCCTCCTGCATTCTGTGTAAATTCGAACGAGTGCGTTTCATAACATGTCTACAGTGAATTATTATCAAACAAATGCTTTGCAGATAGAAAGAGGATAATTCAACCTTTCAATAAAGCTGCAATGTTGGTGGGTTTAACATTGTTTAATACAAGCAGATCACAGATAAAACCTTTTGTTATTGGGGAGTCAATGGAGTGTATTGCAACTCAAAAAATCTAGACAAAATCTAGAGTTGCATTGCGGCCAACACTAAGCATGTAGGCAATTGATGAGGATCTAATCCAGTATGCATTGATTGCAAAAAATAATTTCTGTGAGATCGAAACAATCAATAGCTGATGGGATCCTATGATCCCAATCACAAAACATTCCTTTACCTGTTTTGTCCACAAAACACCAATTACCTGCTCTTTGTGTTCGAGGAAAGCAGTGCCCAGGTCTTGCCAGCCTGTAACTGGTACCAACGTGTATTGGATCTGGTCACAGTGGAAAAGTGCCTAAAGGAAGAATACACAAGGTCAATTTAATACAGCTTTTATTGTTTTTATCATAATCAATGCATTATAAAATCCCCAGGACAAGACAGCTACGGTGAGGCAGTTTATTAACACTACAAGCATTCATCAGAGCTCCAACACATCACTAAATAGATAGTTCTAAAAATCTTGGCAAGGTTAATAATTTAACTCGATACTTTACCTGCAATATTTTACAGGCGCAAAGAGCATCGATGTCTGATGCAACCAGAAGGGCGACTCTCTGAAATGTTTCAGGGAAAAGAAACGGACATTGTCAGTATATTACCCGCATTTCTATATTCCTTGCATTAGCTAACTTAGCATAAACAACTCGCACCTGGTTGGCGACAACATCGTAAAACTCCTTTCTTATGTCCGTTACAAACATTATATCCGCAGTGTGATAATGTATATTTAAAAGACTTCACGAAAAACAATCATAAAACAACATAAAACAATAAAATATGTCGCTAAATAATAACAGTGTTACTGTTGTCAGAGCCTTTGCTCTTCGCTGTCTTTCTTCCTGGTTAGAAATATGCCGCCAAAACCATACGTCAGATTCAACCAATCAGAGCTGATGGGGCAAGTACAGATAGCGTCTGATTGGCTACTTGTTGTAAAGACAACCCCCTCGATATCCGGCTTGTCCAGCCTCCAGAGTCAAGCCATAGTCAGTCAAACCGATCCAGAATCAGTTAACTTGGCCTATGGCAACATACACGATTTATACTAAAGAGCTTGATCTACAATCTCAGCTATTTCTGAATATGCATAATTATAAAATAGGGTAAAAGCGGTTGCTGCGGGCCCCCTGGAAGTGGAACCCCAGGTAGAGGGGTCGCTGGAGCCCAGAGCCCTTTGAGAACCACTCTGCTGGCAACTTTGCTCCCCATGCAGATGTTATTAACATTGAATTAACTAAATGAAGCTGTAATGCAATTTGCTACACTTGATTATTGCCCTGCAGAACTCTTGATATATTCTCTAATTCTCATCAAGATATCCTATACAATTCAATTACAAAATCTTTAGATAGACATTTTGTTGAATGAGCAGGAAATCTGGTATATCGATTTTCATAGGTTTCAAAAAGAAAAGAAAAAACAAACAAAAAACAGTGTTTCATATTGTGATATATACAATGCTAGCTATAGCAGGGTTCATAATAAGCAAACTGACTATGCACAGATTTGAGAAGTATATTTAGAAACAAGTTTCATGAAAAGCATCAGGTACAATCATGAAGCTATGGTAATCAGCATGACAACAGTCCCTGACCACAGTAGCAGTTCAGAAATAAATCATGTCGATTAATTTAATAATTTGGGATCTTAACCCTACCTTCATCTGAGAGAGAGAGAAAAATAGGGAGAGAGAAAGATAGAGAGAAATCACACCAGAGAAATAGGGAGTTGTTTTAGGGTCTGTAGATACATATGAAGACTTAAGGACTGGAGTGTTGTATACTTTACCAGTGGAGCATGCTTGATGACATCATTTATAGTATTTACTCAAAGAGCAGAGGGGCATTGCATCTGCCCACAATTGTGAAATATTGTTTGTACACATTTAATAATCAAGTTAATTCCATTCTACCAAAAACCTACATAAATTAAATATAGTTGCACAATTACTTGTGCATTATCCCACAAATAAGACCTACAAAAAGAAACTGAAATAAAATATTGGTCGCAATGATCAGTAAAATATTGTTTCAAATTCACAGTTTCTCAACTGGCATTCACTGGGTTATAAGTTGTGGCTTTATCCCCCTTAAGGAAATACATTGTAATTGTAACCATCAAAAACACATAATTTAAATGTAGAGAAAAAAAAAACATTTGAGGTAAATAATAAAAGGCAGCATATCCCATTTTAAACACAATCTAGACATTAAATTGTCACCATTTCACATAAATAAGACTGCAAAACAATCGTGCTAAGATAGACCGAAAAAAAAAAAAATCTATACATAATATATAAAGGGAAAATACAAAAAAAGAAAAAAACTATACCCTGATCAGTGTATAGTTCATTGACATCGACCATATTCATGTAGCAGCCATGTTGCGCCTATGTCATGCTAGGGTTAAATATGGTCAATTGGTTAACAGAGGACCACTGCACTACCAATGCAATAAACAAAGGCACAAAGTAGTCTGTTGTTGAATCCGCCAAACTATTTGGTCAAAAACCATATGATCTGATTGATTCTGCTCAATTTACGGCAATGAACAAAGTGCTTTGAACCATCAAGGCTTCATGTGGATTGGCTGCATTTTTTTAAGTTCCTGTGTTTAAGACCATCCGGGGAAAAAAGAAAGACCCGGACAAAAAGGGAAACATAAAGAACAATAAACCAAACAGTCATCTGAGCTGTGGCTTTGTCTGACCATCAATCTGTTGACAGTAAGAAACAGCATACAAACATCCCAAGCCATAAATAGCCTAAACAATGAACCCTCCCCTCAAAGTGCTGACTCTGAGAATATACTGTACATATTTTTCTACAAACAGGATATAAAGCCTCAGCAGCAGAAACGGTGGAAAGTTAGCACCACATATCAGAACGGGTTAGGCGTTTAAAGTCAGAACAACCCAGAGTTTCAACATTAGGTTCTGATTCCATTTCCGCTCCTATCGACCTCCTCCTACCTCCTACCTACTGGATGATGTCACCCATTATTGCAAGCCTTGTACAATATAGTGGAAAAGTGATCAGAACTTCAAATGGGTTCTATAGGTTCTATAGGTTAGGAGAAAGATCCTGGTCACAGGCCCAAAGCCTGAGACTACCACTTTTTAACATTTGTAAAGTATTCCCAAATTTGTAGCCCAGTTAGTTTTGGTGTAAAACCAAGCACTCAAGGCTCTGCAAAAAGAGATATTCCAAAATGTGGATATATGGTGACATTCATAATGCTTAGGAAGACAGATATTTAAAGCACTAGACAGGAGGAGTTGCAAGTGCAAGATGTTTTCTATATGATGCTATTGCCAAGGGCAAACAAAGACAGGGTTCTATTTCAGTATGGTAGTCAGCAGAACAAGTCATATCAATCAATCATTTCAAAAAGGAAAGGAAAAGAAAAAATACATCATGACAAATCAGATGAATGTTTACCCTGGTCTTCAAGAGCAGATAAAACTTGGGAAAAATCTCAAGCAATGCCTTTGGTTAAGGAACCGTTATAAGAAGTTAGTAAGAACACAAAAGGCAGTGAGCGATTTTGTCCAGTGTTTTGTTGAGCGGATTAGCAGTTGTGTACATCTGAAGTTCTGTACAGTAAGTGTGGGAAAATTGATAAGGGACCTATTACAAATTACACAAAAATGAAGCATTGTCCAGTTACAGTACTTTCTACAGGGGCAAGATGTAATTGGAATTGGCCAATTTGCGTTCCTGTGCAGCGGGTACTGTCTCTCTATGACGTAGAGGTCTGTGGCAGTCTGGGTCCTGTAGCGGTGGATAGTGCTGTCTGTAACACAACCAAGCGAATGCAAATCCCAGCAGAGATCCTACCAAAACATCTGCACGAATAGGAGAGAGCAGAACAATCTTATTATAAATCTGAGCATGGGGACATTACCTGTTTATTATTTGTGCTGAAGGATGGATATAGCCGATTCTACCTACACCGAGTGATTCCCAGTAGGTTGACTATCATGCCAATCTTGTCATTAAGATTGGCATGGCAGCATGGCAGCATGCAAGCCCACTGCAACATGCTCATACATTCGCTGACCTTAATCCGCTTGTTTTGGTCAATATTTACTAAAAGTCTCCACGAACCCTCACCCTAAACATAACCATAAGCACATCGCAGTGTGGACACAGGGCAAAAAACAATTCGGCCAATCGGCCACGCTGATAGTGCCTTATCAATGCCAATCATGCCAGCCTGTTCCCATATGGAAAAATATATATATGCGAACTCTTGAAAGTGGCACCTTTCATATAAGAGGATAAGTAAGATCTATAGTATTTCTTTGTAAAGTGAAACATATATAATTCAAAAAAGATATAAGATCCATAGCATTTTTTGTAGTGGCTTGTATGAAAGGTGCCACTTTCAAGAGTTCGCATATATATGGTCTGGGAAGCCATATATGGCTTCCCAGACTATATGCGGTAGGTCGAGAAGATCGGATTGATAAAAACCTACTGGCAATTATCGCGGCCGGAATGGGTGTGTTTACTTGGTTCTTTTCAGCAAATGGCTTGTGGCTTAAGTTTAGGTGAACCCATAATGCTTGTATCGCATTTGCATAAGCAAAAGCAAACAGAGTCCTCAAAGATAATCATAATACCCATTGAAACTGGCAATTATCGCGGAAAGCATTACTTTTGCAGTTACTTTTCTTATTATTTCATGCATGTGCAATTATATGCTATGAAACATTATATATATTTATTGCACTCCCCCTTTTTTGATTTTTACAATACATTATTTGTATTCGCACCTTGCCAGTGGTGTTTGTAGTCACAGGTTCTGGAAAGTGCTATCATGGATGCAATGAGTATCGGTGTAAGGAAGGCACACAGCCGCCATGCCCTGCCTTGGCCCCCTGGACTGAAGCACCGCAGTTTACCTCCCACATACAGTGCTGTGAAACCCAACCCAGCAAAGGCAACTGGAGAAAGAGACAGAAAGAGATTCATGAGAAGCACTGAAAATACCTGCAGTCTGTCGGTAAAAACATATATGCATTAATTGAAACTATTAGACTACTTAAATACTAAATGTCCAAATCTTTCCTTTGTGATTATAATGCATATCAGAGACAGGGAATTCTCTTACAGGAGGAGTGTCCACTAGGGAAGCTCTTCCTGCCTTCCATGACAACATCTGGGTCACCGCTGCAGTGCATCTCCAGGTTCATCTGTCCGTCTGGGAAACATCGGTAAAAGAAGTCTGGTCGTGGCCTGGGACGGGGACATTCCGTCATGATACTGAATTTTGTGGTGTACTCGTGCAGGACAACTGCCGTTACAATTTGCATAGTAGATTACAGACATCCTTACTTCAGAAGATACTCACCTGCCAACGACCAGCTTGATGGCGTTGGTGAAAACACCATTCAAGACCAGAGTCAGAGTCACAGCTGTATAAGAGAGGAACATTGAGAATACACCTGAATCAGTCTCAGTAATCCTTCCCTTACTACTGTATGCTAATGGTGCCTTTATTTCCAGTTTGAATACAATTTCTGTAAACGACTGATGATCATTACCAAGGGATGCTTCCTTGAGGTCTCCTCTCTCTACCCTCTTCAGGAGGGTGAACATCATGATTACTATCAGTGGGGTGAAACACGCCACACTCTGAAGAAAAGACAAATAGAAAATACATCAACAAAAAGCAGTTTGTGCCAACTACAAATCACACCCAGTGTTGGGTTTTTATAGAGAATACCTTAAAAATAGTCTTCTAGCTATCAATAGAGTTCAGAACTTTGACTGGCCGTCAGGTTCAATTTGCCTTAATTACACTGCATCCTTAGACATTTCGCTGTTGCACATTTGTGCATAAAATGACGATGCTGAAACAATATATTGTGCGGCCCTAGGATTACCCAACTATTTATACACACTCATTTTCAGGTTTCTTACTATAAAGCTCATGAGCGTGATTTGCAGTTCAATGTCTTTTCTTTCACATCTATTTTAAAAATCACACCCATGTGAATGAGGGGTGCTGGGCGTCATCATTGTACATGTCATACAGCATCTCATTCCAGCCTCAAATTCATCATCAGTGTTTGTGTTATGCAATGTTTGTGTTTACACAAATGACCAGTCATTGTCAAAGGCCTTTAGTGTTTGTGTTCGGACTAAAATTAGGTTACATACCCCAAAAGCTGGACATTGTGCTTCAAAAAGAGAACTGGAAGAGGACAGATGAACTTACTCAAACCTATCTCAATAAATGGTTTGTTTGTGTTTGTGTAGCAGACTGCCTCACAGCCTCAGTCTGATGACCTATAAAAGCCTAATATCTCCCCAAGGCTAGACCAGGCAGCATTCCTTGTCGGGTGTATGAAGTTATAGTCAAATTTGTAGCATGCAGGCAGGAAATCCAAAGCGGAATCAGTATTATGAATGACAAAAAAAAGAAAATTCTTCCACCTTGCGGTTTTCAGCCTGATGATAACAATATTGGACAATATTTAGGCTTTCCACGTGGGAGACCAGGGATTGCATACCGGGCGTTACATTTGCACCAATAAATGTTCATGGGAACATGTAGGCTTTATGTTTTACAAGAGAAACCAACAGAAGTATATTTAAGAAACCTCACATGCTGTGTGTATAATACTCACAAACATAAGAGAGGTAGGTACATGGTCGCTTTCCACACGATGGAACTTATACAACCACATCTCCTCTGCCTGGATTTCACGGTTGAATGGAGGAAGCTGCTCTGTTACACTGTGTGAAAATAAGATTTTGATGCTTAGCTAAATGTGTGGACTGTCATTGTTAGTGCAGCATAATTAATTTTTGATAGATTGCATTATTCATATATATTTTTGATTGATTTGCCTTTTTATTGTTTTTTATTGTTGGTGTGCCAACTACCATGACTTATCTTGTTAAATGCTTAATTGAGTAAGAAGGACAAATCTTATGTAGCATTTAACCGTAAAGCAACAGTGGTAATGATTAGATCCATGGACAAAAAAATGTACTTTTTTTCCCTGAATGAAGATGTTAAATAACAAAAGCCATACTCACACGAACACAACCAAAAGCACCATTCGGATGGATACCTCAGAGAGGAACCCACGCAGGAGCTTCCGTTTCATTTTATTTCCTAAAGTGCACTTTAGTCAGCCAGCATGTTCTTCATTCCAGAGAGCCCTCTCCTATAAGGTGTGTTTGAGAAAAACACATTAGCCTTACTAGAACATACATAATACCTGACACACCTAGACCACACCATGCTGTCATCTCTGCATTGAGAAAAGCACCTGCTAATACACACAGTGACGCCATATGCGAGTAAATACGGCTTCAATTTTCAGAGCGCCACAAAGTGAAACAATGTAATGACAGTGCTTTTCTTTTCGGGCTGGCTGGCTGCCAGCCAAAACACATGACATCAAACATGATAGGCCTCGCCTTATTTAAAGGTATTACATTACGTTAGTTACTAAAACAAAAGCATCTCCAAAGTCAGCTAAGCTACTGTCTTTAGCCACATCTGTCAAGCAAACGTGAACAGACAGACATCTGCCCTGCCTGGGAGTGTATTTAAGCATCCCTTGCGTATGCCATGTACTAACCTTAAAGTAATGTCCTTTATTTGCCTCCACGTAGTCACATATTGCCGGCGATGATAAACGTGGATCAGGCCTACACATCAATCACTCAATATGTAGCATTCCTGCAACTGTTTGAAGAGAACAGGACATACAGTCAGCACAAACAGTGGGAGGAGGGAGGATGCCACGGAGCAAGCCCAAGCAAGTCCGTGAAAGCACTGCAAACAGCCCAGGGCCATCTAGTAGGAGAATTGCGATATTGAGGGTCGAGAAAACGGAGTGCTCGAGCGCTTGTTCATTAAGCCTGAAAGCGGGACACTCTGGAGTTGGAAATAAATACATTGTTTTCCGTGAGCTATTTTAGGCATAGGCATGTGTGCAACATGCGAATTGCGAACGGTTTTAAATATTGTGCGGTAACAACTACATACAGTCCTTATGTTGTACTATAAATACAAAGAATCAAATGAAGGAAATTAAAAGAGAACATTAAAGCTGGGCTGCTGCCTGTCTCCATTGCATTTCAGCCTACTTTCGGTCCAGGACTTGTCCCTATTTGTTGTCTCCATTCTCAATAGAAGTCTATGTAGAAGAGTCGCCATTGCAGTGGCTCCTTTTGGGCTCCATGAAGTGAACGGAGTTTGCGTAACTCTGTCTATACTCTATGGCTCTGAAACAGCCTTGACACTTCTGGTTAGATTTCCACAATAAGAGTATAAATATACGACGACGATCACTACTACTACCACTACTACTACTACTACTACTACATATTATCCACCAGACCATCAGTTTTATTTCAGACTTATTCCAACAGTTTAAACAGAATACTTTTCCCATCAATGCCATTCCCATTACCGGTATATCCTTATTCTTTAATAAAATATACTGTATTATTATTATTATTATTATTATTATTATTAACCTTTACAACAAAATAAAATGTGGCACGCCTATTGAGAAAAAAAAACGCAGCACACACACCCTGCGTGGAAGGCAAGTGGGTAGCTTCCTGGAGCCCTATCCTACTGTAATAAAAGTTTATATAGTCTATGGATATAAAATATCAGTAACGTTAACATGAATACGTAATGTATAATGGGAACAACAAATGAATCATAATCATAATACTTCCCAATTCGACTCTGCAGCACATCAGTTCAAATGGCCACGTCACTCATATTCCACAGTCGCCATCTACTGGTCACCATCCATCTATTCCAGTGGTTCCCAAACCTTTTCATATCAAAGTCCCTCAAATTGACACTAAATGCCTGATTTACACTTGCAGCCAAATCTAGCCGGAGTCCAATCAATTCAAGAATGACATCTGATTGGTCAGATTTTTACAAGGACCCCCAGTTTGATATCTACAGTAACACGCTCCCATGCATTTCTATATCTGGGACCTCTGATTTACAGTATATTGTAAAATCACTGTTACCCATTCAGGACGGGAATCCATATTTGGATTCTGTGCAGTATGTACAGTATTCAAACATTCAATTGTTTTGGTGCTGCTATATAAATATTTTAAGTTTTTCCAGAAAGCTTAGGTTAGGCCTAAAAGGGTTAACTTTGAGTGTACAAATGTAACCAAATGGACCATCTCAAAGTTACAAGCTCACAAGGGTCTATTTGGTTCCAAACTACTATCATTTAGCTGGGAACCCCCTGAACCCGGACCCCACTTTGGGATCCGCTGATCTATTGATCTATTATCTTTACAATTTACCCAGACTCAAAGTTTTAAATTAGTTGAGCAAGACCGGGACATTTCCACTGAGACAGAGTACAGCTTTATTAAAGTCAAACTTCAGGCATGTCTGAACTCCTTTAACTCAACTTTAGAATGAAAAAATGACAGAATCAAATAGTCTCAAATAAAAAGACAGTCATGTACTACAAAAAGAGTGTTGTCCCAACAGTCACACACATTTATAAGCAGAATTGTACAGGCAATAGCACGCCACAGTAACATGATCCTATGCAAGTTCAATGCAAACTATTTACAAGTCTTCAACAATATGCAATAACACAGGTTGAACAGTAATCAACATGGCATTTTGTGTTCATCCACGTTTTAATCAAAGCAACACCGAGAGAGAGATATGACCCTATTTGGATTTCAAATAACTGTCAGCAATTTCACTACATATAAAAAGAGATGAGTGCTTATGAAACCAATGGTGTTTAATTTCCAATGCTGTTCTGACAGCATGGCAATAAAAAAATGACAGCAACACTGCACAGAGAGAAACAAAAGTAATCACAGTGAACTGAGAAATACTGTTCACACATTTGGGGGCTGGGTCAGTTGGGGGTGGGTTGGTTAAGGGGTCAGTCAGTTTTGGGCATAAAAAAATCTGCAAAATTTTGGACATTTAGAAAAATATTTCTGCTTGTTAGAATCCCTTAAATGAGAGCTACCATGCAGTCTTCTCAAAAGCATGGCTACTGTGCAATAATGATTAAAAAAAAGAAGAATACAAGAAAAAACATAAACAGTATAATGCAGAACCTATTTTACCAGTAAATGTAATCATGCTGCACACAGTGACAGAAAAATGAGGCATAATACTGTTATTTATCATCAACATGTTCACCTGGTACAGGCTGTTAGTTTAGGTAGAATCTCTTTGCAACAGAAAAATAAAAAAAATAATAAAAGCAATAAAGATTTAAGCTGATAGGTACACAAATTAAGACACATTTGTCTTTAATTTAACTGACACATGTAAGATTCCCCACATGATTAGAGAAAAAAAAATGAGTATAATCACTGACTCCTCTTTGAATAATCTCTTATTGGGGAAAAACAAAACAGTGCTCAACTTTGCGTGCATTTGGACAAGGCTTGGAGACCAGTTAGTCAAATTGGAGACATAATTATGATCTTTGCTAAAGTCTAACAATTGTGAACATATGGATCTGTTGTATCAAAAGTAATAGAATAAATACAAAATAAAGAATGACAAATAAAAAGG
This sequence comes from Benthosema pterotum, assembly GCA_039105355.1. NCBI lineage: Eukaryota > Metazoa > Chordata > Actinopteri > Myctophiformes > Myctophidae > Benthosema > Benthosema pterotum. The sequence goes on from CM076972.1 coordinate 24,869,179, forward strand.
AAATTCAAGTTTAACTCACTGTTCATTCATATACTAAAAAGTGCTTTAATAATGCACCCAGGTGATAATGAGCTGTGTTAAGTGTGAAACAAAAACATTGCTCATCTTGAATGTAAATTTGGCAAATTTAAGAGAAAAATCTAGTCTTATAAAGAATATAAATCAAAAGAGTAATTTTTTTTGTTTTCCTATTTGTCTTATAAGTCATGTACATGTTAGGGAAGGTCTTACTTAATTTGAAGAGATTGGCATGATTTAATCCTGGTTTATAAAGATTACGACTACCAATCAACTAAGCAGTCTTTATGGACAGAGAAAACAAATAGTTATCAAAAGCACAGAATCTGGCATGATCACAAATATTTTGAATTATGTCATCATGTGTCCATGCACATATATACCACAAAACCTGAAAGTAACGGCAATATATGGCAATATTGGATTGCATTAGGGCTGCCCTCTCATCAGAATTCATTATTTTCTCAAGTAGATTTGCACACAGAGGAAATGTTATTTTTTGAGTTTAGTACATTCTAATTGTCATTTGTCACCAAATTTAGTGGATTTGGTCTGCATCAAGAATACTTGTAATTGTCGATTAATCAAATACAGTATGTTATTTCATCATATGCCTATGTGTTCTTTTGTGGAAGATACCTTGCTTGTATGCAGGTAGTAGATTAAGAGGTACTACTGCATAATTGCATGTAGACTGATTTGTTGATTGAATAACTAATTCTAGTTGATCAACCAACAAATTCTATAACTATACTACTTGACTAATAAATTCTTTACTCAAGGACAGCCCTATAATGCACTACAGTGCTTTAACACCAATACAGAAAGTCACAATAAGGTGGCTAAATCCATGACCATGATCTGTTGTTACCAAATGTGGAATCATTACACATACCGGTACACAAAAGGGGAAAACAATCAAATAAAATATTCAATGACTATACATACACATAAACGTTAAACTCCCCATTCTTTTTTATGTCCATTTCACCACAGATGGAGAGAACTTCCTCTACTGGCGTTTGAAACTGAAATAGGACTGGTATAAAATATGGTGCAATAAATACAAAAACATTGGCTTTGACAGATGAGGGATTAGAAACACTGTACATAAGTTTGTAACGTTATTTTTTACATTATACTGGAGTGCTGTATAACGGTATGTGTCCTACTTTATATAAAACAGTGAGGATGCTCTCAATATCAGTCAGTCACTGCACTGAGTAAGAAGGAAAACAGAACAAGTTTGTGACGGTGTTGGTATGTTCTTTTGCTTGTACCTTTACCTTGGACGACGAAGGAGTTAACTAAATGAAAGAAGAGGCTATAGCTAGGTTGGCAGTCATTCCAATTTGGGTGAAAAACAGCATTTAGGACATAACTATGCCCCAGAACTATGTCAAGCGCTCACAATGGTTGGATTTTTGACCAAGAGTAAGTTACAACACAGTTTAAATTTCAACATTACTACAGAGAAGAGGTATTTTTTTTACATTTATACTTGCCATATGCTTCTTGTATATACATTTCTGTATATGTAAGACCTACCTAAATCGGGTAGTGATAAGCCGCATGAAAGTGCTTCAGAAAGATTTGGCAAAAAAGAAAGAAAACGGATCAAAAATGAAGCATTGGCGCTCACAATACACAACATTACTGAAATGAAACTGCATCTTCGCAGTAGTTCTTACAGCCAGAGTCGTATGGCTGATTTGTACTTGACTGTGTGCTGGTGTACCGCGTACCGGAAATAAAAGATCCACAAGCTCATTGTCACTGTGAAAGTTTATGAGCTTGTATATCATCTATTTTTTGTTTGCGAGTCCAGTGCACCACAACGTATAAATCACGCTATACTGAGGTGATCCCTTAAGGCTCATAACAATACTTCAGACAGAACCAGTAATCATGAGCTGGGCCTCTTCAAGTGCTTATCTATTTAACGACTAACTGACTGGGAAAAGAAAGGGAACAGAATTCGTCAGACCCTTCAAAGTCAACAAAATGTTTTTGTACTCCTGTGATAAAAATGAAAGAAAAAATTATATGCGTTCAGCATTTCAATCTCGTTGGAGCATCAACGTGACAAGGCTGCAGGTTGTCATCATCGCTGATTCGCTTCACCTCTCCCTCCTATTCTTTAGTTAGTAGGCTACTTTACAATATAATGGGGCCAATTACGTATGTACATAGTGGCAAGTGAAAACAGCGATATGAAAAAACAAAACAAAACGAAATCACAAGGACGTCTGTAATGTCATACCATTACTATATACCATTATAATTCACCTTATTCGGACTATATTCACAAGGAGGTCTGTGTAATGTTTAACACCTAAAGAAATGTAATACACCACTCACCGAGATGAAGTGAGAGATAATCTGTCTGTAAACATTAACAAACATAGATACTGTATATAATTATATTCATCATCTATACTCATAAGTATATTAAAATCATGTCTAAGTAAGGTTGGAATGTAGTGTGATCCTGAAAGAAAAAAATTGCACAAATCTGTCCTTTCCCCTGCTCCTGTTTGTCAAGATAAATAGGATGACAGTTCACGTCTGGAGTGTCGATCGCTGTGTGAGTGTGTGTGTGTGTGTGTGTGTGGGGGGGGGGGGGGCGTGTGTGTATGAGTGTGTGTTTGGGAGGGGGGTGTAGGTGGGGGTTGGGTTGGGGTTGGGGTTGTTGGCTCTGCCATGTCGCTGTGCAGAAGAGCCATCTTGTGTGTGAGCCGAAGACGCCCGCCCCAGGAGTAACTCACAGCAAGTAAACAAAGAGATGAGCAGCATGGCGCAGAGGTTGAGGTGGGGTGGAGGAGTAATTCTGTTATTTCCCCTCTATACCTCCTTCAAGGAGCTCTTTCAAAAGTGCCGGCGACACACAAGATAATAACACTTAAAATTTCTACAGTTGTAGAAAGTGTAAAATAAAAAAGACAACAACAAAGAATACAACTCACAATGGAGGTGGCTGGTTTGGGCTTTTTCGACTGCAGAGAGTGCTGCGACCATGTTGGTTTTGTGGTGATCCAAAGAGGCAACGGAAACATGATGACTCGTTACCCTCCTGCTGGCACTCCAGACAAATGTGCGATCACATGTGTCTCAGTTATGCAGCTCTGGATTTTATCTGCGTTCGTCGAGAAAAGCACTGTAGTTCTCCTCATAGCGAGCTGCTCCTTATCAGGGGAGGAAATCAGGCTCTCACCAACAGGAGAGCACTTTGACAGGGCCGGGGCTGGGGGTAGGTGGGGGTTGGGTTGGGTGTTGTTGAGGTGAGGTGAGGTACTCTCAAGCTAGCTGGGCGGACTCCCCGTCAGGCTCCTCTTTGACCCTGCCAGGACTCAAGCTGGGGCTGGACGGCCGGGTGGAGTTGGCATTGGAGCCCAGGGGACTGAGAGGGTTGTGATTGGAGCAGCAGAGGCGACCTTCTAGGGAAGAGGGCGTGAGGACTCCCGCTTCATGGTCCCGGCAGAAGGAGCGAGGGCAGAAGTCACAGAGGGAAACGGCGGGGGCACCACACACACTGCAGTCATGCCATGGGCATTCCCATCGGCCTTCGAACCAAGAGACAAAGTGGTATATTATTTGGATACGTGGATGTGTTTTTTTGTGGCTGAAATGCATTCCCATCATTCAATTAACACATAAGTGTTATATCTTTTAAACATAAGTTATATAATAGTAATGCAACAAGCAGCTTACCAAAGCCCTCCATATGAAGAGCTTTGCCCTTTATCTCAGGTCAGGCTTCCATGCATGCATGCAAACTAACCACAAGGCAAGTGCGTTTTGTCCATACCATAGGGTGGCTTGGTGAGGTTGAGACACAGCAGGTGGTATGCTTTGGGACACTCCTTCTTATCACACATCACCAGCTCCCCACCCTCGCCACAACAGAAGCAGAAGTACTCGTGTGTGTGTTTGCCTTCTGGGCGTAGCTTCCTCTTTTTAGGCTTCAGCTTGGCGTTCCTGGCCTTCTCCTCCTTCTCCATTACCACAGCACTCTGGGGAAAAGAATAAAATTAAATCCAGAGAAGAAATAACAATGTGTTTCTTTCAAAGGTCACGCTCAAACTGAACATCAAAAGTCTGGTGTTAACTAAAATCAACAGTCAACAGAGATTGCCCACCGTCGGCTGCACCCCCAAGAACCCAGAGCAGTTGTCCGCCCCACAGTGGCAAGACGTTCTCCTGTTGCCCACACAGTGCAGATTATAGTTGAATGTCAGCTCCGAGCCTGTGGGAGATGAGAGATGACCTTTGCATAAGAATACAGACTTATCTGCCACTGAATGTGTACGTGCATAAGATAAGAGGAATAAAACAGATTGTGAATTAATCTTGCGGAGTGAGTTGTGTGAGCATGTGAAACCGACCGGCCTCGATGTCGCAGAGGGCAAAGAATCCTATGCGAACGTCTCCGTTGACTGTCCATTTCTGGGTCTCACAGTTGGGGCTGCAGCTATGATTTATAAACCGAGAAGAGTTTCCTTTTGGTCCTGCATCTATTACACGATCCTGAGAGGGAAACATTTTTTTTTTTCATGTTACAAGATGAGTTAATTGCATTTAGCCAATCATCTAACTACAGTATGGTGTTGTCCCACATATTAATTAGCACCCTGTTAAAAAAATAAAAATAAAACCCAAACAGTATCCCAGATATCCAGAAACAAGGCTCAGAGCACCTATTACATTGCTTCATTATTCATTGAAGCAATGTTCATTCCACAAGTTATGTATACCTTAGTGAGAGTAAGCATGTAGAAGTTGGTCACATGGTTCTCATGAGCACGTTTGATCCGCTGCTGAGTCTCCTCTGTGTCTATTACCTCTCCCACATACTCAGTCACAAAGTCACCCTGCAGGAAAAGCACATTTTTAAAAAACCCTGACAGAAGGCATACTGGAGCAGTGAGTTCTGACTGACTCTGACACTCACCTTCCTTAGGGCTTGGTTGGTTCGGAGGCCCCAGCCACGGCCCTCTGTCTTTATCACCTCCGTCTCCGCATAGAGACGCTTGGAGAAACACTGGTTCTCACAGCTATCTCCAGCTGGACATACCTGTAAGGACAGCATAAGTGTCATCATGCAGCCATGTGTTGCTGCACATCTTCACCTGCTCAGTGTTCTCATTATCAATCGTCATTGAAACAGACAGCAGAGGAAAGTTATAGCAATACACTGCTTATTCATGGCTCGAATGATGGCAATGTTGGCAAAACATTATTGCATACATAGAGTCACAAAAATTGTCATTAGTCAAAATATCCAGCTTATTGCAAACTGATGGCTAATGGCAAATTGTTGCGCAGAATGTGTGCATTCATCAGAGTAAATCACATGATGAAATAACTCTCCATGTCAGCAGTTGGCAGCGCTGGTCTGCAGGCCTTGGACCAAAACAAAAAACTGCTTTGCAGTTGATCAATTAGCATAAGAATTGAGAATGTAAATTATGCTTCCTGGTTCAAATGTACGACGGGAAATATATCTGGGTTATTAGGCATGCTTCTGCACCAGTGGCAGACGAGAGGTCCAAGTTACAGTGCTTTTATCGCCTCCTCCCTCCCCCGTTTTTAACCAGCACGACGAGCTCTACCTGTTCAGTCAGTGTTCAGCGATATCCTTAAAGTTTCAACCCATTGGCGCAACCGGCTATCTATAACCGTCCACGATTGGTCAGAACCACACACCTTCCAACCCATGTCTTCCACGGCCAGATAGCTTTTGTTGGACAATGAGCAACACACAAACCTGTGGATGGCACTCGTACTGCAGCATGCGATTGAGACACTGGGACTCAAGGTTGCAAGGATGCTCGTCTGTTGATTTGCAGTTGCATCGAGGGATCTCTGCAAGGTCAGCTACATGCACCTGCACTTTCCCCACCGGCTTATTGGACTGTACAAAAAAAATATATATATAAAAAGATATTCATTTCACCACGTCTTGACTTTAGGGCAATATCTTGATGAACTTGAAGGATGGATTATTGATAAGGTGTGAAATGTATTTACTGTAGTGTTACGGTGTTTGCAATGGTTGGGAGAGTTGAGGCATTCGACCATGTACAGTATGACATTAAGGTGGTATTGATGGTACCTTGATGAATTTGTACGGCGGTGGTTTGCGTGAATTACGCTCCTGCTCCAGAGCCTCTCTGCTCTCCCTCTGAGCCTTGAGCTCCTGGAACCTCCGGGCTGCTTCCTCCAGAGCTGGAACACAGTAGCAAACCTCTCCCAATCAAACACACATTCAGCTATGTTACACCACTAAAAAAAAGAAATAGATAGGAAATTACTCTCTTTTGATTGAAGCACAATGAATACCTTTCTTGAAGGTTTTGTTGATGTTGATCTGACCAGTAACAAAGTTCTTGTCGTTCTCCACATAGGGGAAGACGCGGCCTTGGTTAATCCAATAGTAGTCATGTGAGCCAAAGAAGAAGACGGGGAAGTCGCCAACGTCATGGCGGAGACTCTGGATGTTGGACGGCACCAGGCGAGGGTTGCAGATCTCTGCTGGCCACCACCTGTGAGAAAAAAGGCAGCCAGACATTTCATTGATTAATTAATCAAATTCTATAATTAAGAAAAAAAAATACAATAGGCCTACAGAGTACAGTCAAAGAATTAGTCGTCTATGGTAACTCCAAAAGGATGTCACAGTGGTCTTGCTTACCTTCAGGTTCAGGGTGTTCACTTCATAATCATGACATTAAAATAAACCATGACAAAAATGTACACTTGTGTGAAGTGAGTGATACCATTCATCACAATCATGATGTTTGATGATGTCAACAACATGACATCACAGACAGTTTGTGATCAGACAGACAGACAGACATACACACACACACACAAAGTTGCATTGGAGTGACTGTAATGGTGTTTCTCAAAAATAGTAAAAATCACATGTGTGTGATGTAGGCCTGTCCCCGACTAAGGATTTCTATAGTCGAAATTAATATGAATAAATGTGCCGTTAGTCGGTGAAATTTTATACCTGGGCCTGACAAAAGCCGACACAGAGAGAGAGAGAGAGAGAGAGAGAAAAAAAACATATTCAAGTTTGAGCGCACGCCGGAGCTCGAGATTTGACAAGAAAGCAGTGACATGTTCACAAACGGCTCCTCTCATCACGTCGGTGGTGAACTTTAGGTGTTTGTGCCGTGGTTCCAAAAAATAAGCAATTAAATCAGCGATCATAGCCGCGTTCTTTGAGACAGATTGCAGGGGGAAGGAGGAGGAGGAGGACGACGGCGACGCAGCACAGACGCGCACAGCACAGACATGTTGGTACAGCGATAGTAGGCTAATAGCCTACCCGAAATAAGCAATTCTCAGTAATGTTATAACGTTTTGAACAAGAAATGACAAAGAATACAGCCGGACAGCGATGCATTCATATCCTGCGATAAGCGCTCCGTCTGGGTTATCATTGGCTTGTCATCTGCTGTTCTCACTGGGCTTTTGTGAGTGCAGGGTCGGACTTTTTACTGACAGTTAAATCTGACAGCACTTCAACAATAGGCTCTCTCTGTTCATTTGTTTATGTTAGACATTAACCACCTCAACCCCGCAAGTGGAATGATAAAAAAACGAAGAAGAAAAAAAAAAAAAAAAAGACATTCGACTGGGAGGTTGTCAGTCGACAGCGCCCACTACCGACTGACTAGTCGACTAGTCGACTAGTTGGGGTCAGGCCTAGTGTGATGTGAGCGGCACTCTTAACGTTGTACATCATAACTTGCTTGTTGATTTAATTACTGTTAAATGTTTGTGCAAGAGGAACTACACTAATAGGTGAATATAGATTATGAGGAGTTAGGGGGAGTAAAGAGGGAACCATCATGCTGAAAAGGGAATTCAAGGTCAGGGCATTCCACACTTGGGTGGCAGTGAGAAAGAAAATCTAACCATTTTTGTATTAAAAGTGCTTCCTCTAGAATAGACATAGAAGGTTAGACACCTCCTTCGGCTCTGGGGTGAATGTGAAAAATTGAGGGCAAGCTTCAGTGTTAGTTTTGGAAAGTAATGAAATGAAGTGAGGTAAGTCATGTCACCTGGATGGATACAGAGGATGCGCCATATAACAGGGCACTTCCACCCTCAAGCCCCTTTTCACAAGAAAGGGCCACCTTGCACCTTCTTGGGTCGAAACGGTTGCAAGAATTAACGCTAAAACCTTCTTAATCTTTTGGTGTGATATGATCGATGTGATGAATCACATGGGACAACGTGCATCAACGTGCAATAAGACAACACACAACACAGAGTTTAACACTAAAACAATCTTGATCTATCGGTGTGATTGAAAGATAAAAAGCCAGAAAGGTGTTACATCCACCTTTCTATGTCTGTGCCCTCTAGTATTGGCTGTGGGTGTCGCTCAGTTTATTTTAGGCAGTTAGTCATTAAGTCATTAAGGAAAGGAGTGTGGACAGGAAGGGGTAGGCAGTGGGCAGGAGTGTGGGAAGAACAAAGCGAGAAAAACAGGAGATGAAAAGATGTGTAATTGTTGCATTATGGGCTCCTACTCACCTGTAGTTTCCCAGTTTGACCCAGACTATTTGTTTGTAGTGAGGCTTCCTTCCCGCCCTGCAGTCGCCACAGGACCATGCCCCCTCTGGCATTTCCATCTCCAGACACTCCGGGTGATATGAGGCAGGGCATGAGTCACAGCACAGCAACTTGCCTCCTGCACAGGTGTGGATGTTTGTGACATAAGGAATGAGTGTGCAGAAAAAGAAGCAGTATGAAGTTAGATTTATGCACGTTAAAACCTGGCCATACTCTGAATCTTATTCACGGACGCACCTTGTTTATGCATATTGTACTTGAAGTAAATTCTAAAGGCAGTAACCCAAGTTGGGGTGAAGTTGGGGTTTTCCAAATTAGCATGAAGGTACTTCTAGGAGCTTCAAAGCAGATTCTCTGGGCAATAACAAACTTGTTAAGTTGGGGGTTTCAAAATTAACAGTAGAACCTTGAATCAGATAAAACCAGTACAACACTGACTGGAGCCATAGTAAAGATTTCAAATAATTAATTAGAATAGTAACATTTTAAATAACCCCAATGGCCATGCGATCTCTGCAAATACAGCAACTAATATACACAAAGCTTGACATCACCGATTTGTAAGAAATTCTACCCTTTTGATTTGATTTGAGTTTGATTTCCTACCCTTTTGCAAGGAAACAAAACATTAGTTTGTCACTTTTTGCAGGTAGTACTTATAGGGATAATTGTAAACCCCTGATTGATCAAGCCTTCATTTCTTTCCTTCTTCATTTCAACCACATTGAAATGAAGTTGGTACGTCCAATAATCAGATTCAGGGTACAGAACCAGGGCCAATCTCAAAACATGCAGCAGAAACCATCGCCCATGGCAAAAAGGCTGACATGCAGTCCTGCCATCATAGCAAAATGTTTCTAACTCCACATCCTGCAAAGACCAGCTTGCATGGAATCAAATCATTTTTCAAAGAAAAACTTGACGAGCAAGAATAATACAGCATCATGAAATGTTCAAAAAAGGTAGGAACCCGACATTGCCAGTTTTTTTTTAGCGCCTAGATTCAGGACGCACAGGGTGCTTATGACCAGGTATACCAAACATATTCAATCACATTGTCAATGCTTTCACCCTCTGTCCTAAATTTCTTGTATCACTATTATCCACAAATATGAGCTGAAACTGCCTAAAAGATAGCATATGAAAAAGTGTATTCCATTCAAGGCAGGTCCACAATTGAAGGAATGGAGGAGAAAAATGTCACAGTCAGCAAAACAGAGGAGAGTTTTAGCGTGGCCTGTCAAAGCCCGAAATGAGCGAAATCAAAGCCCAAAGTGCTGAAGCAAAGATGCGGCATGCCTCTGGCAGCAATAAGCCCTACATACAGTAGTAGCAGATGATAAGAGCTATTTCAATCTTGATAACTACATGTACGTGGGTGCAATGTAGTTATCACAGCCTATTGTACCTCTCCAATCAAATGCTCCCAATGGAAAATACAGTCAGTGTGATGGCTGTGCAACTAGCCCAGAGGAGTTTCTACTTAAATGTTATTACAATTCTATGGTCTAGCACATACTTAGTACAAGTTCTAAGTATGGCTGATTCACACCCATGTGAGGAGCAGCTTGATGTAAAGTATAGGCCCGTCTAATCACATCATCTGCATAGGGTTATTTGTGCACCGCTCTTGTTACAATTAACTGCAGCAAAACAACCAGTTAATTCACTTAGCACTTCAAGGCTTCCAAATGAAAGGTGCGACAGGGAGGGAAGTCAAATGGGAAAAACAAAAAAATAAATAAAAAAGGAGCTGGGAGCAGGCACAAGCACAGACACACGCCAATGAGGCAGAGAAGATGAAGAAATGGTTCAGTTACCTTTCCCCACATTCTTTTTGGTAGCTGACGAAGAAGAGGGAATCATAGGTAATTTCAACTCAGCACGATTTGACTCAGTCAGAAGGTAGTGGGACTTAAAGGCATATGAACTTAAAATGGTGTCAGTAAGGTCCTGCACTAACAGCCCTACACAAGACACACAGGAAGAGACGGGAGTGAGCCGCAATCAAACTAACATAACCGTGGTTTCACAAGAGAAAGAGAGAGAACACACACATACACACCCGCTCGCTCATGTGCACTCACACAAGATGTGCACGTGTGCATACAAACACGTGCGCACTCATACACACTCTCACGCACACACACACACACGCACACACACACACATGCGCACACACGCGCACACACACGCACGCACGCACGCACGCACGCACGCACGCACACACACACACACACACAACACACACACACACACACACACACACACACACACATTGTTAGAACACAGAGAAAAAACACAAGTAGAAATGAAAGAAGGCTTGCCCTGGGCTGATACACTGCACTCAAATTACTAATAAAAGGGCCCACATTCCAAAATAATAACTTATGTTGTGTGATTCACTTATATACTAGTCAACAACTTAATTGCAATTTGCAATAAGTGCAATGTTATTATATTTAATAACATTTGGTAGGGGTGAAAAATTGCATAAGTGATTGTTTGGAATTACTTCTTTATCCCCCACACATCTGTCTTTCGTAATGACCAGATACAATGCACAGTGTTTTGTCTCAAAGGTGCTTCTGTAAAAAGACAAGCCCATGACCCAGCAGGGTCACGGGTAAATACTGTATCTTCTATTTCTATTGGTCATCATCACCAGTCAGTACATGTTATAAATATGAAGTGCAGTGTAACAGACCTGTTCATCCTTCATTAACATTAGTAACATGACAAAGAACAAATATCATATTTCAATATCGTATTCCACATCACTGATGATACTCAGGAATAGAGCCTAACCAGAACGTTTGTTCCAATGCTGATACCAAATTTGGAGAGTCCTAAACAAGAGAAGGTTTTGACCAATAGTCGTTGAAAAAGTAATTACAAAAATATAAATAATCACACGAACTGAACCTCAAAATAGGGACAGCAAATTGAAATTGAGGTCTGGCTCTACTCAAGGCCAACAATGCTAAACATAAAAGCTATGAGTATAATAAACAAAACATCTGAACCACTTAAGTCTTGTTTTTTTTTTCATCCATCATAAGGTTACTGAATCATAAAAGAAAATGTAGAAATGAAAAACACAACGGGACTACGCTAACGGCTGAATACAGTAAATTGGGAGTTAGTTGAGTGTGGGACGACAGGAGCTCACCTCTAGCACAGAGGAAGCACCATCCCACGTTGATGGGTGAGGACTGGAGGCCGTTCCGCTTGGTGCTGCTGTGGTTGCTGCAGACGATGATGTGAGGCGTGAGCGCCATGCTGCCCGCTGCCACACAGCTGTCACCTGTGTGGTATGCCACTGGGCAGCGGATGCAGCGCATCAGGCGGCCTGTGGACAGAGGTGAAAGACCCAGATTAAGATAACAACAACACAATTTTAAGTAATGTAGATAATGTTTAGTCCCTGGATGTCGCACAACACTCCACATCGTATTCCCCCCGAGCCATGTCTATAAGGCCACAATCATTCTCACCTTTACTGGCACGCTGTAGGTCTTTCTCCAAGCAACAGGTAGAGCAGCTGTGCTGCGGGCAGCAAAACCCCCCACCTGGACTGCTAGTGGTGCCCGGGAGTTTACGTACACAGTCCTCATGGTAGAAACAGCCACATCCTACCACAGAGCAGCGAGTCACCTCCGATCCTGAAGCTTTACAGCTAAAACAAGGATGATTACCTATGGGGAGAGAGAGATAGAGAGCTAAATAGAGCCACATGGTAGAATAATACATCTAAAACTGCCAGTTCAATTGTTGCATTGTGAATATGCGCTGTTGTGGATATTTTGAGGGTACTATGATCATGTCTCACCGTTCTTACACTCCAGACAAGTGAACTTGCCATCGGGAAGAGACGCCATGCCCAGACACTCAAGGTGAAACTGCCTGTTGCAGTCGCCTTCACACACCACCAAACCGTCACCATACGCCTCACAGATCTACACAAACACATACAACAATCAAAACCACATAGAGACATTCGTATATGTGTAGTCATTAATGAGATGTTGAGAGTGTGGCAGCGGTGCAGCAGTCACCTGGCATACGATGTCTCTCTTGCCAGTGCTGCTGCTGCCCTGACGGGACAGACTGGAGTCCACTGACTGAGTGTCTGAAGCATCTGCGTCTGCTGCTGCAGGGCTATCCAGACTCTTTCCAAACAAACCCTGGACATGAGAGAGAGGGGGGGTAGAAAAAAGAAGAAAGATTAAAGCTCACAACCACATTAGCGACATAGTATTAAAATCTTGCAACAGAATCTCACGATTTGCAATTTGTTAGACAGTGTCAATTGAACCCCCCATACTAGAGCTGTTTCCTACAACTAACAATTAGCTCTTTGCTAAATCCCACTACAAAATGCGATGCAAATCCAAATGCTATTTTGCATACTGAATTGTTTAACATACTAGGACCTTACCCGTTGTGAATATATTCAACAACTAATGTACAGTGTAAATATATGAGCAACAAATAATGTACAGTGTAAAGTGAATTAGCAGATCATAACAGTGTAGGTGAATTAAAGTGAATTAATAGATTATACCAATCATGTAAGTATGGAATTGCTTTGATGCAGGGGTTTTCAACCTTTTTGACTCCAGGGACCACTATTTATTCAGCATTTGAGCCACGGACCACCATTTGATGACATTTTAGCCCCAAAGTCCTAAAACTAAAGAATTCTTTTGGTTTTGTTCACAATTCCAGCCTGGATTTCCCAAACCAAACAGTGTAGACTTAAATAGTGCTAATTCAGATGAATATTTTAACTCTTGAGAGTATGAAATGAAACCCAATTGACCCGCAAGGGTCCATTTGGTTTAATTTTTACATTGTCAAGAGTTACATCTGGTTAACCAACTTTCCATCATTTAGCCTGGGGACCACCTGGAACCCTCTCAAGGACCACTGGTGGTCCCCGGACCGCTGGTTGAAAAACCCTGCTTTAATGTGTAGTTGTGGGTAGGCTATACTTTAGGGAAAACAGTTGTAGCAAAGCAAGGGTGCCATGCAGGAACGTGTGGTGAAAAATCGGATAAAGTAGCTGTTTCTGTGGACATATGAAGCCAGTGGCAAGGGGTTTAGAAAGTGAAGGGGGGTCGTAATAACTGTGTTTGTGTGCGTGCGTGTGCATGCGTGTCTACGCCCGAATCAAGAAGACGCACAGTGTAACCTTATTTGTGTTACAGTTGCCTAGATCTCATAGATATATATAAGAAAAACTAATATCAATGCATAACGCATCGGGCAGGGGGAAGCTGCAGCTGGAAGCAATCCCTGTGTACTTGGCAGACACACACGCATCGCAAAATGTGCATGTCCCTGCTGTTGTAGAACTCAACATCATAATATGAAAACAGCGGTCGTGTGAGATTGTAGATGGGCCGTTTTCGTTTGCGAGGTGGCCAGGGAAAGAAATGCGCCTGCTGTCGTTTCCATGACGCAAGAGTTGTGTTACCCTCCGTTATCATCATTTTGGGGCTGCTGCTCTGGCCACTTGAACGTGCGAGTGAAAAGCGACATGGAAAAGAAACATTACTGTCTTGCAATTAGAATGCGCGTATAGTGTCCGCCTTGCTTGCTTCCTGGCGTACCGTAAATCCACATTGTGCCAGCGTTCTCCTCCTCCGACAACACCACTCCCCCGGCAACAACTCCGCATGACAGTGGGGTTACACTGAGAACGGTGCCCGTGATGTGATGTGTGACGTTAGGGGGCGTTCGGACGTTGCCGTGTTAAGTCGATGGGGAAAAAGTCACCGAAAATAGTCCATCCAAAAGCTATATGGTTAATATGCTCCATGTTTGATTGGTGACGTTTGCCTTGTGAGGCATGAAGAACTTTCATGCCTCTGCATATGCTGTGCAGTGTTTACCAACCCACCTGGGAATCATTTAGGCCCCTGGAGTCAGAGTCAGAGGTATCTCTATACTGAGATGAAGCCATCTCCACATCTGTTGACGCCCTACTCCGCTTCTTCAGAGGCTTGCACGCATCCGAGATCTCACTGGCCCCTGATCATTAGTCAAAGGATGACAAAAGAAATACAATCATGCACGTTTCAGAGATAACTATACACACATAGAATGTCATTCTACATTATTATTACTATTTATTACATGGCTTGAATGAATGCTCCAATCAGAAGCCAGCGTTCTGGTCATGTGAGCGGTCAAATATTACACTATAATCACCGCTCCACTCTATATTGGACCGCTGCATAATCAAGGTCCCCAAAGTGCAAACAGCTGTGTTCATATCAATCCGCGCTGCGCTTCTGCATTTAGTTCCAGCACGCCGTTAGCGGGTCCATTTGGTTAGCTACGTATTTGGTTGTTTACATGCCGTTGCCGTCACCCTCTCAAGGACCACTGGTGGTCCTCGGACCACTGGTTGAAAACCACGGTGCGCTTCCCGCTTCCGCATTTAATTCCAGCACGCCGTTAGCGGGTCCATTTGGTTAGCTACGTATTTGGTTGTTTACATGCCGTTGCCGTCACCCTCTCAAGGACCACTGGTGGTCCTCGGACCACTGGTTGAAAACCACTGACGTAAGCCATGTAAAAAGCGGGATAACACCCTTCGAACGGGTGATTTGTTTCCTAACTAAGTAAACTAACTGACCTCGGCTGCGCCTCGGTCAGTTAATAGGATACAAATCACCGGTTCGTCGGGTGTTATCCCTTACATAACTAACCATACTAAGCATTTCATGAACATTCAGCAAACAATAGGCAAACATTTACCGAATACAGCAAAGCTACAAGCTCACAAAATGTTGTAATTTGACAGCTTGTAGATTTAAATATACAGTATAATAGTAGTTAGAAGAACAATGATCTTTGAACAATCACCTTTCTGTGAGCCTGTCCTCAACATTGTCTCAGGTGCCATCTCAGCCTGTGATGAGATTGTTAGAGTGATTTAGAGTGATTCCAGTGTCACAAAAGTCATTATTTTCTGTGAACTACACGGGAGTAACTGGTAGTAAAGCAAACATTTGGAAAGTTCAGGATTTGCTCCAATGCAAGTTAATTTACTGACCAATATTGTATCAAATTATACTGATGACCCAATAACGGTACCTGCTCCTTTTTGGTTTTCTTCTTAGGGACAGGGTCATTGCCTCTCTCTGACTCAGACCTGCTCCTGACCGACCGCCGCTGCTGTTTCCGCTCCTGAGAACCTGAAAACAAAGAGCATGCATGTGTGCGAGAAGTGAAAGGTCGTCCACCAACAAGTCTAATGTTCAACAGTCCACTATGCCATGAACCTGCATCTCCCTACTTGGCGAACTGCTGTGGTGAGAGCCAGGAGAGGAGGTAGGCTGTGTGCCTCCTTCCTCGCTGCGGCGACTGGCTGGGGAACCTAGTCTCCTCTCCTCCGCTTCCTCCTCAGCCTCAACTTCGTCTCCATCTTCCTCTTCCTCTGGGCTGGCCTCAGGTTTAACTCCACATTCCTGCTGTGTAAAAACAAAGAGTAAAGACCATCCTCATATCAATGCTGTTGCAATGTGTACATACAGTACATGGTATCCAACACCATCTTGAAATGTCAACCATAGCCTGGCTTGGCTCACACCTACCTCAGGTGAGCAGTATCCTAGGTCTGGCTGCTTGGTCTCTCCCTCTGCCCTCTCTGTCCTCTCCTCCTCTTTTTCCCTTTTCGGTGATGGGACAACTCTCTTCTGCAGGAGAGGCCAGTCACACTTGGTGATCTCCACATTCAGTTTTTTCATTGTGATGGAGAGAGGAAGCAGCTTTCTGGCTGCAGCCGTTTTCCAGGCCCTGACTGGGGGTGGAGACTCCTGCCGCCCCCTCGATTCTGAGTCGGCTTCCTGGCTGGGGGAGCTAGCACGGCCGGTGTCTCCCCTCTGGTTCTTCTCACCATCCGGGCTCTGGGGATGAGCAGGGTCGCTGGCATTGGGGAGGCTGCACTGTCTTCTGGGTAGCTGTCTACGTGGCTGCTGTTCTCTGTTTGGTGACACAATCCTGGCGTTTTCCTTCTTGCCAGCTGAGCTGGCGCTGCTAGAGCGCTGTTGCCGAGCCGCCGGAACACGCCTGTCAGTCCGACTGCCAGTCTTCTTGGTGGGAGGGGGCTCATTGGGGTCTGGGTCGACATAGATGAAGGTGTAGTTGTCAATGCGTTCCTGCCGTGTCATCAAGAAAGCATCCTCGGCATGGCCCACGCCCACCTCCCACTGGGCACGCTCTTTCTGAGGGATGGGCTTCTGCAACTGGGGTAGAAAGTAGGCATTAGACGCACAATAGAGCTGGTGAATATCTTGTAAAAGATCACGTGTGATTGTTGATAGAGTCTTGCATCAGGTTTGAAGAGCTTTCCACTTTATCTTATTTTTGGTGGTGATCACAGTACCGTAATTTCCGGGTTATAAAGCGCACCTGAATATAGGCCGCATCGGCCAAATTTAGCGAAAAAATCAATTGTGTACATATACAAGACGCACTGGCCTATTAGCCGTGGGTGTTTTAATGCTTAATTACCATATGTAAGGGTTCTTGCACAGATGAGATTGTCGGCAACGAAATGCTGTTTGAGAAAGCATCCTTTTTATTATTTAGACGACTACAGAACTGCACGTGCTGTATGTAATTAACGCTAGAGCCATAGACCAGGGACGGATCTAGGCATAGACATGGGGGGGGGATGCCCTCTAGACGCCCTGACTGCCCCACCAAACATGACGGAATGCAAACAATGAAAACTTCAAAAATATTTCAAATCAAATCCTTATAGCGGTAGTTAAACATTGACTAACTACTATTGTGGCACCACTAAACCAACTGCCATTTTCGGCTGCCCCCCCGATTGAGAAATATTACATCCAGGCCTGGCCAGTGGCCATAGAGTGTAGCCGGAGATACGCAAACTCCGATCACTTCATGAAACCAAATGAGCGCTTGCGGGTCCATTTGGTTCATGAAAAAAGGTAGCCTAGCGTACATCTGGTTAACCAACTGTAGCTGGGGACCACCAGAAATCCTCTCAATGTTTAAGACGCTTGACGAGGCGTCTTTATTGCCGCCTCCACGGAACCCTCCTCCTGCTCGCGCGCTGCTGCTGCTGCTGCTGCTGCCAGCCTTTCTAAACCCGTTCGTGGATGTTTTGACACTTTTCCACGCAGTCAGGATCCACTGGCAGACTTGAGAAAAAGTTGCTTTCAGCATGTTGCTCGCGCTGGTGGTCCGCGGCTCCGCGCGCTGGCGTTCCGAGGAGCTGGTGTCTCCGCCGCACTGGCGTTCCGAGGAGCTGGTGTCTCCGCCGCGCTGGCGTTCCTCGCGTTGGTCCGCCGTCTAACCATTGATTCATTGATCCCAAGGCTACGTACAGCAGATCGATTTCCTTATTTTTCAACCAGCTCGACTGACTTTAGCTGCGTTATATGCACTTCTTCGTTTGCTTTCCATGATGCATTTAGTAGTGTCTGTCTTAGCGAACTGCCTGTGCCCTGTCCCCCTACATTTCCTGCTCGGGCCGGCTTAAAGTTGGGGTGCATACCGTGCATTTAGACTTAGAACGCCCTATAGTGTTTGTTAGCCGTAAACATCCATACATTGGCCGCACCACTGAATAAGCCGCAGGGTCCAAAGCACGGGAAAAAAGTCGCGGCTTATAAGGCGGAAAGTACGGTATTACAGATGTTTTCTGTGACTCATTGAGCTTAGCTTTTAAATTTGCCTCAAGCTTGGCATGCCATCAAAGACTAGCTACTATGTAAAGATTGTCCCAGAGATAGAGACAGGGTATCCCTTTCTCTACAGCTTTCACACAGAGCAACTTTGTTTTTTTGTTGTGTGTACTGTAGCTTAAACAAACTTGGATGTGCAGGACCTTTTATGTATGATCACTTTGTGTGGTGAAACCTGCACTTCACCTTTGCTGGATCACTACTACCGTACTAGTGTGGTTGATGCTTACTTATTGTGCTATTCAGTGCTATTATTTACCGTACTTAAGTAGCAGTGCTACTATATAGCACTGTTCTTTATTTTAGTGAGAATCTCTGCAGCTTATTTCACAAATAACTTCCATCCATTAATTAATATTCTTCAACAGCTTATCTTGTGTGTAGGGTCGCGGAGGTAACAGTTCCAGATATTTTCAGTGTGGAATCCTCCCATCTGGTTCTTGCTCTGCCACAGGGTCTCTTCCCAGTGGGACATGCAGCAAGGACCTCACTAAATGCCCAGACCACCTTCTGGTCCAATCAGCGATTCTACAAGTCTCTCAAGTAACATATCCCTGTAACGGTAAGCTAGAGTCTGGCCACACATTCGCAATCTTATTTGGTCATGTCAGTCGAACCAAACTGACATTGGTTGTTCTGGTGTAGTATGCAGCTACCTTGACATGGAAACCAGCGGATTCGAAGGGTACGGAAACAGCTTGTCTTATTACTGCTCAACATGGGCTCTTTATTTAGTATTTCAAACTTTCTAAAACATTTGACTGTTGAGCAGCAATATGTTTTTATATTACTGAATCCTACAGCATGGGTATTCTTCATGCCTTCTCTAAATATGATATTTGTAACCTGCAATTAAGTGATTGTATATACACCTTATGTTTTTCAGCAAGGTTTGAAGTCTTGCGCAGTGTCTCATTTTGCAACTCCTCGAACTGGTGCTCTCCCTGGTACATGACGATCCTCTTCTCGTGGATCCATGCTCGCTCAGCCACACTGCCAAAAAACTGGACATGATACTCCCGATGACCTAAACAGACCAGAAGGAAAATCAGGAAAACACACTTTACATGCATAGTAAAATCTAAAGTGTTAATTTATCTCAGACTTGCATTTACGCTGTGTTTTTTTATTGTACGTGTGGACATACAATACAACATTTACGTGAATTTACTATATCTGAAACAAGACTAAATGCAAATATGTACTGAGTTTTTGTTCAACCTCTATTCACCAGGTGTGGCCAATTATTAAAGGGGTACTCCACTTTCAAAAAAACTTTTGGTCATTTTATGGTCTACTCAGCCTCATGTGAACACACCAGACAATTTATAAGTTACTCCCTTTCAGTATTTAGATATTTGATGTTCATTAGTCTGCCGGAACGTCCTTCCTATACAAACCCATTATAACTTAAAACTCCATTTTGACCATGACAGATTATTCGAAAACAACCCATCTTTTTTCTGGTGACTGATATTGTCCTCCTAATACGTGAGAGGGCCGTGGAATTGCATCTACAGTTTTCATTTATTTTTAAAATATTGTTTTGGAAAATGTAGCCGCCTCCATATTTGGGTCGGCCTACCCAAATGAATAAAACAATATTTTAAAACTAAATAAAAACTAAATGAAATTCCACAGCCCTCTCACGTATTAGGAGGACAATATCAGTCACCAGAAAAAAGATTGGTTGTTTTCGAATAATCTGTCATGGTTAAAATGGAGTTTTAAGTTATAATGGGTTTGTATAGGAAGGACGTTCCGGCAGACTAATGAACATCAAATATCTAAATACTGAAAGGGAGTAACTTATAAACTGTCTGGTGTGTTCACATGAGGCTGAGTAAACCATAAAATGACCAAAAGTTTTTTTGAAAGTGGAGTACCCCTTAAGTCAAACAGTATATAGAGATGTCACTTCCTAGTCTATTACTATTATCCTGACAATATCCTATTCTCCTTATCACGTGGCAAGCCTTATTTCCTAACATGTGTACTTCTCTACAAGGTTGTATGCATGCAGAATTGCAGACCGTTACCTCTGGTGTTGATGCGTGTGTGGACTTTCATCTGGGGGTCTGACGAAATCATGCAGGGCCACCAGGGGAATGTGCCCACCTTGGACCACACCAGATCTCCAATCACAAACTCCTTACAGAAGCCTGTCTCCTGGATTACTGAAGGGTGTTGAACTTTTGAGACCTAAAGGATAGAGTTATGGATGTCATGAGTATTATTATGATACTGTAAAACAAACTAGATAGTCTTTAGTCCCCCACCAATGATAAATAACTGCATATACTGTATCATCATCATGCTGGTGAAAGTACTGCTCACTTCACACAAGTATGAGGTTTTATTTTACATGGAATTGAGTCAAAGATTCTCTTGCCTTTGGTGTTTTTGGCTCAGCTTTGATAACAGTTTTCTGAAGCGTGCTTTTTTGAGTCGTCTCCCTCTGAGCCACAGGTAGTTCTCTGGGTTGGGGCTGGATGTGGGTGTCCTCTACCTGGTCCGTGGAACCTCCCAGTGTTTGCCCCAGCTCCAAAGCCTGTTTTTGGGCCTGCCCTTGCAATCGCACACTCTTTTTCCTCTTCTCCTTCTTCCTCTCATGTCTGCGCTGTACCTGTGTGGCCTCTGTCCTTTGAGACTCCTAAAGATTTTTTAAAAGAAAATTGGTTTGTGAGAAATTACACAAACCCTCTGTAGTTTTCAATGACAACTTCACTTATTTAATCATTTATGCCTATAACTTGGACATGTGTACACTACCTGCATCTCCTGTAGCAAATCCCCACATAGAGCAGATTCAAAAAGCTCTTTTCCATTCTGATAGGTCTTTATGATCTTGAGCTTAATTTCCGGAGAGCTGGTTTTCTTCAGAACACTGCTCGGCACAGCGGATGGGGCATGAGCTGGCTGAGAAGAGGGGGTACTGTCCAATAATGAAGGGGGAGGGGTGGAGGAGGGCAGGAGTAACGGGGGAGGTGGTGGAAGTGTATGGGTCATAATGTGTGGCGTTTGGGCAAGGGAGGACATTGGCGGTGGGCTTTGGGGGTGAATGTGTGGGTGCGTATGCGGATGAGGCTGTAGATGAGGTGGGTTTGAGTGGTAGTGGTGCGCATGATGGTGAAGAGAGTGATGGTGGAGGTGTGGGTGGTGCGAGGGGAGGGGAGGGGACACAGGCGACAGGGGCCTGTCATGGAGGCCTGGGCCTCTCAGCACCGTGTTCTCTCCTGGCATGAGGCCGTGGTCTCCGTAGCTCCGTATGGTGCCGTAGCCATTTGCGGAGCCGTTGGGGTACTGAGAGTACATGGAGAACTTGTTCTGAGGCTCATAGAGGCCCAGGCCCGGAGGGTAACCATTGGAGACATGCGGCATGTCCTCCGAGGCAGAAGGTGGGTATGAGAACTCTGCATCCAGGGCAGCATCGTAGGAGGGCCCTCCATCCTCACCCGGATCACTACCGGTGTCGTAGCTGCTGCCCTCCTGCCGGATGTTGGCTGAGTCAATGAGCTGAGGGGGTTGCTGAATTGTATTTCCCATGATCCCTTGCATGAAAGAGAAGGAGAAATCCATTGTTGTGCTCCTGCATCCTTAACTGTGTTTTTCTCTGGCTGGACCTGCAGAATGAGTGATAAACAACTAACTGAAAACAAAAGCAAAAGCACCATACTCCCAACATCAAAGATCAACACTGTATGTATAATTCTATAAATCAAGGCAAGCACATCTACACATTTATGTTGTGTAATGCATCATGTAATATCATCACAAACAATATTAATTGTAAGACGTTACTCATTGAATGCCGGGTATTACATTTTTATGCACCACTTCATCTGCATCAAACTCCCAGGATACTGTAGGTCTGGGCTTCAGGTCTGTTACTACTATTTTTCATTTTAAAACACAAGTTGTTTTGTCTTTTCTTTTAATCTGCAATGTAACTGTATTTGTTATCTTTCCCTTTTTTGTTTCATGATTCCTGATGTAATTTCATAGTTATATAATTGTGTTTCCTTTGCTTGGTGACCTTGTTGCTGAAATGCTTGCCTATCATGTGCAATTGTCCCCAGTCCATAGTTAAAACAACTGTGGTCTCCTGTTAATACCGTACTTGTCATTGAACATGTAAGAACAATGTGCCAATCAGTCATTTGTGGCTCAAAGAGCTGTGTCAGTTAAATGCCTACTCAAAATTGGGAGCAAAGGGGTCTCCCTCAATATTTATCTTCATCAATCACAGTAATAACATCATATAACCATTATTACTTGATTAATTTAATACACACTGGAAACAATGGAATGTGTGATCATTTTTAGCATAATTGTCATTTGCAAACTGTGTGTGTGTGTGTGTGTGTGTGTGTGTGTGTGTGTGTGTGTGTGTGTGTGTGTGTGTGTGTGTGTGTGTGTGTGTGTGTGTGTGTGTGTTTAACTATTCAATCAGTTGTTTCGGGACTCAAATTTGCTGCTGGGTGGATAATACAGCATCATACAAGTGTCATTTTTTCTTATTTTCCCACAAATCTACTATCGATATATGTCAACAGATCGGCTGAGTAGGTGCAGTGGTCTTTGGCATTCTTTGAGTTGGGTCAGAATTATTCCGTGAGAGCCATTAAGATCCTCGTTTTAAACGTGTAAATACCATGTCAATACTATAGTCCCTTTGATCGCAATGCTACTGAGCAGACCCATGCAGGGGCAGCAGGCTGCCCTCCTTCCACACGACGATTGTAAACATCAATGGTGTCAACCTATTGCACCAATGTCTTCGTGCGTTTTGGATATCTATGCATAGCTTCACAATCATTGACACACATTTTACATGTGTTGTTGTTACGTTTGGAAAATGACTGCGCAGACAAAAATATTTCACTGGAACTGATAGCTATAGCAAACAGCTACCCGTTTTGTTTTAAATAAAAATATATAAATATATTTGCATCTTCTTTAAAAACATGTATGTTATGTTCTTGATACATGGCACATGGCGACATGTTGCAGATGTGCGGTGTGTGTGTGTGTGTGTATATATATAAGGCAGGAAACAAGATGAAAAAGGGCAGCTAACATTAGCTATGCTACATTGACAATATGGCTGCCTTTATCCCTTTAAATCAAATTTGTCTAGCGTTATTATTATACCTCCATGAATGCTTTTGGAAAAGGAACTCGGAATGTTAAAAGAACAAGCAACGACTACGCGGCCTTTCACTCGTCTACATGCAGCAATGCAACGATAAACACGCTTATCTCTAGAGAGAAAGCAAAAAAACGGAGCAGCACACAGTAAAAGATGCTGTTAAATAAAAATGTCAATATACCTTCAGTGTGTCCCATTCTAAACACATACACCAGGATACGTTTCCGCGTGCAATCTGTAAAAAGTGTAAAAAATAAAATAAAAAATAAAAATTAAATAAAGATCGCAGATTATATTGACCGCAGGCCTCTTCGTTTTAACGCTATTCTGAATAGATGTGAGCAAGGGGTGGGTGGGGGGTTAACGTAACTGATCGCTACCCAATCCCATTGCCTGCCTCAGTCTTCTTCAATCTGCAGGAGCTAAAAAGCTAGAGGAGCATTTTGGTAGAATCTTTGATCCAGGAGAGGAATGTCCAAACTCTCGCCCCAGTCTATCTAGTATCTGTATATCCACCCCAGACTCTGTACTAGTCTATTATTAAAAACAATCTAGCTTCCTCTTCCTCCAGCTAACAAAAGCACCCTAGCTGGCTGCTGCTCCCCTACTACGGGGCCTTGTACTCCGCTCAGCGCCAAATCACAAGCAGCCGATTGGACTGTAGGTGGAGGGGGTCCTCTTCATCAGATCCACCATAACGGGTGGGTTTTTTAGCTCATCGTTATCAAACAAAAAACAAAACAAGTATTCGTACTATTTAAAATAATATGGTGAACCAGCTGCCATAGAAGGGCAGCATTTGAAGCGTCTTGCTAATTTGCTATAATGCAATAAAAATCGGGGCTGTCCAAACAATCGGAAGATATGAATTTAATGAAGGAAATATTATTAAATAATACAGATATGGCATCAATTGCCATGTGATCGTGAATGTTGCAAATAATCAACCGTTGCAAGAGGACTGTCTCTCTTGACAAAATGACTCTTAATCTTAGATCGGTCAAAGATAGATAGATCTAAAAGTCAGACATCAAGGAGTTGCTTCAATGGCTTTTTGGAGATCTGCTCTTTTTGACGATCGACACCGTCGTACCATGGAGCGGAAACACGGACGGATGCAGCAGCAGAGCCTTTTTAGAGCATAAACAGAGTTACGCAAACTACGTTCACTTCATGGGGTCAGTCTAATGGCGGCACTTCTACAAAGACTTTATTGAGACTGGGACCGGTCCTGGTCCCATCCTCAAAGTAGGCAGACATGCATTTGACCCAGGCAACATCCAAGGCAACATCCAAGATCTTAAAGTTAAATATCTTTATTTTAGATTGTTTTAGTAATAGCACAATTTAAACATTACAGAGAATTTAGTTGTCAGTCTGTTGTACAATACTTTGGCTAGCCCCGTTCGTGACACTCTCATCTCGCTGGCGATGCTGACTACAGCTAGTCAGCATCGCCAGCGAGATGAAAGTGTCACGAACGGGGCTGCACACCTTTTCTTGGCATGTTGGCTGTTGCACACCTGCCTAAAATAGTTATGTCCCTATTCAGGCTGCATGATGAACAGTGCTCGAGCGCCAGTTTTCTGACCCCTCAATATCGCAACGCTTCCTCTAAATGGCACTGGGATTGGAGCTGGGGCCTGGCCTAATGGGCCTGGGTGGGGGCGGTTGTGTTCTGGACTGTGATTGGCAGGTTGGAGGTGGGTTCTAGGCTGTAATTGGTTCCCGTCACCCGACGAGGCCGACGTAAGCCCACCCCTCGTGCTCTGTGCGCCAACAACATTCACGCATGTTCACTGTGACCTTTCAGTGCAGGCTGAGCTGCACCGAATGGCACCGTGACGACGCATCTAGAACAGTCTTCTTAAAAAAGCACATAAAACCCACAAGGAAAACGCTTTGTAAAATGGATTCGACTACGATCGCGGCCGCGCTTTTTGTTTTTCATCGCGCGACATTAATCGACCGATTGGTTTGAATGGATTATTTTGCTCATTTTCACCGAGAAGCCTTCTTGCTACGCCCAGTCGGCAGCAGCAGCCATAGTTTGGACATTGACGTTGGAGGTAAGGTTCCGTCGTCACCAGACACCATTTTCCGCTGCGCTATACTGTACGAACTGCTAACCGGCTATGCTAGAGCACATCGGGTACGCTTTTTGCCTTGAATGTGGCTGGTGGTGGTGTATACTAATGTTGCCACAGAGTTTATATATAAGTATCTAAAATGATAACAATATTCTCCGTCTGGCATCCAGTGTGCTCTTGGCCAAGTGTTCATTCATAGCCCCTGATGTCAGAGGTTATATACTGTATCTTACTGTATTATATACTGTAAGCTCTTTGACACGTGATCTTTCATAATCAAAGGCAAAGAACATAACATTTAAATCGAAAATATTCAATCAAACGTCGAACTTCTTAACGTCTTGTAAAATGTTGAGTGGGTTTTTTGTTGATTGTTGTGCGATAATAAAATAGGCTCTATGAAAAGTTAAACGGTCCCGCGTTGCCACGATAGGTTACTAATAAACAGACGGGCTCGCTAATGACATTTGCCTGTTTATGTTGACGGATGACGGCCACGTGACGATAAGACAGACGATGTAACTTGTGTGGTGATGTAAGGTTTGGTTAGAGCCAGGAGGCTGAGTCACCACGCCTGTCTCAACTCTGCCATGTTGCCGACCAAAACAAACACCTCGCCAGACAGACTGCTGTTGAATCAAGCAAGTTCCTTGCATGTCATTTTTATAGTTAACAATGCTGTGTGATTTGTGCTTTAACGCTTTAACAGGATACCCCACTCTGCCTCTGCTATGGCCGTTTTTAACGCCCAGGTACTTCTGGCTGTCACGAGATCCAGGTAAGAGATTGTACCAGCAGTTACATATTTATATTGCAGTGGTTTTCAACCATTTTGGTGCCAGGGGAGGGCTCACTATTTTTTCTGCATTTTAGCCACGGACCACCATGTGATGTTGAGCTTAGTCTCTCGGACCCAAAACTAAGGATTTTCAACTTTGTGTCCACAATTTAGGAGAGATTCTTCTACATGTTCTAGTTGTGTAGATTCTTGAAAATGTAAAATTATTTCAAATGTTACTAAATAATTTAACTCCTGAGTGCATAAAATGGTATTTTGGTATCCATTTTATGATCTCAAGAGTTACAGATCTATAAGGGTCCATTTGGTTACCAACTGTCCATCATTTAGGTGGACAGTGGTCCCTGGAATCCTCTCAGGGACCACTGGTGGTCTCCGGACCACCTGTTGAAAACACCTGCTTTATTGTATTGACAAAGGCAGACATCACTAGAACTGCATTGAAGAAACTCACGATAACTAAACACAGTCACAGACACTCTGACTCATGTAGTGAGACCAGATACGTATTACTTCTAGTGGCACAATGCATTTTGGGGTCAGTGACTGATCAGTGACATTTCAAGGTGGGTTGTTTGCATCTCAATAATGGTTTACAATCAGGCTGACAAAGACAAATGCAAAGACTTGCCATTGTCCAATCGCTGGGAGACAGATGGGTGTAGTTAAAGGCTAACAACATCCTTTTTACACAATGCAAGTTGACTACTGACAGGCATGCCATGTATTGATGCGAGATTAGTGAATATGCTAAATGTTGAAACATCTGGCCACTACAGCAGCAATACCCTTCCACAAAAAACAAGACACATCTGTTTAAGTGCCACTTAGTATCAATATTAATAACCCTGAGTTGTATAGTTTAACTATTAGCTCAAGGAAATCAAGTTTCTGAGTCTCCACTAAATGTCATTATCAGTGATGTAAATGTCATTATCAGTGACTATGACTAGTGGCCAGTTGTTTTTACATATTAGACATATCTTATTGCAACCTCAGAAGCCTCAAGTAATGTTTTTTCTCTTTTTTCTTTTCACTGTCAACAGGGGGCCGTATTTGCTGTCCAAGAAACACAGCTGTTCGTCTCTCTCTTCCAAAGTCTACCTACACATAGAACGTACCGGGCATTTGTCCCCCCTATACACAGCCCGGAACTCGCATATCAGTCACCCACACCATTGCCTCAGGACCCCCACCTGTCGGACTCGTAGCTCCTTGCTGGCCAGGTCGTTACACAACTCAACCGTTTGGTTCCAGGACACAAAGCAAGACAGTAAAGCATCTGCAACTGAAGCCCAGGATGACCATAAAGGTTCAAAGAAAGAACCCATCACCCCTTCAACTCCCACTCAACCCCCATCTACTCCCACCTCACCACCTGTTGCTGCTGCGGCAGCACCACTGCCTCCAGCTCAGAAGGTGGCAGTGGTGAAAAAATCTCTCTATGTGAGGATTGTGGATGAAATGAAACACTACTACAACGGCTTTCGGCTCCTGGGCATTGACACTAAGATTGCCTGCCGGATGGGATGGAGGCTCTTGCACGGACAAATTCTCACGCGCAGGGAGAGGAGGAGGGTAAGAGAACTGGAGGTTGTGTTGCATTTGGCCATAATTAGTTAGGGTTAAGTAGATTTTCCTCATCCTCCTATGAGCATAGCGGCAAGGCCAGGCCCATGCATGTTGATCAGTTATGCAATGCTCGGAAGTCAATGGAATGCAAGCTATCCTGGAAAATGTTCTGTACTTTTCTGCCCTCTACTTATCTCTTGTCTTTATGCTGCCCTCAGGCTCACAAGTCACTGTCTAGCCTAGTAGTCTACCGGTACTCATTTGCATTGTTGAATGATTTTTAGTAGAAGCAGCTGTACAGGTTACTTGGTCGGTTTGATTGTTAGTAAATCAATTCGATGCATTTTATGGCAGAGGGCTGGCTGGGATGGCATGACTATTCTTCTAAACATATTTGTATGTTGGTGTGTTGAGTTTCTGACAGAACCTATGGTCACTGTGTCATGGCACCTGACCTGTCAGCCTATATTAAACCCCAGGTGTATGTGTATCACATTATGTACTTGTGAGGTCCTGGCAGCTAAGCTGAGTTGACTCAGGCATACATTGTGCCATGCACTTGCAGGGCGTAAGTTTACGATTGTGCTGTACAACGTACTTGATGACTTACAGCTTTTACAGCAAAAGACAGCTTTCATGTTTCTAACAATTGTTTACCACACTAGTATTTGGTAGCAGGTAATTCTGTTCCACATGTACTTGTGAAGTTCATACAGTGATGTAGTTGACTATTCTATCAGAAAGAATTAACTATTTTCTCTGACATGACTGTACAACGTACTTGATAACTCGTTAAGCTGAAGGCTTATCAACAGCATGCATGTTTTGAACAACCATCTCAAACCCTATTCAATCTAAAGTGTTATTTGTTCTTAATTCAAATGATATGGTATTGTATATATGTGTATATATGTATTTTATATATACAGTATTTATTCTTGTAGTACTCATTTCCACAGCTTCAGACAGCACATAGCTTAATAGCCTAGCATGTTGCTATCTTTTGTTTTGTCTAGTTCAGTTTATTATGTTCAGTGACAGTTCAAACTTTATGGCCCACCCAGGCCCCATGGGTGCACTGTGAACTGAATAGCATTTCACCTGGGAACACAAGTGTAAACAAAAGCAGTACAAACAATGAGGAAAGTGCAGACAGACTATAATAGTATGTAACTGGTGATAACTGGTGATAACTTTATTAAGCATTGTAACAATCAAGAATAAGGAGCAATTGCAAATTAACAGAAATTATTTTTCAGATCAAATATATTTGCTATTGAAGACCACTTACTTTTGTTTTAGTTTCAGTTTAGTTCTGCCAGTTGCTGACATTTTCTATCCCAGTAATTTCTTCTTAACCCGATGACCTACAGTGATATTCTAACTTATTTTTTACGTTTATGCTTTCAGTTTGCTTTCAAATTTAAAGCCAATATTTAACTTCATGTTTTGTTTCTCACAAATGCAACTCACAAATGCAACTTGATATATAACTATGTATCACATATTTCAAGTTTTAATTAACCAATATACCACCTAGCCTCATTTGAGCTTGCACTGCTGCATAATAATGTAGTTGTTTTGTTGTCACACTAACCAAAGCTAAACGGTAATATACTAGTGCAAAAATAATTCAGGCATTACACTATTATATTCTAGTTGTTGTAAGTGGCAGTAGCTCATCAGATCGACTGGTCAAGAATGGGAATTTAGGATTCTTCTTGGAGTAATGGATACTATCCCCAGGGGGTTGATTGGTGTCATTACTGTCATACTATCCTTTCCTGGGCTTCAGAGTAAAGACTGCTGAATATACAGTAGTAGAGTGGCCAAATAATAGCGTAACTGTTGTCTCTGATTACAGTGATGTTCCGTACCAGGAGCTTGTTCTGAAAGTCAAATCAGCTGATGTGGTCAGCTGAGATGGTTTCAGTTTTGTTCACAAAGCATAAAATAGGTCATTGTAGGCAACTCCCAGGTAGACTTTCTGGTGTTTAAACAGTTTAAACTGTTCTTCTCTCTGGTGGTTTGGTGGGACCATAGAGGAGACTGTTACCAATTTAAACACCTGCTATCCTGTCATGTTGTCAATTCAGGTGTCACATCTTACGTGGAGCTCAAAGCTCCATGTACTGTCACAATGTATTATTTATTTATCTATTATAACAAAGATATTTAATCTTTAAAGATTTTAGCCTTAACATTTTAAATTGTATTCATGTATAATTGTATATTTCTTTATCCAAATAACATGAAATCTGGATTTGACTACTGTAACTGTATATGTTTCTTTTGTAACAGAAGGTACCATTGCTAACAGATGTTTATCAGTTAACTTAGGGCACAACTGAAAATTAATTCATTAAATTGATTTAAGCTTAATTTACTGTATGATAACATTTGAGAACCACGGGCAGTCGGGCACACAGTCATCCAAGCTGTGGGACTTTTAGGAGGCCATACTGACAGCTTTGACAGGATTGGCAAGATTTCACAAATGGCTCACATTAAGTCTTGCTTGCCACGAGGAAACTGAAACATCACTGAACCAGTAATCCTGGCACCCTGATGCCGGCTACTGATGATACTCATGTCATGGCTATTTCTTTCCTCTCTTTAGCTTATGAGGACCTGTGCTGACCTCTTCCGTCTTGTGCCCTTCACACTGTTCATCATCGTTCCTTTTATGGAGTTCCTGCTCCCCGTCTTCCTCAAGCTCTTCCCAGAGATGCTTCCCTCCACCTTCGAGACAGAGTCCAAAAAGGCATGTTTACATATACTCTCTGTAATCAGCCTGAAGCATGACTGACTTCATGGCTCAAGTCTATCCCGTGCTTACATAACATAGGGAGAGGGGCGATGTACCAGTCATAGCTGAAGCAAGCAGTTGGTCACAGCCATTTGGGGCAAACACTTGGGACAATATTATCGTAACACAAATAGTGTTTAGGAAAACATTGCCTTGTCATATCAGATTTTCATGTATTCAAGAAATTTCTTTACTGCATTGTATTGCTACCATTGTAACAATACACATTGATATGATCATGATGTACCATTTATATACCTCAAATTTCATATCACATTCAATGTACTGCATTGTATTTCTTCACCTTTACAAGAGAGAACCATTTGAGTGATTTTCAACTTACCCCAACCCTGTCCCTCCCCCGTAAAGGGTTAAATCTGATCCAGTAGAAGCAGATGGTTCTTTTGTTAGGTTCATTAGTTCTGTCAGCTCTGATGTTCCCTGGTTGCTCTGGGGACACGGATAAGTGACTCCCAGATATGCCCACGTTCTGCTGGACAGCAGAGGTGTCTGGCCTTTCAGACACAAGATGAAAAGAGCACTGGTGACTGGTGACTTGTTTTGTAAGGTCATGTTGAGGGATTTTGCAAAACAATATGTTTTATTATGTGATATTATGCAATGTCAGTATTGTTACATTACGTTATTGAGATTTTTTTTTTGCTATTCCTATAAGGAAAATAAGGACCCCCCATTCTGATCAATACTCATTGTGTTTGTTTATTAACAGGAGTCTACTCATCCCCCTAGCTCTTGTTTAAACAGAAAATGCATTTTCAGGTCGGGATACCGATTTTATTCCTTAAGGAGAGAGAACTCACACATCATACAGATCAACAATTGGAACTGGAACATTCCATTTTGAGCTGACAAATGAATACTTTTTACTAATTGGCTGAAGATTGGCTGCCCAAATTAAATTAGATTTTCTATTTATTAAACATTTTAAGAGATGGTCTGGGAAGACTCCTGTTACTGAACAAACACATTATAGCAATAGCAATTACTATGACCATATAGTGCTATAATATACTATATAGACTATTAGAATGTCTATAGTGTCACGTCTTAAAAGTTTAATTCTGAGCACAGCTCAACCTGCCTCTCTCTCTCTCTGCAGGAGGAGAGGCAAAAGAAGGGTCTGGCCGCAAAACTGGAACTAGCCAAGTTTCTCCAGGAGACCATCGCAGAGATGGCCCGTAGGAATAAGGCAAAGGTCCAGACGGAGGACGAGACGCAGCGCTTCTCTACAATGGTCCAGAAGGTAAAACCAGAACGATTTGTTTTCATGTTTTGCCTTTATCATGGCCTGGATCATTAATCAGTCACTACTAGCATCTCCCAGGAAACAGCTCTCTTTGTGAAATACTGTGAAAGATATTCATTTTTCCTCAGATGCCTGATGCTTATCGCTCAGCCATTTATTAACCCACTGCCTGTGCCAGAGCTAACAGTTGCTGCTCTGCTCAGGCAAAGATTCAAAGGTCAAATATCCTTGCTGTTGGGAGGAAACCTAACCTAACACTTTTTGTAAATCAGTGCTATTGTACACCATTTACGTCTGGGTGTTGGTTAAAATCCTAATGAGTAAACATAGAATACCAGGGATTAAAGTTCTCAGTACTGGGTACTAATTTCAGTCCTGAGGATTTCACAGGGGTCATTTAATTAGCTCAGTGCTTATTTGCAAAAGACCATTTTCAGTCCCAAGATTTTTTTTACTTTAATCCTTGGGATACGCACATCGACTGGGTGCTGGGCTAAAATAGACTTCAGCAGATAAGAGATGGGGCCCGCACACCACTGGTACAAAAAGATCTTTATTATCAGTAAGACAACATTTTGATCATCAAGATCTTCATCAGGTCATGATGACCATGACCTGATGAAGATCTTGACAATCGAAACGTAGATGATGTGTGGTACAACTTCACATGCTCTCACTTCCTGCTTACTTTGGACAGCGTTTGACCGGTTTGAGCCCACCTTTCTTCTTAAAGCCGTATATATACAGTAGGCTACATAGTATTTTTTTCACTGAATGCTATTGATAATGTATAGTTCATCTATACATTATGTGGAACTCCCCTTTATACCCTTCCAATCAAAGCCACCTCATTGTGTGCTCAGGTGCGTCACTCCGGGGAACAGCCTACCACCAAGGACATCGTCAAGTTCGCCAAGCTTTTTGAGGATGAGCTGACGTTGGAGCACTTGGAGCGCCCCCAGCTGGTGGCTCTGTGCAAGCTGCTGGAGCTGCAGCCCATTGGCACCAACAATCTGCTTCGCTTTCAGCTGATGATGCAGCTGAGAACTATCAAGGCGGATGATGAGGTGAGCTTTGAAGCGGTGTTGATGTCCTCTAATTGTTTTATTATCGGTAACTATTGACACTTACCCGTTTCTGTGTTTTACTCTAAGTGTGATTTATATTTGGTTGTACAATAAATGACATACATCTGTGGTCAACCAACATGCAGTATGTAGAGCCAGCATGTGTTTCACAGGTTTTTATTGAAAATACTTTTAATTGTAATTCAAAAGCAATATTTGGTTGATAAAATAATGGTTGTGAAGGTTGTGAAACAATGAGTTGTGTTCAAATGAGGAAGTGCATAGGCTTTATATTGCACAAATGCCGCAATAAAGACGACGCCCTATGGTTTCATGCTTCTACCAAACAAAGTGTACATTTGTTTTTCGGTTATCAGAAAGTCCAGTTTTACGTGTTTTTCTTTGTCTTTTTCGTGTGTTTCACTCCTCATACCTATTGTCCTAAACTGAAGGTGATTCTATTTCCACCCTGTCTGTACAGATGATCGCAGGAGAGGGTGTGGCGGCCATGAGTGTGTCAGAGCTGCAGGCAGCATGCCGTAGTCGAGGGATGAGGTCTCTGGGTCTCACCACCGACCAGCTACGTCAGCAGTTACAGCAGGTTAGGCTTTCTGCTGCATTCACTCTATAGGTGACAATTTAAAGCAACAGGCTACAAGACAGCTACAAACTGTTGCTGACGCATAAAGAACATTTACAGAAGATCAATATTAATTGGAATATTTATGTCATAGTGAAGCGTCATTTTTTTAATTTATTGCTTTAACTATTTCCACTCCGCTTCTCTCTCACCCATTCCTGCTCTGACTGTGCCATAAATAGAAGAAATACCATTAATTTTTAATGGTAACTGATAACACTACCCGTTTCATGTACACATTATGGCTTGAGTAACACAGCAGTGACTCAGCAACAATGTACTGTACCTACCACATAGATTTGGTCGCCACATACAGCATCCAAACATCAGTTCTGTAGTGTTTGCTGATATAATGAACTAGGCTTTTGTAACAAAAAAGCGTTGTTTTTTTAATTGCATGTTTTAAACCATGTATGACTGAGTATTCAAAGAGAATTTGGGATTATGTCTCTGTTTTTGTAATGTACTGTATGACTTATGTAATTGTGTTCAATGTGGTGCAAGTTGTGTAATATCCAAAAGTGGTGATCTCCAGTAAGTGGCTTCTGTGGTTCTCTCCTGGTAGTGGCTGGATCTTCATCTGAAGGAGAATGTGCCTCCATCCCTTCTGCTGCTCTCCAGGGCCATGTACCTGACGGATATCAAACCTAAAGCTCCGATCATCCCCCCTGTACCTAAACTAGAGGTTTGTTGCAGACATACTCAGAAAACGTCAACATGTACTGCCTAGTTACATCTAGTATGCTGAGGCTGTTCTACGCTGGTTCTCTAATTTGTACATTATTGTACAAATTAGAGAACCAGAGCAGCGCACATGAAAGTCCAGTGTCCCTTTCGGGCCAATGAGTAGATGGTATGCAGGTCACGGATGTTGAGTACGGTATGTTCTGGCCAGCTTGGTAAACCTATAAGTCGTACTTTGAAAAACGCCACTTCTTTCATTGTTCCTGGCTCAGCCTCTTATTTGTACCCTTAATAACATGACAATAACAAAGGCTGGTTTAGAGACTTTTGTGTTGATAATGATACACATCCTGAACATCCTGATCAGACTGCCACAATCACAATCTTCTTTCTTTTTTTGTAGAAATCTAACCCTCCTCCTGTAGAGAATACAGAAGCAAACACATCCTCTGCTTCCAGTGACAGGCTGGCCGACCCTGCGCTGGTTATCAAAGACAGGCCGGTCAGTACAGTGACTACAGTCCTTTGATGTACTGTAAAAAATCACAGCAACATTTCAAAGGGTCCACAATGCTCTTGCTCTGGTTTTATTAAATATTTTGATGTAATATGTCTGTCCAAGGTAGAGGAGGTGAGAGACAAGGCCCCTGTGCTGTCAGACAAACCTCTGTCTCCTGCTGAAGTCCTTCAGGTAAGTCTGACATTTGGCATTGGGTCCAAGGCAGGGCTTTTAATCCAGTTAGTTTCTGCCACTGCCTTTTGTGTTAACAGCTTGCTGTATTCAGGCTATACATGGAGCTAATGTCGCCACCTACTGGATCTGTTCTTCCCTGCTTCATTGCAGAAGGTAGTACAGTATCCCCGTGGGGCTTTCTGTCAGAAAGGGGGCAGGGCATGCCCTCTAAGCTTCAAATAACATCCAAAACTGTGATGAAACAGAGAGCTCACTATGTCACAACATTTAGCTCTACGATGATCGAGATCAGGTTCAAACCCCACAGTATATACTTGACACAGGGTATACTTGACACCATCCCAACAAATAGATACTCATGGGGTACCAGATCAATGAAGTACATAATTGGTTAAATACCCAAGTTGAAATTGAAGGCACTACTTTTTTGTGTCATTATATAACATATGTTATGTCTAAATAATTTCAAATCCAATCTTTAAAAAATGCATATCATTATTACAACTTTTTTGTATTTAACAAAGTTGAGATTTAAAAAGACTGCTGCTAAACTAAACTGTCACTACTTCCACAGGCCAAGGCAGCAACAGATGTGGCTCAGAAGAGCAAGATGAGTGCCAATGGTGTCTAAAGTGGGGCAGGCGTCTGGACTGGATGCAAGACGTACTTGTCCTTGGCATCTAGTGTCAACAAGGGGGTGCCAAGGCAGAAGAGACACACACTAGGTTGCCACCTGTGGACAATGAAATGACTTTCCACGGTTATTGTCCATGGCTTTCAACCGATAGAGATTTCTCTCACAGCCTTTCAAAACATCTTCTAATCCTTTCTAGGCTGGCGCGATGGGAGGCCTGTAGCTTGGCCTGGTGGTGTCCCACAACATAGGTGGCATGTCTGAGTCCAGATGCCAACACTGACCTGTGGTCCAGGGCTCTTTTTCCCCTGCTATCCATTGTCCTTTTGTAGTAAACCACCCACAAGATGTTTATTGCCAGTTTCAGCACATGTGCTTTCAGCTTGACTTCAACAGCCTCTAGTCTATCTTTACCCACAAACCTTTCCGAATCCATGCACTCCTTTCAGTTGCCACTGTACCACTACAGGTGGACAGTGTATTGTTAACCTGACGTTTCACTGGACTGGCAGGCCACTGGCTGTGGGAGGCAACTGATTTAATGTCCGTGAGGAGATGGCCAAGTCTGGTTAACTGTGTGGATGGTGTTCCCTGTGATCCAGACTCTAGAGACCATCTCCAAAATCTACTCTTGTATATTTGTAAATACCCTGTAAAGAAATCTCAGTGTCTGACATTAAAGCAGCAGCTGCTTTGTACAGTTTGCTATGCAACTCCATTACGTTCTCTTAATCTAAGCAAAAGTTCTATGAACTTAAATCTTTTCAGTTCTTATTTGTTCTTATTGTTTTGTCGTTGAAAGTGTTAGTTCAGACTAGTGGTAGTCACCTGAAGAGAGATTTTTCTGATTGTTTGTTGGACTGCAGCGTAATCTCAAGTTTTTTTGCAACAACAACACTACAGAAATCTCATCATTCTGATAACCTACTGATCTGGACTGGCTTATTTGCAATGAATGAAGTGGCATTGTGTAAGCACTAGAAGCTGTAAATGGCAAGCAAACGGGTTAATTATTTTGATTGTAAGAGAGTTCACTCCTTAATCCTTGTGAGAGTCTGCAGTGATGTGCACTGTGCAGTCTGCCTCCACTGGTAAGAAACTGAACCGACAATCTGTGTAAAATTTGCCTATTTTTTTGTATTTGAATATACAGTGTATATATTGTCTTTTAACACGACAATGCTACTCCCTTTGATTTGTGATAATTGAACAATTTGGAAGAAAAAGATATTTGGCGTTACTTGACTGCTTGTCTAATTTATTGGAGTAGCATTTTGATGCTGAGGCCACTAATGACAGTTACAAAGTTTTTTTTTTCTCCTTCTTTTTTTTTAGTTTGTAAAATATTTTGTAATATGGTTCTTGAATAACTGATAGAATGAGTATGAAAGGGCCATCTAGCCCATTTCATGAAGCATTGGCTTTGAAGGTTGTCAATTGAAGGTTTACCACAGAAACGTACTGTATGCTTGCGTGTGGTGTATGTGTGTTTGCAAATGCCTTAGCAGAATTGTTTTACATAAAGTGGATATCCCCTGCCCCAGATTCTCACAGTGGATTACATTAGATGGGGAAAAGGCTTTTTTTTTTTTTTTAAAATCTCATGACCTTTCCTAATGGAACCTCATGAACAAAGTTTATGAGACAAACTGTCAAAGGTATGGCCATTTGTTTTAAATGAATGGTAAACGGTTTTAGTTTTACTACATTTATTTTAGGATATTAGTTTCACATCCTGCCATTTCATTGTATGTGGTTTGAGAATTGGGTGCCCATTGGCTTTCATGGCAACATGTCAATAGCGCCTAGTTGCATGGATGCACTTTGACAGGTTTCTGATTTTCTTCGGTGGAATCCCACCCTTGTCTATCCTCGATTCCTCTACTGTGATCGTCATTGGCAGAGAAGTCACATTTTCTATGTCAGTCCCTGTGAAGTGGGAGGAGAGGGGTTCTGGGAACAGAAACATGTAAATGTTGACAGTGAATTAGCTCATTGTATGCTGCTCTGCTACCAAATCTAGCCAAGTCTCCCCTCAAAGCGTTGTAGAATCTATTCTAAATCAGTCTATAGCCTAAATAACCTCAGACCACTGGGCTTTCCACATAGGCTAAGCAACAGACTAAGTCAAGAAGTTGTCTTGGTACTTGGTAGAGATGGGTAAATGCTCAATTTACAACAGTTCTGTGGTTCACAGTAATCAGACCAATAAAGGCATCCTGTTTGTTGCTCTGCATATTTTGTGATGGGTTCATCTGGTTGACGGTTTTCTCACACTGCCCATTTGGTTACTGATGCAGTGCATTGCATTGGCTATGCATTGAACAATATTGTTTTATCTGCACTATTGGAAGTGATAGGCTGTAAACACTTAGTAGCTTAGGTTATTTCCATTTAAAAAAAAGGTGTCAGATAACTCATTGGCCTGTATTAAGATTAAGATAATGCATTGTACCATGTCAAATGAGTATTTGGGAGATTAAAATTAATTCACAAGAATGCTTTTACTATTGTATTGTGGCCTGTATTTTCATGTTAAGAACAATACAACTGTGTAGACAACAAATCACTACAACTATAGTCCATTCAAAATTGGGATTGATAATCTTTCTAGTTCCAGAGTGCTCTGATATGGACTACTAAATAGTACGTGATGATGGCATGTTACATGTTAGTTTAGGCTGTTCACAAAAATATGGCCCACAATGCCTCTGCTTGATGTCTGCACGGCCTGGCCGTTTTGCGACCAGCAGATGGCATCATAATACAACAGTAGGCTAGTTGAGATTTGAGGACATATCACTGTTTATATGACGAGACCAGCAGATGGTGTCGTTATTCATTCATTGGGGTCGTTCAGGCTTCAGGCATCACCACATTAAACATGCTAAAATAAGATTAATTAAATATGAAATATCTACATTCTACAATGAACATCAAACACGCGGTATTTTGGCAGGTAAACATCAGAATAACATGGCATTTAAATGTATGACAATGTAAAGGTGGCGATAATAATGGCTATTTAAAGAAATGGCATCACCTTGTGAAGGCAACTGTAATCCAGATTCCCGTAGGCCTGTCGTCTTCCACACAAACTGTTCTTATGTGCCACCATTCTTGACACACAGCCAGGCTAATTAAAACTCTACTCTTGTTTCTTTCCACTCTTGACACGTGTTGCCCTGGCAATAATTACACTACAACGTCACACCTAGCTCTGGTCCAGAGCTCCAATGCAGACTGCTTCTATGACATGAGTCTGCCTTACATTGGAGCTCTGAAACATACAATACAATGTGCCGCTGAAATCGGCGTTTGTGCTGTTTTTATTGATTTTATATGGTTTTATATTAATATTTCAACCTTGTATATTTATATTTTCACCATGCCATTCAAGAATCATAGACGCAGTGGAGACTGCTCTTAACCGCAACAAAGTTGCCGGTTCAAACCCGGGCTCTCCAGTGTTAGGCCTAGTGCTGAAGTGTTCTCCTTGAGCAAGACACTGAACCAGTAATTGCTCCAGATGCAGCATTTAACACAACATAGGCTACAGTTGTCAAACAAATGTCTGGGGACCATTATGATAATGTAGAAGCTGCACATCTTATTTGTTCATTGTAGTCCATATACATATAGTAGTCCTAAAGATATGGGATGTATATCCATGTCCACAATATGACGTCATTTACTGGATCTATGGGAATTGTGAATGAAGCTCCGCCCCTCGTCTGCTTTGATGTTTAATTCAGTGAAAACGGTCAGTTCACAACAGAACAGAGCAGGGCGGAGGAGGATTTAACATCTATTTGCACCGGACACAGGGTAAGAAAAGTCGTTTTTGCGTAGCCTATTAGCTCGTTGTTGTCAGGTTTTGCTTGTGACACATTATCGTTGTGTTTATGTGTTCAGTGTTCTCCCGTCCCGACATCAACATGATTAAAAGGAGCAGGTGCTTGCAGAAATAGACCGGTCCGTTATACGCGGACAGTGAGACGCCTAAAGCACATTGCGCACACGATTTCTCGACCCGCTATTATTAAATCCTGGGGAATTATAGGGATGCAGGCTTTTCTTGTGTCTTATCTGTGCTAGAGAACAAATCAACAGTTATAGGCTATTAATAGTGTACTACCCAAAATAAATAAGTGCTCACACATGCTTTACACAGAGAAATCGCCCTTAGCTATAGGATAGAATAAGCGTATAGCCCATCGTCAATATACATATAGGTCATATAACATGTTATTTACACAATAATCATATCAGAACACTAATGAGTGCACATTTTGAACATGCTTGTCCTTAAATTAATACCCGGCACCCTTGTATAATGTTGGCTATAGCGCCATTTTGACGGTATCTTATTTTATATGAAGCCAAGACGGGTATGGGCTAAGACGTTTAGATGTAAAATTATAATAAAAGTATTTCTGCTTAGCAGTTTGTCTGACTGACGAATATGAGTCAACTGGGCTATATGACAACATGGGCAGGGCTACAGTAGAAATCAATAGAGCATAATATAGCATGCTGTCTGCACGACTGCCCCCAATCCCAGTGTGCAAGCCGCAGGCGTTCTGCTGAACCATAGGTTACTACAATACAGTAGATGGGCCTGTGACATTCCCAGTATACTGTTAGTGAATTACTGTGGATCCGTACATTCAGCAGATTAATAAGTGATTTATAAAGATGTCTCCTTGGCTGAACACTTCCTCACATAGGTCTATGTCAGAGAACGTGACTAAGCTGTTTTAACACTGTAGGAGGTATTATAGTTTACTATCGTGCTGGACCGGTCATTTCCATACTGAAAATGTTCCTAAAACACAGATGCCAAACCAAGACCATACATGAAGCAGTGTGCACATTGATTAGCTAAAGATATCCTCATATTGCAGGCATGAGTCGTCATTTCCACTAGGAGGGGTGATGGATATTTTTTAATAATAACATATGGGTGACAATAGGAAAAGGACTGTATCCTTCGATAGCAGAACAAAATTTAGAAAAGGACCACCGACTATCAGACAGTCGGAAAACAGAGTAGG
Source organism: Benthosema pterotum (assembly GCA_039105355.1). Taxonomy (NCBI): domain Eukaryota; kingdom Metazoa; phylum Chordata; class Actinopteri; order Myctophiformes; family Myctophidae; genus Benthosema; species Benthosema pterotum. The sequence continues at coordinate 24,909,991 of CM076972.1, forward strand.
CCTACTTGAGTTGAATCCAATTGTAATAGTCTCAAGTAACACAAAGTAAGTACATAGCCAAAAATGTACTTACAGCAAGCTTTAAGAGCATTTAGGATTGTTAGAATATTCAATTATAATTCAGAGCTAAGAAGTAAAATGGTAACCCTGGATCTGAGTAAATGTACCCAGAGGTAAACAACATGAAATGAGTGGAAAACACTCCTGAACCAAATGGACCCTTAGACCAAAGACGTGCAAGCAAAGTATTTTATTACCAGTCAACGGAGTCATGTTTCTTTGTTGAATAATCCAGTCGTATTCTGGTGGAGAGCATTTAATATACGGAAGCACAGACAAACCATAATGAGCGAAGGCTCTCCCAACATCCCAAAGGATGCTGAGAATATTTAACACAATTCTAATCACAATGAATTGTCGTCATAGTTACACATGGATAGATATGACAAAAACGTGTAAGATTATACAGGATGAAACTGGTTCAGAGATCAGCGTGACCTAATCTAAGTCCTGGAACAGATATCTTTGGCGACACAAAGATGGCACAGTATAGAGACATGGTGGCACGTTTCTCAAAATAGCAGATCTACAAGGTGGTAGCGTGACCCAGTTACAAACCAATGGCATGACATATGTGAAATCATTCACAATAAACCTCAGAAATATGAAATATTTCTATCAAGGGGCGAATGCCCATTTTTGTTTATCTTTCCTGTGTCACCATCATGGCATATTTAAGCCAGGCGAAGCCTGCTTAAATGCCTGACCAAGGCCTACATGCCCTGGGTCACGGTGCACCTGTCATCAATTTGAATGACCATCACAGTACTTTTTGGGCAATTTTGTTAATTGAAATGAAACACACATAGGTTGCTCATATATGCTACGTCCATTAAGCCAGCGAAGATAACTAGTCAAAACACCCCTAAGCAAATAAAATCCAATCTACATGGGACCTGCATATCAAAAGGTGTGACATGATGTGGCACTGAAATGATTCAAATATACAATGTAAGTCAAATAAACAAACATTCCAATTATGTTGAATAGCAACCTGCTGAATGACAGCATTCCAATTTGGGGTTCTGGCCCTAGAAACACAAACAACTACAGGGTATTAAATGCTTGTGTTTTAAAAGGATCCCTGGCTAATAAGACAAATATGCCTTAAAACACTATACCTGCCAACATACAGATTAAAACACCTTCAATACTTTATTTCTTTCATAAATAGAGAATCTTTCACTCAATAGGAAGTGCTCCTGTTGCAGGATGATGATGTCACATGAGCATATGCATTTCATATATTCCATAGAGCTAGATCACACATGGACATGTGACATCATCAACCTGCGACAGGAGCTGTTCCTTTTGAGTGAAATAGTCTCTATTTGATATGGCAAATGGACAGTATACATACTGTCCATTTTAAAGGCCAGTCCACACCAATGCAACTACTGGCAATTGCAACTACTTGCAACCAAATTACACTAGTCTGCAACCAGTCAGTCTAGACCAGTGTAATTTATGCAACTAATTGCAATGGTGTGGACTGGACTTAAACGTCTTTCCCCTCTCCTCCCAGGTTCTGCAGAGCAAAATGAAGTTGTCTACAGTGGCTGTACTGTGCCTGTCTTTGCTCTTGAGCCACACCCATTTCTCCCTGGCAAAAGGAGGGAAAGGAGGAGGGGGCTTTGGGAAGACGTCATCTAAATGGGGAAGCACCAACTCCAAAAGTGGCACCAGTCGAACAAATCAAGGATCTACCTACCCCAAACAGCCGGCAAGCAATCCTAATCAAGGGAGCAACCCTGCTGGGGGATACCCCAACCAAGGGGGATACCCTGCTGGAGGATACCCTAACCAAGGGGGTTACCCTGCTGGAGGATACCCCAACCAAGGGGGATACCCTAACCGAGGGGGTTACCCAGCAGGAGGATACCCCAACCAAGGGGGCTACCCCGCTGGAGGATACCCCAACCAAGGGGGCTACCCCGCTGGAGGATACCCCAACCAAGGGGGCTACCCTGCTGGAGGATACCCCAACCAAGGGGGATACCCTAACCGAGGTGGTTACCCAGCAGGAGGATACCCCAACCAAGGGGGCTATCCCGTTGGAGGCGGGTACCCAAATCAACCAGGCAGAGGAGGATACCCCAATCAAGGAGGATATTACCCTAACCAATACCCAGCTGGTGGCTATGGATATGGTGGATATGGTGGTGGAGCTGCATATCCTGGAGGCTATGGTGGTTATGGAGGTGGATACATGAACCGCAACCCCAGCAACCCAGTCATGAGCCCTCACTATGGAGGCAGCTATGGATATGGGGGTCACGGTTACGCTGGTGGCTCTCCGTTTTCTCGCTCAGTTCAGGGGATGGGTTATATGCCCTCTTCGAAATCCAGAGGGTTTGGGCGCACTGCATTGCTGGCAGCTGGAACAGGGGCTGTGGCAGGGATGGCTCTGGGCTACGGACTGGGAAGGTTCCCTCGTCCACCGTTTCACTTCAGGAGCCCTGAAGAGGAACATTATTATAACCACTACATGTACAAACGATATGGCTCCAGGTCCACTGATGAGACTGACTACAGCAGGGACTATAAATTTGTCCCAGCTCCCGTAAAATACGACAACTACATGGAGACGTGCATGAAGAGGACAGATCTACTACCCCCAGAAAGTCCACAGAAAAAAAGTGAACCCACCACCACCACGACCACCACTACCACTACCACCACGACAACAACTGCGATTGGTACCTCAGACAACAGTGTTGGCAACAACACATCAGAGATTAATGGCAACAACACATCAGAGACTAACAGTTCCACAGCGGATAAGCCTGTGACCTCTGCACCGATAACCCCACAACCGGCCAAAGAGCCTGGCATAAAGCCTCTGCCCCCAGCTTCAGTAGATGTCAGCGACAATGATGACGAAGACACAGTCGGCATTGTGGAGATCGGCTACCCTGCGCTGATCGAGCAGCTGAAGGCCAGGAGGTGTGTGGAGCTCTACATGGTGTACTCTGAGAAATACATGGAGAAGAACGCACCCCCACCATTGGGAGCGGCACCGCGCCCGGAAACAAGCCTCCATGGTCTTCTGACTGTGGTCTTCAGCACTGCACTGATGCTGCTGAACAGCAACATGCTGATGTTGCACTGAGAGAAACAGAAGAGGTGTTGGAGGAGAGGCAAGGTTGTGAGACAGTGAAAGCAGGTGCACGGATGAGGATTGACAATGAAGTAAACAGGGCAGCGTGAGTCAGTGTTTGTGTGTGTGTGTGTGTGTGTGTGTGTGTGTGTGTGTGTGTGTGTGTGTGTGTGTGTGTGTGTGTGTGTGTGTGTGTGTGTGTGTGTGTGTGTGTGTGTGTTGGTGGTTGTGGGTCAAAACTGCACTGCATGCAATGATTATTTCATTACAAGAGTAGCATAACGATGGAGAGAGTAAAGAACAGATGGTGTATGTTCGCACTCATTGTGACACTTTATATTATGTGTGGTTATATAGTTTTCCTTTTTTTCGTTTGTTATATTGTCTAATTACACCCGGTGTTGGCATTGTATCCTCTGCACGTGCATGGCTGACACAACAAAGCTGGCAGACTCCATTGCAACCATCCAAATATGAATTTAAATTGAGAATTAAAGGGGAATTCCACCCATTCTCAACATTTTCTATATCATTATAATATAAAAGTACCCCCATTCTGCGTTTCCTAGAAACAGAGGTATGAAAAAAAAAATCAACATGGTAAAACACAACTTGATGATGTCATCAAGTTATGATTCACCATTTTAATGATTTATTAACATGGAATTCCCCTTTAAGCTAGATCAGTGAGCTGTCCAATCATAAGACCTTCAACAGCCATTTCCCTTTGGCTTTCCTGGAAGAGAAGGAGCCTGTGAACTGCACTGAAATGCTGGACATTTTTCCTTGGGGGAAATAGGCCCTTTAATTCACATTTAGCTACCGGTAAGTGATTTTCTGCGAAATTGATGCAATCAGATCCTCTCTGGGTTTGTTGGAGCATCACTCTAGTCACACACTGAAGCGTGCAGTGAGAACATGTGCATTATCTCTAAATCTCTAAAACAAACCAACCAACACCAAACCAACCAAACCAACAAAAACAAAACATCTAGAAAGATTAAGCAAGTAAATAATTTCATAGTATGGCTATGTTGATTATACAATGTCGAATAATGTATTATTATTTATTTGATAAGGCCAGTCTTTGTTTCGTTTAGAAATATTAATGTTTGATTAAAAGCTATTTGTGGGAGATTGTTCCCTCTCTTCACTGCCTCTATGTTTATCTGTCAGCGAGAAAGAGCAGTTAAAGTTAGCTTGCACCTGCTGGGTTTATAAAGGTGTAGCCATGGCAATGCTCTGTGTAAATAAAATAGAACTGCAGGGTAACAATGGAGCTCAAACTCCATGCATCAGTCATAGAGCCAATGGCAGGGGAGACCTATACTGTATGTAGTCACTGAGCTGAGAACAGTATGATCTTCTGATATCAATTCATGAGTGAAAATACTGTAACTCTGCAGCCTGCCAACATGTTAACATTACTGCTTTCATACCGGCAATCATAATATTACTATTACTAATACTACCAATTCTATTTTAAGTGTAAATTGTCTATGATGCAACATACAGCATATTTTACTGTAGCTTTAAACTGATTACTGGTCACTTAATCAGTATAAGGCATGAAGAAATGCTAATTACAAATCCTGGTTAATTAATTAATACTAATTTTAGGTGTTGGTAGATGAACTGATGTAAATGATGCTACTTCACAAGAAATCTTCTCATTGTTCTCACTAAATATAACATGATTACAACCTGATGACTGCTAGTATTGTTAGTAGAATGTGCTTACTGTATGTATACTGTCCATTTGCCATATCTAAAAATGGGATATTTGTGTACACACGTACATGTGCACGCGCACACACGCGCATAAACACCACACACGCACACACACGCACGCACACACACACAGACACAGACACAGACATACAGACGCAATGTACTGTACATCCACTCCGAGTGGATGTTTGCTCTCTCGCCTGATTGTAAATTGTTCTGTAAGTGCTCTTATATAAGGCTTCTAATGTGCAGATGTTAAACTGACCTGGATCTTCTTGCATTCTTACCGGAGGCTCTGGTTGGCGGGTTGGATGTCAAGATCTAAACGTTTTTTTATATCATGGAATACATGCTCGTTCTATGAACTGAACTGTGTTTTATGTTATGTGTTATATATTTCTACATTCTTTGTCTAAAACCTTAATGTATTTCAGTATATCCCATGTAAAGAAAGGTCTTGTTTGCATTCCACAGGATTTTTTTTAGTTTGCTCCTACATTCAAAAATGTAAATTATGAATGTAATATCCCAGAACCCTAAAAATCACCCCTGTAACTCTTACATCTTCACAGTGAAACGTTTGTCAGACTTGCACCTTTTCTTGCCTAAAGCTTGGCTTGTTTAATAAACATCTTAATCCAGTAAGGTACTTTTCATGACTCATTTGTACTGTACAGTAAACAAATGAGATGTTTTTGCTGTGCAATGGTTTGAATGGAAATTACTATAAAACTCGATAAGCAAATATTTTGTCTGTTCACAACTCTTTGTTTTGTCGAACAATAAAGTCACTTGTCAGAACAGTCAAGGACTACACGTGACACCACCACGGCTCTGTTATGGCAACAGTGGTTGTATGGAGGTTATATGGAGCATGCGTGACAGATGATCTTCATTTCCAAGTGTAATGTCCCACGTCTGACTCCCACGTAAAAGTCCAACATCTTAACCACTATTAGACCAAAGGGTCATCCCTTTGGTCCACGGACAGATACTAGACACGTGCAGATACTACACTCCTACACTCACCTCCCCTTTGACCTCCTTCCACGGGGAAACCCGATCCGGGTCATGGAACCACTGTAACACCCAGGATTCGAACTCGGGTCCCATGTGTGAAAGTCTGACATCTTAACCACCAGATCAAAGAGGTTTAGGCATAAGGGGTTTAGTGGTGATGAAAATGGAGCCCTATATGGAGTCTATTTGCTCAGACACTGGCGTAAAATCATCCATTCATTTTCAATGAAACTGCAATGTTTGTGTAAGACAAAGTTTGTGGACACACCAAAAATGGGATATAGGATATAGGATTGGCTAGCGCCCCTCAAGACTGAAGAAGGTGACACATCTTGAATTGATGACATGACAGAGTACTGATTTGTGTGGTTTTTAGTTCAGACATAGAAAATATCACCTGGAAAAAATGTCCCACTTGTTTGGATCCTCAGTCCACACCCTGCCTAGTATACATCATACATCATATTCCTCATCTCAAGAGCAGCTATGATTGGTTGGATAAATTTGGCTGACATTTGAAGAATGTTAAAAGAATTTTGAAACTTGTTTTCATTTGGTAGCAGCAGTGCCGTTTGCTCTAAGGCTTGTGGCAATATAATGCTGACTATTGTGAGGAACCCTTTTTACATGTGAGATCAGAGTCATCAGACACAACCAGATGTTCACTGTACCCGATTCCAAAACATTTAATCAAAGAAGGCTACAGGCTATTCTTGTGCTAATACAAACATTTGCTATTGAATTTATACCATATGTAAACAAGCAAATCAGTATTTTAGTTAAATTCCCCCCGACAATGAAAGGAGAATTTGCATACAGTATTCATCTAAACAAATCAACATGGTATATCACGATTATAAGAGCACCCCTCACTTCACCTGAGTATCTTTATCATTGTGTGCAAATTAACTACCGTAAACTAAACAGTCAAAATCATCTATTTATTATTCCATATATGGGCAAGACTGATGTCTAATGGTGACTCAACAAAGACAGCTATAAAGTTCTATAGAGTGCTTTAGACGGATGCTATTATTATTACGTAAATGGTGAAACACAGGAGGGGTCAACAGAGCCCGGGATAGTACAATGGCTCCTGAACAACCGCTTAATTTTAAGGATACTGAGAATGTAAAGGATTCTTCTGACGAGGGAGAGGACTCTACAAGTAATCCCGTGATAACAACAGCAGTCAAGCTAGGCCATTTACAACTAAATAGTATAGCTGAAAATCAACAACTCCCCGAAGGTGAGGATGCCGAGAACGTGAACAATTCCCATTCCATAGATAGAGACACAATTAACAAGAATCAGCAGACCACCGTAGGACTGTATAGAAACAATTCAGGTATCAGCAAAAGAGTAAAAGATACATGGCCAAGGATGACCAAAGAATTTCTGAAGGATCATTGTGAGAAAAACAAACTTTATAGGACACCTTACCTGAACGACACATTATACTTGCACTTCAAAGGTTTCGATCAAATAGAGAACTTAGAGGAGTATACAGGACTGAAATGTCTTTGGCTGCAGAGCAACGGCCTGCGACGCATTGAGAACCTACAGGCTCAGACAGAGCTGCGCAGCTTGTTCCTTCAGCAGAACCTCATATCCAAGCTTGAAAACCTTGAAAATCTGAGCAGACTCTACACTCTGAATGTTGACAACAATTACATACGAACCATAGAGAACCTCTCCTGTCTCCCTGAGCTGAATACTCTGCGTATTGCCCACAACAAGCTTGAGATGAAGGCGGATGTGGAGCACTTGATACATTGTCCCTCCATCAGTGAACTTGACATGTCCCACAACTTTTTGAAGGACCCGGATATCATGTCTGTGTTTATGTGCATGCCACAGTTGCGAGTATTAAATCTGATGGGAAATGACATGGTGAAAAAGATTCCCAACTACAGGAAGACGATGACTGTAAATCTCAAAAAGCTCAAGTTCCTTGACAACCTTCCGGTGCACCCTGTGGATAGAGCATGTGCAGAGGCATGGGCTGAAGGCGGTGTGGACGCCGAGCGCAAAGAGAAGGAGTCGTGGCAAAATCGAAAGTGGAAGAGAGTGCAAGAAGCTGTCGATGCTTTGAAACCCATCCAGGCCTCACACGATGAGAGACGCCGCCTCAAAGCACTAGAAGAGATGGAGCTGACCCAGGCCTCCAATATGCAAGGAAGTTCTCAGAATCCGAGTATGAGCTCATCACAGGCGGGGGGGTGTATGCAGGCTTCTGTGCAAGACAGCCAGGATTCCAAAGAGGATTGAGGAGATTCACTAATGCCTTTCATCTAGATTGGTTTGGTTTCATTCCTATTCAGCACACAAGATCTTGGTGGCCGTGGTGACGTGGTCCCTATACTCTTCTGAATCCACATCACTAACATATGTTCCACAGATTCTGTGCACAGGACCCATTATAATTTATAACTATGAGTTTCTTATCATTGCTATGTAGACAATATCCAATTATATTCTAACCAGATAAAATGGATATGATCACCAAACTGTTCATATGCATTTCTGCCATGGACAGCAACGTTTTCGAATTGAATCCAGAGAAACAGAACAGAAATCGAGAAAAAGAAAAGCCATCTAACCCGTAGAAACCTTGACATTATATTAGATGATGCCTTTGGATAAGAACCTTAATTCTGTGTATCTTGTATGTGTTGTGTGAGCAGAGCGGGCACAAGTTAAGTGATTGGTGTGCGGTCGGCGGTTCTCAAGAGTATTATCTCCTGGGGGCATCGGGCTCTCTGCAAGTAGGCCATGGCCTACTTGTGCGCCACGCACAAGTTTGCACTCTATCGAGTGCTGATCTAGTAGGTAGGTAGTTTTTATTATCACCTTCATAACATTGCAAAACTAAGATCTGTCGTTTCACACCTGAAGTCGGAAATTATTATTCGCACATTTTGTGTCCTGGCTTAATTATTGTATTTACCTTTATACCTGTCTAAAACTTTGTTAAGACTGTCTGCAACTGGTCCAGAATACATCTGCTACTGACCAGTAGCAGCACCTGTCTCTTTACACTGGCGCCAAGTTAATACATTAAGATTATTGTTATGATCTAAAAATGTATTAACTTGTTATGAGCTAGTTCATCAAATACCATATTGACTATAAAATTCTTTTATACATTTACCTTGCCCCCCTACACCTGACCTTTTCCACGTCAACGTTCCCACTCCATCTCTTAGGTCTCTCTCCTCCATCACTCAGATACACCTCCCAGAACGTATGCCCACCATGGGGTCTGGAGCTCCCTGCATCTGGATACAAGAAACATGAACTCTTCCAACCTCACCTCAAAACCCATCAGTTTAGCAGGCATATGGCTGACTTGTTTTTGCACATTAGTTTTGTTTAAACACTTTTACACTGTAATTTTGTATTGACTCTTCCTAGCTTGTTATATGATGACCTTGTTTGCCTGGAAAGGCACCTTATGAATATTATTATTTATGGCAGTGTCTATATGGCCAGTCACCTCCTCATTTGTCTGACCTTCTCCAATCGTATTTGTGCCCAGAATATCTAGAACCTCATCCACGACCTTGCTGGTTGTTCCTAGATAGACCATATGTCTATCAAGCCTCTGCCAGTTTTGCCCCTATAGGCTATGGAATGAGCTGACCTTCCAATTAAGAACTGTACACAGTTTAAATGACCATTAAACATTTACCTTTTAGACCTTTGCATAGTTACATTTCACTCTGTTTGGTTTTAGTCTATTTGTCTTTATTATTGGCTTGTTTTACTTTCATTGACTTTGACGTCTTAGTTTTATTGTTGTCTCCACCATAAGGTGGTGACTATGGAACGCACCCCGTCATTCCGCCCGTGTCTGTTTTATTGTTGTTCTTTGTGACGGATTGGATTGTTGCTATATGCTTTTACTATTATTGAACGTTCATACAATATAGGGCTGACACACACACACACACACACACACACACACACACACACACACACACACACACACACACACACACACAGACACAAACACACACACACACACACACACACACACACACACACACAGTCTGAAAATTAAGGCCCGGCCCCAACTAACAGTTCAGGCCCTAGGCCCGGCCCAGCCCGACTAAACGGAATAGATTTTAGGCTCTACCCGGCCCTAAACTGTCAGGTTTGGGCAACATTTGAGAATTCGCCACAGATTAAAAATGAAATGGCAATCAGCACCATCTTCATAATAGGTAAATACAGAAACTATTACTATAGTAAAATATTTCAATATACTTATGTTTTCATGGGTGTTGCAAACTTGGCGCATTTGACGCTATATTTAGCGCTTTCAGACCCCCTAGCGCCAAAATTAGTGAAAAACTCCTGGTGGAAAATCTAGTGCTTTTTGGCTGGTGAGTTGGGGGGAAATTGATGAACAGGCGCCAGAGATAAAACCCTCATTTTGCACCATTTTTCCTCCTATGACAGTGGTTTTCAACCAGTGGTCCCCAGGCTAAATGGATAGTTGGTTAACCAGATGTAACTCTTTGAAAGTGCGCATAAAGGCGCAAATAAAGGAGACAACACAGTTTATAGTAAAAAAGTACAATGTATTTTACACCTATACTTAGTGGATATTTACAATATTCACAAGTGTAGGTACATAAAAGCACACATTAAACAGTAAACAACTAAGCCACAACCAGCACCAGGGGACACAGGGTGTTGTCAAAATAACAAACGAAGCAGCAAGGTGAAACTAAAGAGCCTAACTACTGTAACTACCTAGTAATCAGTAAAACAAAAGCCTGCCTACCCAACTACGCTAACCACTTCGTTCAAAAAATACATGTGGTGGCAACCACCCAATACGTACCTGGGCATTATTCGGCCCGGGGGCCAAATTCGGCCCTTTGGCTGACTCTGACCGGCCCGGGGACCTCCAGTGGTCCTTGAGAGAGTTCCAGTTAAATACGGAAAGCTGGTTAACCAGATGTAACTCTTTGAGAGTGTAAAAATGAAACCAAATGGACCCTTGCGGGTCCATTTGGTTTCATGTTTACACTCTCAAGAGTTAAAATTTTCATCATCTGAATTAGCCCAAAGTCTACACAACCAGAGAATTTTAAAGAATGGTCAATTTTGATCTATGTTATCCTGTTTTGTTTGTAAAATCCAGCCTTATATTGTGGAGTAAAACAAAAGAAATCTTTAGTTTTGGGGTCAGTGGGGCTAAAATGTCATCAAATGATGGTCCTCTCTGGCTGAAATACTATCCCTGGTGTCAAAATGGTTGGTCTTACGCTTACCTTTATCTTGAAATCAAATCAATATTCCATAGACTTTAGTTCAGCCTTTAGTCTTGGCCCTCCACAATATTTTATTCATCTCATTTGGCCCCTTGGGAAAAATAATTGCCCACCCCTGACCCAATACCTAGTGTGCTTAACAAGGTTCTACCTACTTGCTGTGGTGCTTATGTATAGAGACAAGAACAAAAACGTAAAGTTTCGCAATTTGCACAATTAAACAAATGAACTGGTTGAGAGAAGGTGCTGTGGTGGAGAAGAGATGGAAAACATGGTGGGAAGGCTCAGAAGAAACCTGGTAACAAGTGTGCAAGATGTTTCTTCAAAGTAGCCTATCCTGGGTCCAAACCCATAAACGCAGCACAGGGGAAGGTCTGAGGACATCTGGTGGATAAGTGGAGTATAGCAGATTTTGGGTAGTTGAATGAACTGGTCCTTTAACTCAGGGGTTTTCAACAGGTGGTCCGGGGACCACCAGTGGTCCCTGAGAGGGTTCCAGGTGGTCCCCAGCTAAGTTGTTTAACCAGATGTAACTCTTGAGAACGCAAAAATGAAACCAAATGGACCCTGGCGGGTCCATTTGGTTTCATTTTTACACTCTCAAGAGTTAAAATATTCATCATGTGAATCAGTCCAAATCTACACAACTAGAAGATTAATGGTCATGGGCAGAAGCAAAGGAAATCTTTAGTTTTGGGGTCTGTGGGGCTAAAATGTTCTTAAATGGTGGTCCGTGGCTCAAATGCTGAATAAATGGTGGGCCCTGGGGTCAAAAAGGTTGAAAACCCCTGCTTTAACTCATTGTTCATTTGAGCAGAATCACAGGTATGGAACAAGCCTTAAAAATCCTGCATCTAGTAAACTGTCGTTATTTTCAAGCAACTTTACTGAAAAAGATTGCTTATGAAAAGCAGGCATGGCAACACGTGGAGGACTCCATGAAGTATGTGATCAGGTCAACAGCACACCACAAATAATACAAATTATGAAGAACTAGGAAATGAAAAAGTATGGCTTAAAGAACTGAACTTTATTCCTAGAAATTCACAACTGTACATCCACAGTAGAGTTCTCAAACTCTGCTCGAACCCAACCAGGCCCGACCCGAAATTTTAGCGTCGGGCTCGGACCTAAAATGTATGCAGATCAGTAGGGCCAGACCGGCCTAGGGCTCCATGAAAAAGCAATATTGAACTACTTTATTCTGTATATTTACCTCTTGTGAAGATGGTGCTGATTGGTAATTTCACTTTTACTCTGTGTAGATTACTCAAATTCTACCTAAACCCGACCAGGCCCGACCCTACCCGACATTGTAGGGTCGCGTCTGGCCTAAAAACTATGCTAATTGGTCAGGCGGGGCCAGGCTTTGGGCCTGATCACTTAGGGCCCAGTTTGGGTCGGGCCTCAATTTTCAGGCCCGTTCTAATTCACAGTGAATGGGAGTCTGCCGACAGGAAGGATTGAGCACCAACCTGAACCAGGAAGTGTTGGCTCCATTGTGGTTAGAGCAAGAAACCTACAGTAGTTGGACGCCACTGTGTTTGTGGAGAGACAGATCATAACAATTGTAAAGAACCTGGGCCATATAATCTGTCCTGTAAAATTTCATGAAGCAAAAAACATATTTTTATTATGTATTTTTTTATGTTATTTTATTTCATTTATAACAATGTTGTAGGACACAATACTTCATTCTCTGATTGTTCGTACTTTTGATACAGGTACTGTATATCATAGTGGCATCACAATCCCTACAGATTCAGAACATAAAAGGTATACCACAAAAAAAGGTATGGCTGATTTGAATCTAACCTACTTTCTTTGAGATATAACCTCATGAAAAAAGCCAGAATGTTACTCATTGTCAGTCTTCACAACTTCACAACAGTTGCATTACAGTAGGCCTATAATTTATAAAGTAGGCCTATATTCAGTTTGTCTTGTCATGTCATCTTTTACTACATCATCTGAGTTCTAGTACCGCCAATGATATACTGTATAAAAAAGTAAAAAAAAAAATAAAATAAAAAACACGCCAGAAGTATATCATCTAATAAACGAGTCTCAGGAGGAACGCCACCATTCCACTCATGACACAAAATTCCATTATAAAACAAAATGCCAGACACAAGAGGATTAAAGAATCCTTTCTTTAATCCTCTTGTGTCTGGCATTTTGAAGGATTGAAGCACTATATTCTCAATAATAATTGTTCTACAATGTGTGTTTGTTTAGTAACATCGGACTCCTCATCTTTCCAGCTCTTTAATAAATAGAAAATACATTGTTATCTCCCATATGGAGAACTTATATGAAACATATTAGACATATATGCCAAACATATAAGTTTCATATATGCCAAACATACAGTGTATGTTTCATATAAGTTCTTTCCATGTGGGCTGTCTTCAGCTTGTTGGGTCCTGTGCCATTCATATTGGGATATAATTTAATTATTGCATTATTTTATTTATCAATTTATGTTGCTAATTTTATGTTTTAAACTATAGTCAATCACTTTGTGTCATTGTCTGTGAAAGGTACACTATATAAAAAAGATACAAAAATATATATCACAATTTTATATAAATATAATCACAACTTTAAAGTTAGTCAACATAACTACTGTAACATTGTGCAGTAAGACACGCTACATTATTCCAACTCTACTCCATGTGATTCTCATCCAGCAGATTGTGGAATTTACATAAGCATCACTTTGAGTCTGGAAATTTCCTTTGGTCACATTTCGGAACAATTCTTTTAGGTAAATTCATTAGGGTCGTTATTGGCCAAGCTGCACTGCAGCGGTGTTTACAATCTGGGGGTGCTTGTCTCTTGGAGCATGCCTGTGCCCCCTACATGAATGCCACCCAGTGGCCCATCAGGACAGACATCAGGGAACCAATGATGACGACGATGCTGTTATAAATGAGACTGCTTGACGCGCTCATGTAATAGTCCATGTCTCCAGACCCCTCTGGCTCATAACCAGGCCTGCCACCATACCCACCACCACCATAGCGTGGGCCATAACCGCCACCGTACCCTCCGTACCCTCCATAGCCTCCATATCCTCCATAGCCGCCACCGTATCCTCCATATCCTCCATACCCTCCTCCAAACATTCCTCCTCCATAGCTGGGACGACTCAGAGCAGAACCAAGCAGTGTTCCCCCCATGGCTCCTGCTGCGGCTGCCCCGGCGACGCTCCCCATGCTGGAGCCCCTGGGCTGGACAGGCGCAGGTGCAGGCCTGTAGCCTCCACCACCACCGCCCCAACCGCGGCTGCCACCTCCACCGCGGCCGAATCCGCCACCACCTCGGCCGAAGCCTCCCCCTCTGCGTGCCTCAGACGTGGGGAAGTTCGTGGCAAGGAGCAGCAGGCATGTCATCACTGTGAGCACTAGCTTCTGCATGATTTATTCCACTGTAATGACAAGAGTAGCCACAGTTTAGTAGTGTTAGTGGACTGGATATCGTGAAAAATGGAAAGAATATTGTGAGTGTACTCACTGTACTCAGAGAACACCCCAGATTTACCCCCCCCCCCCCAGTTATAAATTGCTCATAATTGATTCATGTCTCTATTCAGTGAAAGGTGTCAGTCAGTAGAATTAGATGCTATGTAATCCATCAGTACTGTACTGTGTCTCATCTGTGGTAAGAAGAACTTATGATTAGACACAAGTGCACAGAAACACAAACTGACCGAGATGATCACTTGGATTTAGCCATGTGTGGTATCTTTTACTCTGTCTGCAAATTGAGAGAAAAGCAGCACACTGTGTTACTCCCAATCCATCTTACACAACACAAGTGCCACAACCTCGACAATACAATCTGACCCAATGGCTGTCACAGGATCAGATAGCTTTCATAATCCCCCAAGGCTCATAATTGGGATTTACACTGGGTTAATCTGGTTCTGAAAATGCTGCAGTGGAGTGCAGTAATGCATCATGTATTTGTACCATTGCAAATAAAAGTGGTCTATATGAATAAGTGCCTATTATGGTAATAAACCACCATTTGGACCAAAATGTTCTGACCCCCAGAACAAAATAAATTGTCATCATGAAAGCTTTAACTTTCTCCATGTGTCAAATCAAATCGGTCTAAATCTGTTCTAAAAGAGAATTAGTAACAATTGCCATGGAAGATAAATTACTGTAAATCATTGAGTGGTGTGGCATCTTCACTGTCGTCATTGACCTCAAGGATCCTCAAGCTATAATTAAACCGGGTCACTTAGTTTGGCCGTAATCCCATGTGTCTCGTCACAGATTAGACTTGTGTTCAGACCCATTCAGAAAACATTAATTAAATCCATTTAATTCGTGGAATTTGTAACACCATAAATGTCTGTCTCCACAACATCAATAAGTTCTCTGGTTTCTACACATCATAATCCTTAGGGTAAATGTAACTGAAAAGTAATAACAAAAAAAGTTTAACTTTTACATTTAAATGAATGAACTATGTACTATGAGAAATGCGTTCAGGGGGCTCAGCAATAAGCACAATGACTGCCAGCTGTATTTAAAATGTTGATGAAATTAAGGAGCTACAGTGCTCAATTATACCATCAATAACCCGACATGGTAAATCTCTTTGATAGCAGTAATTGTTTGTTCTGAGATGGAAAGTAAAAGACAGTGATGTAAAAATGAAAACAGCTCTCAACTATATGGCAGTCACAATTATTACATAATGAAACACAATTAGGCTTACTTGAGATAATTGCAATATTACATGTGTCATGTGTCATCGTATCCATGTTGACAAATACTCATTTCCATTATAAAAAAGACATTGCCTATGTCATATTATAAATTTGCATTATACTGTTGTATTAGGCATTTCTGCATTTTTAACATTTTAACATTTTCTGAATATAATTGACAAGAATAGTGTAATGTAAAAAAGAATAACATTGATAAATAATGTACAAAATCTGTTTGGTTTAAGCGTAAAAGACACCTGTACCAATTTAAATCACAACAACACATTTTTACCTGTTGACAGCACTGGTAGAGTGATGTAGTCCGGATGATTTTGATGTTTTTTTTTGTCTTTCACCAGGGCAGAGTCAAGGGTTCAGTGTCTGAGCAGAACTGATTCATCGGACAGTCTGAATGAAGTATGTTTCAGGGACAGCCTCTTAACCTGCATCTCATTCAGGTAGGGGATCAATCCGTCTGAGCCTTGCCATTGGCTGGGCGATGTCAACAGTAAGCGTCATCCTTTCTATAAGCCATTGTCCCACCCACAAGAAAACATAAACAGCTCTGGGTGTTCTTTTTTTGGTCAGATTCTAATTGGATGTATTATTTAGAACCCTTTCCCGCTCAACTAGAAAAATCTTACCGCAAAGCTGTGACTAATTCGAAAACAATTATACTATTGAATGCAATGTATATGCTATCCACCGGTCTACATACGCTGTGGTATTATATTATTTCAAATGAAACAACAAAGATAAGTGCTATTGCATAGCAGTGCTTTACCCGACAAAATGGCTCAGATGCTAGGGGAGTGGGGCTTTTCTGATGATACATTTTTATTAAATTATAATTATCATAAAAAACCTACATTTTCCAAAAAATGTCTTTGTATTTGACATCAAGAGAGACAAAAACTCATTCAATATGTTTTTTTTTTCTTTTCTGTGAATTAAAAGATACAACACTCTGCTATCGGGAAATACATAAGCAGGCAACATGCTCGCTCAATGACGACACATATTCAACTTCATGAACACTCTCAACTGCTTTGCCATTTCTGAAAATACTACACTGTGTTCCATGAGAATATTATCAGTTATGCATCAGAACTACTGGACAGACACATGAAGTTGTACAGACACTTACATACTCTCCTGAAATGCTCATTCACTCACTGTACACACATCATTCCATCTAATGATTGATCATTCATCAACTTATTCACAATCTTTTGTGACTACGGGACTGTATACTGTATCTGCTTTGTACTTCATTCTATATTAGACTTGAACTCAATTCCAAAATTGCAGTTAAGGTTCATTTGAATGTCCATAGGAAGGAAATTTGAGCACGGACATAAATGTTACTATCTAGGTTTGACTTATACTTTGTGATGCTATAAATAGACAGCCGCTCTACAAGCTCAAAACACTTTTAGAGCATCTATTTTTGACATGTGACACCAGCTCACACTGAGGTATAGATGAGGCTTAAGTATGAAGGAACTTGACAGGAACAACATGTTCATACCTGTATGTTCAGTCCACACAGCCTTATATGAACACTGCACTAAATCTATCTATCCATTAAAAAATGTCTAGCTTCGATTCAATTCCTTCAACTGCAGGAGCAAAGCAATGGGAAGCCTGTTTGATGTGAAGCAAATGAAAATAATCTTTTTTTTCTTTTTCCCCCTTTTCTTTTAATGTATGTCGTTCTTTCTGCTGTAGTGCAAAACCATCCTACGGTGGAATGTGCTGTTAGACCATGGCCAATCTGTAAGGGTTTCCTCCACATTCTTGGTCCAGGGTTAAAACCACACTGATGTACAGTATGGGCATCTATGTACTTCCCTGATAATTCCCAATGAATTTCTTATTAAACACAAAAAATAGCCTCACACCCGGGACAATGCTGAGACAGGCACTTCACCAACACCAAATTATACTGTATGGATGGCGTGTAGTAAGTATATTGTAAGTCGTCAGTCATCACATTCTGGGTGTGTATTAAGAGGTACAGTAGCCTGGGTCCAGACCCTGAATTGCTAGCCAGGTCTCTTTAAAAAAAATAATTCTGGCGATTCAATAAAGGACTGGAATGAAATGCGGGAATGACTGCCAGGCTAGAGGTACTGTGCTTTAAGACGAGACTGCTCATTGTAGACCATACACCCAAAGATCTGTCCAGTACACTTTCATTGGTCACAACAGTACACTTTACATTTAACAGGTCGAAGAATGTATACACTATACACCATATACAGTATGTTTGTGTTTGTTGAGAGAGGAACAAATAACAGGCAATCAAGACTGTGCTAAAACCAAGTGCTTCATATAAAAACATATGAAAACTTCTGGAATGGAAAGCGCCTGGAATGAATTCCAGCTTAGCCATCCTGGTACCATTATTGCTAGAGGTTATTATTATTGTTAACAACATGCAGACACTAAAGTTTGTGGTTGTGCTTGTTACACCAGGGTACAGTGGAGCTAGACAATAAATAAGCCTAATTCATACTTTGTCATGCAACCCGTGTAGCTTGACCTGACAAGTAAAATTTCAATTATTTTGTTGTTATTATTATCGTTGTCTGACAAAGCATACATTAGGTTTCCTGGTAGAATATTATGGCTAAATGGTGAAGATAAGAGATGACCCACGAGGAGAAAGACATTCAAAAGCCGTAAGGAAAGTTCATTGGAATGCAAACATGGCTTCATTTTCAGGTCATCCTTGGTCAGTCTCACTTTGTAGGTGTTGTGAGGTGAACGTGGGTCTCTGAACATATTTTTCTGCAGGTAGTGAATCGTGTCAGGATATTAGAAGAAGGAATCCTCTTAGATTACATACAGGTTGTGGCTTCTGGAAGACGGCGGAGCTCCTTCTCAATGATACATCGCAGGTAAGTATACCTGTAAACACGTAAACAAATGGAGATATGAGTGAGCTGGACAACAAATCTGATTCAAGTTCATCATCTCGCACACAGAACTTTATTTAATCCTGCGATATCACAGGATTTAAAATCAAGTAAAAAAGGGCAGTGCTGACATCATTTTGCATTATATCAATTCACCAACATCAAGAATTTGAAGTGGGCCCTTAAGCTACCCAGCAGCACATAAAGTAATACATTTTACCAGCTTCAATATTAAAGTGACTTTCACATAAATGTAATTTATGATTGCAATCCAATAATATAATCATGGGAGTAGACTCAGCAGTCGCTAGACTGGGCAGCATTCCTGTTAGGGTGTATGAACCGGGCTGGAGTGGATGATGAAATACATCACATTTAAGTCAAGTTTTTAGTAAGAAACCTGCAAGGCGGAATCAGTATTGTGAATGTTATGTGTACTTTCATATTCCGCATTCTGGTTTGTTGGTTAATGACTACAGCATAACGTAAATTATTCTCCACACAGTGTTTTTTTTAACACAGACCAGGCTTTCCTCCTTAAGTCTGGTGATACGAGGTTAAGCAGTCACACCTTCTCTTGAGTTTCTGCACCTCCCGGTCCTCCTCCTCTTTCAACTTGGTAATGAAACTCTGCAGGACAGGCATCTCAAATTTGATGTATTGTGCCACCTGGTGGAGGTTAAGGGGACATGTCAGGACAACTCATACTATTTTGTTTCATAAATACTCTGTGCAATTGGGGTCAAGCCAGATGGCCCTTCAGGGAAAAACCTACATCATATGTGACCTCTTCTCCCAGGTCCGGTTCCATGAGAAAGACCCTGCAGACCTGCTCACACGGACCATGCATCACCCTCAGTACCAGAGGATAGTCATTGCGCTTCAGCTTCACACGCTCTGAAATATGAACATGAGCACAACATAAACAAGTTATCATCATCTGCAGTCACTACTACATTACGGTAACTCAGTCAGCAAAAAAGCTGTGTCCTTCCCTTGAAACTGTTAACCATTTCAAAGAGACAAGACCATATTACACCCATCCTTATTTCTGTACACCCGTCCTTATTCACTGGATTTGACTGATGCTTGTTCTGACCTGTTCCTCTATAAGCACACAACGTGTCACTTTGCGCTCTCTTTTTGTGCTTGTAGATCAAGTATTTTTGGGCAATACAGTTGGTATAGAAGTACAGACCAAGTACAGAGACCCACAAAGGTCTCTGTTTTCTTCTGCAACAGGTCGTGGCAGTAGTGGTATAGCCTGGGACTCAGCGTCCCTGCTTTTACTCTCTCAGCTAAAGGGTCTTTGGCCTGAAAAACGTTGAAGACCCAAGCACTAGATGAAGATTAAACTACTCTGACAGACGCTACCTAAAATAACCACTTACCTCCACTCGTATGAACAAGGTAGAGGGCGAAGTCATCCGGGCTGTTCTCTATCTTGAACTTGTTGAGGAGGACTCGTAGCACCTGAGGCGTGGTCATGTCACTGTTTATCCGAACGTTAGTCACAGAGCCGTAGGCAGGAGTGAACACTGCTGTCTATGAGGGAGCAGGACATTGTTAGCGTTATGTACAACTGGAGAATCATTTCAAAGGACATTATGATTAGTGTATCATGTTAGCGTTTGTATTCAGCACTAGATTAGAGCAAAGTGATATGCGTAGCCATGTAATGAAGGTTAGGAGTCATGTATTGTGTACAGTAGTAGATATTAAAGACAATAGGTAACACGTGTGTGTGTGTGTGTGTGTGTGTGTGTGTGTGTGTGTGTGTGTGTGTGTGTGTGTGTGTGTGTGTGTGTGTGTGTGTGTGTGTGTGTGTGTGTGTGTGTGTGTGCGCGTGTGTGTCACCTTATGGTTATAGAAGTGTCCATTGATGGAGAATCTATGTCGCCGTATCCTCCTCTGGTCGCTAGGTGTTCTCCGCTGGCCGCGCCTCAGAACCCCAGCATCACTCTTTGTCCTCAGGAGTTGGGCAGAGCTCTCATAGTCCTCTGTACAATCAACACATACCGGTTAAAAATGGTTTTAAATAAATAAAATCAGCTGTGTTAAATATATGGAAGTTTGGGAAAAAATCAAAGTCTCAGAAGAATAATCCAACATCTGGAAATGTCACCTGCTAGTTCTCTGCAAGCACCAGTTTGTTTTAAATTTGTGATTTTCAGGTAAATTATTAACTGACGGAATCCTTTGCTTATTTAATTCAATTGTCTTCTTTTATTTCATTGACTAAATCCAATTTTATTTTCCTGCTTTGCTGCTGAAAATGCAAGCTAAATTTGGTGTCAGGTTAGTGAAATAACTTTGCAAATGCAGTTGGCCTTTGTTTCACACAGATGGAATTGGACAACTTGTTTACAAATTAGAGGCTACCAAACAAAAAAGATCACCGTTCTGCTTACATTGCATTTGATTTGGGCTTTCTAACAAATAGGGTTGGGCAATAAACTGATACAGATGTGCCCATATGGACTTTTATCTTTTTGGGCATATACGCAATGCAAACTTCTTATTTGATTATGGCTGAGTCAGACAGCCTGCAGGTTCTCCCAATAGTCAGTTTGAATATCTAAGATTACCGGTAGGTCAGTATTGTGGCCTGTAGTGGTGTATAGTCGCCTAAAATTGCCATTCGAGCCTCGGACAGCAATTTCAGGCCGAGCTTCGAACCTTCGCTAAAAAAAAAAAACAATATGCTGCTCCAGCCTACAAACCCACCTTCTGTCTCATTTTCCTCCATGCCATTATCTACTGCTGTCACCTCCACCGTGGGAATGTTTTGCTGTGTCTGCTGTTGTCCCTCTGTGTTATTAGGTGAGCTTGGTTTAGAAACAGCAAAGAGAACAGATATAAACTGATAAAGCTGAGCAAATGAAGACAAGTAACTGAATTAAATTGATTAGAACCAATACTAAATAAAAAAAGAAACACCTCAAATGGCCGTGTAAACTTGGATTTCTGTAATTCCTACTATTCTCTCACAGAGAAGGAGATATCAGCTTCCAACCAGTCAAACTGCATACCCATTAGGCATATTGAGGGATAATTTTAGGGGGGAAACAAGGTGCCATTTACGCCCTTTTTTTTTTTTACAAACACGTCAATTATTATTTTTTTTAAGAATAGTAATAGTCAACAAAGAAGCTCACAATGCATCACACTATTTTGGTTGTTGATAGTGGCTAATGAATGTACTGCTGCACACAAAAAAACATGTTTATAGCGTGTGTTACAAACACATCAAATTTAGATGATTGGGTGTCTATTGAGACACCCTGACACAATGTTTTAGATTAGTGCATGGAAAACATTTTAATATGTGGGCTATTATGCCCTGCATATTGGTCTACGGAGACTTCACTAGACTTGAGCGTATTGAAACAGATGCTACCCTCAGGACAAAACAAAAACTGAGACCTGAGACAGATGACCATCAGTAATTCAGTAAAGTAAACACCTCTACGGTGCTTCCATCAATTAAATCCTGTTTGGTGTTAAACAATAAGGTGTCCACGTCCAGATTGCACAACAGATTTCTTTGGCTTTAAAATACATTTTGTGGTCACCACCCACTTGAAACTATACAGCAGGGGTGTCAAACTCAGATACAGAGTAGGCCAAAATTTAAAACTGAACAAAGCCGCGGGCCAAGTTTGACCAAACTAACCTTTTAAAGGGGAATTCCACCCATTTTCAAAATTTTCCTGAGAGGGTACAAATGTGAACCATTTGTACTCTCTCAGGAAAAATGGGTCTGAAAGAAAAATCATTAACATGGTGAAATACATCTTGGTGATGTCATCAGATGTATTTCACCATGTTAATGATTTTTTCAGACCTCCATTTTTAGGAAATACAGAATTGGGGGAACTTTTTTTTATCATGTCCACACAACATCTCTAAGGTATATTAATGACATTAAAATGTTGAAAATGGGTGGTCTTCCCCTTTAATTTGATGATGTCTCAAGGGCCAAATGAAATTACACGGCGAGCCAAATTTGGCCCGCGGGCCAGTGTTTGACACCCATGCTATACAGTAGCTGCGTTCATTGACCCACTGCACTTCTGTAAAGTATTTCCGGTAAGAGGGGTGTAACCGGAGACAGCTACTTACCCCTGACCGTCCAGAGCACAGCCAGAGTGCCAGGAGGTGGAGGACGGAGGTGGACGGATTCGTTCATGGTCATCCTGCATCTGAAGCCTGATTGGCCGACGTAGACCCCAGGAGATGTTGAGCAAGCCCTCAACAATCAACTCCCCCTCTTCCTGTTATGGAACAGAGCTTTGATCAATACACACACACACATACATGCATGCACGCATTGTGTAAGCGTGTAGGTATAGGAAGAAGCTCAGCTGCATGTGCATTTATGGGCGTGCACACACACAGTTATTAACCCCTTGGGGAGGTTGAATTGCTAAATAGACAATGTGCTGTTGGGTCATGCCGTGAATTATGGGGGTGAATGAAGGCTGGACAAACAATAAAAAAAATTGTCATAAAACAGCAGACATGCAGACGCTTCAGCTGAGCATGAGGATAAAGCTTTCTGGCTTTTATAACCACACACACACACACACACACACACACACACACACACGCACGCACGCACGGACGCACGCACGCACGCTCAAGCTGGTAGCTGCACACACAGTGAAAAAAATATTTTTATTTTATTTAAGTATAAATCACACATTATACCCACTTCTCTGTGCCTCAGCTGCAGGTTCTGTCCTTCATAGTAGAGGTTGTATGTCTTCAGGTGTGTAAGGATAGTTGACCTGGAGACAGATTTGTTAATGTGAAGATTTGAAGGTTGAAGGAATACCGTAGTCCTTCCTCTACACGACACTGCCCAGAGCCCACACAGCTTTATTGGTAGCGAACGACCCATAATTTGATGTGGCCGACATTATTTTAAGTTTTGGCAACATCTGAATCGGCATGATCGCCATCTTGGTGAAAACATTCAAAAGTTTAAAAAATATATATTATTGGCTCTTCCTATAAAATACATTATTGGCACTTCCCTCTGATAGTGTGTGGTGGAATGCATGGGATATACATTATAAACCATAAAAGACAAAGGACAGAGTTGAACAGGTGTGCATGTGTGTAAAGAGTGATACATTAAAGGACAACTTTGTTCATCTTACCGCTACTGGTAAATATGTCTTTTATTTAGCCATGTTTTTGTGGCTGACTCTTATTATTTACTATAGCCCTTTTTTGGACTAGGAGGTTTGTCACCTCCCCCTTTCAATAGATTCTGTGATCCTTTGTGGCCAGAATGTATTTGTACACATAAGAGACATACATGTTGTGTAGGCCTAAGCATATAGTACAACATATAGGGCTCGATTTTCCCTCCACACGATGTCCCTCACGTTACCGAAACCCGCAGCGAATTCCCTTATTGGTATTTTCGTCACCTTTTTGTCACTGTCTGGGATTCAGTGGACCGTTTCCACCGAATTCCCGACAGTTACATTTTGCTCGATCCTGCATCGTAGAGAAGACCTACCCACATATTCCATACAGCATCTGAGAGAGGGGCGTTTGCCTGTCACACTGCATTTAGAAATGTAAAAAATGGTCCAGAATTGACAGAGAAATTAATGATCAAAAAGACGTATTTTTTGCCGCGAATTCCCGACTTTATTTGCAATTTACTTTATAACATTTTGCAGACTTGGGATAAATGCACGCCACATACAGCAAAAAAACATGGAACATGGTAAGAAATGATTGAGAATTGACCGAGCTCTAATTGTTTGAAAATGAGAGCTATAATCTTTGAGAATAGGCTACTCATGCATGTGCCTGTCCTAAGCCTGCAGCCAGGCTGCGTGCTTAGGAGGGCATAGCAGTAGGGATAAGGGAAATAGATATCTGATGAATTAAAGGGAATGGCAAGACCAACACGGATTGGATGAAAGCTAAAAACGCCCAAACCACACCTAATAATGCAACGGGTATAGGAGGTGTGAGATGGCAGGGTAACGAAATTATCAACTTTAGTGTGGGAACGCCTCTTCCCCAATGCCAGTGTTTCCCCCAGAAAATTGTTTAGTCAAGGTGGTGAGGCTTCGAGTCTGTGCTCGTGCGCGTGCACGTCCGTGCATGTGCGCGTGCACGTGATGTAATTACAATACCGTAGGCCAGGGGTAGGCAACCTTTTTGACATGAAGTGCCATGATTTTGTCCTTGACACTCAGAGTGCCACAGTAAAAATGACTATAAATTCCCTTATAGTCAATAAGGGAATGACTGCATTTTCGCGGTCATCACATATTCAATGGCCATTTACTGCAGTTATGTCATTATTAGGCCATATTTCATTTCTTATCAGAACAGGCAGACTGGTAGATATTTTTCTTTCACAATAGATTGATCAATCAGACTTAAGTGGACCAAAACTGTTCATTTGAGGGACAGAGGTATTACTTGAGAGGGACATTTAATTGCAGGGTAGCAACACATTACAGTTGGCATTAAAAATGCCTCATGCATCATTTGTCCATAAGTAGTCCCTAGCCATGAATTTGTTATTTATTCATGTTAGTATGTATTTCACCTGTTATTTCAACAGGCTTAAAACACATCTAGCATTAACAGAGACAGTGAGAAAACTTTACAACAGAAAACAGAAGGGGGACTTTTAGGACAATTGACCACTGTAGTCTGTCAGTCACAATGTGGGACAGGGTCTTTGAAATGAGACACTGTCCCACGCAAAGAAGGACATCTGGTCACCCTGTGACTGTCCCACAGAAACGGGGATATCTGGTCACCCTCAAAATACTCGCAAAATACGCTTCAAGACACACACACACACACACACACACACGCACGCACGCACGCACGCACACACGCGCGCGCGCACACACACGGACACACACACACACACTCAGAAGCAGCACACACGAGCTACAAGCTAGCCTATGTGCTAATTATTCAACAGACAGGGAGAGGGTGACTACGTTAAGCTGAAGCTGCACACCAGTTGAAACGCAATAATTTCAGCGTGGATGTCGTTTGGTTAGGCTGACATGACGGGGGTCCGCGGGAGTCGGGCGGGACACAGACGGCATGCGTTGACCAGACAGCCACCAGCTACTGCTTCGGGAGCTAAACAACTCCGTGTGCTCCGTGTGCGTGCACAGAAGCACTGCATACGCACTGATTGGGCAGCGCGCAGCACAGAAGTGTGACAGTGTCAACACTGGATCAGACTCGCTCCGGTTGATACTGATACTACTGAATAATACTGAATGATCGCGGCCGTTGAGATTTGCTAATGACATGGTTTCAAATCGCACTTTCGGTTTGAAGCCTTAGTGCAGATAACTTTATTAACATGCACATTGTATGAACGACACATTTTTACTTTTTTTTTGGGGGGGGAACGTAGCCAAGGCGGGGCCGGGCTTCACTCAGGGCGGCCGCCCTGATAATAAAGCGCTGGGGGAAACCCTCAATGCTAAGTGCGTTAATTGCGTATAAGGGCTAATGTAACCAAAATCGAGCCCATAGTCTTTTTTGTTGCATTTTGTACATGCAGATCTTGTGGATCTGTATGCACGCCAGCTCTATCCTGTACAGTACGTAGGCCTTCTCCTTACTTGCTGATGAACTTGTTCTCTCCAATCTGAACCCCGTCCCGCACGTCATCCATTTTCAGACAGCATGGGAGAGAAGCGGCTGAGAGACAAAGAGACAACAGAGAGAGAGAGTGGCGGTGAGTTGGAGTCCCATGACTCCTCATGACCGACGAGTATGCATCCGAGGGCATCAGCACACAGTGATATCCAGAGTGTGTTTGCTGTGTACAACAAGTGGGAGACAAGACCAGTGGGCCAGAGAAGTAGAACGTTATCAGAGGAAGTTAAACTGAAATAGGCGAAGCAGATAACAAATCATATGTATACTGCTACTGTCGTCTACAGATCTTGTCACACTGGTGACAACCACCACACTTACATTTGTACTTCACACACACTCCCAACCAACCCACATCTCTCCATTTCCAGTATTGCTCCTCTAATCTGGGACTATTTCAGAGACACCAAGGAAACGCAATTCACTGCCTGGTACAATAGATAGAACACAGTGGTTACAAACACTTATCCAACCAGAGGAAGGAGGTGGATAATCATTGCTTGCAAAAGACCCAGTCAGGGTCATTTTCGGTCTTGATAGAACCAGACAGCTGCTCTCCATGGCATTTCTCTTCCTCTTCTTACACTTACTTCCCTTTTTCTTGAACCCTCCTCTCCTTATACCCCCCCCCCCCCCACACACACACACACACACACACACACAAATCCATGTTTAAATGGCAAGCTGCCATCACCCTTAAGCCTTTAGAAATGTCCTTCCTTGCACTTGTGTATCCATGGAGAATGTGTGTGTGTGTGTGTGTGTGGGGGGGGGGGGGGGGGGGGGGTGTGAGTGAGAGAGAGAGGTCTTAACAGGTGCAAAGCACATGGGCATAAAGCCATCCAGTTGCTTGAACATTTATTTGAGTTAACCAGCAGTAGTTAAGCACACACACACACACACACACACACACACACACACACACACACACACACACACACACACACACACACACACACACACACACACACACACACACACACACACACACACACACACACACACACACACACACACACACACACACACGCCATGGAAAACATGTGTTTGGAAAACATGTACTCTGTGTGTGTGTGTGTGTGTGTGTGTGTGTGTGTGTGTGTGTGTGTGTGTGTGTGTGTGTGTGTGTGTCCCGTTTCAAGAATATTTAAAATCTTACCGTAATGAAGCCTGTGTGGTTGGTCTTGGATTGGCCACTGATTAGAGGGAGAGCCAGATGTGTAGAGAAAGAGAAGGAAAGAGAAAGGTAAGGTAAGAATAGCAAGATGGGAGATGTTGAGAGACAGGCGTTAGAATCCCGAGTAAATGCAGCTACAGTTTGTTTCTTAACAGATTCAAGGGCTTTTCCGTACAACTAGCAGAGTTAATGAGTTGGTGTGTTTAAAGGAAGAGCTCCTCTTCCGTTAATCACTTCCTCCTTTACTGAGTCATTCACACAGGAAACTGACTGACTTCCTCTATTGAAACAACACTTTACAAATGCACATCACGCAGGCAAACCCCAACAGACCCGGGCAGAGACGCAGATGCATGCAGCTCCATGTGGTCCCTCTCCGCGACTTCCTCCAACAGCATAAACGCCCACGAGTGCCTACACATACAAATATCCCCAACAATGCACACTCTATTCTCCACAGTGCTGCTGTAAACAAAGGCATTCAAGCCCACTGGCGCTCTGAAAGCTGTGACAGGCTTAAAACACACAGCACTGATAAACACAAGTCCTTCATCTCTGACACTGATGAGTTTTGTAATTTTGGCCAGATGAAATATTAAACACCAATCAGCCTTACCCAGTGTTGTGCTCTATCAATATTTCAGCGCCCATATTAGGGCCTGTCAAGCCCACAAACACGCATCACTGACCGAGACAATGAGATGCATTAGTCTTTAATACCATGGTCTTGGTCAAGGTCAGTACTACAGACTCTATAATGAATTGTGCTTGTGGTCTGAGAGCCATACAATCCTACTGTCATATGTAAACAATGCTGTATTTGTCTTGTTGCAACGGGTCACAAGATTAAGAACAGCTGGGTTTCAAGGGTCAAATAGAGTGTCTTTTTGACAAAATCTAATCCTCTCCTAAATTCCATTATGTCACTGATAAAAATCTGATAAGTACTGGAATGGCCATGACCACATAAAATGGAATACTGTAATTACTCAGGACCAGGCCAAACAGCCAAATATTTTCATATCTGCACTTTAAAATGGCAGTGGGACTTTTAACAAAAAGGAAAAAAAAATCCTGTGTAGTGGAAGTGATAATGCTTTCTGTGTAGACAGTCAGTGTTGATATTTTCAAGCTCACATGTACTGTGTAGGTACATTTTTAACCAAATGAAAACATGCTATACTAGGGGACATCTCTGAGCCAGGGTTGAGTCAATCCAACAGTACAGCAGACCATGAGAGACCAGGGCTCTGTTCTATGTTCTAGTCTGGAGAGAGTCCAAATACAGATCTAATATTTATCCTGTATTCCCCTGTAGCAGCTCATTACAGCAGCCAGTCCAAAACCACTCTCTTGGGTTCACTCTCTCTTTTGAGACTTATTCCTTCCCTGGTATCCAATTGCTTCTTTCTCTTCTTCGTGGAGTTGTATTTCCTCCTTTGTCTACTGCTTTTATATCCTGTATTGCCTGTGATCTGTCTTTGCAGTTGCCCCCCCCCCCCCCCCCCCACACACACACACACAACACCCTGCCTTTTTCAGACGCAGCATAGGATGACCAGATGCCCCCCTTGGATGGGACAGTCCCCCATTTCTATTGCAGGTGTCCCCCTTATGACTGTCAGGAATACAGTAAGTGTCCAAATGCCTGGCAATCCCCATACAGTATGTTTGTCATTTCTTTCTGTTGTAAAGCTCTCTCGTTGTCTCTTTTCTCTGCAAGATGTATTTTTAAGCCTGTTAAAATAACATAAGACATAGGTGACAGCATATCCATATATATTTAGGTTACAGTACCAAGTTGGCCATACAGTACCACTAAAATGTGTGGTATATAGATATATTTTAAGAGCAAAATGTGAAATAACAGAGTGGTTATCAAAACCATAGACAATAATATAACTATGGACAAATATGACACCAGCGGTTAAGAAATAAATTGCTATGCCCTATCCGTCCCAGACAAATGATACTTCTTTGCCTCAAATGAACAGTTTTGATCTTGTCGACCTATAGACAGTAGACAGACTAGACACACATGCACACTTGTTTTCTGCCCTCTCAGCTGCCTCTGAACCTCTGTGCACTGCTTTGGTTGGTGCTGTGAATATAAAGTCCAAACCTTCACTGCCTGCTTTCCACCCCCAACTTAAATTTCTTCAGCTTCAATGTTCTGTTCAGCCTCTATGCCTGCCTCACTATTGTTATCATCATTGTCATAGCAACCCACAAAACATCTGAGATCCAGCAACTCAGTCAGGAATAAGTGTGCCAAATAGTGTGCATGCTTTCCCTTTATCCCCCTAGGCCGTTTTGTTATTATTAAAACTGCATGTGCCTTGATCTCCAGTCTAAATCTGGCTCCCAGCATCTCCACATACGTCGGACTGAAACTGTACCCTTTATATTAATGATTAAAACTAAAGACCACTACATTATAAATTATCTCGTGACTTTGGAGTGGAAAATGTGTCCCCTTCTGCTTGGCAGTCTACACCGTCTAAGTTTTAAGGAAGGTTATGGCCACAAAGTACTCCCTTGTGTGTCTGTGTAGACAAGAAGAATCCCACTGTTATGCAATCTGTCCAGACTCTTCTTAAGACACTCACATTACATAGACAACTGCAGCCTACAGTACTTGCTTTCAGAGAGTATTGCCTACGTATATATAGAAGACCAAGCCTCCATAATGTAAACTTGGACATGTGGATCATATTATTGAAACGCTATGAAACGTGACGTTAAATTCCATGTGTGCAGCGATGATACCAGTTTTCCGTGCAATCAACCACGATAACTAAACCCCGATATACAATCTATCATATTCGTGACTCGAAATTAGGCGAAACTGAACATATACGTGCTTAATTCTTTTTGTAGCATATTTATTAGCCACTGGGATCTGGAATAAAGGACTACTTACGGAGTCGTTTCTGTCTTCGGGAGTCGGCGATTCTTGTCGAGTTGTCTGATCGAGCTTGGTTTGTTTTGTGGAACACGCGTGTTGAGTGTATGGTAGTGTACAACGTACAGCGCGGTTAACTGGCTCCTTCTGCTGTTGTCGGAGACAATCAGTGGTGCGCACACTGTGGGATGTACAACATTATCCCCGTCACTGGAGGAGAGGAGGAGGAGGAGGAGGAGGATCCCCATCTGTTCTCGCCGACCTCGTTGGCGTCTGGCTGGCCCAGCGGCAACCAATCAGCTCACGACCTGACACGCCTTTGTTCGTGCTGACTGGGTGCTGAAGATGAATAACTGGGAGACCCGAAAACAATGAAACCCCCGCTCTAAGGCCGGATCTAGGCATGGGCGTAGGGGGGCAATGCCCCCCTAAATTCTCTGACTGCACCACCAAATATGATGGCGTGCAAAACAACCCAGATATTTCAAATTAAAGTGCTTATATTTTAAATGATTTGAAACACCTACTAATTACAATTGTGGCACCACTAACCAACACATTTCATCATTCAAAACTCAAAACTCTCCGAGTCAGATCTTTAGCTTTATGCATTGCTGCAACTTACTTGACTAATATAAGTCCTGTAACCGAAAGTGGTATGCCTGCAGCTTCATCGCCTGGGGCATGAAGCGACACAGGTGATGAAGCCACTGCCACCCCCATACCATTTTCGCCCCCCAATTGGGAAATGTTATATCCGGGCCTGCCCCATGCATATATAATACAGAACAATACACTGGGAAAACTAAATGGGTAATAGAAACCTCAACAGCATAATTAGGCTTAGGCACCAATGTCAGAGAGACAGTCAGCCGCCTGCCCTACAGTCTCAATTATTAGGCTACATCATCGTAATAGGCACATTTCTTTTAAACAAGATTTGTATTTATTTATTTATTTATTTATTTTTACAAAAATGTTTAGATTTTTATTGAGAGAACCAGGCCTATGGCTTCCATTTTTTGCTTTGCAACTTTAAAGGAATAAAAATCCAACAGTCTTGATGTCACTGGTGGTGGGCGGGTTTCTGAACGGACCACAGCCCTGAGGAGGAAAAAGAAGCACTATATTGATAGTTGCCTAGAGTAGGCAGTCATTGCTATAGGCTACTGGTTATTCACAATCAGGGGTCCCTGCCCCTGTCTACAGCTTTTTAAATAAACAGAACAGGAGCTCCCATTAAATGGGACCTGATACATTTTATCAGGTCAATTTCACAGTGTTACTCACATTTAATGAATAAGCCCAATGTTCATGACAAGGACTGTGTGCACCACTGATACTCACCCCTTTTTTGAGGGGGCCCTGAGCTTGAGCCTCTTCATGATCACACGGACACTCAAGCACAAGGACCCCCTTCATGGGCCCTTGGGCCCGGGCTCAAGGTGTCCATTGGATAATCCTTCCCTGAGTAGCTGACTGTTCTCTTGTGAGTTATCCTGATCTCCTGGCCTGCAAATACATTTTTTGATGAACAAGCTAAACACCCATTCTATTCTGACTGTACAGCTATTGAACAAACAAAATAAATCACACACATGTGAAGTGAGGGCTGCTCTTATTCTCATTATACATCATCTTGACATAAAATACACTAATGTCTAGGCTATTCATTGTCAAGGGGAATTTAATATGTAGGGCAGAGTTTGTCCTATATATAGGCTACTTCACTTGCAAACAATATGCAAAAAATGGTGAAGTCTGATATGCTACAGTAGTGTAGCCTTGTGGCCAGTTTCTTAGGAAACCTATCCAATGAACAAAAATAATCTATTCAGCCATTATGGCAGCAACTCACTAAATTGAGGCATGCACAGATGTGCATGACTTTGAATGTGGCATGATTGTTGATGTCAAATTAGTATTTCATAAACTGGGATTTTCCATCCCCAACCATTTTAAACAGAGATGTGAGCACAAAATGCCTTGTTGATGCCAGAGATCAGAGGAGAATGAGGAGAAAGCTGATAGAAAGTCAAAAGTAACTCAAATTACTAACCATATTCTGCCAGCCTGAGCCAGAGGCAACAATTTGCATATTCACCAACACTGGACATTAGAAAATTGGCAAAATGTTGCTTGGTCTGATCAGTTTAGATTTCTGCTGATATTCAGAACAGGGCATAAGGCTACATCATGAAAGAATGGTTCCATCTTGCCTTAGAACCTTTATATACAGTATAAACAATTCAGTCCACATTCAAAGTAACATTATTTTTTCCCCCATTTGCAGATTATCCTGATGACCATATACTGTATCAGTGCATGTCTAAATGCATTGCCATGCAAAATGTTGTAAGTTTAGGTGGATAGTTTGAGATAATCCATCCATCTACAACCGCTTATCTAGAATTGGGTCGTGGGAGCAACAGTTCCAGACTAGCAGAGAGCTCTAGACCTCCCTCTCCAGAGCAACATTAGTAACTTTATTCTGAGGGATCCTGGGGCAATCCAAGGCCATGGACTTTGGAGATATAATCCCGTCATCCGATGCTTGCTCTGCCTGGGGGTCTCCTTCGAGTCCTTGCATTGGGACGTGCAACGACGACCTCCCAAGAGAAATGTTCAGAGGTCTTAGATTACCTGATGCCTGAACCACCTATGCTGGCACCATTAATGAAGAAGCAGCAGGTCTACTCCGAGTCTCCTCCATGTAACTGAACTTCTCACCCCATCTCTAAACGGAGATGCCAGCCACCCATCTCTGAGAAAGTCATTTCGCCTAGCTGATTTATCTAAACAATTAATCAAAAGTCGCCATTTGTAAACATGCCCCGGAAGTAAAAAAGTATATAGTGGGAACAGAAAAATGACAGCAGATAAAAAAAAATATTACTTCTGATTATTATGAGAAATACAAAAATAACTGTGCTCCTGTGGTTGTGCTGAAGGATATAAGGATCACAATCTGGTTTGTTAACGATACAATTTGCAGTGGTGAGAATGGAAGGGAAGGGGTGTGTGCCGTGTGTGTGTTTCAGTCTGTTACCAGAGGTCTAATCTCTTTTCCAGGAATAGATTGAAAAAAGCCTTATGAAATAGGACATGATGGACAGACAAAGTAACAGGCTTCAAAATAAATAATGAAACTGTCCGGGGCTATAGTACAAGAAAGTGACATACTGGCATAGTTAGTTTTTTTTTTTTTTTTTTTATCTCTGCAAGTAGACTAGATCAAATTGACTATCTTCTCCTTGTTTTTATACAATACAGTATGTTCCCACTTCACTAATATGCCAGTGCATGTACACAGGAAGACATTGAGGACAACTGATCAATAAAGACAAAAGACAAAAGTTTCATCTGTAACATCTTGTAACATCTTATTAAATAGTTTAGGAACAATATAACATTTTGTTGCTACTATAAGTATACACGATGCCTGGTCCAGAATCTTTGCACACTGTACTCAATTCAATATACATTTATGTAGTTTTTACATCCGTTAATTTTTTCTTGCACATTTTTATTTATTTGTAATGATACTGTGTTAACATGAACAGAAAGCAATGTTAGAAAAATACAATATGAAACATTCTAGCAAACTAAGGTGCTCCACAAACTACAGATTGTAAGTAGAAACAAAATGCATTTACCGTTTCTTTTAAAATGTAACAAAATGGTGTGCTTTACAGCATGATTTCAAAAAATAAAATAAAATGATTTCTTACAAACTTTTGTCTGTAAGACATGAAAATGATGTATAAAAACAAACAGAAAAAACATTGAAATTTTACAACACTTTTAATAGATAAAAGTATTATTCTTCAGGTAGTGTCCCCTTTCAAAATAACAGAAAGGGATTTATTTCTTTGTGTAAATACACTTTTTGGCCACCTTCTTAATACACATCTTTTAGCAATAGCTTTGGAGAGCATAGGCTGAAGAGGAAAATCTGTCACCATCAAAGCAATGTTATATAGTTTCAATTATTTAAAGAACATTGCTTCTCTCCGTCATTTGCGGAGACAAATGGACATAAAACTTGTAGCTTCACATTTAAACTAAAATCTGTTGAGACACTGATATAATTCAGTCTTCATTAACTAATTTCATTCAGCCTGCCAGCAAAACCAAGAGGCTCTCAAAAAGATGGCCAACCAGTGACATAAGCTTGATTTATACTTAGTTGAACACTAAAAATAGATTATATACAAAATCAGAACAAGTCACAATGTGACAGTATGCCAGGCATGTAGATCTGCTATTTTTGGCGCACAAACAAGTATAAATTAAACCTTACAGCGCCTTCGGAAATCTCAACATCAAGATTTTCAAAAGGAGGAAACAAACAAAAATAAAACACATACAATAAACAAGGTAAAAATACAGCAATGCCTGCACTGAAGCAGTGGGATGGGGAGGGGGTAGAGTTGGAGGTTAGTGAAGAAGCGTGTATCGGAACCAAAGATAATAAATAATAAATGTTTGTTGGGTGATGTCACAGGAATGGATGAAGGAATGTGCATCTGTGTGTTTCATATAGACAAAATAATTCACTGGAAGCTTCCAGACTCAGCAAAGCACTCCTACATGGTACAAATTCATAGTACATTGTTCATGATGTACAACCTCGTTCATCAGAAATCAGTATTTTTGTTTTTTTGCAGTTGAAAATCAGTTATTTCCTTTGAGCGACTTAAATGTCCTCTGGTGCTGGTCCATGCTGTCCAGAACCAAGTGTAGACAGCATGGGCTACGAACACACAGAGGAACAGTTCCTCATGACGATTAACACCACCTCAGCTGTACTATTCACTCCTCATTAACACTGCTTCTACGGTGCAATATGCATGTTGTGTTCGGATTTTTATATCTACAGAAGGATGCACATTAGATTATATAGTTGCTTTTTCATCAGATTCATCGAGGCCAAAGAAATAGTATCAAACCACAAACTGATTTAACCACCAGTTTCTTTTTACATTTGATTATGTTAAGAAAGTCTGACATTTGTAACTGTATGGTATTATGGAAACTATTATCCTTGATTCGCTCTGGCCTACTATTTACC
This sequence comes from Benthosema pterotum, assembly GCA_039105355.1. Lineage (NCBI taxonomy): Eukaryota > Metazoa > Chordata > Actinopteri > Myctophiformes > Myctophidae > Benthosema > Benthosema pterotum. The sequence goes on from CM076972.1 coordinate 24,945,673, forward strand.
ACAAATATAAAAACAGTACTTAGGATGTCGTCATAAATGTCTTGACAATGGAATATCACTAAAACAGCCCAGTTCAGCTTTCATAAAAATAAATTAAAAAAATCTGCTGATATGATATGGAATGAACTGTAAGCATCAAACACTGTTAGACACTATCTTCAGAAGAATGTGTATGCCCCCTGCAGACTGATGTCAAGTTACAGTGGCCTACTTGCCTTGCATCCCCCCTTAGACCAGTTATGTAGCTCAAATGCATGGCAGAACTCTAACGGCATCTTTCACAGGGTATTGAGGCCAGCACAAGCAAACTCTAAACATCTGATAAATATCCACTGTATTGATGTACAAGAGGCACATTACATGTGCTTGAAATAATCTTCATTCAGGAAAGAAATCTCATAAATAAATAAATAACACTACCAAAGAGGTAAAAGGCAAGCAAGTCTTGGAGCTTTAAAAATTCACCTGGGCAATGCCATGACATTTTCCGTCAAGCTTTTTTTTCCCCCGTTTCTTTTTGGTGTAACAGTGATCAAGAGCAAACACAAATTAAAGCACAAAACAGCACAATAATAGAAGAGAAAGAAACAGCATTTACCATTTTGGTTTCGCAAAGTTCTGAGTTTGACAGATTTTCAAAATTCTTCTAATGTTTATTTTAAAACTTAGGCTGTAATTTGAAAGGTTCTGATTTGTTAACTATTCAATCACTTCTCTGGGTTAAGCTCAACACAGGGTCTCAGCGTAAGGTCATGTAGAGTCTCACAGCCACAGATCCTAGGCTGTATAACCTGCCAAATGATGCTAGACCAGGCCCAAGATGGCAGGAGGCATGGATAGTAGTAACAACTATTAATACTAAAAGCGCCGCACAGATCGAACTGCAGATTTGAGGGGCACAAGGCCAAGAGGTGAGGAGTAAGACGACAGAGAACAGGAGAAATGGATGGGAGGGATTGTCAACACAAACGTTACTATGACATCAGTATATGTATGTATATATATATATAAAATATTTTTAAAAATCATTATCTTCCATTACTACTTTTACTAACATGTTTAAATACCCCCTCCTTATCCAACCCCAGCTAGAGTGTCCACTTATTTATCCATACGCCACATCCACACAGCCATAGTGAGCCACAGTTAGTGTTCATGAGGGCATTAGATTACTTTCTCTCAGATAGTATTAAAGAGTCTTAAGGATTACAGTGCAGTCAATCATGTTTCATGTACTGTAGAGTGGAGTAGAAGTGAACTCATAATCATAAATTCAGAGAGCGGAGGTTATTGTCTATAGAACCGTTGGACAGTCACATGTAGACAGGAGAGATACTGTCTAACCTGTCTGAGGTGGTAACGGTCAAAAAGCTTAAAAAAAAAAAAAAAAAAAAAATGCAGTATCACTTGTGTACTGGATAGTGGACACCAGTCTACAATTACAACACACTAGTGTTGCCAGGTTTAGTCGATAATGATATCATAACACTCCTTCAGCATTGCACTGGCCATTCCAAACCTGCTAAAACTAACTTTATGCATGTGCCTACATATTAATATTATAGAGGTCCTTACCTACACAAATCAAAACATACGGACAAAAAGGTCAAGGTTAAATATAAAGGTTACTGAACTCTACAAAAGGTTTGCAGTAATTGCACATTTAGAGTTGCAAAACAAGGGCAATTTGCTCCATGCTGAAGTGATGTAGATACTAATGCCCATGTAAGCATTGCATGTGAGGGTATGTGGCCATGAGAGGGGTTTGGTAGTATTAGTGGATCATCATGCAAGGGACTATGGCCTGAAACATGAATTGAAAACAAATCGTCAGAATCGAAGATGAAGAATTTCAATTTAACACATGCAAATTTTGTCAAAGGCCAAATGGAGTGGGCCGCCTACCAAGGGCTGGAGAGCTGTCTTGCAAGGTGTTATAGCGCCAACATGAGGCATATTTGAAACATCTAGGTCGGCAGCTACTGGGATCCAAGCTAATGGCCCCTTTGCAAGAATTGTAGTCAATCTCAATGGAATATGAAGAGTCTGACTGCAGAGATAATGTGTAATGATGAGTTTCTGACAACTTGTAGTTGTGAGGTTGTAGCAAAATACTGTATGTGTTTAGAAGAAAACACACATTAGTACAATGCACTTGTAAGGCTTCATAAAACTCTATAAATGTTTATAAATATGCATAACAGCTTATAACAAGTTTTATGAAAAAATAGTGCCGGTCCTAATGCATTATAAGGCATTATAAGTTGGTGAGCACAATGTAAATACAATACCATACTGTACTTAGCAAGTTATATATTACTCTATAAGACACTTTATAACTGAATACGTACTGTATGGTAGTTTAATAGTTCGTTCTGTTCCGTCAAGCATATATTGCTTCATGACCAGCACTTATAAACCTTGTTATAAAAGTTATGCATCACTGAAAAATGTTTGTGCCAAAACGTGAATGGACTTGTTATAGCACCACCATGAGGCCAATTTGAAAAATCTGGCACCGCAAAGCTTCATGCAGATCAGTCCAACAGGAGATTAGCTGTTCAGAGACAGACAAACTCACAGAAGCAAAAATATAAGCCCTCGCCATGGGACACTCTGCCCTGCTGGCAGGGATAACAATCACATTTTGCATTGCATTAGCATGACCAAGACAGCTTACAGCTTACATGCATTATGGCTAGAGCCAAACCAATATCAGTTTGGCTCATACATCAAACTTTTTGACAACATTGCCAATATATTGGTATTGGCAATTACTGTACGTGGCTGATGCGCCTTGCACTTTTAACCTGGCTATTTTGGAGCAAAAATTAAACCATTTTAAAGAAATACCCCACAAAGTGTCATGCCGCGTTGTATTACAAATTTGCTTTGTTTTTGATAGTTTCATAGCTCTTACAAAAAATAATAAAAAATCAGTTCATGATTTTGTTAATATTTACTTGCTTAGTCAATGTAGAATTAAAGTTAAACGTCATTTGAACATTTTCTTATATTTATTTGGTCCTTCGGACTCCCTACCCCTTTGGGTTATATCGTTTGTCACTGAACTTGCAGTGCACATACTGTATGGAAAATAATTATTTGATCCCCTGATGATTTTGTAAGTTTTCATGATTAGAAAGAAATGAGCACTCTGTCATTTTTATGGTACTTTTATTTAAACAAATAGAGACAGAATATGAACAAAAATGTCCATAAGAAAATAATATTTAAAGGTTATAAATTAATTTGCGTTATTGCTCGTGAAATAAGTATTTGATCCCTAAGCACAACCTGACTTAGTACTTAGTGGAGAAACCCTTGTTGGCAAGCACGGAAGTCAGACGTTTCTTGTAGTTGGTCACCAAGTTTGCGCACATCTCAGGAGGGATTTTGGCCCACTCCTGGTTAGATCTTCTCTCCAAATCCTGAAGTTTTTGAGGCCGTTGCTTGCCAACTCGAAGCTCGAGCTCCCTCCATAGATTTTCTATAGGATTAAGGTCTGGAGACTGGCTAGGCCACTCCATGAGCTTAATGTGCTTCTTCGTGAGCCACTCCTTTGTTGCCTTGGCCGTATGTTTTGGGTCGTTGTCATGCTGTAAGACCCACCCACGGCCCATCTTCAGTGCTCTGGCTGCGAGGGAAGGATTTTGTCCAAGGTTATTGTCCAAGATCCTGCGGTACATGGCCACATCCATCGTCCACACAATGCGGTGAAGTTGCCCTGTACCCTTAGCAGAGAAACAGCCCCAAAGCATAATATCTCCACCTCCATGCTTGACGGTGGGGATGGTGTTGTTGGGTTTGTATTCAGCATTTCTCTCCCTCCAAACATGACAAGTCAAATGGATGCCAAAGAGTTGAATTTGATCTCTTCTGACCACATCACCTTCCCCGCAGCCTGGTCTGAATCATTTAGGTGTTTCTATTGGTGAACTTTAGACGGGCCTCTATTCGCCTTCTTGAGCAGAGGGACATGGCTGGGCACTGCAGGATTTCAATCCGTTATGGTGTACTGTGTTACCAATGGGTTTCTTGGTGACTGTGGTCGCAGATGCCTTCAAATCAATAACAACACCATGGCCGTCGTCAGGCATGGAGGTGGAAACATTATGCTTTGGGGCTGTTTCTCTGCTCAGGGTACAGGGCAACTTCACTGCATTGTGGCTGATGGATGGAGACATGAACTGCAACATCTTGGACAAGAACCTCCTTCCCTCAGCCAGAGCACTAAAGATGCGTCTTGAAGAAGCACATTAAGCTCATGGAGTCGCCTAGCCAGTAGCCAGTCTCCAGACCTTAATCCTATAGAAAACCTATGGAGGGAGCTCGAGCTTTGAGTTGGCAAGCAATGGCCTCGAAACCTTCAGGATTTGGAGAGAAGATCTAACCAGGGGTGGGCCAAAATCCCTCCTGAGATGTGCGCAAACTTAGTGGAGAAACCCTTGTTGGCAAGCACGAAAGTCAGATGTTTCTTGTAGTTGGTCACCAAGTACTAAGTCAGGTTGTGCTTAGGGATCAAATACTTATTTCACGAGCTCTAACGCAAATTAATTAAATAGTAATTAACCTTTAAATATTATTTTCTTATGGACATTTTTGTTCATATTCTGTCTCTATTTGTTTAAATAAAAGTACCATAAAAATGACAGAGTGCTCATTTCTTTCTAATCATGAAAACTTACAAAATCATCAGGGGATCAAATAATTATTTTCCTCACTCTGTGTAGAATTTGTCCTCTACCTTCACCCATCCCAACTACAGTATTAGGACTTAGGAGCAGTGGGCACTACTAATCCAGTGCAAAGGAAGCAGTTAGGGGTCAAATGTCTTGGTCAGAGACACGTTGACTAGGCATTACCCGGACATCCTCTCTATAAAATCAGCTCTGCACTGAAGTTTAATTACATTAAAAATAAATGTATCAAAAAGTTTAGCTGTAAGTGTATTTTTGTTGTTAACTGTAAATTTTCATCTAATTGTGTGAACACAATTCCGATGTGGTTATAAAAACACTAATTTGGCATAATACCTAACTTGTACTTGTATTGTCAAATCCCCTTTTACAGGAGATTATAACAACTGACTTCAACTGTCTTCGGCAGTACAGGCTCTTTGTGAAGGGCTTAGTCAGTGGCTGTATGATTAAACCGGATTCTACAAAATGTTACTGTTGTCATCATATTGAGCATCATCTACTCCTGTGTAAGGGACAATGTGCAAGTAAATATAAGCACAATCCCAGACCTGGAGAGCTCCATGAATTCTTGCACACAGACACACACTCGCACACACACACCTGACCAAGATCTGATCTTGTGAGTTAATGATGGCATACAGTAATTGAAAGCATGCTGTGGATTGCCATAGCATGCTCATGAATAGAGAAATGACGAAAGGCAGACCGAACAGAGGCTAAATCTTGACAAGCACATGATCGGGGGGTTGGCACATCATATTGCTTCCATAGAACGCACAAAAAAAAACATTCATTCCTATACTCCTTCCCAACTTATCGTCTGTACTACTCTGTTTGCTCCCCAGCGTTCTAACCGTCTATTATACCCCACTCTCTCCCTCCACTCCTATTCCACCCGCTCCTTTCCCCGTTTCTGCATGTCCCATCCGTCTGGCACAGGCCCCCCGTAATGTCCCAAACTCGTAGCCTGTGAAGGTGGGGCTGATGGGGATGTACCGGAAGACTCTGTGTCTACGGATAAAGTCCATGCCGAAGGGCAAGTCGTAGGATCTCATCCCCTCCAGCTCGGCAGCACTGAGCCCGCCGGCACCACGCTTCAGCTTTTTGATCCCACGCTCTTCTAGAGTACCTGCGAAGGGTAGGTTGAGGGCCAAGGGGGACATTAGGTACGATGGCAGTTTCAGATGTAACGCTTGAAACCCACCAGGCATGTAAGCATAAGCACAAAAGCTGTTTTCACTGCATTCAATTGCAATGCATTGACCAAACAAACAGTAAAGGGTTTGGCAAGAACTGTTAAAAGGCTTGTCAAACACACATTTAGTGGGTTTCCAGTGAAATAGATCTAAACATATTAAATCACTGAATATACCTTGAATAATTGCATGTAATGATGACTCATGGTGGTGAAGAACGTAATGAAAGACTTACCTGGGATGGTATTGTCCAGAACGAATGCAACGCTGCCTCCAACGAACATGGCAGTGGTCAGCAGCACGTTCAGCACCTGGTCTATCTCTACGATACCTGAAAGATCGGGAGAAGGAATCAGCCATTAGCCGTAGATTGAAAGGTTTAAACCATACTGTAATTCGTTGACTGGGATTCCCTGCTAAAGCTCTATATAAGGTTCCCTATTTATGCAACCTACACAAAATCTCTGGAAGTAGGCCATTTACTCTACATCAGGGGTGCCCACACTTTTTTGACTTGAGAGCTACTTTCAAAATGACCGGCTCAACAAGATCTACACATCACATCAAAAATGTTGTTCCATTACTGAAAATCCATTTCAAGGCCCCCTAGAAAGTTTGAGCTTTGAAATAGTGGCGATTATTAGGTGATGGGTTAATTGAAAAATAGATGGGGGGATTGGAAGGTTTTCCTGTATATGCTATTAATGATGTTTCAAAACAGTCTTTGAGGTTTGAGTTGACAGTTTGTGAACTAAGAACTTTCACAACTTTCACTTTTTTGTCCACAATTGGGAAAGAGAACTGGCAAAACGTTGGTCAAAATAACAATTATTCTCCATTTTCTAATTGTGTGTACTGTTGAAAATGAAACCAAATGGACCCGTAAGGGTCCATTTGGTTTCATTTTAACGCTCTCAAGAGTTACAGATCTATAAGAATCCAAGTGCTGAGGGGACTGTCATGTGATCTACCTGCACAGCCTGAGTGATCTACTGGTAGATCACAATCTACCTTTTGGGCACCCCTGCTCTACATGAATGCTCACAACTGGTGGAGGACCAGTTGTGAGCATCAACTGCTAATTTCGAACAAATGCATGTTTACAACATGACCAGAAAAGGAATGTTCAACCCTAACCATACCAAAAAGGCCAGCACGAAACTCTTTGGGTCCAAATGGTTGCAAGGAGTTATCAGTAAAACCGTCTCAACCCCTTGTTGTGGTTTGGTCCATTGAATCCCAGGTGTTGTATGCCCCCCCAGATTAACTTGTTCAATGCCACTCACCAGTGACCAGCGGATTCTCTTTGAGGTAGCTTGGCAGCACAAGGCCAAAGAAGATGGAAAAGCCAAGAACGAAGAGATTCCGAGATGAGTTGAGGTCCACAAACTGCAGGTTGGACAGCCCCACAGCCGTGATCATGCCAAACAAAGTACAAAACAGCGCACCCAGGACAGGGTCTGGCAGAGAGGCAAACAGCGCGCTGAATTTACCCACAAGCCCCAGCAGCAGCATCATGGCCGCCCCGTACTGGATCACGCGTCTGCTGCCCACCTGGAAGAGCCAATCAGAGATCAACAGGAGGTTGTCAGGGGAACAAGCGAATGGGGAGGCTGTGATGATTAAGAGGCGAGTTGGTATGCCTTGTAAATGTGTTGTGCATTACCTTTGTGATTCCCAGCACGCCGATATTAGGGCTGGAAGAGGTAGAACCGTTTCCTGTCCCAAATAGGCCATCCAGCACACAGGACATACCCTCCATGAAGATCCCCCTATATTAGAGACACAAGCAAAATAGACCACAAAACAGTGTCAATGTAATTGTGAATAAATACATATATACAATATATATACATTTGTGTATAAATTCACTTTCAAATAAACTATTTCAGTTCAAAATGAAATTCAAAATTGTGAACTCAAGTTTCCAAAAATGAAATAGATTAATTATTATTATTTTTTATTCTTTTTAGTTGTTGACACATCGCTGCATAGAACCATATATTCCTATGGACTGTACAAAAAAACACTTTGGATTCATAAAAAATAAATCAACTTTTACAATGTTGTCCATTACCATTATCAGAATTAATATTCATAAAGTGACAACTTATACAATATGTCCATTACTATTATCCAAATAAATGTATTTTTAGTGGGGGAAATAAATATTATTTCCCTAACTTTAACTGCAAAAGTGGTGAAATATTTATATTTATACATTTTGCTAGGAACCCCCTGAAAGGACTGTTGGGGGTCCCTGGACAGCACTGTAAGAACCAAATGCCTAAGGTGTAAGAAATCCCTTTTTAATCAAAATGCATATTTTTTTTTATGATCCTCGCATTTTTCCACATAATTTGCATTTTCTCCACATACTTGCATTTGTTCCGCAACTTTTGCAAATCCCCACAATTTTACCGCATAATTGCACATAAAACCCTGCATTTTTGCCTACAAAATCAAGGATTTTAGTCTGCATAATCAATCCCGCATTTTTCTGGAGGGTCTATCTATGGATATCTGACACTCTTGAACACAAACCCATTCATATCACAGTTCACTTTGAACGATCGTTCATTGAATGCATTCAGTGAACAACACTGCTTAAAACTCAATTTAAGGAATAGAGCAAAGACAAGAGAGATGAAATGTAAACGTACCTGTTGATTGCATGGATTGGGGGTGGAGGGGCACAGGAGAGACGTGCACAGGCATAATAATCTCCAATAGACTCAATGATGCTCGCAACCACTGCACTCATCATGCCAATCACTCCTGCAGCTGTAACCGTTGGGACACCCCACTGAACTGTACAGATAAACATACAGAATCTACTTAGTGCTGAGAAAGAGCTGTGATTTGACAAAAAAATAACTATAAAAGAGCATGTAACAATTAAAGCTGAAGTTGATATGTCTATATGTTACAGACACAGACCCCTGACAAGCACTTGGAATGCAGGAGTTGAGGCATTACATTTTGTTTTACTTGTTCAACAGACAAACATTTTGAAAATAACAAATTCAGTTTCAGCTTGTGAGCTTGTAGAGATTTTCCAAAACATGTCTCTTATATTGTTTGTAAATTTAACCAATGTTTCACCGGTTTTTATAGTCTAGTTTGTTTAATCCTTTTGATGCAACAATGGCCTTTTTCTTTTTTGTCTCCTTTTCTAGGTAATAAAAACGACTTCAATGTTCTTAAATCGCCAAAGTAATGTGGGGACCTCCCCTGTGGGTGTTAAGGTTGAGAACCACTAGGCCACGGTAGGGGTGATTATGACTCACAGCAGGACGGCCACTCTGTGTTTTCTATGCGATGCTTCGTAAGCATGAGCTTTTGTCTCCCCTGCATCTAGTGACATCATTATTTATGGATTATCCCATGGATAGCTTGCATTTCTTCCAATTGCAGAATCGTCATTTAAATAACAGGTGTGGAGGAGGCACTATTTAATGGTAATGGCAGCTGATTGGTTTAACTAATGTAATACCCCAAACCCAAACTATTACTGCCCTTACCCTACCCAATAGCTTTTTTTAGTAAAACATGGCAGGTGTGCACAAGAACTTTGGCAAGAAACGTACTTGATCACATGCATGAAATCTTATCACTGGCCTGACAAGGAAGCAGATGGAGATTAGCCTACATCAATGACTACAAGCATGCTTAAATATATATAAATATGAATAAAAGAATGTTAAGTGTTCCACTTTCTTTTCAAATCAGAAGTGGAAAAATAAGGCACTAAATGTCAGGGCCAAAAGTTTGTTCCTTGTCAGCCCTGACCCTAGTTCTAAAGCTAAATTGAGTGACACGAGAAACATACTGTAGTAATATCAATCACCAACATTATTGACTTGATTATGACTTGACATAAACTAAAATAGTCAGATGCGTAGACATAAGAGGATGAAGATGAGACATAACACCACACCACAGCACCAATAAACCCTGACAGACTTACAGGGATAAGGGACCTTGAACCAAGGTGCAGCTGCCAAAATGCCCTGGCGTGCGTCTGTGCGGGCGTAGTAACCATATTTATCCTTCTCTGGTGGGAAGATGTTGGTCACAGTGAATATGAAACACAACCCCCATGAAACCAGGATAGCCATGATGATCTGGGGAGAAAGAAATAAGACATGGATCTTTGCACATGTGGCTGAAAAAGAATAGTTATACTGTTTCAGATCACGCTATGCTACGTCTATTGTGTTCTCATTGAGAGCCACTGCCTTTATGCATTTCACAACATGTGAGACAAGAGCGTGTAACACCAGTTGTTGCTGCTGAGAACTGTAAAAAAATAGATAATAATAACAACAGGATACATTTTTTTAGAACAGACGTGGCAATGTTACATCACCTTTTGTGTAAGTGTGTGCCTGTAATTTAGTATATCACCAGCAGGTGGCAGAAAGACACTTACATCTAAGTTCCTGGGGGGAATTATAATAGCACTAGAAGCTGATTATAAAAAAATAAATAGATGAGAAAACAAGCAGTGCTCAGAAACAAAAGAAAATAGTTTGTGAAGAGGAATAGAGGGCGCAGAGTTGTGTGCTTACAGGGAACATCTTGAACAGCTGTAGCCTATAAGAGGTCCATCCTTTCTTTCCATCCTTTTTGGCCTTATAGACTGGAAGAGGCAACTGGACGTTTCTGGCATACTGGGAAAATAGCAGCACCAAAAAGATAGTCCTACAGAGAAGAGAGACAATTCAGTCAGTGGCAATAAAGTGAACACTCAATGCAAACATTTCCCAGGTCAGTTAGAGCTTTCACTGGCTCCCTGTCAATCAAACAATTTGTTTCAAAATACCACTGACTGTTTTCGGGCCAAAGTGCATTTGGCGAGACATTATCTTTCTAACCATCACTTTCACAAGTGATGGTTCTATATCATGAACCATCACTTGTGTCATCGGGGACAGATGGGTGTTGTGAGGACAACAAGGCAGCATATACAGTACTGTACCTGGAACAAAAGGTCTGCTACAACTCAAATATTAAACCAAAGCTACAGTAAAGGCCCTGCTGTTAACCATTGCCTTTTACTCACACTTAAAATAATAAAAAGCAGGGAAGTATATACTGTATATAGCTGCATAGTGAAAGAGCATAACAATTACTCAGGTTAAAGAATGAGGAACAACACTTTTATAATCAAATCTAAATCTAAACCTGATTCCCTGGTGATCTCATCCTATAATAAAGGGCTGGGTGTGTAATACTCATGGCTTTGAAAGAATAAGAGGGCTTGAATGTGTTTCAACACACGAGCCCCGGTTTACGAGGACGTTCCAGGCAAAGAGCAAAAAAAATACATTTCTTTCAAAAATCCAAGTCTCTTAATAGCAAGATAAATGCCTGCATTAAAAGTGCCTGAAAGTGCCTTATTAAAGCTCAGTTTCCTGTTCTATGAACCTCACCACGCACTGCTTTCATAGTGAAATGAGAAAGTCAAAACAATTAGTTGCATTAATTTCTCATCAGGGTGTGTGCAATATACTAGAAGGCCAGTTCTTATACTAGTTTAAATATCACCGCTTCGGCCAAAGATAATTCACTCACAGGCCTGACTGAGTTTGACATATATGCCACACTATCACTAGGGGATGTTTCTTCACCCATAGATCTGACAAAGAGGTACCTCAGCCAATCAGTTTAGCATTACTGCTGTGGAGGGAGCAAATCAGAGGCCATTACCAGAAGATACGCTGCTCCCCCAGACGGAGCATGGTGGAGAAGAACTCTGCACTCCCGCCTTGGTGAATGTGAATTCTCCATTCATTTTCCGCAGGCTTTTCAAATGCTGCAGTCAAAGCCATCTCGGGTTGTGACAAAACAAATAATTAAAAAGAAACAAAAACACTTTTTTGTTTTGTAATTATTTCTTCAGTCCAAAATATTGTGTTTTGATTTGTCACAACCCAAATTGGCTTTGTATAATGCTTAAGAGTTAAAGATACTTCTTCAAATGCCTATGAGGAAAATGAATGGGGAATTCACTTCTGGAACAGACATCATGATAAAAGGGGGCAGGACAGACTGTGGCAACCTATTGCACGATTTGTTCTTTGTTGCACGATCAGTCTACTCAGAACGCAGGTGATTATGGTATGATGCGTTGTGTCTGTGAGCTTATAGATTGCCTATTTCCACCAAAATGAAGTCACCAGTTTGTCTACAAAATAGCCATGATGACACGGCAGGATATGCCGTGTGGATTTCACAGCTTTTCATTACTAGCAACACAAGTGTTTGGTTGTGCCTCGTGTTGGCATACTCACAGCATAGCGATGCCCCAGTGTTTGCCGGCCCTCTCTCCTGCGGCCCGGAAGCCAGACAGGCCGATGAGGGCCACAGTGGGGGTGATGGTCAGGGGTCCGATGTACTTCAGCAGGAGCCCTGGCAGGCCCAGCGCTCCAATGCACACCTCGATCATAGATGACACAATGATAGCCCCCTGGATCTGCAGCCAGAGAACAGAGCCACAGCAAAAAGGTACATACGCGAGCATTCTGGTATATTGCACAATTAATTCAGCTAAAACCAAGAATGAACGGTGAACACATGCTTGCAGTCGCTTGATGATGATGATGTGTTGCTATGGGTTCTTTACACCCATGACTGTAACCAAATTGTTGATTATATACCGTTTTTGTAATCAGTTAAAGAGGAGATTGGCGTAAATATTTACCAGAGCAAATCTTTCAGTTACACTTGATTGGAAATCCGTCAAGCTCATTCCCACTCTTTAAAAGCTCTTTATTTTTAACCTCTCTGTACATTTTAACCCTCAGGCCCTCTATCTATTAGTGTTCTCTCCCTCAATTCGATTTGGTCTGATCCGGTTACGGTCTCGCACATGCGTCATAATAGTTGTGCGACCGGCTGACACACATACGCCCACAAGAAAAGGTTAATGCGAGTTAATGTCTCTTGTCACACTTTACACACACACACACACACAAACACACGCCTGCAGCGGCACTAGACAAGCCAGACACGTGAGGTTGCTGTGACTGGGCATGCACACTCATTCAGGTCCGCTTTCCTTTACGATTGCCTTCAGCAGATTTGTTGTTTGTTGCTCAAAATGGACTGGCCTCCTAAACACTAAGGGTCTCTGTCTCTCAGTGTGCCAGGCTAATTAAAGGCTGAATCAATCTCCTGTGTTCAAATGTGAATATGGAGGGAACTGGTGCTACTTTATGTCCTATTCACTTTGTGAGTTAAAGGGAATAAACGGCAAATTGTGTTTAGTAAGTAAAAGTCAATAACACCATGGTGTCCCGGGTGCACACAATGGCTAAAAGGGGTGAATTTAGTATCAAACACACCCTTTCTGTCCGATAATTTCCTTACCTCTCGTATCCTGGGGTGCCAGATGTGCTCTGTGTGCATGAGTTCTGTGCCATTCAATAGCGGAATCGCTGATCGCAGGGGGAAATTGCAAGATAAGGAAAGAAAAAGGACAATGAGCACAAAAATATGATTCATGTATTACTGTTTTCTTAGGAGATACATTTCAGGCTTAGAAGGGACCAACGGTTTTCATCATAAATTAGCTTTGAGTAACCAGACGACTATTGGATATTTCTGACTGTTGAAATTGCAGAATCATTCTAAGGCCATTAGGGTGGTATTGGGACAGTGATATGATTTGTTTTTCAATTGTTTTTCAATTCCAAGCAAAGGTTCTAGCTTTGTCAGAGGCTGTTCTCATCACTGTTGTAGCCCATACATTGAAATTTGGCAAAATCTCTGTTTAGCGGTGTGAGGTGAGTAGGAACTATATCGGTGTAAGACAGTTTGCATGAAAGTGAGACAGAGAGAGACAGTGAGAGACACACAGTAACTAGGCAGACAGAATAATCATTTACCTGTATCATTACACTTCCATTTGTCTAGAGACAGAATGGCCCTGGCTGGGGCCAGGAAAGCAAAAGCACTGGCCTGGAAGAGAGGCAACCTGAAAACCAGCAAAAAAAAAAAAAAAAAAAAACGCAGATGAGAAATTGCCAACACATTACCAGCCCTAATAAGCAAATGAATACTATAGACACCATTTCTAGGATGGAGACATCCTGCCTAAAACCACTAGGTGTCAGCACTTGTGGAGCATACATATGAGTGTATGCTGCTTAGCATCTGTCTCCTATCCCTTTGAATACCATTCACAGTGCATTTTCCAAACACAACCAAAAAAAGCAAACATCAAAGAAAAAATGGTATGTATTGGTACGGTATGTAAGGATGGAAAAACAAGGGGAACGAAGTGAAATGTGACATAGCCAAGCAGGGGAAATTGTTAATGGAAACTAGTCACGAGTTGAAATGAACTGAGAAAATCAAAGAGGGAAATCCTGTGAGAAAAGGGGAAGGGAAAATAACCAGAATAATATCAAATGCAAAACAGCCCGAGAACCCACTGCTGTATGAACTATATACAATATGCAGCATCTGAAAGGGTAAAGCATTGTTCAATTCGTTGACCAACGCTATGATGAAAATCGACTACGGTAACTTTTTCCCCACAAACAAATTGTGACCAACACTGATAGGATATCCATTATCCAGTAGAATTAAAGACAAGTGAATTGCTGTGCCACCTGTACACACATTTTGCATACATGTTCCTTTCTGGAACACGTGTGTGTGTGTGTGTGTGTGTGTGTGTGTGTGTGTGTGTGTGTGTGTGTGTGTGTGTGTGTGTGTGTGTGTGTGTGTGTGTGTGTGTGTGTGTGTGTGTGTGTGTGTGTGTGTCATGACTCATCAGAATCAGAGGAACACACAGGCAGCATGTTTGCCCTCACTCTTTATATTACATCACCCTCACTTCTAAAGACCTTTTAACTCCAGTCATTTCTTACTAATAGCCTATTATATCATCAGTGTGGTCAACTGCAGCACTCCACCAAGTTATAGCCTAGTGATGCAACAGTTATAACCACACTCATCGATTTTTACTATTTACAAAGATGGTTTGTAATTTCCGAAATTTGTCTGCTATTTCTGGAAAAAGAATAAGTGAACAATGCGTCACATCACAATATCACACGTTGGGTGCTTGTATATCGGCTATTTCAGGTAACAAAAAGTAACAGCAGCGAGTGGTTAAAACAAAACTCTTTCAAAACTGTCTTTCTTTCTGCCACGTGGAGGCTGTGTGTTCGCCCACATGACTCATCACTACTGAATGGCAGTTCCATCCCACACCACCACCGCTACTCATTTTCATCTGGGAGGTGGCAGCAGGTGTGATAGGTTTCTTTCCGTCCCGTCCGCTTTATTTTTTATCCATCAATCTCCTGCTTCCGCCCAGGCTCTTGTTGCGCACTGCGTTGCCATGGTGACATGCTGCCGAATGACAGCGTGACACCGCTGTCATTAACAAGAAGCTGCCACGTGAGGCCTCTGTGCAATAACCCATTATTTTCTGTGTGTACGTGCGCGTAGTGCGTTACTCGGTGTGTTATCTTGAGGATGCTCTTATTCAGAGAGTCTTTGTACATTAATAATGGTAATCACATAATTACGTGTGTGTGTGTGTGTGTGTGTGTCTGTGTGCATGACATGGGTGGTGTGAAGTGTGTAAGAACATATATTATTTAGTCGACAGTCTTATACAGAGCATCTTCTTACATTAATAAGACCCCCCCCTCACACCCACACGCAATCAGAAACAGTAAGCACAAAGCAGTACTAAGTTTTAAACCAGATGATTAGGATAGAAACAAAGGCTGAATGAAAGCATCTTTGGCATTCCATTCGGTAATCCATGCTTTCACGCTCACTATACTGTAGTTCTCAGGTCTGGTCTTTATCCTTTCTTTTTTCTCGAGTTCTCAGTCATGTTTTCAACCCACCACTGGTTGTCACATAATGTCACAAGACAGAGCCACAAGAAACGAGACAGACTTGACAGTAATACAATACAGAGGAATACTGAAAGTAATGCATTGTTGAAGATGCACAAGTCAATGTATTTCGGTAATATATCACGTTACATAGTGAGTATTACCCAACATTGGTGTGTGTGTGTGTGTGTGTGTGTGTGTGTGTGTGTGTGTGTGTGTGTGTGTGTGTGTGTGTGCGCGCGCGCGCGTGCATGTGTGCATCTGATATTGGGTTACTGATTCCCATAAATCATTTTCCAGCTGGACATTTCCCGGTCATTTTATGAGAGCAGCATCTACCGCCTTTCATTATTTATACAGTACAGACAGTGCTAAACCTGAGGTGAAAGGACACCATTACATCTGACCAGTAACAGGAAATTCTTTCACTTTGTTGAACAGAAAATGCAATTAGTCGTTTACTGGAACCTTTGGGTTATTTAAACATCTTCCATGACTTCAATGACTGGAAAGCCACAGGCAGATTAAGTATTTGTCCAGGTTTTCCAGGACGTGTGGGAACCCTGTCAAGGCTGAATCCTGAATGTTTGGAACAGACAGTAAATAGGACAGTGTTTGTTCCCTTGTCACACTAGGGTTTCAGCCAAGGTCCTCAGACTAGTGTCAAAGAAACAGTGAATGCACTGTGTCTGCACGCGTGCAAGTGAATGTGTGTGTGTGTGTGTGTGTGTGTGTGTGTGTGTGTGTGTGTGTGTGTGTGTGTGTGTGTGTGTGTGTGTGTGTGTGTGTGTGTGTGTGTGTGTGTGTGTGTGGATGCGCGCACGCGACTGTGTGCACATGTGTGGCTGTATCTTGGTTACAGAAACAAGATGATTCTAATATTGTATGCCCCTGTAATGAAAACAGAAAGATGTCCAGAGTGCGATTACAGCGTCTGCGCTTGTCTTTGTTTAAGTCATAAGACACAGATGTGAGATATGAGTGGCAGTATCCCTGGAAACAGCCACGGTCACCTGCCTGTGGTATTTCAATGAGCGATGACGAGATGGATACGGCCCTGTGGGTTAAGCCAGGTGCATCAAAGCCAACGCAATACACACCCATGGGATGGTGACCACGACCAAATTAAATATGAGAGAGAGGGGCAACAAAATGCACAATGAAGTGCGAATTGGAAGGTTAAGTGTATTTCAGGACACCAAAATAACCTCATCTAGATTCCACATGATCGAAGTGTGAGTAGAAATAAAGAGGAAGGATTGAGACAAAAGAAAATCGATCAGAGGAACATAAGGTCAAATTCAGATTGTGCAGCTACTGTGGATTCCATAGAAACAGCAGATTGAGGCAAACTAAAGCAGTAGTTTAATGTCTACGAATCACCAGGTACAGTTTAACCCTATTTTTATGCTATAAAATCAGAAGAATTCTTTTGCTTTTGTCTACAATACCAGGCTGATTCAGACGATGAATATTTTAACTCTTGAGAGTGTAAAAAAGAAACCAAATGGACCCGCAAGGGTCCATTTGGTTTCATTTTTACACTCTCAAAGAGTTACATCTGTTACATCTCAAAGAGTTACATCTGGTGAACCAACTTTCCATATTTACTCTCTCAAGGACCACTGATGGTCCCCGGGCCGATCAGACTCAGCCAAAGGGCCATATTTGGCCCCCGGGCCGACAAATTGACATGCTTGCTTTCTTGATTATGAAGTTGGCCACAAATAGCCAGCACATGTCACAGCACATGTTTAGCTCACATGTGTTGATGACTGTTTTGCTGTGATGCAGGTCTAGGACTGATTCCCAGCTGATTTTTCTCTGGGATTATACTTAAATGGTAAAAAGGCAACACCCATTAATTTGTGGGGCCCTTGCAACCAAAAACACACCCATATTTGATGTCAGACTCCACTGCAATCGCACCTGTAACCACTGGGACTTCATATTGCATGGTGGTGATGCTATTGCATTGACACAACCTGCCCACAGATAATCAGAGAGTAAAAGCTAGACCACTTGTGTGGTAGTTACCGCTCCAAAAATAGGTGTCTCCAGGACCACAATATATGCCATGACAACAACACGTACACACTAGAAGGTGGAAACAATAGCAGCCACGATGTCGCAGCTGGTTACTAACAGACAGTACAGATTTCAAAGCCAGCCACGGATTGCTGTGGGCTGTGTAAAGACAAATTAATTATTAAATGACTATTGACCCCTGGGGTTGACACAGACACATGACAATGAAAAAAATGAACAGTGTGTTGTGTGTCCTTAACCACATTACGGTGAATCTGAAGTAATTGCTGCCACAAATCTTCCTCACACATATAATGGAAGTCTTGGGTAATTCACTGACACTCTGTATCAAGTTACCGGTCTTTGATGTCAAAGCCACAGTAAGCCCTCACACAAAACTGTTGGATACCACACAAGCGCGCAAGCGCGCACGCACGCACGCACATCACACAAGCACAAAAAGAGCCAGATTGGGAAAGTACACTTTGGCAATGACCCTTGAGTGGCATTTAAATGTGAGAGACAAGGAACAGGAAAAAGGGGGTAGAGGAAAGGAACGAAAGAGAACAATGTGTACAGACTGAAGAGCCACATGAGCGTCAAGGCAATGGCATTAATGAATAATGATCAATGCAGGACTCACAGGCAGTGGTGGAAAAGGCACTCAAATAGGGGATGTTAATGATCGATTAATCGTCGATAAGAAGCTAATCCTTAGTCGTTAACAGTTAGCAATTAATCGGTTCATGTAATGTCTGTGTGTGTGTTTGTAGCACACACAACAATGCGTTTCAAGTGTTTGAAAATGTTTGTATACTTTGGTTTTATTTTTACACAAATTTTGTCTCATGGGGGTCGCTGGCACAATACATTACAAGTGAAAGTTCCGGACATATTGGTATATATGGTTTGTCACATTTCTAGGCCAATAGTTGGGAGAACAGTTGGGAGAACAGTTTACATGTCTCCCTATGGAGACACAAAGAGGCTCCTGTGCGTCTCCAGGGGCTCATTGTCTTATAATCCGCCTATGACCATTAGTGTCAACCACTGGGATATGTGGTGGGCATTGTATACATTGCTCGTACAGTATGTGGTATTTGAAAATATGAGTGGGCGTGCATTTTAAACTAATAGTGCCCACAAGGGGTCCCATTTTGAATGTTTTCATTAAATCGTGTACATTTACTACCAATTACTTTAACTGCAACTAAAGTTGCATGTCATTTCTTATTTAGTAAGTTTTTGAAGGCCGATAAAATACATATGACATACAATGACTCGTGCATCGCTGACCAATTCCCTTAGGGCAGTGGTCTGCAGCAGCTGGCTCTGGGGGATCTATAGACACCTCTTAGTGACTCCTTAGCTGTACACAGACATGTACATGAAACAAGCACATTGCTTGATATGCTTGCATTAGCACACGGCGTCTTCTCAGCACAAAACGCAGGTCTCATTACCCATTGTGTCCTGTCTAGATCTCTAGTTTCTGAATAACATAATATTCAAAGATTTGCACCACGTTTTCACGATTTTTCAAAAATAGCAGAGATACAAGCTCATAGCGCGCCACTCGCTGGCGCGCTATGAGCTTGTAGATCTGCTATTTTTCAATAGTTAAAACATAATGCTTAGAACACCAAAACGCGTTCAGTACACTAAGGGTTAACTAGAGGCTCGTAACTAGAGGCAAGTCACTGAAGGGCCGATACCGGGCATAGAATTGCAAGGATGTTTACGAGTGTCTACCTGCAGCCCAGCGTGGTCTGGAGAAGAGTTGTGATGCCCACACAAAAGAAGATGGTCCCAATGAGCTGGCTGGTGGCCCACTGGTCAAAGCCCACACACATGGCCTCAGCCAGGAGGAATGGAACAGCAATGGTTCCGCTGAAGCATGTCAGGTAGTGCTGGAGATGCACAGGGGTTAAGGGTTATAACTTTGTATGTATTTACAATCTTGTACAGAGGTTTGCAAAATATATACTGTAAAACCCTAAATACTTCATTTATGCTGTTGATGTGTGAAATCGTACCTCTGTACTCAACACTCTGAGACACTGGGGTTATCTTGGTAAACAAGCTCCAGATTGTTCACAAAAATGTATTCAGTGGCTTAACGATAACATTATATTATTATTATCGATAACATAATATTATTATTATCATCAATAAGGTGCTAATCAAAGAAGTAACTGTTGCCCACATGAGGTTGGGCGGAGGATTTTACCTGTAGGCCTAAGAACACGCACAGGTACCACGGTGGGGTGTCTTCTATCGTGTAGATCATATCCATCCTTCTGGCATCCATACTGTCTGTGCTATCCAACGTCTCAGACATTGAGCTCTATCAAGGCACACGCACACACACACTCTTTAGTTATGACCCCTTATAAAAAGTAGTATAATAATATTACTTTACATATTACTAGAATCAAAGAATAATATATTACATATTTCAATACCTAAGTTGTTGTTATCTGTTGATAGCTTGTAAACCTGTTCTATTTTCACATGCAACAACAAGTTCAAAGGCATGCTTTGGCAGAGTGACATATTACACATTTTGACAGAGTAAGATCTTTACTTTACTTTAATTTTGCTGTAAAAGGTAATATTACAGTAATGTGTAATATTTAATTAGTTACTGCCCAACGCTGCTCAAGAGATCCTTAAATCTTTACACACTGCAGACTTTTGGAAGTGGCTTGGGTCCTTAGTAGTGCTCATGTAGTCAAACACACTATGTCCACGTCCACATTACGTAAAGTCAACACCATGTCAAAACGTTGCACCATCCATCATTGATGGTCAGTGTTTGCCAAGTAGTCCAAAACCTGCTCTCTTCTTCTTCCTTTATTATGATTGTATTCTCTGTACGGCAGTTTGTAACATGTGTTTTGTGGGAGGTTGCCAATGTTGACATTTAAATAAACATGCCCTTTTCACTTTTCCAGTTCTCAATTTTTATGTAAGCTGGCCTTGTTTTAAATACCTGATGCTGCATTCAGTTTCACAATAATGGCAACAAAGGCTCCAAAACAACTACTACTTTGCCGCCAAGTTGCTGCAGAAGAATTGCTCAAGCCACGCTATGTATAAATATATACTTTAAGAGTTGAGAATTAATTCTTCCTTTTGCGGAAGTGAGAGGAAATAGTGGTAAGCAATAGGTGGAGTGGAAGTAGTCAAACAAAACACACAATTGTTTGATTTTCCACTGTGTCATCATTGCAGCACTGGAAAAATAAAACGGCATGTGATTTTTGTAGTCTCAACAAGTGTCAGGCATGAACACACAAGTGATTTGCACTTCACTGTGCCATTGGCCTATTGTAGAAAAACTCCTTTTTGGTGCATTGTCAAGTGTCTGCTTTAATTGAAAATGGTAGCCTGTTGCCTTGTTGATGCTTGGATCAACAGTGGCGGATGAAAGCTGAGTCTGCTGAAGAATGGCATTGGAAAGCTCCACTTCTGGTGTTAATACTGTTTTGTTTACTAAAGTCACCACGTCCATGTTATGGCATGGAACTTGCCAGGTCAACTATCTGCCTTAGACCCTTAATTAGCAGGCAGCAGCACATTTTGTCTAAATTCACTTTGTGACCAAATGTAGTCTACATTTGCAAACAGTTGTTGACCATGTTGTTACAGGTCCACATAACATTTGTGCACCAAAAACAATGCCAATATGCTATATTAATATTAGAACTTTTTAAAGACAGATTCATTGACGACAATGCAACCAACCCAACACTGTGGGCACTGTAAACGTACCTATTAGCAGAGTTAGTTAGAACACATAATTAACATAGAGTTTTTTTTTCGTTAGTTTTAGTTAACTATAAAAACCATGCAATACATCAGTATACTTTAAAATACATAACAGAAGCACACTGGAGAGTCCCCTGGATGAAACGTCTCTTGGCAGGAGGAGCGTTCATTGTGAAAATGTAAGCAACACTGTGCCCTAGCTTAAATTTATACACTATAACCTACAAGTAAACAAAAGACTGATTAGCATTTGATGGCCCTGTTGCCTATAGGTGACGTCAATGCACAATAGGCAAGTCTCCACCCCCGAAACTTAGGCCCCGATGTGTGAACAGCCCCGAGCATGCGCTGAGAATCGGTGGGGTGGGGGTGGGGGGCTCGGGGAGCCCGAGCCCCTTATGTCTTAAATTCTCATCGGGTCTCGGGCCCTTGAGCCCCCACACAGATGACGCACCTGCATGTATAAATGCATATTTCCATATAGTTTCAATGGCTTGTGTTAGGAGGGGTAGCCCAGGGGGTTCTGATGGTGATGGCCGGGAATTGCTTACTTGTTCCCCCTCTGTCAGTAATGGGAGGAGGAAGCATTGCACGTTTGTCAGAGCCCCCACCCCCAAACCGTCTGCAGACTACAGAACCTGTCAAATGATCAAAAACATCAGCGGGGATTCGGCTTGTGCGACTTTTTTGTCACACCTGGCTGTAAGTATTTTGAATAGCCTCATACTGTCTCTTACTGGAGCTTAATGTATGGGCCAGGGCACACCAAACAGGCCATTACGTGTGCCTGTCAGGAAATTAGTTAAATGGAGTGTTTCTAAGATCACAGAAAATCTAGGGCTATTAACAATATTGGAAAGACAATATTGCCGCTAGGAGCATCACAGAAAAAGCTAAACCATGAGTCACCGAGTAAAATTTGGATGTCCAGAATAATCAATATGTCCCAGGGAACGGGACAAGACCTGCACTATAGCCCTGCAGAACACTTCAATGTTTTGCAGGGTCACCCCTCAGCCTGTGTGACAGCAGTGAGAGAAAAGAGCAGAGTCACAGTGATGAGGAAAAGATCACATGAAATTGGAGAAGAAAATCCATGAGTCAGTGCAGTGACTCTCTGCCCAATATGCGTGTGATTCAGTTCTGTATATTTGTTAACGCAGACGGAGCTTGTATGTTTCCATGGAAGAGGTAGTGAAACCGAGTTTGCATGTAGTAAAATCAGCATTAAGTCTGAGATCCATTGTGGGTCCACTCTCAGGAGTTACAGTAGATTAAGTATTCTGCTGTGTAGGCTTGGTAGCTAAGCAGCTTAATACTGGTGTATGACATATTAGTTACTGACTGTAAGCCTGTATGTTAAATCAAAGGACCCCAGCTAATACCCCTAGTTTGGGCATTCTTTAGTGCAACATAACGGTGGGATTTTCTTCAAACTACATTTGTATGTTGTCTATTTTGGCAAGGAGAACTGATGTAACTCTGAATAACCAAGGAGAAAACTAAAGCGTAGAGTAGACTCTTGGGGATCCTGGACAACAAAATGGTTAGGCTTTGTACACCAGCATTTTGACTGAACACAGGGACAATACTGGGGATTAAATCAATGTGACTCAGTCTCTTCTGTCGTACCTTCTCAGCTCCATGGCCATCTTTAGCGTAGATTGCCATCAGCTCTGTGTCCTCTGTGTCATGATCTCCACTGGCCTGGGCCACGCCATTCACCACGACCTGCACGCGTTCATGCACGCACATACACAAGATACAACAATGCTTTTGATTTATGCAGAAAATAATCTTCTTATTGCTGCTTGTTGTTGTCAATAACTACAGCCCACAACCTGGTTTTCTACAAAGTAGATTAAAGTCAGCATGCATAGTATTGATACATTCCTGACTGGGCTTAAAAAAAAAAGTCAAATCCAATTCTAATATACAGTATTTCATCAAATCACTCGATATCTACACAGTGATAATACTTGATATATTGAAAGTTTTAGAATGTATAGAATTCAACTTAAAGGTAAGGGGGGACTTTTAGCCAAAAATCAAAACAGATATATGGCTATATATTTTGTCTTTTCCCCTCTATGTTGCTTCTACTTTGATGGTGCAGCTGTTTCCCTGCAGACAATTACTTCGCCCTGCAGACGGTCCAGAACTTTGTTGTTGTTGTCAAATTATGAAAACAAAACATTTGTCGGGCTCAGGAAAGGCGGTGATTATTTGCGAGTGGGTTGTGTGGGCTGAGGCAGAGTTTTAACCAATCACAGCCCAGTAGTCTCCATCAGTTTCATAATCAGCCAATAGAGAGGAGGTGAGGTGGAGTTAGATTCTGTTTTTAAACAAATCTGTTTACAAACACAGCGTTTGTACACACTAAAGTTGGCTCTATTAACTTTAACAGAGAGAGTATTAACAATGCTGGTTAAAACAAAAGGCAGTGCGTGTTTTAATGTACATAAATACTGATGACTTCCATCTACAGTATTGCTGCCTTGCAATTGGCACATTTACCACATCCACCACTGTTGCTTATGCCTATACTGTGATTTGGAAAACAAACTACAAAATTTGGATCCCATGCAAAACCAACACTCTTGCATTGAAAGTGTTGTGTATGTGTGTGTTTTACATGTATGATGGTCCTTTTATTAAGGGACAGTCTGCAAGCATGTATGTGCACGCACACGCCAATGACATTTGAGGAAGAGAGAAGGCTCATTTTCTTTTTTCGTCACACATAACAGCATGAAAAGACAGATGGCTGTTATGCAAAAAAATAAAAGTCACCTCACATGATGATAAATGTCACCAGGTTGTGTTAACTTCAATGCACATCTGTTATTCTGTTTACTAGGTCAAATCCATTATCCCATTAACTCATTGACCGCTAGGGGGACCTTCTTTGTTTCCTCTCCATTGCCGCGGCTCAAACCAGTTCGATCGGTAAAAAAGCCCTTATTTTGAAGCTCAGATCTCCTAAACAGGATGTGCTGTTTCTGTTATGCTGTGTCTGTTGTCTTGCCTAATCGGTCATCTGGCGATCTGCCCATATACATCCGGGTCACAAGTCAGGAAGAGCCGTGTAGCGCTAGTTGATTCACCAGTGCGACAACCCCATTCAGAGCGAAAACACAGGAGAGCCGTTTGAATGCATTGGATTGAATGGAAGTGAATGGGACAAAAAAAAAAGAGTTGTCGCTCAATTCTGTTCCAAATGAAAGTTAGCAACGGGATGATCATCAGACGATGCGCACGGACTAATAGTTGGATTAAAGAATGAAATCTACATCTCGTCGTGATACGAGCCGTCCGCGTTACCGGCAGTGGGGTTCTAACGGGATGTCCACGAGCCCCGCGTTATCGGCGCGAAGAGAATTAAGACTTGAGGCCAATTCTACAAATGCCATCTAAACCATTTGGTCACACATTCAACATCTTTCAAAAATAGCAGATATATAGCTCACAGCAGGTGGCTGCCAGGAGAAGTGAACTATGCCAGGCAGAGCCCTGAATCAAGTTTATTTTGAAATGGAAGTAGCTACAGGTGGCCAGAACTGTGGAATACAGTGACACAGGCTCCGCAAAATAACAATGTTAAGACTTTTAAGACTTAATTTGCATGTACATTATATTTTTGCACAATAATGAGTGTTTAATG
Organism: Benthosema pterotum; assembly: GCA_039105355.1. NCBI lineage: Eukaryota > Metazoa > Chordata > Actinopteri > Myctophiformes > Myctophidae > Benthosema > Benthosema pterotum. The sequence goes on from CM076972.1 coordinate 24,970,910, forward strand.
CAATGACTGTTTAATGTACCGGTATATATGGGTGTGTCAAGGTTTAGGAAAATACTTTAATTGAACTTTGCTATTATTAAAAAATATTAAAATTGCTGAATTTGCTACTATTTTAAGCTCAAAATTATTGATACCCTGTTATCCTTACCAAAAACACCAGAATTCATCCAGCGTCCATTTGGGGTGCTATAGAGGGAATAATGGGAATGAAATGCCTGTACTTTTGTTTTCTATTGTACTGAGCCAAGGAATGAAAACCACAAAAGAGACAGCACACACTGGTCAAAATCCCTCACAGCCTAACCGCACTGTATTATTTGATACTTCAGGCGTGCATGCCTGTAGTTTGGCTTATGAATTGGTGGTGAATGTTTTTTTTTTGTTGTTGTTGTAGCTTTTCTCATTTGACCTACATTCAGTCACTGGGGCTACTGCCAAAATGACTTGCTCCATCTGGGCATGGATGAGACAGCAGTATTCCACACACAACACAAGCTAGTAGTAATGGCAGGTCTCGTGTGTGACGCACAGAATAAATTACTCTGCGTGTGTGCGTGCAAGCAAGACTGTAATTACAAAGCTCCTATACCTGTCCACCATCATGAAAGATTTGGAACCGTTTGCGCACATGCATACCGGGATAGGGAAGAAATCTGCGCCGTGTTTGCTCTCCTCTTCATATTTGCCTCCTTCTCCACCTCCATCCATGGACTTGGAGGTGGTGTTCTTCCCCACACCCATTCCTTTCTCCTCCTCCTCCTCGGTGGTGGCGCCTTCTGCCTGGCCTCTGCCTCGCTCTGGTGTGAATGTGGAAGTGCTCTCCTTCAGTCTTCTTACATGGTCCAGGGCTGATACATCTGCAACAGGGAAGGGGAGAAACGCCAGGGACAGAAAAGAGGGTAGGACACATAAGTTGACCATATGGGTGTAAAAAGAGAGAAAACTCTGAAAGGTTCAGAATTTCTAACTTCAGCTAAGGTGGTGGAGTGGGCTGCCTTGGGATCCAGGTTTACAGTAGAATCTGGAGACCTACCGGCCTCTGGGCTGGTCTTAGGGGTGTTAGTCCACATGCGGGACCGCCTCCCACAGTACATTATAGAGGTAGCCGTTTGGTGCCAATACAAGACTGATGATATTGGGAAAGCAAACTGATGACAGTTCATTTGTACTGCGAGGGGGCATGCATATGGGACCATTGGTAAGAGACAAGAGAAACAGTGTGGTGGCAGAGATGAGGAAAACAGGAGAAGGTGGCACAGAGGAAATGAGGGAAGGGAGAGAAGATGGCAGGGAGTTGGGAACAGAGAGACAAAGGATGGAAGCCTGGAAGGTGAGTTTAATAAAAGGGTGTTTGTGGCTTTTCTGTTGTTGCGTCAAGCCGTGTTTAGGTACATAAGGTCTTGGAGTTGTGTTCACGGCCGTTTCTTCCGACAACATAGCTACTGAATCACGTTATAAATTGACCTTCCTTGAAACATGTAAACTCACTACGGCCTTGAGGCCAAAACTAAAGCTTCATACCTTTGTGTATAAATAATAAATATGAGAATCCTCCTCCGCGTCATCAGTGCCCATACCCGAGTTGCGGTTGGCGAAAGGGCCTTTCTGTGTGGAGTTTGCATGTTCTCCCCGTGTACCCTAGGGTAGATACCGTCACAAAAACATGCTATAATCCTGGGCTCTAAACTGGCCAGCCGGGGCGCCTGATGGAGGGGACAGGAACTGGTTGGAATAACATGTTCCTTCCACATGCTACGTCCAGCCAGGGAACCCCCCCCCCCGTCGGGTGAAAAGAAGGTAGCTTGGACTCCTCATGCATTGAAGGAAGCATGAGGCAAGTCCGCTGCCTCCCCAGGTGGGTGGAGTGTGTGTAGAGCCCAGGATCACATCAGGAATTGGCACCGAGTGAAAAATGGGTTACAAAATCGTGTGATAAAAATATATTTAAAAAAATAATAATAAATATGACATTTCTTAACTCCATCATCTACTCTATGCACTGCTCTTGTAAAAGGGCCCATAACATTCCCCCATTCCTTAGCCTCACACCCCTACCTCACCTAATGACAGATAACCCCCGCTTCCCCTCCCCCTGACGACCCTCCGGCGGTGTTGTTAGGTAGGTGTTTGATAGGTGTAATACCTAGTTGACACATCCCATCGCTCCTGGCGAGCTGGGCAGCGGGGAGCATCTGTGAGGGAATGGGGATGGGGCGAGACAGGAGTAGGAGGAAGGACAGAAGGAGAAAGCAAGGAGTGTGTGTGCGAGAGAGAGAGAGAGAGAGAGAGAGAGAGAGAGAGAGAGAGAGAGAGAGAGAGAGGGAGAGAGAGGGAGAGAGAGAGGGAGAGAGGGAGAGAAAGAGGGAGAGAGGGAGAGGGGTGGGGAGGGTGGGGGCAAGGAACAGGTGGGTGGGGTGTTCAGGAGGAAGGGGGAGGTGAGAGAGGAGTTAATTTGACAGTCAACAATTAATCACGAGCATTAAATGATGAGTTTGACTATTTTGTGCTGGCAACATTTTTTACCAAGATTCCAATGCCAACGTCGATGCACTTTACTTTAACTGTCTCACATCTCAAATAACACACCATCAATTCAAAACAAATCCAGTCAACTCCGGAATTGTGTTGGGCAGAAATGCTGCACCCTGGACTTGTGACCTGTTGTGGAACTCACCTCCACATATAATTCTGTGTTTATGCACGTGCTGCAGGCAGCAGCCCACATGACTATGTAAGCGATTCTCTGTAAAGTCACTGTGGGATTATAGCAACAAAACAAAAAAAGGAAAAAAATTAAATAAAACGTGACTAAGAAAAAGCAATCTTGAGTGACAAAAAAAGAAGTATAGAAGAAAAGATTTGAGGTGGAGTTAGTGAGAGACCGCAAGTGCCATTCTAGACATATCCCAGATTCACTGTGGCGGTGTACAGGTCTCTCTGGTTTCTAGATTAAATACTGTAACTGCAGTAACCTGATCCAAGAACCTTGTCCAGTCAAACAATGCTGGGCGTTAGGTCGTGGCGCACCCTATGCTTTATGTTGCACGTGCATATTCAAATGTTGGGTTGGAAATTAAATTATTGCTGTTAGGAGTGCACATTATTCACACTGCTTTCTGTTTAGAACCTGAATACAGCATTTTTTTGTTTTTCAATTACCGGTAAGTGTGCAGACTTGCAATAAAGTAAACTATAGCATCCACTGCTCTCAGTCTCCCCTCAGACTCCTTTATGTTTGAAGTTGTACACACAGCAGCATGTTTAAATCTGTGGTTGGTGCATGAGGGATTGCACTACTGAAAGCCACAGGTGTCCATTTCCACTCCAAATTTTCCATTCGGTGTGAACTTAACCAGCCATTCATCAAGGCCATCAAGCGAGAAAAGAGAATGCTGCCTGGTTTCTCTGACAACGGTACATCTTTTATAGCTGCAAACTGATGTCTCCTACTTGCACAAGATATTTTATCTAATGTGATATTTATTTATTTAGCTCTTTATGCAGATCTACAGTCATCTAACTGTTTTGCCCTTTAAAAACCCCAATCAGACTTTAATTGAATAAAAAAAAAATCTTAAACTACATATGTATTTTTTCTACCTAGAAATACAAGGTTTTCTCAAGAAGACATAACCACTATAGAGAGCACTCCCATTTAAAAAGATATTATAGGCAACTTTTAGCCAAAAATCTAAATGTATGGGGGAAAAGACATTATATTTTTTGCTAGAAACTTGCCTGACAATGATCAGTGATCCCATGATCACAAGTTCTACACTTAGTTTTAATTATTTCCATGCAGGAACTATAAGTTGGTATATACAGTTAAGAGGATGAAGTAAGTCACTGGAGCAACTTAGACAGTTTAAGCCACTGGTGTCAAACATACGGCCCGCGGGCCGGATGCGGCCCCCGCGCAATGATTTAATCCGGCCCCAGGCTTGTAGAGCAAAAATGTCTGAGTCTATCGAAAAAAAAAGTAAGTCTCTAGCACGTTCCTATCAAAAGTTATGGTCGTTTAAAGAAATGCCTCTGAGTTCTCTTCTCTGAGCACTAGTCCGGTAGCTTCAAAGCTGAGAGTACTTAATTGATTGGAATGTTGACTCGCAGAGAGTGGGGGGGGGGGGGGGGGGGGGGGTGTACTGGCGCTGCAAAGTGAGAACTATATTTCAGCAGTAACCTGACCCCGCCAGATGGGGCAGCAGAGAGAGGAGTATTCCCTCCCCCTCTCTCTGCTGCCCCATCTGGTGGAGTCAGGTTACTTCACCAGTTTAAGGGATCATTCAGATCACAGCTTGGCTATTTAAATATAAATACGGATAATAATAATAACCCAAGAGTTTAAATAATACTGTATTTTAGAAGCATTACTTATTGTTATTCATCATTATTTTTTAATGTTCGATGATCCATCACTTCAATAAAAAGCAGGTCTGTTCCATGGGCTGTGTAGCCATTTCCAAATTTCAGCTAAGACACTATTTGAAACTATTTTTTTTGTATTTTTGAATGGTTTATTAGCGCACTGTAAATAAAAATAGCATCTCCCATAGCAAATGTCTTAATCTAGGCTACAAGTATAAAACCAATAATGAAAGTCAACTATTAATAGCTACTCTTAATAATAAACTTGATTGTGTGATATAGGCTACTGTAGCGGAGAAATTACGGCTGTGTACGTAAACATGCACGTGCATGCTTGCAGTCTGTGACTGGCACCGCGGCGCGACTGGCACCGCGGCCCGACTGGCACCGCGGTGCTCCGGCCCCCATGAAGTCACATTAAGTCCAATGCGGCCCCCACCCCAAAATGAGTTTGACACCCCTGGTTTAAGCCCTTATGTTATTTTTGATATACCGCTCACATCTTACATCGGGTCAAGGTCACTATAAAGGTATATTAATTAGTTAAAGTTATCATATGTATACACACTCCTACACTTTAAGTCAGCTAATTAGTTGACTCATCTAGACAATTTCTCAGCAAAAGTTGCACAAATAAAATGCAATAACATTGCACACTCAATTCAAATTAAATGACTCACAAAAAATCCAGATATTGTAGAATATTGGAAACATTACACAGTGCACACGTCTATCTCTAATCATAATTGCCAACTTGTCACGTATTAGCTGTCTTCATCTGCACTTTTTACAACAGATAATGTATGAAATCTTGCATGCCTCTTGCCTTACTGTAAATGGCACAATAGTTATTGCTCAAATAACCCAAACATCACTTCATGTGTCATTCTGGCAATCCACAATGTACTGCCTTATAAAACCTTTGGTCTTTAGGCAATCTGCAGGAGTTATCGCCTAACTCTCAGTACATAGTGAAAATAATATTTTACGTAGCTATTCATTTAACTTGTAAAATTCTTGGCCCTACTTGGACATAGTGCACCTACTAGCTGATCTGATGGTGCATTAACCACATTCTGTAAGTCAGCAGTCCTGGATTAACTGAATGAACCACAGTGTCCCTGTCGCTGCCGCTCAGTTCCCAGTACAGTATGTCCAGTGTGAAGTGTACTATTCTACATATAACTTAAGGAATGTTTGTATATTTAAATTGTCTGAGTCAATGTCGCTGTTCTCAGCTGGTTCACTTAGTGGTTCACTGGGTGCACCAACTGCTCTGAATTTGCACAGGGACACATTGCACAATAATTGTTATTATTGTATTGTAATAATATTTATCATTATTTCAGGATTGTCATGATTGATGAGATGAGTTGATGATTCTTGGTTGGCTCAGGTTGCGCTGCAACAGCGGTAAAAGTCACGGCAGAGGTTGAGGGTTGAGCATCTATGCAAACCCATGTTCGGGGTAACATAGATGATATTGGTCACTGAGACTGTATGTATTCCTGTGTGCTGGGGCAGTACCTCTCAACAGGGAGTGTCAAGGTGGGAGGAGTAAGACAAAGGCACTATTTTGTGTTATCAACAATGATTTATCATACCAACGAATCATCATCAACAAAGTCAGAATGAAAGTAAGAATGTATTTGTGACTGCTGTCATATCCTACTGACTCATCTACCAGTAGGAAGTCCCTTAGGATAAGATAGTTCAGAATCAGAAACTAAAATCGACCTCAGGCCTTAATGGATTCATAGGAGCCAATATCCCTCAGGTTTTCTTTAATAGATTTACAGTCCCTCACCACAGTAGGCTACACTGTGAGAACTGAGAATGCTCACTAAAAGAAAGTGCAGCTAATGTAGATGAGGGGAACAAAGAGGTACAGCCCAGATAATGTAACTCCATCATTTTCTCACTGTAATAAAGACACCTACACAGCATGCAGGTCACAGCATGTCATCAGAAGCCCATGAATGGGTGTTGAAGGTTAGTAACATAAAACACTGTTTTGCTGTTGTACTCAGAAGATATAGGCCTACATTATATGGTGCTGTGTGCGTGCGTGTGTATACACACACATGTATGTATGCTAGAGGGTGCTCTGGCAATACCACCACCACCCACTGACTGAGGCATTTTCCCATCAGGCCTGCAGGCTGGCTAAAGGCCAGTGTATGTATTGTTGCTTCAAGCTGATGGCTTGCCAAAGACCACCTTGAGCAAAGAGACTCCCCCTCATCTAACTGCTCTCAGTGGGATTGCCCTTTATCCAATAGATTTACAGTGGAATGACTACACTTAATGTAGTGGTTTCACAGTTTCAAAATGAAAACACAAGACCCATTTACAATTCTACATACATAATACATAGAGGGAAACATATTTTTTTTTATTTTGCCGCAAACCTGTTGTTTTCAGTATCTGGTACCATGTTGGGTATACTGTAAATACGAAGAGGTATGCATTTTGCGATTTCGTTATTCAAAATTTGCTCTTCAAAATCAATACTGTTTTGCTTCGGTTAATCCATACTAAAATTAAGGAGTTGTCTGTCCGAATGAATGTCTGAAACAGGCATAAGTCGTCACTGACTACAGCAATCATTCTGAGTTTTCACATGCTCATTGAACATAACATTAGGAAGAGACTAACGAAGCCCTTTTCTGGAAAAAAACAATTGTTAATTAATAATTAATTTAATAGTGCATAATCGGCAACGTCCGAACGCCCCCTAAAGTCACGCATCACATCACGGGCACCGTTTTCGGTGTAACCCCACTGTCATGCGGAGTCGTTGCTGGAGGAGCGGTGTTGTCGGAGGAGGAGAACGCTGGCACAATGTGGATTTACGATACGCCGGGAAGGAAGCGTGTTCAAACTGGACAGTTGTTTGTTTGCCATGTCGCTTTTCAGTTTTCACTCGCATGTTCAAGTGGCGGGCAGCAGCCCCACCATGATGATAAGTTACGGAGGGTAACACAACTCTTGCGTCATGGAAACGACAGCAGGCGCATTTCTTTCCCTGGCCACCTCGCAAACGAAAACGGCCCATCTACAATCGCACGCGACCGCTTTTCTGTTTATTATATGATGTTGAGTTGTACAACAGCAGGGACATGCTGCGATGCGTGTGTGCGTGAGGGAGGGTCGGCGATTCGTTGTAGTCATTGTGCTCGAGGAAATGCGAGGCTGCATGGAGGATCGGCAATTCGTTGTATGTCTCAGTCGTGTCTATGCGAGAGTCAGCGCTGTTATAATCATGGTGGATTATATCGTTATATTCTATTTTGGTGTCGAACGTCGCAACACTTAGGGGAAGATCGAGCGTGCCGCGGTGGGTGGAAAAGGGTTTGAGAGAGAGAGAGATGGGCCGGGCTGTGTGCCATGATGGCGAACTGCCTGTACATGTCTATGGAGTTGTCGCAACTCTGTCTACTGTCTGTAACACTCTGGCCGCTCAAGGGCATGCAGAGTCAACGTTGCGACATCAATGGCATGTAGAGTCACAGTTGCGACATTGGGGGGTCAGAAACTGAGCGCTCGAGCGCTGTTCGTGCAGCCTGAATAGGCTACGTCCTACTGCTCCTCAAACACCGTGTCGAGTAGGCTAAAGCAGCCGACACGCCGCGAGTCGAGGTTATGTTTTATTTTCTTCATTGACTATGTCCCGGGGACCACCAGTGGTCCTTCAGAGGGCTCCACGTGGTCCCCAACTACATGATGGAAAGTTGGTTAACCACACGTAAACGTTTGCCAGCGGATATAAGCCTCCATTTGGTTACCAACTTTACCAAATGTCCCATCATTTAGCTGGGGACCACCTGGAGCCCTCTCAAGGAAAAGGGATAATCCCCGAAGCACTGCATATAACGATAGGCCATTAGAAATGTCTATTGTTCTCCACTGGACGTCAATTACAGTAAAACTGGACAACGCCAGAGTGTGAAGTCAAGTCTTTTGAAAGCGTTGTATTAATGCACTTCATTCTATCATTGTTGTTTATATATTAAAGCTGGGGTGGTGGACCCGCCACTCTCAAGAGTTAAAATATCCATCATGCGAATTAGTCCAAATCTACACAACTGGAAGATTAATGGCCATGGACAGAAGCAAAAGAAATCTTTAGTTTTGGGGTCTGTGGGTCTACAAATATCCTCAATTGGTGGTCCACGGTGTTTTATCTTTGATATCTTTGATATAAAAATAGGTTACTGTACAACACATTAAAAGGTACCCAGAAAGCATCAGGACCCCTTAGGGATTGTTCAATTTGGTGGTCCCTGGAAACACAAGCACACAGCGTGCGGCACTTTGATATGGATGGGCTACTGAGTGTGTGTGTGTGTGTGTGTGTGTGTGTGTGTGTGTGTCCACTTTCTAAACCAGTGGTTTCATGATGTTCACACAAACACCTACTTAAATGCAACAAAAACATTTATCACCAGTTAACTGCACCTTGCTTTGCTATCACTGCTTCCCCTTTTCCCCTGATCAAGTACAACTACAGCAGTACTCCATCAAAATACTTACATTATTGTTATTGATATTAAATCACATTAACCACACTCTAGATCATTTGGTGTTCATATATTCACAACGGGTAAGGTCCTAGTGTGATAAATTAGACACTTGAGGTTATGCATGCACCCCTCTAAGTGACAGCAGACTGACTGCTGGGTGAGGAGGGCTGATGCTTTGGCATGGGGGTTAGATATTAATTCCTGGGTCTAAACTCTAGTTTTGCATTAGTAACTTTGGGGCTGCACAAGTTACTTTGGAACAGGCCCGTCTAGACATTAAATGGTATCAGTTAAAAGGGGATATCAAAGAGGAAGGACGGGTGGGGAATTATCCGTAGTCACGTTGCGGGGGCATTTCAAGCACTCTATACCAGAACCACCTAAGTTGGGCTCCTTTCCAGGCAAAGAAGCAGTGACTTTGCACAGAGTTTTTCATGCATGACTGCGCTTGAATCGCAGAGATGCCAGCTACACACCTGAGGAAAACGGTTATCTGCTCTCTATTCTTTCACTACATGAACACGACTCTATAGGTGAGAGTAGGAATGAAGATTTCTTTGTAGACCGAGAGCTAATACTCATATTTTGTAAATACCTATTGTTGTAAATTTCCGTTGAAACAAGTTGGGAGACAGTGAAAACATAGCCCTACGGAGACGATGAATATTTAAAGCTGCTGATTCATGTGCCACACCTACGAAGACACTACATACTAAATTCGTTTAGACAACCACTGGCCTTAGGGTATAAGTTACACAATGGTTGCTCGGGTGTCATTCCACGTGTTCATGAATCAGGGAAAAATGTGTACACCCTGGGTTTTCAACCGGTGGTCCAAGGACTCCAGGTAGTCCGGAGGTATAACAGGTGGTCCCTGGGGGAAAGAAAAATCTTTTTTCCCTGCTACTTAACATTGGCCTACATTCAGTAGGCCAAGTTGTTTATTAATGAATCAAATCAGTGTTTAACAGAATACAATTAAATTTACCCTACAACAGCTTAAACAAAAGCCATGTAGGCTTCAATTCTTATCCAATTCATGATTTGAGCCATACTATTTTGGAACTGTACTGCACAATCTGACAGGCCTGATCAGCCCACCCAACACAATAGTGGCGGCCCCAAGGTTGGTCTTAGTGAGATTGGTCCCTGGGTCAAAATAGGTTGAAAACATAGACATGAACAGAAACGCCAAAGCAGACATTCAATCTTGTTTAGTTATTACATATTTCACACTACAGACTACTGGTACTGGTTCCAAATTGGACTTAATCAGCTCAGGTGATGGTTGGAAGACATTTGCAGGTGCACACTGGCCAAGTCACAAAAATGCACTCAGGCACACAAACGATCATCTTCAAATGTACTACACATGTTGTATGCTACAACTGTACATAAAAAATAAAACATATTTTCAAGATTAATTATGACTACTCTGATTCACTACCTTTAAGTTTGCATGTTTACAATAGCAATTTCAGAGACATGAGTCAGGGACGAGACCAATAAACCAATAGAACAACGCTGTCTCACCTGTGCTTGTAAACTCTGCTCATCAGGTATCTGTCTCATAATACCCAGGTCTGATGTGAACCGTGTGAACTCTCTTTTCTTAAAGCACAAGTGGGTGGGCCAAAGATGGCACAAGCATACGATGCATGACATACTATACTCATACCTTCTTTTTTGATTGATTCATTAAAGTACTTAACACTTTGCAGAATTACATTACATTTCAAACACAACTCAATACAAAAATTGTTAACCGAGTGGACGGCTCAATTAAGCATTAGATTTGTTTACAAGAGGGTCCACCTTGTTCAATATTCTTCTAATAGGATCACACTGCATCTATAGGGCTAGTTTTAGGTACTCATTTAATTCTCTTGTACATCACTTGGCTTAAACAGCACATGTGGTAAAAATGTCCAATAATGAAATTGTGTGGTGTTGTTTTATGCAACATTTTTGCAGCAAGCCAACATGAAAAGAGGAAGGTAATGCTGTCAAAACATGGATAACAGCATCTCTCTTCTCATCTGGTCAATGCAGGGGCTTTTGTAAACAGTGTGACCATCACTGGGTGCCCAACATGGCCATTTGCACGTCATTTAAAGCTATACTCTTCTTGTATGATTGAAGCCAGGAGCCAGGATATCCTTCTCATCATTTGCGGAATATAAATATTTAATGTAGACAAAAGCAAAGGTGAGAGCTTGCTGGAAAGGTGTATGTTTTACTGAATCCAGCACTAGGTACTCATAAAGTTATGTCATATGCTCCTTGACTCTGGGAACACATCTGTCACGTTGACCAGTAAGCTCCACTCTCAAGAGATTACACCATTTTGAGCAGCTTGAAAAATGCTTATACCTGATTTTCTGCATGGGGTTTTCATACATTTGCATGAAACCTCAGCCGCTTCGACCTCTATCCATCTATTGAATAGACACTTATCAACAGAAATGTTACGATCCAATCGTGCCGGTATAGCAGATATTCAGATACCCGCCGGGCAAGTAGATATTTTGTATTCATTGCATCGGTGGATCACGGATACTACTAGTAGGGCGGGGCGAAGCATAGTTTTACTGAAGTTTTGTTTAGGGTTAGTTACCGCATAAAGCACCGTCTAACCCTAACCCTAGCCTAATCCTAAACCCTAAACATAACCCCAGTAAAACTAGGCTATGCCTACACCTAACCCCAACCCTAAACTTAACCTCAGTAAACTTATGCCTAAACCTAACCTAACCCTAACCATAACTTCAGTAAAACTTCCTTCGCCCCGCCCTACTAGTAGTATCCGTGATCCACCGATGCAATGAATACAAAATATCTACTTGCCCGGCGGGTATCTGAATATCTGCTATACCGGCACGATTGGATCGTAACATTTCTGTTGATAAGTGTCTATTCAATCGATGGATAGAGGTCGAAGCGGGTGGAAACCTTCTACACATGAATGTTGGTCCCACAGGGAGAAAGAGTCCTAAAGAGTGTTTTATTCTATTCATGCAACACGTCATTATTTTGAATAAATTAAAAATTGTCTAATTTAATGCTCACCTACCCACACGTACATGAACCAGCAGCCCGATGTAATCTTAGTCTCATGCCACCTATGGCAAACAGGGGCATGGATGAATGTTTGTGAGCCAGTTCAATTTGGATCTGCCCTGGCACTACCAGGTCCAAGCGCCCTCTTTGAGGTCATCGTCACTTGATATCGATATACTCTATTCCAGAGTCCAGAGGCCTTTCAACATGATACATTTACTGTATGTGCTCTTACACCTCACCCACCGGCAGTGCATTCCACAGCCTTGGTGTCCAGAGGCGACAAAGGTCCAATCACCCCAGGTAAAGGTTCGTCATCTATAGTAAGGATAAACCTTAGAGAAGATATAAGTAAGGGCCAGCCCATCTAAGGCTTTACAGTATATGCAACTCGATAGGCACGGATCTTTGTGCGTGTGTGCGTGCGTGCGCGCGTGCATGTGTGTGTGCGTGCGTGCATGCGAAATGGAGAGAGAGATGTATGCTGTACTCCACATGTCCAGGTTCATAATAGGGCTCTATGGGCTAGCAAGTAGACTATCTAGGGAGTGTGTGCATACACAGATTGGTGCAGTTAAAACATTAATGGACAGTTATTGTGAGGCTGAGTTGGCTTCTTCCTTGGGAATGTGTTGTGTACTTTCATGGAAATAACTCAATGTGTTCATGATTTGTGGCATCTCCTGCAAACTTTGGAAGCCAACCTTAGCAAATCATGATGGAGTCAGAATAAAATCTAATGAGACAATGCACCAAATCTTCAGGTTCAGCTGTGGCATTCACAGCTGAACCTTAATTTCTCATATATTATTCTTCTAAGTTACACTAATGATCATCATCATTGCCTAAATTGTGACACTGTGGGAAAAAAGACAGCAATGCACATGCATCATCACCAGTGACCAATAAATCACAGGAGCAGGAACAACTGCTGCAGAACAGGGAAAGGATGCTGGATAAGTTTGAACAGTTTAAAACGGACATTTCACCATTATTGCAATAAAATGTATATGTTAATGATATTTAGAAGATTTAGAACACGTTCCTGGTGATCTCTATGTGTGGTTTTATATCTTTTAGATGTTAGCAGTGAGTCCAATGTCTCTGATGTCATCAACACTACTTCCTGGACTACATGTTGTCTCAGTAAGACAGACCCTCTCCCTAGCCACAAGGAGGTGTAGCGCACCAAAGATCTGTGGGAATTGTAGTCCAGGAATTACAGGTCCTTGACATCAGACACTAGGGTCACTACTAACGTCTAAAATATCTAAACCACACATTAACACACACTCAAAACCCACCTCTTTAGACTAGCATTCCCAACATAGCATGCTCGCCCTCTCTTTTTAAACCTTTTACTATTTTATTTTAAATTCCTTTTCAAATAAATTGTCTTTTATTTTATTTTATACCTATGTAAAGCGACTTTGGGTATCTTGAAAAGCGCTATACAAATCGTATGTATTATTATTATTATTATTATTATAAAGCCAGGAACGTGATGTAAATCTTCTGAATGTCATTAACATATATTTTTTTTGTCAAAGCGGTGAAATGTCACGTTAACTATTTCTATTCAGGTGCTAGTATAACTGACTGATGTTTCAAGATTGCAAGATCAAAACATTTCAATCTTGTCATAAAATCTTGCCATAAAACTATGGCCTACTGAGAATCTTCAAACGCATCACAAGACAGTAACAGTTTCATCATGTCAAGTGGCATGTACAATGACGTCAGAATTGTGTTAAAGGCCCTGCTAGTTAGGAGTTACAGATGAAACATCTTCTTCTAAGATTGTAGATTATTGACCTCCTTTTGGGAGTGTCTCGTCACTGTACACTGGCACAATCATACTGTAAGTGAAATTCTTAAGCGAGCATTGGGCGATATACAATGCCAAGGGAGGAGACTTTCTTCCAGGCGGAATACCCATGACCATTTATTCATTTTTTATTTGTTCTTCATTTCTTGAACCGAAAGTGTTAATTTGTTAATTAATTGTCTGTGTTAATTTGAAATGGGACAGAAGTAGTTTAGAGAAGTATTTGACACAGACAAGAAGAGTGTTTCCTAGTGACAGGGACGCTGCCAATGGTGGATATCAGGTCAATTCAGAATCAATAGAAATATATTCCAAAAGATGATCTTGGCAAAGAGTCGTCAAAGGACAGATGAGATGGAAGTGGGGAAGACAGTCGGGATACAATTACTTAAAAACCTGGCCCCAAGTTATTGCATAAAGCCACAGTATTTGCACACTGTGTGGCTATGATCACCATTTCTTTCTTTCTACTCTTTCTGCTCATGTCTTGTCTTTTGAGGTTGTTTTTGTATTGCCATGTCCTGTTATGACTTGTAAATCTAGTTTATGACATGTGATATTGCATGCTTTTTTGAATCTCTCCTCGTGTCCTCCCCAAGGTTGTATTGCCATTGAGCTGTGTCGCTGTGGCGACACACTCAGTACAGCCTGGGTCCCCTATCTTTGAGCAAAACAAATTCCACATCAACACTTAAATGGCAATAAAGTCATTCTGATTCTGATAACCGTTTCTGGCAGCATTCCTGGGGAATTTTACTGCAGTGGTCTAGGCTTCACTAATTTTCTTGAAACACATTTCTGCAACAAGCTTTTTCAATATTTTCCCACCATAAATTCTCTGTGGTTCAGGCCAGGAGACTGACACCCAGTCTAGAATGGCCAGGGACTTCTGAAACCAAACATCATTTGGACTTTCAGGAATGCTTGGGATTATTGTCCTGATGGGAAGGCCACAAGAAGTTTTTTCTTGAGATTTTCTAATAGTCCAGTGATTGAACCCACCTTGCCTGAAAATAGTGAAGCTTTCCAGTGTGAAAGGAAGCAAAGCCAGCACAGAGCATCACTGAACCACCACGTTGCTTCACTGTAGACATGTGTTCTTTTAAGTCAGGGGTGCCCACACTTTTTTGACCTGCGAGCTACTTTCAAAATGAGCAGCTCAACAAGATCTACACATCAAAAATGTGATTGTTCCATGACTGAAAATCCATTTCAAGGCCCCCTAGAAAGTTCGAGCTTTGCAATAGTTGGTGGTGGTGTTACTTAAGAAAACTATAGGGGGAGACTTGGAAGGTTTTCCTGTATATGCTATTACTGACGTTTGAAAACAGTATTTGAATATATAAAATATAATAACTAAATAGCTAAATAAACAAAATAACTCTTGAGTGTAAAATGAAACCAAATGGACCCGTAAGAGTCCATTTGGTTTCATTTTAACGCTCTCAAGAGTTAAAGATCTATAAGGGTCCAAGTGCTGCGGGGACTGTGATCTACCTTTTGGGCACCCCTGTTTTAAATAGAAGCAATGCTTCTTTCTTCCTCCTCCAAACATGGAGCGTTACAGTTTTTTTGGACTAGATCTTTTTGTGCTTTTAAATCAGTATTGGTATACATGTTGATGTTCGTCATGGATCCTTCGATTCAACTCAACCTCAGTGCCTGCTGTCACAATGTCTGGCTTATAGGTTTTGAGTCTTTTTGACCATAGAGCTGTTACTTACTATAAGAATCTGGAGGCACTGCTACCCAGTGATAGCCTCCTCATTCTGCCATAGCCACATTTTCCTTAAACTTTTAACATTTATTATGCATCAACACTGCAAGGCTTAGTTACTGAGAAGTCCAGGAAGATTCTAACGTGGCTCCTGAACTCATACAGTGCATACCATACACCGTGTAGATGCATTCTGTATAAAAGACGTAATATATAGGCTAGCCGCTATACTGGTTTAGTCTATAGCCGCCTGCTGCTAGCGGACAGCTAGTTCCTGTGAATACACCTGACAATTCATTGAACTGGAAAGACAACTCTGAAGGCCTCTCTCAGAAGGGCCTCCTCAGGAATAACAAGTGGTTATTTCTGAGGAGGCCCAGGTCCAACAACACACTACTGCAGTGCAGATGTTCAGGAGTTAAAAATGGGCAATTTATACGCTGCCCGATAATAATCATTGTGTGATGTCAGGCGACCAGAATCCTTGTGATTTCATGCCTCATGGCACACATACTGTATATGCCTGTGACTGTCATGGTATCTCGATCTATCAAACCCTCTACACTCAATCACTCTATACTGTATATGGCCATGAACACTGGCCATACCCGTTTTTCATCACCACCTGGATCTCCATATAATGAAGATCGTGACAGCCTACTAGACTCTGCACTGCCTGGTTTTGCCGTAATTTCCATAAGCATTGGCCTGGGTGGGCCTGGAGAGAAGAAAGGGCCCAATTTTGGCCGCACTCTCCTGAAATCCAAGGCTAGATGGCCGTGGCTGGAGCCAAATCGTAGGTCGTAGGTTGTATTTATTCATCATTGAGCATACAAAAGATAAGGACACAATATGTAGCTCTTCCACACAAAACACAGACTCTAGAATCTGTGATGGTCTCTTATGCTCAGCTGAACTGGTGAAACTCTTAGCCTGAGTGGCCATCTCATCTAAACAGGAAACCACATTCAACAATGAAATCATGGTTGTGCAAAGTACAATTGTGCAAGTTAATAAAGTGACAAGGATTAGGGTTACCTACATTGCCCATATGCTGTGCAAATATCAGTCCATTTTAAATACGGGCTAAAATACATGTAGAGCACAGTAAAAGTCCCAGAAGTGAAGGCCAAACAGGAGCAACCCAGTGACGTGAAACACTGACTGCTTGCCGATGGAACACCCTCCCCTATTTCATTAGAATCTCCCCATCCATTGACATTTTTAAATCAAGGCTCAAAACCTGTTTTACTCTCATGCTCTCATGCTTTTACTGTTTTGCTTGTTTTTACTGTTTCCACTGTCTTTTTCTTGTGTTGAGATTTTCCGTACAGCACTTCGGTACAATGAAAAATGTTTTTAAATGTGCTTTATAAATAAATGTGATTTGATTTGATGGCAATGAAGTTTCGGTAGACTAAACTAAAGTGAGGAGACTGTAATTGACTCCGCCAGGACTTACAGTATATCTTGCTGTAATACCATACGCACTTGTCTTACTCTGATTTGTTATGAATGTGTTATTAATAAATATAATATTTCACATTTCAGTGCAATGTGTTTTGGGGATCTATTAAAAAAAGGTAAATCAGCTTGTCTTGAAGAATGTCATATCTGCAGTATGCACTGCATACCTTTTCAGGAGAGCAGGACATATATTAAGGTTTTTACATTTTAAGTCATTACTATTTCAGTTAAATGATACAAAAAAATAAAATGAGAAAATGTTTCGCATTTAAACTATTTAAATGTATTGGACTAAGACAAAAAAAATCTAAAGACTAAACTAGTCATTTTTGATGTGTCCACCAAGACTAGACTAACAAAGAATAATTTGACTAAATGGGACTAAAATACTAAATGTGTGTTATTCAAAAGACTAAGACAAAGACTAATAAAATAAACATAAAAAATGTTACTACCTTGCATTTACTTTTTTCCGGATCTGATTCCGATACCAACTTTTCCTGATCCCATTTATATTTTTGCATGTATGCCACATACAATAGCACAATATCCCAAATCTCAGGAAATATCCACCTAATATATATGTGTATATAACTGCAAATCTCTATAAATTGAAAATGATGTGACTGGCCAAAATTTCTGATCATGTGATCGGATTATTATTACTTTGCCACTTGTAGAGGCTAAGGTTTTCCCCAGAATAGAGATGTGAGAATTCATGATGTTAATGTAACAAATTAAACCAAAGTTCCTGTCACACAAATTTGTTGAACACTACTGTAGATTATCCCCTAGGGGTCCCAGGACCCCCTGTTGGAGACCCCTGGGGTACAGGATAATAAGGACTTTCTTACACCTTACAATTACAAAGTAGAATCAATAATAGCCTTTTAACCCATATTGTGTTACGGTATAAAATGGACCATGACATACTCTGTGCGGCCACATGGTCCAATGCAATAGTGATATGTCGAAACTCAGCATTAGACCCAAAAATGCCACGGTTGCAGTCAGAACATGACAATATCTGCCAAACAGGGCTGTGAGATTCCATACAATTTGCCTGTAATTGCTTTAGAACATTAGTGATGTCCATTTAATTCATTAAAATGATAGTAATATTAATACCACTAGTACCAATAAAATAATAATAACTGTAGTAGTATAGAAATAGAGCCGTTTAAACTTGCAAGGATTGATTCCCCAAAATAAGGAACAAAGTGTGTCCAATTAGGGACACATCTTTTAGTTTCCAAACAGTAGACGATTATGTATATCAAGTGATGATTGGCGTAACTTTCGCAAGCACTTTCGATTCTGCCCATCCGCGAGCCACAAATCTTATTTCCCTAGAGTGCAGCTTCCTCTGGACCTGATGGTTGTACTTGCAAATCACACTTCCACAGCCCTGGCCAGACAACCCATTCTGGTATAGTTATAGATCTTCATTAGAATCTCTATTGTAGATACCAATATACCATACTGATTATCTGATTCATCATCGTGCTTATTGCTTCTGTTGCAGCACCTGTATTTCTTTCATCTATAATCCATCCATTCATCTAATGTGGCTGTACTCTGAAATATGGCCACTTGGGCATTGTGCTGCGTTGGTTAGCTAAGCTATCCCAGTCTTTATTATGAAAGTGATTAAGCATGTGGCACTGAGGTCTAGACCTTGAAACCGATGTCCTCCACATTCTAGTGTGCGAGGGCAAGGTTGTTTCCAACAGTGTTAAAACAGCAAAGAGACACATAGGATAGATAGTAGATCATATTAAGTTCTTAACCCTCTGTTCTCCAGAGCGCATCATCCAGGACCAGGGAACATATGGCCCACTAATTCCTGTCCATATCATGAACCTACACCTCGCTCTCATCTCTATTCCGCTTCTGGTAAATATGTGCTATAGCCTACACACGCGCGCTGGATCCTACACACCGACTGTTTCATAACAGCCACATACCAACAATGGTTACATGGTGGAAGAAATCACTAAAAATACAGACTCACCTGTCTGAGGAAATGAGGGATCGACAGAATCCTCCACGTCCCTGCTGCTGGCTCAACACGGCTAGCGTTGTTGTGGCTCGGTGTTGTAGTAGAGAGATGGTGATGTTGATGGTGATGATGGGGGCACAGACAGGAACCGTTTGAAAGAGGTCCGAATTAAAACGAAGCGGTGTTGAATTTGCCGACACCTTCGGGTCCGGTTATTCACGCCACAGCTTGCATCAGCATACAGTACAGCACGGTACAGTATATATGGACACGACGGTTACAATGCTGTGTGTCCATGGAGAGATTTTGCCTTTCATACACAGCCACGGGGTTGACTAGATCGCTATCGCGCATGCTCAAACTGACCCTTGACGTCAGATCTGTATCTCGCGCCCCGCCTTCTGGTATGGATCTTGACCAATCGGATTGCATGTAAACCATGACGTAACCCCGTTACGTATCTCTCTGTCTGGAGCTCTGGAGCCAATGGTTGTTCGTACTGGTGCGACGCTATTTTATTACTCTATGGTGCGACGGAGTCGCGGTCACTGTTGTGTTTTCAGTCGGACACTCACTCAGAGTTACGCAATCTCCGTTTACTTCCTGGGGCCATGGACTTGTATTGAATGGGGACAACGCATGGGGACAATTTGAAGTTACGGAATGCATTGGGCTATGGGCTCGCGCGATTACATGAACCACGTGGCCAGGCTGTTTTCTGCCCCCTCAATGCCGGAACTCTTCTTTTCCACGGCTTTGGCTGTTGTGATGATTTATATTTAACAGCAGTTTTGTTTTACCCAAACGACACCTCTTCAACTCCCTACTTCTGTGGTCATTCACCCTAGAACTGTTTATTATGAGTAGAAACTGTCTTTTAGTTAATTGATCGCACTGTCGCACAGATAGAAACAACGGTGTTTGAGGTTCGTGAAAAGGGTCGAACACTGCACTCCAACGGTTATTTGGGTGTATTGCGTTTATTTGATTGACCTCCAGTCACTTCTCCCCCGAAAAAATTTTGGGGGAGTTTTTTGTGTTTCCTGAAAAACCTGGAAAAAATGACTTATGCGATTATTTTAAGAAGGTGACGATAATATATTACCAAAACACAGTAACTTGTAATATAAATATATTACTAAACAAAAACAATCTAATATATTATAGTACTTTTCTTTCGCATTACTGCATTACTTTCAATATTACTTTCTGTCAATCTGCCTTGTTGCGAGTGTTCTTGTGAAATTATCTTGACAACTGCAGAAGTTAAATAATTATTTTCTATTTGTCATCAACTTAATTTACTGGCTTCCATGAATTCAAGGAATACATTTAACTCCCGTGTTAAGGAGTGACGTTTTTTCCAAGTTGATTTCAAATGGATTTGACCAGAAAGCCAAGCTTTATTGTACGCATGCGACTGGCCTACACAATATTTGATTAATAGTGATAGTAAATTTTTAATTATATATTTTGTGAAAAGTAATATGTAATAGTAATATTAATATATTGAACTTGCTCAGACAGTAATATTGTAATATAATATATTGCTTTAAAATGATGGTAATAATTAATAAGTAATAACAAGGTAAAGTAATATTCCCAACACTGTATATATATAGCCTATTAAAATGCTCGTATTTTGAGGTTCCAAATCTCTCTCTCTATCTCTCTCTCATACACACACGCACGCGCACACGAACACGAACACACACGGACACACTCATTTTACCTGCAATTTGCAGAAGATTGTACAGAAAATAATTTCACAAGTGTGACAATACACTTGAAGTTTAAATTGAACTACACACAGGCTGTAAAGCCTGTACAGGTACAAAAACATGCACAATTGTTGAAAACAGACACTGAGCAAAATCCACTCCAAATTGTCGATATATACAGTATGACAGAGAAAAAACAAGCATTTCCTGTTATATACCGCCTACAGTAGTCAGATTTGTTGCCCCATCATTTTTGTCTGCATATTAAAGAATTTCTTATAAACTGACACATTAGTCTGGAATTAAGAGTAAAAGTCACAGCTGTAGAGATTCTTTTTAATCATCATCCCACATCACAAAGATCCAACTGTACTGTACATTATACCATGGCATTGACAGTCAGCAGCATGCTCTTTGAAGACTGGATACTGAGATGATGGCTTTATTCAGCCTATCAACACACTTTTATAGCAGTCCATTTATTCCTTCACTATCTAGCACTGTTGCCAAACCACAGCTTTTAAGACTTAGGGAAATAAAATAAAAACAAAAACAAGGCGTAATAACTGTAGAATGCATTTACGCAAAATTCATTGAAGAGAACATGAAGAGCACAGTTAGATTTTAATTGATTAACACACTAGCGCAGAACATATAAAATTATATCCATTCCTGCACCACAACTGTTGTGTTGCACAGATGAGAGCAATACAACTCTGGATATTAAGTCATATCATCTATACATATATACATACACACTGGCTTCCATCAGTGGTGAATTACACCTGATTTATTTGCATGTGGGTTTCGCACACCAAACATAGTAAATATGGATGGGGTATAAGTTAGTGACCCTCACACACAACCACGTATAACTCAGGCTTTTAAATCCTATCTTACAATGCCGTTTTGGGCACATTATACATAAATATCAAAACTTAGTGCAAGCTAATTCCACATCACATATTTGCTGACAAACATGCTTCGTTTCATTTTCTTTTCTTTTCTTGTTGTTGACGTGGTTTTGGTGATGATCGGCATCAACTTAGTTCAGTGCATTCAGTGCTACTATACAGTGTGTGTCTGTTTGTTGTGAAGTTGTGTACAGTCTGTGCCTGGCTGTGTGCATGTGTGTGTGTGTGTGTGTGTGTGTGTGTGTGTGTGTGTGTGTGTGTGTGTGTGTGTGTGTGTGTGTGTGTGTGTGTGTGTGTGTGTGTGTGTGTGTGTGTGTGTGTGTGTGTGTGTGTGTGTGTGTGTGTGCGTGCGCGTGCGTGTGTGCCTGCATGGGTGGGTGGGTTGGTGATTGTGACATAGAAAGGGTGCATATTAAAGTAAGATGCATGGATTATGTGTGATATCATCCTCGCACTCCTGTTCTGTGTCCAACATCTCTTGCAGTCCCCCTTTAGTGTCCAAAAGTAGTGGCAAGGAGAATGATTCTGTACAAAAAAACTGTAGTTTCCAATATACTGTATTCCTGGATCAATTGCCCTATTAGCATTGTTTTGTTGACAGACTATATATGTGCATCACTACTTGCGTCTCTGTTTTTGCACGCATTGGAATGGGTGGACTGTAACAAAGACAGATAGGGGTTGAGTATACTGCTTGAGTTTAGATAACATTCTCAAAGAGCTGCATGGAGTTCATGATGTTCTCATCCTGGAAAAACAAAAAAAAAACAAAAAAAAAACAATGTCAACAGTTTAGAACCTTGGACAAAATGTAAAGATGTTCATTTTTGTCCGAGTTAATCCTCAGGACTTTTATTAAGCCAAAAAGTGACTGTGAAACTATTGTACTGTGGCTATCCACATTACAATATTAAATGGAAATTGAAAAAGGTTTGAACTGACAGTAAGGGGACAAATCAACCAAAACGATATTTGACATGACAGTAAAGGGACCAATCAACCAAAAAAAAAAGAAAAAAAAAAAAAAAATATATATATATATATATATATATATATATATATATATATATATATATATATATATATATATATATATATATATATATATATATATATATATATATATATATATATATATGATATATATATATATGCTTCCACAATCTCTTATCTTAACATAAAAGTAGTTTTTCTATTATATCCACTTCAAATTCTGATTCAACCAATCAGCACTGGATTAACATACTGGCTCATGAAGCTGCAGTCTGGGAAACAAAAATATCAATTTGAGGAGTGAAGAGTGATTATAGTTAGTGAGTGATTATAGTTATATTATAATATATTATAATAGAACTATAATATAATATTAGCAATATTATATATTGCTACATGCAACATGCTGTCTACCTCATGCTGAGACACACAAGTGTCATCATTTGGGGGATGACGACACAGACATCTTGTGTTGTCTCGTATGTTTGTATTATGCAAGTTGAAACAAAGCCCAACCTCTGCCC
The DNA here is from genome assembly GCA_039105355.1 of Benthosema pterotum. NCBI lineage: Eukaryota > Metazoa > Chordata > Actinopteri > Myctophiformes > Myctophidae > Benthosema > Benthosema pterotum. The sequence continues at coordinate 24,994,027 of CM076972.1, forward strand.
TAATGCACAGATTCCATACAGGACATACACGTGGTTGTACTTTACAGAAGGAATCATGGAACCAATGGTGAATGAAAAGGCAGCGGCACCAAAACAAACGTGAGACTGAGAGCTATACATCTCTACTGCAATTATTCAACAGAATAAATCCATGTCTTCATCCATGTATTGAATCTGTGAGTGTAACTATACAGTGTGTATATCTATAAGATTTGCTTTACTATGAAAAAGGTTTGATACATGATGCTATATTTCTATATTAAGACTATATTTTATTAATTAAGGTTGTACGTATATACAATACATACTGTACAAACATTCCTCCTGTGTCAACACAGTAGGAAAACCCAATATGGGTCAGGGACAAAGTACATAATGTAACCATCTGGATTTGATTCTGGGCATGGGGAACTAAATATCTATACTTCAGCCATGCATTCATTTTATGTTACTATCTCCACTGGAGTCTCAACACAGTAACACAAGGCCATGGAACTTCTTATGCTATTTGGTATATCTATCTATATATTCATTTGGTGGTCAAATGTCAATAAGGTAATCTTTCTGTCTTGGGCAATTTTCTGCTCTTCACAAAGTAGTTTATTTTGTCTCCAATACTTATATACTCTACACTTGTTTATGCAGAGCATGGTCATTGGTTGAAGTTGAACTCAAACTATACAGTAAGCTAAATGTGAATGCATATGCATATATTTCCTGTTGCCTGTCTGTCTGTCTGTCTGTCTGTCTGTCTGTCTGTCTGTCTGTCTGTCTGTCTGTCTGTCTGTCTGTCTGTCTGTCTGTCTGTCTGTCTGTCTGTCTGTCTGTGCATGCAAGGAAGGTGAATTACCTTCTGGCATGTTTCAATGAACTCTTCAATCGTCACCACACCATCTCTGTTTCGGTCCATTTTCTATGAGCAGGAAAGGAAAGCAACGGTGGACACAATAGTAAGAATCAGGCTTCTATTGTCTGACATTCTGTGTGACATTCATTAGTTAGAGCAAAGTGGTGAACAAACAGTATGAATGGGTGAGCATGTGTCTTCACATGTGTGCAACCTGAAAGAACTTGTCGACGTGTTCGGAAGGAGCTTCGTCTCGTACAGAGGGATAAGTGTACCTCCCCATCATGTCGTAGATTGACTTCATTATCGCCAGCATTTCCTGAGAAAGGAGAAGAGAGGCGAGCTTCTTTCAGAGCGAATGAACATTCAAACATTCAAAGATGGAGTGCTGTGATTTTTGTACTTTAAACCTATATCTAAACCTAGCCTCAAACTCCAACCCTTGGAGGGTTGGAGGTTAAGGAATGTTGCAACCAAAGGGGGACTCTCCTCTTGCCCAACCTTTTTGTGAAACAGTTGTGATATTATTAAAAAGGGTTGCGAGCTAGCTCAAGGTCGCAAAATTATTTCACCCCCCCTTTTTCGCTATAAATCATTGTCCGTGTGTGTGTGTGTGTGTGTGTGTGTGTGTGTGTGTGTGTGTGTGTGTGTGTGTCCGAGGTGGACCACTCATCACCACCCATATGCCAAACCAGTCATACTGTACTTAATGAACTGGTGGGTGTGGCCACATAAAAACATAATTTTAATACATTCTTGAAAAAGATCTTTGTCCTTGTATAACAATCACAGTAAGTGATAGTGTTTTTTTTTTCACATTGCTGCATCATTAGCTGGAAGATCAGTACATTGGATTATAAATTATGATAAACAATATGTACCTCTTTGGTGATGCATCCATCCTTATTGATGTCATACAAGTTAAAGGCCCAGTTGAGTTTCTCAGTGACGGAGCCCCTCAGCAGCACAGACAGACCAATGACAAAGTCCTCAAAGCGGATTGAGCCATTTCTGTCCATGTCAAATGCGTTGAATAGGAAATGAGCATAGGTTGTCGCATCTGTACCACAGCAGTTGGAGAGTTGGACGGCAGGTGACATAGGACAAAAGACAAAGAGGAAAAAAAGAACAGGATTGACCATCAAATAATTCTGAATTTATCCCCTTGTGTAAGAACAAAAGCGGGTGAGGAACATCTCCTAACCTCCTTGGGGAAAGAACTGAGAATAGATGGACTTGAATGTCTCCTCATCAACCAGACCACTGGGACACTCCTGCAAGAGAGAGAGAGATACAGAGAGAGAGAAACAGAGAGAAACAGAGAGAGATACAGACAGAGAGAGAGAGAGACAGGGAGACAGAGAGACACAGAGAGAGATGCGGATGTCAGTATTGGAACATTAGACTTATATAAACAAACGTATAAAAGCATTCAGCAATTCAGTTCTCATCCATAGACCATTTCCTGGACTGACGTACATTTTTAAAGCCCCGGTAGAGAGACTGCAGCTCCTTCTTGGTGAACTTGGTCTGAGCCTGCAGCTGGTCCAGTCCCTCGGGCTGGTGACGTACCGTGGACAACTCCAAGTCACTGTCACTACTGTCTGTGGGAGATAGATAGATAGATAGATAGATAGATAGATAGATAGATAGATAGATAGATAGATAGATAGATAGATAGATAGATAGATAGATAGATAGATAGATAGATAGATAGATAGATAGATAGATAGATAGATAGATAGATAGATAGATAGATAGATAGATAGATAGATAGATAGATAGAGAGAGAGAGAGAGAGAGAGAGAGAGAGAGAGAGAGAGAGAGAGAGAGAGAGAGAGAGAGAGAAACAGTGACAGAGACACAGAGAGAGAACAGGGTGGATGGATGGACAGAGAGAGACAGGGAAATAGGGAAAAGACGGAATGAGGGAGATATCAAGAGATCGGCACGGTGGGGATCGAGGATGAGTGCATAGATACAGGCCAACATGGAGGGATGGAAAGAGGAAAAGGGAGAACAAATCAAGCAGACATTGGATGCAGAGATAGAGAGGAATAAAACAGGACTGAAAGAAGAGGGAATACTTTCTTTTATAGCGCAGTTGTCACCAAATGATAACTAGATCCGTTTTGCTTGGGGGAGGGGACCTCTACAACATGCTACATTGAAGCAAAATAACAACTTGACTCAGTGTGTTCAATCAAAGGCTCTCGTCTTTACCGTAATTGTGAAGCAAATTATTGGGGTAATTTACTGTAAGTCACGACAACATTGGTTTCAGTTCACACATAACTAAGAGAAAGCACTGGATGATTGGGAGAGGAGATTGGGGGAAAACACCAAGGAGGGAGGGAGTTCTCACAGTCTCCATACTCACCATCTTTAGACAGAGAAGTGGAGGATGAGTGTTGATATACAGTAGGGGAAAATAGACAGAGAAAGAAAGAGAGGGAGATTGAGATTGAAAGAGAGAGAGAGAGTGGGAATAAATGGAGAAAGGTGGAAGGGCGACAGTCAGAGGAGGACAAGAAAAACAAAGAAAGCAATCAGGTTGGTTCAGTTACTGGGATGGAGCTATGGTGGTCAGCAAGTGGTCTGGAGACGAAAGGAATCACGTTATTATTCTCAGAAAGCATCCAACAGAGCAATGAAACAGAATGTACTGTATGTATAGGTGTCTAACGTGAAAGAGCTGTGAAGACAGGACCCAGCGTGAAGTCACAGCAGACGCTTTGTCTCATGTTCATTGGAAAAATTAGACTGCACAGACCAGACTGCAAAAACCCAGTGCTCATTTGACTCTGAACGTTGTTTACACTTTCAGAGTTACATGAACACTGACTTTTTGCTGCATAGGACATACCATACAATACAGAACAGGCCAGTTGGTCCATGTATTTGTACATTCTGTGTGTGACATAACACTATATGATTCACATATTTCAAAACACCACAATGGCTCTCAAACCATGCCTTTCTTACACCAGCCATTCATATACGTTGTATATACAACAGGTGTGAAGCTTAACATTTTTGTTAGAAACAATTTTTGTTCAGTCTTCAAATGTACAAAGGTAGACATTTATTTTCTATTACATTACAATTATTTTCAATGTTGAAATCAACTCAAATATTCAATAAATATTTTATAAACTTTCAAATCAAGCCGATTATCCAGCAGCTGAAAACTACCAAATCAGTTTTGCTCCTTCAACTCGTTGCCATTCCACTCCTCTCCGCTTACCACCCCACTGTGTCACACACACTTTACCCTTCTTTCCAATCTCTCTCTCTCTCTCTCTCTCTCTCTCTCTCTCTCTCTCTCTCTCTCTCTCTTTCTCTCCCTCTCTCCCTCCATCCCAGGGGTTGTCTCACCGGTCTCTGTGATGTCAATGAGGCCCAGCAGGTGCATCAGTTTGAGGAACATGATCACCAGACAGACGATCCCCACAGTCTGGAGTCCTTCCGTCTCCCACCTTACTGACTTACCACTCATGCTGACTTTCCCTGTCACTCCACTCGGCTGTGGTCCTTTTTGCTACTACTACCGACCCCTACCCCTCTGTCAGCTTCCGAGTCATCGTGCCTGCATTGCCTCTTGTCTGGCTTTGCACTTGTCTTTGATAGCTCTACCTGATGCGTAAATCCCTGTCATTCACCCGCCACTTTCTTTCTGTCACGCTGCTACTCTTTCTTCGCTCTTCATTTCCTCTTGTCAGTCGTCATTCAAGGTATATCCCATGACGGACAGCTGCGACCTCAATGGACTACTGGATCGAGGTCATGAAAGTGGATCAGATTGTTGCTGTGAAAACAGCTAAAAGAAAAAAGTAGCAAAAATAATCCACCCCCCCCAAAAAAATACTACAAATGTACAAATGAAAACAAATAAGAGTCTAAAGTGTGAAATATCAGATTGACACCTGGCTTCTACATGATTTGTAAAATTGTATATATAATTTGTATATCCTGTATCCTGTATATCCTGTTCATCAATTAAAAAAAGATCTCTTGTGATGAGGGGAAGCACACGACAGTTTTGCAAGAATTACTAGGTTCTGCTGCCTCCTCAAGTTCATCCCTCCCCTACACATCTTTCTCTTCTGCTAATTAACCTAAATGAAAGACACCAAAGAAATCTCCTCCTGTCCCAGTTCCATTTAAAACGCCCAGTGAAGAACGGGGAGACTTGGGGGGGCAGAAAATCAGCATTGGAAGTCAATAACACTAAGCTGTTTTTGGCCGATGGGAGTTGGGGTCACTGGCCGAACAGGTCACTGGTAATGACTTCAATCTGGATCCAATGATGAATAATAATAAAATATTCAAGTATTAATTGGCTCTGGCTCTCTAAGAACATCCTACAGCAGACCTGATCCACTTGCTGAATAGTGTGTAAAGCAATAAAAGGCTTTGCCTCAGCATTATTCCTATAGTGAGTGATTCACGGAGCAACCTTTTGCTTTTAAGGACTACTGTAGGTGAAGGTGACTACTATAGGTGAATGGGTGCCATGCATGCCATGTTCCCAGTTTGCACTGGGATAGACTTCCTAATTGCACTCATGTCCCCTGGGATCATTAACACAGATTTAATAACATGCTGCCTGAGTGGAGTCTGGGGAACTGTCATCCAGTGGAAAAACTAATATGAATACACTTAGCTGAAAATCCCATGAGCTCTGTGACACTTGATGACTTGACTCAATTCAGTTTCAGTCTCTTTTCTTTTTCCTGTTCTTTTTGTGTGATCTCTGCTGTCCTCTAGTGGGGAAAATTTAAGCAATGAATGAGTACACTATTTGTAAGACACAGAGAGATACATTTTCACCACCAGTTGACCGAAGCTGAGAATTACAGCTGGAGAAGAGGAACTTAATCCCAGACCAAAACAAGATGTCCACTGAAAGGATTAATGGAGTGCTGTTGAAATGGCCTGTCTCAAAGTAGATGGAATCAATTCATCACCGAGGCTCAGTTTATGAAACTGTGGTTATGTGACTGTTGGACTCACTGTCAGGCACTGTTAATCAAAACTTATCAAACTCTTCCAAGTACAATTATGTAGGAATGCATGTTTATTAACAGATATATGGGTTAAGTAAGTAATGAGTTAGATACTATTGTTAAATGAACAAGTAAGCAAAGAAGTGAGTGAGAAAGACAGAACACAAATACTGTCTATAAATAGCATGCACGCACACACACACACGCACACGCACACACACACACACACACACACACACACACACACACACACACACACACACACACACACACACACACACACACACACACACACACAGAAATAGAGTAAGCAATATCAGAGACCCAAAATAGTCTTATAGAGCTGTACAAGGTTAGCTCCAGGATGAGGAAATATCAATATCATCCCAAAATAGGCAAGACTGGGCAGGGTTTTACACAATGTTGTCATCAGAGCATGAAAGGAGATGGAAACAATCAAAGACAGTCTGTCACTTTAGATTTAGGCCACCGATACACAAACGTGATTTGAGTGCGCATTCAAGTTAATGCACTTTTCACATAGCACTAGAGTCATACAATTTGTAGCTGAACCACATATTTACTGTATATTGGATGTTAATATCATGATCCCGAGAGCAGGAGCAAGGGTTAGTTGTTGGTTGTTGGTATAGGCACCATTGCTTAGAGAGGCAGACAGACAGACAGACAGACAGACAGATCTATTTACAGACAGACAGACAGACAGACAGAGAGACAGACAGACAGACAGACAGAGAGACAGACAGACAGACAGACAGACAGACAGATCTATTTACTGTACTTTACAAAAGTAGATGAGCGATGCTGTCAAGGTAATGGTCAAGGAGGAGATGAGGGAGTGAAGCAAAGGAGGAAGATGATAAGATAAACATTGTTTATCTTATAATTTAAAAACACTTTAAACTCATCCTCCGGCTATTAAACAGGGATGGGTAGGATGAATTTAAAGTGAGTGTGTGTGTGTGTGTGTGTGTGTGTGTGTGTGTGCATGTGTGTGTGTGTGTGTGTGTGTGTGCGTGTGCGTGTGTGTGTGTCTGTGTGTCTGTGTGTGCGCGCGCATGTGCGTGCATGATGGCCAGTGTCCTTCAGGGTCCTGGTGGAGGGTTCCAAGCTCCGTATTTAGGCGGCCTCAGAGAAGGCCTGTTCAATAACAGCATGTATAATTGATGTGAAGTAATGCTAAACCTGAGTATAGGCCCTGCCTCTCTGAAATATGTGACCACAGAGAAAGGGAATGAGAGAAAACCAGAGACAGACAGACAGACAGACAGACAGACAGACAGACAGACAGACAGACAGACAGACAGACAGACAGACAGACAGACAGACAGACAGACAGACAGACAGACAGACAGTTTAGAGACGGCGACGCATAAAATTGGGGATTAAGAGTGTCAGAGAGAAAGTGACAGAGTGAGACACATGGTGATTTGTTTCTGCTTTCTGAGTAAGAGATTGAGAGAGCGATGAATAATGAAAACACATTACTGGTGTTCCGTTGAGTTTTATAGCTTGCTTATGATGATGCCTGACCATATGAGAAGCACTAATGTACCGCATGGAGCCTTTCAACTGTAATTGCCTTGGCACCGTGTCTACAGGGCACTCTGGCTTGGCTGGCCTTTGGCCTAAAACCTTCATCAAAGCAAACACCATTTAAAGAGCAATATCGGACGCCCTTTTTGTTCTTTAATGGCACACACACACTCAAACACACATGTATATGCATAGTTTGCATACCCACCAACAAACAAACCTCCACCTACTTCACCATCATCAAGAAGGACATGCAGTAGGTCCATGACGAGTTATGATAATAGAATAACTCCCCGGGTTAGATAAATTCACACCCCAATATAAAGTCAGCAGTGTCAAATTGGGCAAATGACATATGGTGTCTGCTGATGAAGTAGTGACCCACATGAGGTCACCAGGGGCAGAATAATAATGAATAGACACATACACACAACACAAAGTGACATGTTGGAGTGATGAAAAATTAATTAATTAAATAATTGTCAAATGTAGAGCCCGGCCGAAATGTTTTTTTTGTGAATGATATACTAAGTGACAGATAGTAGTATACAGTAATCAATTTGCAATTTGCAAAGCTACAATATTATTATTATTATTATATTAAGTATTACAGCACAATAACATGAAACATAAAATGTCTACATTAACAAATGGAACCTAAAAACACTTTGGGGGGACACAGTTTTTACATCGGTTACATTTTCACCAATGCGATACGGCCTTAAATTATCATATCAGGGGCGATATGATGGCCAATATATATCGGCCGGGCTCTAATCGAATGTTTGTTGTGATTTCACAACAAACAAGGAATTCATATGTCATCCTGAGCTCCACCACATCCTACATGACATGAATAAATACATAGCTGTTAGTGGGGAAAGGAGGTGGGGGCCCAGAGGACCCTTACCTTCAAGGGTCGACATAGGCTCCAGGATGCCAAACTGCCTGAGCACTGCTATGAAAAGGATGATGACAACACCAATGGCAAACAGTTCCATGCCCTCCATGACAGCGAAATGCTCTGGGCCAAGCCCGCACACAAAGGCCTGGCCCAGTGGAAGACCCCAAAGAAGGGCTAGCTTGTGCCCCTATAGCTAGGCCAGTTAGACCACCTATGAAGAACTGTTCTTAAGAGAGGAAAAGTGGGGCCGAAATTAATCTGCAGTGGGAGACAGCATGGGTTTTTACGTCCAGGAGCAGCATAAGAACGACGAGGCCAGCCAGCTGGGCGATGGTTGGTTTAATGTCAACAATGATGATGAAATGGAAAATACGTGGAGGTCGACATATATGGAGAACATCCTTCTCTCCAACCGTGAGGGAAAATGGAGGCCGCATCAGAGGTCATTAATTTTAGTACATTAAAAGAGGCCGTCAGGGTCGCGTCCAAGACATTCCTGTGACGCTCAAGAGCCTCTGACAACTGAAGTATACAGATGACAGTGCGGTATACCCTCTCACTCCAAACAAATGATCGTCAGTCTTCAAGTCATCCTGTGCACCCGCGCCAGAGACATTGCAATACATATTCTAATTTAGGTGGCAGTGTGTTTAAAAACAAGCAGGATTTCCGATGAAGACACATTAGCCATGTCATTTCTGGTTCATGAAAACTGTATGACTAACTTTTCTAATTTAAGAAAGAGAGAGTCTGGCAGAATATAGTTGTCATACTGCAAAATACATTATTTATAAAAATGAAACAGTATACCCAGGATCATATTTGGATCATATTAATCATATAAAGCAACAGATCAATTATTGCAATATGTTTAAACACAAACATCATTAGGCCTACTCACTCTGTTTGTGAAGTTAAATAAGAACCAAATACAACCTGAAATCTGTGCCTCGGTGTCATCCTTTTCTACATAATGCACCTGTAAGACAATTTGTTAAAGTTTTGTCAACTCAATCCACTGACTCCCGAATGCTTGAGTGCCATTTTCAAGCGTTCAATCTAACCATTTTCACGGTTCACTGCTGCCACATTTCTCGGGACCTGCCTGTCATTCCTTGGGTTTTGTTGGCTTTCCAGAGACCTCAAAACAGAAGCGGAGTCTCACAATAGTCCCCTCATTCTTTAAGTCCAATCAAATTCCTTGCACCGTAGAGCAACTCTGGACACTTTACACTTGTGGCGTTCTTCAGCTGTAGCTCAGTTGGATCTAATGCCGTCTGCAATCCAGTATTCGGTAAGTCCAGCTCCAGATATGGGAAAGAGTGGAGGCCCTCCACAGAGACCAGTGTCATCGAGGAGGGGAATCCTGAGAAGGAGCTGTGGGGGTGGAAGTCTGTCCAGTGACTACCTCCTCCACACATACTTTCACATCCCTCCCACTCTCATACACATTTACCTCTCTCTGTACTCAGCTGTTGCCATCTGCCCCGTGAATTTCTTCTGCCCTCCCTTTGTTTCCTCAGCACTCCAAAACTATGCCAGATAGAAAAACAAAAGACGCTGAGGTGACAACAGCCAATCCAGTGACTCGCTTCAGATCTCTCTCTTTCCAGCTCCACTCCTCTCCGTCTTACTTGCTTTGTGCAGCCCTGGGTCAGCTACCTCCTCGCTCCACCTCCACTGTCACTCCATCACTTTGTCCGACCGCAGACTTTCTCGCAGATCCACTCTCCGATTCTTTCTACCCACTGACTCTACACCGCATCCCTCTCTTCTTCTCCACTTCTCTCCCCAGACAGTACCGCTAGGGGACTTGAGGTGAAGTCACATTACACAACTTAAACCAAGTGGGGGAAGATGAGGGGATCAGAACCAAGGCTGTTCGTCGGTGAAAGTCATAAAGCAGATCACATTACCACGATTATTTGACGGGTTTCAAAATATCATGCATTACAAAAACCTGGAATCCTTTATTGGACAGACAGGGTATTTTTTTTTACCTTTCATGTTGACCAAAGGTTGTCTTTCCATCATCTGGGCTCCTGCTGAACTAAATCTGCCACAGCCTGGTTGAGACAGTTTGGCTTTTTAGGGAGGGGCGAAAGCGCACCACTCTAAAGGAAAGGGGTGCGCGGAATTTATAACCCCAAATTTATAACCCCAAATAAAACTAGAGAAATTGGATGCCACACAGAAATAATTGTATGTCACTAAATGTTTAATAATCACTTGGATACATAATTGTAATTGAATACACTGTAAATGAACAGCCGTAAACACACAAGCGGGAACACACACATGCACACATTCGAATGCTTGCATGCATGCATGTGTGGGCGCAGCTGCACACGCGTACACACACACACACACACACACACACACACACACACACACACACACACACACACACACACACACACACACACACACACACAGAGATCAAATAGCAGGGACACCCCACCTCACCATTTACACTGCAGCTCACCCTGAGTGCCTTGTACACACTCTGTCTACTGTGTCTCTCTATGTCAGTTACAATGATACAGGAGAGAAGCTGAGCTCTAAACATTATTCAATTCTTGAACATTATTGGATAGACTCTAGTTCTAGTATTATTACTGGGATGGAGAACATTCGAAATGTGTACTGTGTGTGTGTGTGTGTGTGTGTGTGTGTGTGTGTGTGTGTGTGTGTGTGTGTGTGTGTGTGTGTGTGTGTGTGTGTGTGTGTGTGTGTGTGTGAGACGGGACTGCACAGGTTAAGAAAAGAGTAACTGATGACTGTGCAGTGTGCACTAGCCACTAGCTAATGCATCAAGTTAGAACAGATGAGAATGGAGCCAGGTGTGTGTGTGTGTGGGTGTGGGTGTGTGTGTGTGTGTGTGTGTGTGTGTGTGTGTGTGTGTGTGTGTGTGTGTGTGTGTGTGTATGCGTGCGTGTGTGTGTGCGCACGTGTGCGTGTGCATGTATGGGCATTTACGTGCACGCAAAAGTGCATGTGTTAATGCATTGACTGCACGAGATGGGAGACCCAAAGTGAGGGATCAATAGCTCTGTGGTGAGATGGGTTTCCTTTCCCCTATCGGATTGTATCCGTTTGCCAGAGAAATAAATCACAGCCTACATTCACAAAAATCACAAAAGGTTCTACATTGAATTACTACTCCATACTGTGTTGTGGTGGCATTTCCTTATTCACGTCTTTGCTCGAAAGACTGTACATCATACTGCTTTTTGGCTACTAAGATTTGTTTTAATACCAATAATATAATGTAGGCTACATTCTTACTCACCTTGTTAAATTGTCGTATTATATCAAATCTAAATATCAGTAAGACGCCCTGAGGGCAAGAAGTGACCTCGCCCAGCCATGACACTTTGGAATGATCAGGCCAGATCAAGAAATTTAATTTGGTACTGATCCTATATGGTGTGTTCATGGGTGAGAACAACATAAGAACCGTCAGAACAGGTCAGCTCCATGGAGATCTATGGGTGACATTGGGGGCAGTGTCTTAAGTGTTCAGGGTCTGATGAGGTCTGGCCAATGGCCATATCTTGAGTGTACATTGTTTGATGAGGTCAGACCAACAGATGGAATGTCAGAACAGGTCAGCTACATATATGACGTTCACAGAATTTGATGAGGGCCAGGCCTTAAGTTTCTGGCCTGTTGAGTTGAGAGGTGTAGTTTTCACTGGCTATAACGGACAGGGCCTTCTAGAGTTTGGATGGACAGGTATGAGTCAAAAGGGAGACACCGAAGAGGAAGGAAGTTCTGGAAAGTCAGAACAGGTCAGCTCCATATATGAAGTTCACAGGGTTTGATAAGGGCCAGAGCATAGGCTTCTGTCTGTTGTGAAAGGTAGTTTTTGCTGGCTAACAGGCAGGCCCGTCTATAGGTTGAATGAACAGGTATCAGTTAAAAGATACCAAAGAGCAAAGACGGGTAGGGAAGGATCAACATACGGAATGTGAGAACAGAACAACATGAAAACAGGGTCATACCAAAAGCAACTGAGTTACGTTAAAAGCATGAACAACTGTCACTGTGTATTTTACATCAACATTATTCATAAAGATGATCCCATTATTGACAGTGTGGAGTGCTGCAAATACACTCATGTAAGTGCATTGCATGCATGCATGTTCTTGCATGCGTGCGTGTGTGTGTTGAGAGTGGATTCCCCCTGGCAGACCATTAAGTAGCTAACATACCGGTATTCCTAAACGGTTGGATTGTCTCTGTTTGCTGACACAACAGTCTGCATGGGAGAGAGAGGATGGAGACATCTCCCTCGACATACTGTACTCTACATCAGAGAGGATGGAGACATCTCCCTCGACATACTGTAATCTACATCAGAGAGGATGGAAACATCTCCCTTGACATACTCTACATCAGTGCGGAGCACTAGTCTCGCAGAACACACGTTTAACCCCTTTTGTAGAATAAACTTTTTATAAAAAGCCTGGGGAAATGTGTCTTGATGAGGAGAAATATATATGAGGTGATGAGTATTTTGACGTAAATTCTGTTTTACAGGTAGCCAGTGGAGGCTGTGAAGGACTGATGTGATGTGTGATCTCTGACATGAGCATAAGCAAACAAGCAGCTGGGAGATGGACGTGTTGTTGTCAATGTTTATTGAGGTTTTTGAAGGTGAAGGCATAGAGGACGAAGCCAGCTCAGTGGCCTTGTGGCTAGAATGTCTGTCCTGAGATTGGGAGGTCGATGTTCGACTCTAGAAAAATGGGACCCATTGCCTTCCTGCTTGACACACAGCATCAAGGGCTGGACTAGGGGTAATTCTCTGCGACATACTGTACTAGCATTATGTCCAGTGCCGGGGTAGACTCCTGACCTATGAGCCTCAGGGGATCAGATGAAGGTATGGATGAGGAGTTTAGCAGCAGACGGTGTCAGGGAAGGGCAGAGACAGGCAATGTGAAAGAATGCTGTTTTTGTGACGTGGTTTACATTGGGGAGAAATGAAATGTAATAAATGACACCTAGGTTGCGCATGAGCATGTGTGGAGGTTGTGACAAGGGTGTCAAGCACCATACAATAACTTTTCTTCTCATACTGTAGTTGTTCATTCCCTTTTAGCAATTATTTAAATTCGCTAAAAGGGGATGTTTCGGAATTTGCCAATACACTATTTCACACACACAAAAAAGATACAAATGTTATTGTTTACATGCAATTTCTTATTCCACTTTCTAGTCACTCAAAACTATATTATTTACAGAACAATGAGCATAATGTTTGTACAATAGATAACAAAATATTATGATATGAGCATCATGTTTGTACAATAGATACAACAAAAGATTATGAGGTGATAGAAATTAATAACTTCCTCTTCATCTCACTGGTGCAAGATTGTAAACACAAGGATACTATAAATGAAAAATGCTAAGGGTGCATAAGTGACAGTTATTGGCAGGGGAGAAAAACTAGATACCCAGTAAAAGTAAAACCCCATACAATATCCTTTTCGATGCTCATTTTGTTTTGAAACCAAAACATTATGCACACAGTACTCCAGTTGTAGTGCTAATATTAACTTAACAACTTTGACAGTTAATTAGTTAATGTTAATTGTACATTATTTGACTGTTTTTCTGCACAATCCCTCAAGAAAAGTCACAGATGAGAGAGTAAGTAAATGATAAAGCAAATGTGAATGAGGGTAAGTAAGCAATAAAGCGAATCGAGTGAAAGTGAGAGTGAAGACTCAACAGCCTACCTGAACGGTGATATCTGGCAGCACCTTGCCCACAGTGTGCAATACAGTAGGGACGAGAGAAACGTCTCCTGGCCTCCACAGAGATGGCAGCCATTACACCCCCCATACTGCAGCAGGGCCACAACGACCACACAAATAACACAGGAATATCTCCCCCTCTCGTGTGCCGGATATAATGCTGGACACCCAGTGACTCTGACTTTGAAACACTGAAAGCGAGTCACTAAAACGCTAAAGATATTGCACAAAAGATAGTCTGAGCATATCCAAACAAATCAAACAGGTCTCACAAACACACACAGGTGTGTTTGCATCACTCACTTTGTGACAGGCAGTTGACTAGCTGTGGAGATGAGTGAGCGTTTGTGCCTGTCAGGGGCACATTTCAAAGTCTGTTTGGAGTTTGTCAGGCAGAACAAGAGAGTAAGAGATAAAGAGAGATCAAAACAGGGGTAAAGAACTGCTGACCTTTCACATAAAACACCAGTCACCTCCACCTTCCTCTCTCTGACTCTCAGGTGCACATGCATGACTACAGAAGCTCCTTCTAAAAAGGCTCCACTCTTAACTAAGAATCACAATCAAAAACACCCATTTTCACTTACATCATAATGAAATAAAAAGTGCAGTAGTTCTCTCACAAACGTCCTTTCCATCCACAAGCTATTGAAAAAAACAGGAAGAGACACCTGGACTAGGCATATTCTTGCTGCTACTTGGAGCATATATCTGCCCGTACCCTGTGAAAACTATAACTGGTTAATAGAGAAGGAAATCCTTCCTGACCATCATATAGTAACCCAAATGATCTGATTATAAACACAAGACAAGCTGTCAGTTTTAGGATAAAAGTCAGATAAATACTGGCAGGTGAGTGCTCTTTCTTGGCCTAACCTGTTTGGGACCACTTAGCCAGTTGTCATCCAAAGTCATCACCTTTTTCCTAGGATTAAACCTGTCGTATTTTACGAGATATAAGTTTATACCCTTCACTCTTGTCCTCCATAATTGAGATAATAGGTAAATGATGCATTTTTATGCACTTTATATAGATCGTGCCTTGCATTCACTCATTCGCACATACAGTACATTCATACACCAAAAGCAACCGTAACCATGCAAGGCACCGACCAGCTCAGCAATTAGTTCAGTGTCTTGCTCAAGGACACTTCCACACTTACTCTGGGAAGCCAGGGTTCAAACTGGCGATCTTGCAGAACCACCATCCAGCCAACCACCCTGAACTACCATAGTCTAATCCAGCAGAGGGCGCTAGACACCATGGCATGGAGTCTGCAACACAGTAGTCTAACTATAGGCCTTAATTCATTCACAAGACAATCTGGGGGAAAGAGAAGGAAATGAAATATGAGAGGGAGGATCAAATACTGTATTTCAGACTATTCCTAGATCAGTTGCATATAATGCCTAGCACTGTCTTGTCATCATTTTCTTTGCCCTTTCGCACTGATATAATCGATTGAAAACAAAACAATATGTGGATCACCCTTCAATGTGAAATGTGCACTGTAATTGCAGCTTTATGACCCTGTTCCATTTTAGGTATTCTTTATTTTATTTAGTATTTCCAGTTTACAGAGCTTTTGCTCCTCTATGTCTCAGAGGCAAATATTTTACTTTTACTCCACTACAATTATTTCACAACTTGACAATTTGAATTTGCTAGTTCAACTTATATCCATTTCATCTGACAATCCTTGGCCTTGTGGTCCAGGCGGGCAGTGATCTGACTTACTTGCAAACAACATATTTTCGATATTGTGAATATGGTTCCCTTCACTGCTGCCCACTGTGCAATGCCATTATTCATAATAGTTAGGGCAAGTTATAAAAATCAAATGAAAATGTTGCCAAAGAATTTCCTCATCAATGTGTTTCTAATGGTGTCTAATAACATACTAAAATGTTAAAATTCAACACGTGTGGGAAAAGTCATAAAAACATGTCAACGTTGGGGTACTAGCCACTTGCTTACTTACTGCATTCTAATCATTAGTTTAGGCTAAAAACAGACATGCCCGTCACCATAAACGCGCTTACTCAGCACATTTGGGTAAGTAAGTAGCCTTGCCAGGCAATGATGTCCCAGTGAGCCATGAGGCCCATAGGTCAGGAGCCTAAAAGGCATTCTAGACGGGGAATGATAAACGCATGCATTATCGCGGATGTTCCACCATGCCACTCAGTGCCAACAGACAAGAATCGGGTACAAAAAAGCTCACCAGAATCGAGGTCTATAATCAGATGCGTGTGTGTGCACGAAACGAGCACACATGCAACAAACAATACAGGACTCCATGAGATGACACACCGCAACCAAACACTTGCTTTATCACACAGCATTATTATTACTTTTACTGTGTGAAAAGCCCTTATCTCCTGTTTCTGAGGCAGCTTAATGTACAAGTACACCCACTGGACATGGCCCTAGTTATGTCGCAGAGACTTACCCCCAATCCAAGCCTTGATGCTGAATGTTTGACGACAGGGAGGGATTGGGTCCCATTTTTAGTCTTTGGTATGACCCGGCCAGGAATCGAACCCTGACATCCCAGTTTTAGGGTTGACACTAACCACAAGGCCATGGCAAGTGCTAGGGCTATTTTCTATTTTTTTGCAAAACTAATGCATGGAATGGATTCAGCATCATGAACCCCCCCTAGTTACATACAGTAAGTACATACAGTATGTTATTTTAATTTTAGTACATGTTATAAACATATTTATAAACACATTGGTGAAGAAATGTCTTGGTAGTGATTTAGTTCTCACTAGATATATAACTATGAATCATACACATGAAGGTTAACATACTGTGTGTATGTGGCATCTTTCCCTACAACTAATCCTAATGCCTCATTTATGCTTCATCGCACGACGGCGTATAATTCAGGCTTAAAACATATAGCTCAAGGTTTGAGCATAATATAGTCCCACTTGAATAGTCAATATTTCAGTGAGGCCCCAGGACTCTAGTCTGAATGCAGACTGTACTGTAGAATAGCTACTGTATATTCTGTGGGTGCCAGAGAGATGATTATGCCATCCATGTCAATGATGCCTGTTTAATATCTCATAAGAACTCTCTAACAACCTGCACAGGGATGTGCTGCAGATGAAAACTTGAAAAATGTAAGAGACACAGCAGACACATAGTTCCTTTTATGAGGACACAGACACGTTCTAGAGAAATCCACCAGGCCAAGCGGTATTCAGTATTTAGTAGAAATAAAATTATTGTTTTTCTTTCACTCCTTTTCACCAACCCCTTCTTACTTTATTCCAACAAATAAGAGTTATTCCTGCTTCAACATGAGCACTATTAAAACATGAAAAACTAATAACAGCTGTGCAGGTTTAAGGACAGCCGTGCAATTAAAACAGAGACTGTGAAATCAGAGCATTCTTTACTTTCTTACCTCTAATTCCAAAGTTATGCTTTGCAGTGCCAAAATGTTTTGTTAATTTTAGCAAGTTATACTGTCATGTGAGAATATATAAATTAGGCTTATACCTGCTCTGCACCTCAGAGCCTCTCTCTATCTCATTCTCTCCCACCCACCCATCTCTGCCTGTGTGGCTCACAGCCCACAGTCTCTTAGGCTTTGTGCAGTGGGACAGAATTGGGTTTTTTGAGACAGAACATGTGGGGCCTCTTCCTAAACAACACTCCATTATGGGCATTTCTAAGGAATGGACAGTTGGGACTGGAAACTAGACAAGGAACGCTGATTCAGCAAGCTAGTGGTAGCACAGAGCTGAACTTCTGTCACTTTGACAAATGATCAGATGAATAAGAGGAGATTGACTTACATCCAATCAATGCTCAAGAACAGGTCACACCGTTGCACAGGCAACAAGCAAAATGACAGCAGCAAGTGAAACTGCAAAATAATAATAATAATAATAATAATAATAATAATAATAAAATAAAATAAAAAATATACATTTGGTGCCAGGAGGGAGAGGGGGAGTTGTTGTTAAAGGACAGCTTTATTTATTTATTTTTTTGTTCTCAACCAAGGTTCATGTTTCAGGGTTGAAGTAAAATATCATTTAAAGTTAAAAGAGAGAAGGACAACCAGGTGCTCGTTGGAGAATTAGGCTAAAAAGTTTAAAAAGGTGCTACTAAGATCAAAAGGGAACCAAATGCAAAAGTAAAACGACGATCTGAGCACTCAAAAAAGTTAAAACTTTTAAAAAAGGGGATGAGGAGAGCATGAATAGAGTTTCATAATTTATTAAATAAATAAGCCAACATGTTTCGACTCTGCACGAGTCTTCATCAGGGATATCATTTAAAGTTAACAAAAGATCACAGTATCTAAAACATGAACTTAGGTTGACAAAAAGTTGTCCTTTAAGACGGATCATGCTCAGAATAACACAGTAAAACCCTCCGGCAACAGGACAGACGCAGCAGCAGCGATAAGAGAAAGAGAACGAGAAGGACTGAGAAGAGTTTACCTGGAATCACACCAGAGATGAAGCCAAAGAAGCAGCTCAGCACCTTGCTGAGCTCCCTTGCGCAATTCCGTCTGCAGTTACTCATCCTCACTCTTCTCCACCGTAAATAGGAAGGATACAAGGTCCTGAACCACAGACTCCACTACTCAGAACGCCTCCAAACCACTCTTTACTGACTACATCCAAAAAGTCTACGTATAAACACCTGTGAGGTGAAAGGAGAGCGTCGTGGTGAACATGAAGAATGTCTTTATTCAGTCAAAGACATGGAAAGAATCCATCATCTCCCACGTGGTTGAAGAAAACAAACATAATGCAAGAACTTGCTAGAAGTGCGAGCATGTTTGTTTAAAGTGTATCAAACATCTAACTTGTCTCTTTGCATCCAGATCCTGTTCCTTCATTCCAGTGTTGTTTGCCTTGAATTAACTTAACAAAAACACAGGGACTTCTTTTCCTGAAACACTGTCCCACTTTTTCATACAGGTAATGTTCAATGCCACCTCCTCCCTCTATCCCTTTCTCTCTCTGTCCGACTAAAAGTTTTGGGAGGAGGTGAAGTGTGTCCCATCGTTTGAACTCCGTTGGCTGCAGGTTCGTATAACAAACGCACGCTCCTCCTGTTTCGATTGAGGCACAGCACGGATGGCCATTGGGACATACAATCTGTCCAGGTCGCTCTCCTGACCCTGAATCAGCAGGTGGCCTCCAAAATAATAATAATAATAATAATAATAATAATAATAATGATAAAAAACAGTATCACACCATACTAGTCTCTATTCACAATTCTCATCTCTCATCTCAGCGCAGTATAAGTGTATACTGTAAAAGTCATACAGAGGCAGAACCTCCCACTCGATCCTTCCCTCCCTTCCTGTTTCCCCAGTTCATCTGTGTGTGAATCCTCTCATGTTACACATTTCATATCACAGTCATTCATGTCTCTGTGCATCACAGTCACCTCCTCTCATGGCCCCACTTTATAATCCCTCTAGTCCTCTGGTTTACCATTAACTTAAGTTTGTCATTATTTAAACAAACTTAAACTCTGCCTCATGTACTGGGTTCCACGAGGGACGAAATAGGAGCAAATTGTGTAGCGGGAGAATCGGGAGAACGTGGTATAAGTCTTATCATTTCATTTAATAATTTGCAATTATTGCAAATATAAACTATTATTAATAACTATATTATAATTATATTAATTGTGTTTTCCGTACGCATTGTCATCAGTACGTCTATTGATGTTTAGTGTGATAGATTAAGTACAGCATTAATGTTTGCTGGTGACATCCGTGTGGGATTCAACGTGCCAACACAGCATTCTTGCCCCCTCCTATCAGACTACATTGTCTATCGATATCGGTATCCTGAGACCGTCTCATTTTTCTCTCACCCTCTAAAGATATATCCCACTGATAGACACTGACCCTATACTGCATGCACGTTTATATGATATAGTATTTTATCGTCAGTTCACACTGAAATTTTACTTGCGACCCAGCAGCCAATGAAGATGAAACACACACATTTGACATACTGTAATAGTCTCTCAATCTCATATTTGATATAATCTCTCTCTCTCTCTATGCTGTGTATTTCTCTCCCTTTAACTCAGGGTCTCCTGGAACCTGGATTATAACGTCTCAACAACTGGTTTATGATCTCCCCTCCCCTCTCTCTCTCTCTCTCTCTCTATCTCTGATTCATATCTCAAAGTCTACGCTTCTATTTTTAGCAACTGGCCATTAGTTAGGTGAGCACAGTTCCCCCTATCTCCCTCTACACAAACCTGCTGCAAATAAACAACAAACACACACGCACACATGCACGCACCCGCACACCCGCATCACACAGAGTGAGAGAGTGTGCGACTGTGGGTGAGGGGTGCAGGCCACATTAAGGCAAGCGAAAATGCTGCAGGAGTGAAGACGCCTCACTTCATCACATGGGAAGTGTGATTGTAGACAGTGATTAGACACATTGGGTTTAATAGGACTGGATCTAGCTCTCACGTTTCAGAGGCCCTGCTAGGATGCCATCACACATCAAACACATGCAACCACCACCAGAACCATTGTCTTTACATGTTCTCTGGCAGTAACCACATTGCTGCAACACTGCAGTTACATATGTTACGCATATCGCACAGTAGAGCTCATTATTGCCTCGGGGGCCACTATGCAGGTGGCCCCCTTACACATTTTACATGTGTCACACCAACCTACTGGGCCCCCAGGGGAGACATGTGTTGTTAGGCAACAGATTATGTAGAATATGAACCCACTGTATTAGGGAAACAGTTTTTGTGTCATCATCAATGCAGTCTATCCACTGTGACATCATAGTGCATGACACATTTGGGACATATGTGCTCCAACCCCCACTGACCAACACACCATCTAGGGATGTGACACCATGTCAGCTGCACATCACATCATCTGCCCAATCTGAATAGAGCACCAAAGTCTGGCAATCAATATCGCTACATATGATTGGCTGGCTTGTAAACGACACCTACCCACCGCCCAGCAATATTGCAGAGACAGTTTGTTCATTTTTGGACCACAATTCTTATATGAGATGATGCAATGTTCTCCAAATTACTCCTGCAAACTAGGGGATGAGCGGGTGACCTCAGGAATAATAATAATATTCTAAATAATGTATGACATCAATGTATTTATTTTTTGCTAGGAAAAGGTAGTTGCTGTGTAATATGTACAATTATCATGAACCCAATAATTATTCTGACTGACTTTTATCAAATATGTTCAAGGGCTCTTTAGTAGAAACCACGATGTTTTGTTTGTTCAAGCTGCAGTATTGGAAAAGCGAACAACTTGATCACAGAGGTGGAAATTTAAAAATGTAAACGCAATTTAGAATTGCAGTTACTGGTAAACGCAATTCAGTCAGATAACCCACAAAAGATTTAACCAATATTTATTTAACTAATATTTATTATAGACTCATAATACAAGTGTGCTCATAATTTTTTACATTAGTGTTCAGCTATGCTACATTTCTCTCCCTGCTCAGCACAATAAAACACCATCATTAAACATTAAGAGCAGGGAGATAGATATACAATAATAATCCCCCCATGGGGAACAGAAATAACAGAGTCCAGGTGGTGGTGGGAGCAAACATCACATCACAACCAGGAACCATAATGCAGAAGGAAGGTAGAGAGAAGCAAGCAGACTAGAGAGCTTAATTACCCCGCCCAATTGGACAGCTGACTGCCACATCAGCGAATGACATTTGGTCTTGCACATACTGAATACAGCCACATGAATTTGCAGCATATTAACCCGTTCAGTATGTGCCCTAGAGCACAGCATAAAACCGGAAGAAAGCGTTGTTCGCTTCCAACATACACTCCATGCTCACTCACTCACTCACTCACTCACTCACTCACTCACTCACTCACTCACTCACTCACTCACTCACTCACTCACTCACTCACTCACTCACTCACTCACTCACTCACTGATATTTCAGCCCGGCTTTCATAGTATATGGTTCACTGCGTTTGCTATAATCATTATCATCATCATTATTTCAGTAGTTTATTGTTGCTTTGAAAATACATGAGTTACAGCTGATAGCGATAAATGAATCTCTTTAAAACTGTGGGCCAAGTACAGCTTTATGTCCTCTTCATGTGGTCTGGACATCATGAATCTATCTGATGTATACTGAATCTGTAAATGTTTGTATTTGTAGGAGACAGAATGTTTGTTCAACTTCAAACCAAAGAAAGATCTCAAATAGGATCTTTAGGACTTCACAAGTTCAGATTGTTGACTTACAGTATGTGCATTGGTTGACTCTGCCTATATGGTGTTCCTTGATAAAATGTCCAATCTATAAGATCATCATGCTGTGCTGTGACTTTGCAGATCGTCGATTTACAATGAAAGGTATGTGTATGCAGACTGAGAAATTTAATTGCATTTTAAACCACTAGGTAGCTGATAAAAATAAAAATAAAGTTTTGTGTAAAAGAACGTTTTCTACTTCTCCCCTGTACTCCCCAAATTCACAACCAGTAAATGATGGACGCCAAGGCGTTTTTCTAGTTTTCTTGATGAAATGGGTGCTTCAACTTACCCACTGAATTACCCCTTCCTCCCCATACCAAAAATGGACAGTCACATAACAGACAGAAGAGGAAGCAAATAAGTAGTTCCAAATCAAGTGAGTAGAACCATGCCAGATTCAGCAAATATCATGAAGTTGTGCAAAAAAAAAAATCTCCATTACATCTAAATCTTTGAGGGCCATATAAGCAGCGGTACAGTATATTCAAACTGACAACAGGGACAAGTTTTCCCAGTCATAGTTACAGTCCACCACTAGGTGGAGGAGTGATACTTCAATCCTGACCTGGAGGACCTGTTTGGAACAAGTCTGTTGTGAGCAGGCAGGACTGTAGCCAAGTCAGTCTGCCAAAGTCTTAGATCACCAGTCGTGCGTGTGCGTGCATGCGTGTGTGTGCGAGCGAGAAAGAGAAAGAAAGAGAGAGAAAAATCGTCTCTGAGTGTTGACCCCTGAGGTGAGTTTTTCCTGCAGCACTGCGAGGGTTTCCCACAGGGGCCAATTGAATGCAGGGAAATTACCCACCAGTATATTTAGCAGTCAATATAAAACCCTTATCAGTCACACACATAGCATGTTCCTGTCATAGAGGACGCCCTCTCTCTCTCTCTCTCTTTCTCGCTTTTCCAAACACACGCACACGCACACGCACACGCACACGCACACACACACACACACACACACAAATAAGTGTATTGACATGGCTGTCAGATTGACAGTTAAATTAGATGGTTTTGACCTCTCACCTTTGTCCTGTGGCTTGGTGCTGGCAATGATCCACTTAACCAGGCAGCACTTCATCAGCGCTTTGCGAGAGAAGCGTGGCTTCTGCCACTTCCCAGAATCCTTCACTCTGCCAGGTCCATTCTCCATGCCGTTGGCATCACCCAGTAGGCTGCCATCCACCACCTTTCCGTCCTCCTGGGGAAAGAGAGAGAGAGGGATGCCTGTTTTTATTAGCCTAACACAAACACACACGTGGTCACATGCCACAGGGTGTGTGGAATTAATGTGGGTACACTGATACTGAGAGAGAGAGAGAGAGAGAGAGAGAGAGAGAGAGAGAGAGAGAGAGAAAGCCCCTCTACACAACATACTCCTGGGTTAACAAATTCATTTGTGGGAAAGAGGATGTGGTTGTATAACTGAGTCACGCAGTTATATCGCATTAACATAATGTGGCACAACACAGACAGTGGTTTCTATGTAGTTAATGATAATAGGAAATCACACTTGTGTGTGAATTGAATGGCACTCTCTGTGGCTGCCACATTATGTCTTGGGGGAATTCCTCCAAGTGAAACGTATAGAAAACATATATCATTTTGTAATTTATAAGAATTATAAATGACATACAGTAAGATCCATAGTACTTTTTTGTATAGTAAGATATGCATATATACTGACACATACTGTACACATTACACAGCTTTTGGTATGGAAGAAAATGATACAACAATACTTTGGCTAAAAAAGCATTGCATTGTTATGAAAAGGACCGCAATGGGAAAAAGCCAGCCGGCGGCTCACATTTGTTGAAGAGAGATACATTTTCTAATGATATTGTTAATATGCTTAATTATCGCTTTGGCACTAAATCCTGCACATAAAGTAATAATAGCTATGCACATAACCACAGGCATTCATAATTACAGTCAGACATATAGCATACTGCACAGCACAATTATATAGACTACATCTAACAAACAAGCTTGAGTTGTAAATAGGTTGAAATAAAAAGTGCTATGAGGATGAAACCAGAAAACGCACGCAAAGACTTGTACACATCAGGTCTTAAGTAAAAGACAAAATCATAAACGTGACTGTGTGGGAAAACGGGAATAAGAACGCTGCAGAGGCATGGGAGGTGCGTTGCCTGGAGTGATGCAGAGAGAGAGAGAGAGAGAGAGAGAGAGAGAGAGAGAGAGAGAGAGAGAGAGAGAGAGAGAGAGAGAGAGAGAGAGAGAGAGAGAGAGAGAGAGAGAGAGAGAGAGAGAGAGAGAGAGAGAGAGAGAGAGAGAGAGAGAGAGAGAGAGAGAGTTAGGTGTCTCTCTATAAGGGGGACATGCTGGGGAACAGGTTTTCTATTGATTGTTGAATGTACTCAGGGGACATTTCCCTTCCTCAAATTGGCCCCCGTGGGTAGAAAGTGGCTCTCAGTGGTGTAGGAAAAACTCACCACTGGGATCAGCAGTCATGCACGCACATGCAAAGATGCACTTGTGAATACACACACACACACACACACACACACACACACACACACACACACACACACACACGCATGTGCGTGCGTGCGTGCGTGCGTACATGAATTATGGGGAGGAAGATGAAGATGAAAGAGACAGATGCAGAACAAACAGAATCTCTGTTTACTCTGTGGACAGGAGGAAGGCAGAGAAAGAGGGAGATAGAGAGAGAGTGAGAGAAAGAGAGAGAGGGGAGAGAAAGAGAGAGGGAGAGAGAGAGGGGGGGAGAGAGAGAAGGGATTTTAAATGGCTGCAGGTCCCAAGGGGGTCTGACCATGCAAATCCCACACTCTAAGGCAGTGAAAGAAAGTGAGAGAGAGAGACAAAGGCATAAAGATAAAATGAGCACAGGAAAGCATGGGAGGAAGAGCTATAATGAGAGGAAGACAGAAGGAAGAAGCTACAGTACGAGAGAGAGAGAAAGGGAGAGAGAGAGAGAGAGAGAGAGAGAGAGAGAGAGAGAGAGAGAGAGAGGGAGAGAGAGAGAGAGGGAGAGAGGATGTGGTTTGGTGAACAAGGTGCAGTCTTGTTCTTGGAAGAACTGAAGTCAATTAGCATAATGAATACTGGCCTATCAGAGCAGCAGAGCAGAGGACAGCAAGAGGGCGTAGGTTGCAGGGCAGAGATGAGGTATAAAACACTTTGCTGGGAAACATGTGTGCATGGGCAATTTCTGTGCAGTAGTATATTCAAGTGTATATATTTATTTCATCCCCAAAAGAAAAAAGCTATGCGCAGTGCGCACTATACACAATGAGCTGTATAAAAAGTAAACACTGACAATGATCACTTTTTTGACTGAAGTCATTAAGAAAAAAATTAACATTGGAGGCCCTCAAATATCGATATATATACAGTATATATATACAATTCCTGATAAAAGGGTTAAAAATAGATCCTGGGGGTGAGGTGCTTCTGCTTTCAACTGCTGCACGGAAGGACGGCCTTTGAAACACAATCACTGATTGATTGGTCCCGGTCATTTTTGGATTTCCTCCAGCCTTACCAATACCATACTTTCTTTCCACACGCACGCACGCACGCATGCACGCGCACACACACGCACACCCGCACACACACACACACACACACACACACACACACACACACACACACACACACACACACACACACACACACACACACACACAGTGTTTGCAGCCTGCTCCATCTTAACGCTTGAGCTGCTTCAGTCCCGGAGCAGCACTTTGGCGCTGTAACTTCTACCCTTAACATCCCCTTGACCAAAGCGATCCTCTAGTATAACAGGCACAGACACACACACTACAATACCATGTAGCTGTAACACTCAAGGCTAGTAGGGAATATTACGTCCGGCACATTGCTTTACTGGGACATTAATTATGTAATATTTGCCATGAAGTTGATGTTACAAAGGAGCCTATCATGCACACTACTCCACTTGCAAACAGGAGACAGACAGACAGGGAGACAGAGAGGGAGAGAGGGAGACAGGGAGAAGGGATGAGGACTCCCGTTAAAGTTAAGGCTGGGGGATTCCATAAATAGTGTGATTAACACCCTGCAGTGCCACACTGCCAGCCCCAAAATACTTCCCCATATTCTCTCTGTTTCTCTCCCTCGCTCTCTTTCATCCTCCAGTCCCTTGTTGCCAATTCCTCAGACACAAACAAAAGTTTGGAGGTTTCCCTCCTATTTCTACAGTAATAGTTCAATATTTATATCCATAATTCAGCAGCGATCTCTCTATTACAGTAAGTCGACAGTAAACCAAACTGACTCGCTGTGCAACATTTTATTTCGCAGGAACTCTCATTCATTTTGTGGAGTAAAAACATCGGAACATGAGCATGGAAATGCAGCACACGCTCACAGGTGCAACGCACACAGCGGATACCCTGACTAGCAACAGTTATTTCATTACATATTCATATTCTCTGCGTCGACCCGAAGTGTCAGCACTCGTTACTGTTCCTCCAGCTCTCTTATCTTTCCATTGCTCCCAATTTACTTGACAGCCAATCACCCACCCCCACCTCTCTCCCCTCTCCCAGCCTCTCCTCCCAGTCCCCACATCCCTCCTCTGCATCCATTTCAGTGATGTCAATTGAGGTGTATGACTGCCAACCAGGACTTAAGAACTTCCAAGTTCAACCTTGCATCCCTAATTTGGACATTTGCAAAGTGTTTCCACTCATTTCAAAATGTTCCCAAAGAATTCCAACAAATATGCAATATCAAAACAAATTTCACGAAATACTATCACTTGCTAAATCGTACTACTTTGACTACTAGCACACACCACGACTGGCCACATTAAAACGCAACCTAGCTAATCATTTCACTCTGGCAGATTCATACTAGGCAGCTCGGCTAGTATAAATCACCCTTAATGTGAAGAAGGCGGCTGCCCTGCACATCAGCCCTATAGCCCACAATGAGATGAAGAGATGAGTGAAATAATTCAATTCATCCAAACGTCTGTTTATTATTTGCAGGTCATCTCTGACAGGCTCACTCTTTCAGAGGAGCATGCTGTACAAGAATAGATTGTACTCATTGTGATATTAATGAAGAAATAATGGAAAAGGCACTGCCTGGAAACAACACAAACAAATGCAAACTGACATGCTGTGTGAGCACATGGAAAATACAGCACTGGGTTAGCTAGAAAATAATTCATATTTTTAATATACTTCTATTTTTCAACACAGAACACTGTTCCTCTTCACTCTTTCCTCATCTTTTCATTCCCCAGAATTTATTTTACAGTCAATCACCTGCTCCCTGCTCTCTGTCTCCTCTCCCTGCATGTCCTCCCACAGTGTTTCCGTCCCTCTCTCCTCTGACTGGCTGATGTCACCTGTCACCACCACAGCTATGCCCCAGGTGAAGTGTGTGACTGCCATCCACAACTATAGCTGAGTGTGTGTGCCTATATAAGGCAGTGGTTTTCAACCTTTTTCATACCAAGGCCCACTATTTATTCACCATTTGAGCCACGGACCACCATTTGATGGAAAACAATTCTTCTTCATTTTCTAAATGTGTATATTCTTGAAAGGGCCCATTTGGTAGCCATGGGCATCCTTGGAACATCCAGGCCCCCATCTCATGAGTGGAGTTACCGTGTGGGGGTCCCTCCCTGTACTGTACTGACACTGTACTGTAAGCTACACAACAGTGACACAGCCAGCCAGGAACAAGACGTTTACACCGCGGACAAAGCCAACTTGGGTCGTGTCAAATCATTACAACAAAATTTTGAGCTTAACAAATCATTAGAAAGATGAAGAAAATGGCAGATCACAACATTTGTTGTTTTTTCTTCTTTGTAATTATTTGTTTGGTCCAAATTATTGTGTAGGTTGTCATGATTTCACAACACAAGTTGGCCGTGGGGAACTCATCTTTCTATGAATCATTTTAAAAAAGTCTAGGAATTAGGACCTAGGAGTAAGACCCAAAATATTCAAACGCGTCTTAAATTAACTCACTGCATGTGCGCAGTGTACACAACATGGCCTCAAAAAATGGTAAACAGAGTTGAGGAGATAGCACGCCAAGTTCCTATAATGAGATAACACATTAAAAGTCCCCCCTCTGACAGAGAGCCCAGCTCTCCCTCTTACTGGCTGTGGGCCAAAAAGCCTCAAGGTGTCCAGTCTACCATCGTGCCAATCTCCAAGCACTCCAAGATAGCATGCCTGAATGACTGGAGACTTCAGTCATCAGTAAGTAAATGCTTTCAGAGTTTAGTGACACTGCTGGATCCATTGCAATTTATAATAGACACAAATATTGTGTTTATTATCATGGTCTGTCACGATCCGAGTTGGCTTTGTTTGAGGCTGGATCTTTAAATAATAATAATAATACCCTTTGAAAATCTATGGGAACAATACATGGGGAATTTCCTGGGCCTGTCGTCATCATGAAAGGGGCCGGCACTGAAAATATATTACTGAAAGAGTACAATGTATCAAAATCACTGGTGTTTAAATGAATAGTGTGACTTTAAAATGCTGGATGTGTTTTCTCCCAGCACAAAAAGCATTTCTGAGAGCAGAACATGCATACAAAATCATTTCACACACTCTTTTACACATGTGATGTGACACTAAAGTTGATTCTAGGTTTCGTATTCACCACAACTGCAAAATCTTTGTACACATGCTGACGGTCGAAAGGCGATTTGTGTCCTTGTTGCGATTTGTGTCCAGTGTGTGTGTGTGTGTGTGTGTGTGTGTGTGTGTGTGTGTGTGTGTGTGTGTGTGTGTGTGTGTGTGTGTGTGTGTGTGTGTGTATGTGCGCATGTGTGTGCATGTGTGAGTGCATGCATACATGCGTGTGTGTGTGCAGTGCACATATACGGTGCACTTGTATCGTAATGAGATACCCTGTGAAGAGAGAATTACTACACGTTGGGGGACCAGAGCAATATAGGATCTATATATTTTGAAGTATCAATCCCAAAATCTTAAACACATTCACACACAGGAACAGACACAGACAACCCCACCCCCCCCCCCCCCCCCCCCCCCCCACCACCCACACACACAGAGGGAGAATTCTCTGTTAAAGACAAAAGAAAATTCTTGCATCATCTTTGTCTCAACATTCCAGAGAGTATATTATTGATATATGATAAAGACAGGACAAATTGATCAGCATCCCGTCTCTCCATCTCAGAATACCAATCACCTCAACCTCACTGCATTATTTCTAGTCCGGATCGATCTTACTGTGACATAGACAGGCCAGTGACACTTACTGTATGATATATGATAGTTAGTGCATGCCTGTGTGCACATGCGTGTGTACGCACATATGTGTATATCAATGTGTTCACTTGACTGCACACAGTGTTCTGAAAACCCTTCTGACATTGCAAAACCGTTTGAAATTGTTATTTATATATTAACATAATAGTATCAAACACAACAATATAATTGTTGTGTATTAGGAATTTATAATGTGTATTAAGAATTTATAATGTTGCAATTCTGGAAAATTGTGTGGTTGCACTGACGTGAGACACTTTACTTTGCTGTTG
The DNA here is from genome assembly GCA_039105355.1 of Benthosema pterotum. Lineage (NCBI taxonomy): Eukaryota > Metazoa > Chordata > Actinopteri > Myctophiformes > Myctophidae > Benthosema > Benthosema pterotum. The sequence goes on from CM076972.1 coordinate 25,023,982, forward strand.
TCTGCAAAAGTTAACAAAAAGCATCTTCTCTTTGGTGGCAGAACATTCTCGGACAGAGAACAATAGTGTATTGCCACACTCACTAAACTTGTATTGGACACAAACGCCTAAGAAATGGGGTGTCAGTGGCACATACTGTATGTTGAACACAATGACCAGCTGAAACTAATTACCGTACAGTTTAAGGGCTTAACATTACAGAGCAGAAACATAAATCACAATACATATTCATAATTTCATTTGCTGTTATTGTGTTAAAAAGCTGTTCTGTGCAGAAATTTTACATTTCATTGGCATTTTCACATTTTTCTGCAAAGAGGAACATGAATGCTTAAAAAATGCGGTTTGCAGCAGGCAGCCCTGCTATTGATTTACTGAGATAACAGCAGATTGAGCACTAAACAAGATTTCTCCTTGACAGTATCTTGATCATGGGATTTCATGGTTCCCATCTGTTCACTGCTATGTTTGGTTTCGGAAAATCTTGTGATTAGATCAAAAGTGTGACTGAGTCTCCCAAAGTATTGGCCTCTTTGGGGGATAGTGTTACCAGAGCGTTTAAATTATCCATGAGTCTAAATCTGCCATCACTAAAGCTGCCCTAGCCCATTTGTGTACATGAATATGTGTGCCTGTGCGCGTGTGCGTGCGTGTGTGTCGTGCGTGTATGTGTATGTGTTGTAACTGTCAGCCAGTGTGGTATAATGGTCACTGATCTTGTAAAGGCTAATTATATGTGAATGCTTTGATTGACATGGAAACAGTGGGTTGTGGAAAACTGCGCTGACTGGACTGAGCCATATGCAATGAAGACATCCCCACCAGGCCCACAAGCTGTCATCCATCCTCACTGATAATCACTAGAGATGGCAGATATTATCGGCCCTCCGATATTATCGGCCGATAAAAGCTTTCAAATTTCATATCGGAAAATATCGGTATCGGTATTTACAAACTGGAAATTATGACTATTTACAGAGATGTAGACTCAGCGCTACGGTCATGTTTATACCATTACTTTTGTACTTTACTCAAGTAGGCTACATGTTGAATTTATAGTTGTATGGAGTATTTCTAGGCTATAACATGAATTTGTATTTATACTAAATGTTTATTTATATTAAATATTTGTATAGTACCGTAATAGTTTCTGTTATTTTTCCACCACTGGAGGCCGCATATATCGGTATCGGTTGATATCGGTATCGGGAATTAGAAGTTGGATAATATCGGGATATCGGATATCGGTAAAAAAGTCAATATCGGGCATCACTGATAATCACTTAGATGGATTAAGAACAAAACAACTGTCTATTGGTGTTTCTCAACATAGGGTTGGTACCCAACATGGACCACAAACTGTTTTGACAGGGTTAGAGGTTCGGAAATGCAAACAGCAGTCAGGCTGGTTGTAGTGATAAAATTGGGGTTTGAATCCAACACAGCGCTTGGCCAGAGGTTTCAACAAACAGTTGACTGTGTTCATTGGAGGGAAGTGGGGAAGACGGTCTCTGTCACTGTTGCAACTCCTTAAGTGTCTGTTTAGTGTAATTTAGAAGGATAGCAGGTTCCTCTGTCTCCACTGAAACTGAAAGCAGCAGGCACTGGCATTATGTTGTCTACACACTCCCCAAGACCAACCAAGGGTAAGGATCAACAGGGACACGCACTACATGGACAATTTGGGAATTGGCAAAATGACTAATTGAGAAGAAAAGATAAATAAATGAATGAGCAAAACAAGTTGAGAAGTCTAGAAGAAGGGGTGGAGTTCATCACTAGAATACACTATTTTCAGATCATGCTTGAAGAAATTAAGCCAATGCAATCTATCACCCTTTGTCCCCACATCTGACACATCTCATCTTTGCCATTAACAATAAAAGGAGAAATTAGGTAAAATGTCCACCAAATATAAGGTCAATCGAACCAACCAATCACATAGATTCAATTGTTCATGGAGTTATGCATGATGAGAACAGCACTTGGCAGATTGCATACTTGCGCACAAGTAGGCCAGGGCCTACTTGTACTTCTGCCAGGTTGTCACCTAGGCCCACAGGTTTAGAACCTTGAACCGTACTAACGTAGATTGTAGATGTGAATGCAGATGCAGGGAGGTGCAATGAAGTTATTGTGAACCCAATGTACCATGTAAGCCAGGCAGATATGTCTGATACAGACACAGTTGGGCATCCCTATGGCCTGATCCAGAACAGACTCCATATCACTCCATAAAGGGACACAAACATAATATCTGGGTGCATTTCCAACTTGCATCGTCCTCAGTAGGCCAGTGCTCAACGGGGCTGTAGACTATGCCTATAGCTCCATTTTCGCCACACTCTAAACCCCTTTTCCATTTCCCTACCTTCACATTTGCACGTCTTGAAATACCCTTACTATGGAAGCCAGACAGAACGTGTCTGTCTGTGTTTCCATGTCACAAACTACATATTTGGGCACGCAGCCTGAACCAGAACTCCAAGCTGGCAGACTCCATATTTGGCCGTGCCTGACAAAGAACTCCATAAATGGGCATAAAAGGGGCACAGATATAGTATCGGGGTGAATCTCCAACTTGCATCATTCCAGGCCGGGCACCGCTGTAAATTCCCCCTAGTTTTAATCCTAATTTACGAGCTTGTTCGCGCGTCTAGTCCAACAACTTTTAACGTTCTGGGGTTGGGGATGGAACATTTGGCCAACAATAGCAGAGCTACAAGCTCACACCGCTGTGAAGTTACTGTACTCGTAAATCATAAATGTTCACACTTGCCATTGTGGACATTAACACTAACAGCTTCAATTGTATCGAGATTCGCTTTAAAAGCCCAAACTATGCCGCGCGCGCACACACGCAAACGCACACGCACACGCACACGCACACACACACACACACACACACACACACACACACACACACACACACACACACACACACACACAGGAATGAGACAGAAAAGTCGTGGTGGAAGATGTAGAGAATAATGCTGTGTGACATTTGTGCCTGGAAGCCGCTTGGGGCACTGGGCACTCTGCTCGGCTCTCCAACGTGCGCTCAGCTCCGAGGCAGCTCCGGTGCACCAGCATGCTATTACGTAACTTCGCTCAAAAACTCGCCTTTCAATGAGTGTTCCTCCAGCGTGTGTGAAAATGTGTCGCTGGAGCAAGCGCGGAATGAACAGAATAATCCGTTAATACTACTAGTCTACTGAAGCAAGTACTATTAAATATTGAGGCACGCATCTCTCCGCGGGCGCACGAGATGCCAAAACGAATCAGTTACAATATTGCATGCATGCCGGTAATGTGGTGTTGTTCTTTTTTCTTACCTGCATGTTTTCACGTGTTGTTGTGGTGCTACAGTTGCTCTGCTTGTTGATCAGTTCCCGACTTCGCGTGCGTTTCCCGCAGACACCTCGTACCACTTCACCACATGCGAAGGAATGCACACTGACTCTCCCTGACTGAGGCTGAGTCGCAATACCGATAAAAAGGATGGGGTCAGTCAGAGAGAGAGAGAGAGAGGGAGACGGAGGGAGGGAGAGGTAGGGGTGGGGGAGCGTAAACAATGAAGTTATGGGCATAATGGCCATTGCTCATTGGTTGTGTGTTAACAACATCAAAGGGCTTGAAAAACATCACACACAGGAAAACAGGACATGAATAAATGCTGTTTCTGTTGAGAACAGTCCGAGGTTGAAAAATGTATTATACCTGCCATGTTGGGGACCAACACAGGTGTTTCAATTTGTCTGAACAGTGTGATTGTCTAATTAACTAATGAATTGGTTTGCTCTGCTTCACTCAAGGCAGCAGGTGTAGAACTAGCCTACATTTGAAACTCATGAACACAGCCTATATTAATTGCCTTTAAGAGGACCTTCTGGCTGGATGACTCACTCTTACAGCAGTAAGGTTACATAGTGAACAAATAAAGTACTGAGGTATGCAGAAGGAACAAGGCAGAAGGTAAGCAAGTGTGCTTCTGCGTCTTAAAAATCTGCATCTAGTCATAAACAAAGTGCACTACAAAAGGTTTATTTATGCATCTTGTCATGAGGAAAACAAGACAAAGGCTAACAGCACAGTGCCAATAATTTGCAGTATGGTCATGTGTGTGGGCCAATGTTTTTTTTTTTTTTTTTTTTTTTTTTTTTACCAAGTACCACCTAGTACAATCTCAATCTCAATCAAAGAAAATATTAGTCTCTCTCCTGGTAGGCCTACCAACATTGTGATGTTAAAATACATCATACAAATACAGTAGTGTACAAACCTATCCCATCCTATTCAGTAATCAATTCAATTCAAAGGAGCTTTGAAAAAAAAAAATTCAGTAATCACACAGGAAGGAGATTTGAATGGGTGTCAACTACAGTAATTTCAATGGAGCAATAGTCCTGAGATGTCCACCACTGCAGTTTTATGTGCAGCTGCTGGTGGTCAAAATATTCTCTTAAAATGTTCTAAATCCATTTTGTCGCCAATGTGTCGTCACCTTTAGTTTGTTATGAGTCAATGAGTGCATCATTGGTAGTGCTCGATCGGCACAATGCCAACTAGAACCCCCCCTGCCACCTTTGTCATGTTCAAAAAGATTACTGGTACCACCAGAGGAGGTCCTTGTTACCACTAATGGACTAGTACCACAGGTTGAGAATCACTGGCATAGGCTATATGGAAACGATCCTCACCGACTTCAAACTCACCACACATCGACAAGGACTCAGCGGTGTATGGCCCGCACCTGTATATTAAAAAATCCTCACATTTCATTCACACTCTTTGCACGGCCAATTTCGGCACGCTAAGGTGCACACACACGTTACCATCTGATGTTGATAGAGAAATGCAATTAAAATTCTTCTGTTAATTCTTCCTGCCTGGCAAAGAAGTGAATCAATTTAGTTATAGGTGACCTTGCCTCTATGGGCGCCCTGGGCAGAGAGAGATGGAGGCAGAGAGCCTGGTGCGTGGACATGTGCGCGCACGTGTGTGTGTGTGTGTGTGCGTGTGTGTGTGTGTGTGTGTGTGTGTGTGTGTGTGTGTGTGTGTGTGTGTGTGTGTGTGTGTGTGTGTGTGTGTGTGTGGCAATCAAGCCGGGTCAAGCATCCTCACGCGCATCACGTTGATTGCACAATGAACAGTGAAGCATTGTAGATGCCTGTAAGCCTGTGGACTGCCAAGAGGACAGTTCTTTCAATACATTCAACTAGAGCAGCACTCGGTAGGGTGCAAACTTGCATGTTGCGCTCAAGTAGGCCATGGCCTACTCGTGTGTGACTGGAGCGGGCTAATAATCATGATATTACTAATAACATTAGCTACATACCCACGTCACATTATGTCATCACCTACACCTCTGCCAATCGGAGTACCCCGAGGGACCGAACAACATCGAGCATCGAGCATAACTTACTTCAAAGTGTGACTTTTTTCCAATGCATAGCTTTTGAACACTATACATTATGTGAAGGCCAAGTCTATGGATTTTAAAGGATTTTAGGCCACTAAATAAGAAGTCGAAGGCCAATACAATATGGCATAATATTATATGGGAAGCGAACAGTTTTGTTTTCCTCAGTGATTAGAACCATCAGTTTTAGTCAGATTCTAGATTTAACCATCCAGTTTATAATAATAATAATAATACACATGAATATGTGGTAATATTCAGAAAAAATGTCATAGCATGTGTGTGTGTACTCTCTCTACTCACTCATTTAATTGTCAATTTGTTAGTCAGTCAGTCACCCATCTGCAGCAGTGTTCATGTGTGAATAATGCTCGCCCAATGAGCACATGTAATTATGCATCGGGTCAACCAGATTTGTCACATGCATGCGTGCGTGGGTGCCTGTGTGTCTGATGTCATCATGGTGAGAGGGCATTACAGTACTGCCTGGCTGTAAACATGTTTCAGTGACCATTTATATTGAATGAATATTTTATTTAAATCATTTCATTCACTCACTCACTCACTCACTCTTCACTCACTCACTCACTCACTCACTCACTCACTCACTCACTCACTCACTCACTCACTCACTCACTCACTCACTCACTCACATTCTGTATAAGATTACAGTATGAGGCGGTTGGGGTCAGAGCTTTTTTTACTGACAGACAGATATGCCCGGAGCACGTCGGAACACAGCAGACATCAGCTACGCTTTTCTTCAACTTCATTATAAAATCACACATAATTTTACAGACTGACAGGGATGTGAATAACCAGTGCCTGGCAATCACAGCATCAAGGGTTGGATTGGGGGAAGTTTTTACAATATAGCGCCCCATGTCCAGGTTGTGTACATGTACATCATGTCCAGAGTGTGTACGCATACAGTACATCACATTAAGTAGAAGGTGCATAACGTTAAGTAGAAGGACTCCTGAGTCCTGACCTGTGGGTCACATGCTTGGGAACCTATTTTTCAGGTCTTCTGCTATTCCTATCTCTTAAACTGCATACATTTGCATGCATTTACTATAGACGTATACAAACGCGCTCACACAAATAGGTGTGCAGGTAAATGGTGCATTTATATAGCACCTTCATCCAAGACACTTCTCATAGATTATTAATCCAGTGTTGGGAATATTACTTTGTTTTTCTAATATATTACTTATTAATCATTACCTCTGTTTTAAAGTAATATATTCATATTACATAGTACTGTCTGAGCAAGTGTAATATATTAATATTACTATTACATATTACTCTTAAAAATATATAACTAAATATTTAGTATCAGTATTAATTACATATTGTGTAGGCTAGTGGCATACCAACAATAAAGCAACCCACTTGGCTATCGCCCTGGCTATCTGGACAAATCCATTTGAAATCCATTTGAAAAAAACAAAACAAAAAACACAGGAGTTAAATGTATACCTTGACTTCGTGAAAGCCAGTAAATAATTTGATGACAAATTAGAGAAAATAAGTAATTATTTAACTTCTGCAGTTGTCAAGATAATTTCACACGAACACTTCACAAGAATCCAAATAATATATTAATATTACAAGTTACCACATTTTGGTAATATATTATGTAATATATTAAGTTACATAGTGCACATGTCCCAACACTATAGATTGTAGATCCCATTCACACACCAATGACGGAAGAAACCATGCATGGTACTGACACGCTAACTCTGGGGGAGGCTGGGTACGAACCGGCAACCTTGTGGTTGCCATCCAGAAACTATACCCCTGAAACTATGCATAGTCTATACTGTAGTAGTGAGTAGTATGCATAATGGTTATCGATACCTGGAATGGTTCAGCAGGAGGAACCCCAACAAAATCACTGACTCAAACAGAAGAAACAAAATGAAGACCTCAACCCCCTATTTGATATTATCCCATTGGCGTGGAATCGTCTGGCTCAGCATATTGAATCACCTATTGGTTTCCCCAAGGACAACCAAAGTCTCCTCTAATGACAACACATCAGATTAGACAAATGGCAACCACGCAGCAAGGGAGGGACAGATAGTAAAGCTGACACTTAATACCACAATGTCCTGATGTAATCGTCCTGATCTTATACTTACTCCAGAGATGAGTGTGTGCATGTAGAAGAGAGAGCAAAAGAGCATCCAACGGTTTGCATAAGGTGAATCAGCATATACTGTGACTTGACAATACAACAAGATAGCCTACCGGTACATAGAAAACATTCAGTTTTACTTTCGATGGACAGTTGCTTCCCTAATAACTTCATGCTTTTACACAATGCTACACTAAAATGCATACACCTAAAACAATGCCTAGTTGTCTGTACATAATCACATGATATGACAGGTTAGTACTGTATGTAATTGGAACTGGAAATTATAAAATTGTTCTACTTTGATGGGGGCAGCTCACAACGTGTCAATGTAGACTGACTAGTTGAACTTCAAAACAGTTTTTCAAGACAGTGACGACAATGGACTACATAGACTTTTATAGAGGGATCTGAGCCATCATGATTGTGACATCTCCATCAGCAGCATGCCTTCTGACCTGGAGTGACATCACCAAAGTGGACATGTCTTTTTGAGCTCATATTCCATCCTCTGTGAACATGGCAGTTAAGAATGGTAGCCCATAGCCTACGGCGATGGAATCCTACACATGATGATCATGGTCACAGGAGTACGATGAGCATTGAATAGAATTTAGGTCATATACTGCCATCATTTTCACTTTAGATGGGATGGTCTTGTAAAATACCTAAAATCTTGCAAGAATGTGACGACATTCACATGAAAATAAATATACTACAGTTTCACTAATACAGATTGAAGAAGGCAGATGTGTTGCTTTTCACTTGAGTATGGGCATAAAGTGGTTAATATGCATTAATTAATCATCAAGCATAAATCAAATACATAAATGTGCATATCCACATTAATAGACATAGTAGAAATCAAAGCTAATGCATTTAGTCAAAGTATTTTGCATGAAATACCATACAACATATTTTTCTACACTGACCTCGAGCTACAAGAATCAGTTGAGAAAAAAAAACTTGATCTGACTCTATCTATCAGTTCAAAATCAGCCATCGGCTCCCGGACTATATCTGCAAAGAGATTATAAGACAGAGATGCTATTGGCGGAAGTGTCGGTTGGAATATCCATCAGATGTATTTCCTTCAGATTGGCGGCACTTCCACGAAAATCCTCCAACTTCCGCTCAAAACAAATGATAGCTTCTACAATGTAGGTCTTAGCCATGTCTTTCCTAATTGTCTATTCCTCACCTGCTGTTGCCATCATTGCAAATGAGGGTCCCCTTCAAATTACAAGCTTTAATTTTAAATGAAGGTTAAATCAATGAATTATGTGGAATGCGTCCAATTTGGCTATGCTTGCCCCAAAGTTCCACGATTGAACAGAAGGTCATGATGTGGGGTCATTACTTCCATTTCAATTGGAGTGAGCTGTGTCCAGTGAAGTCAGTGTAGCATGCCCAAATAATAAAATGCTGCAGAGAAAGGCCAACAGCAGAGGCAAGGACAACAAAGGAGAAATAAATCAGTGTCAAAGGAATTTGAGCATGTGAATTCGCATTATCACGTGTCTTATGCAGACTGGTGGCCGTTTTGCATAAACCAAGAAGTGGAAGAACTAATTAGCGTTCAGGGCCACAATTGGCTCTTCTGCTTTTTGGTTTCTGCTAAACAAGCCATCCAGTGCTTTTAGGCCAAGTTTATAATGTGAATTTACTCTAAAGCACTGAAAATTAAGCTCCCATATCCAACATCCTATCTCTGTGAGTCTGGGTTCTCCCACAATGATGGCAAAGATAACATTAGTGAAGTCTCTGTCACTGCTCCTTGACGGGACTGTACTGTTGCTGGGAAACAGGCTCATGGCACCCACTGATTCAGTGACATGGCGAGTTTCAATGTTTTTTATTATGGTAATTGTAGAAAAAATACATTTTTCTTTAAATAGTATAATAATCACATTCAACCTAAACTAATCATGAAAAGGCTCTCACTGTATCGACTGCAAGTCCTATTTTGTCGTCATAACTTACATCCTTTAGTGAACTTGTTTCACCATTTGTGGCTTTATTCGTTGATAATAGTGAGCATGTCTTCACCTACAATCAATGTGTTAGTATCAGGCACTAATACTCTAGTGTACTACTAGTGTATTTCAACTATATCGGTTTGGTCACTGTGATCTTTCATTTTTCACAGCTATGAAGCAGGACGCCGTAAGTATTTTTAGTTCTCCTTTCCATTCCTCTGTCCACATTTTTGGTAGACTTTGAAATTCATTTCATTGTGACGTCTGTTCTGACGTCTGTTCTTGCTGTCTTGCTATTTTCTCTCCGAGGTTTACATGCCTTTGCATTCTCTCTTTTTTGTACATCATTCACCAAAATATAAGATCCATGAACATGACAAATAAGATAAATTGGGAAAACAAAACAAAAAACTAGATTGTTAAACATAATAACAATAAACAAAAGTACATATGGTTATGGGCGTTGTACAAATAACATAGACGTGAATAATCACTATTAGTTTTTATTAATTAAGAATATTAGGCTACTACAAGAAGAGAAGCAACTATTAGATGAATCAATGATTGAACTAATACTGTACATGTTTACAGGCATGTTGGGTAATATTGAAGAAATGCCGTTTTTGTACAGAGAAAAATACTTAATTTATTTTTTAGGGAAAATAAATAGAGGAGACAAGAAAGGCAGAATAGAGAAAGCAAAGAGCTGAATTTGGACAGTCAGATACAGGAAAGACTGTTAGCTTTATTATGTACTTTTATACCGAGTACAGACCAAAGATGTGTGACAAGCCAAAAGTTTTAATACTTCATCCTATATGGCTTTGTTGCTTTGTTGCCAAAAAAGCTTACAACAAGCGTGTAGATCCGCTACCTTTGGCACATAATAAGCATTAAAACGCTCAAAAACTCTTCCTTGTGTATGACCAACCCTATCACTGCATCAGCAATAGAAAGTGTACAATAACTAATAATTGTGCAAATTAGTTGCTTATCATCCTCATATGGTAGAAAAAAGGTTCCATTGACTACAATGTCTTTGGAGAAACCCCAACAATCCCTTCAAGGCAGCTTTCCTCTGTGCTCAGCTCTTATGCTTTTTCCATGGGCTCTCATTTAAGGTGGGTGAGAATAGTATCACACGGTTCCTTCCTGGATAGGCTTGATCGAAGGGCCACACCTTCGATCAAGCCACCTCCAAATGGACCACGTCCACCTGCATATAAAAACCCATCCAACCCTGGTTTTCCCTCTGTACTCACATTCACCACCCTGACCCCTCCACCCTAATTCTCAGTTTCACAATATTTTAAAAATAGCAGAGTGACAAGCTTACAGCACCATGTGATATTAACACTTTTTTTTTATCTTTTAAACTGCCTCTTTCCCCATGTTCAGGTCATGGCTCTAACACTGAATTGTGGAATTGGTATTGTTGAGCCAATAAAATGCACCACAGCTAATCAGACCATAAAGCAAAGACAGCTGAGCCTAATTAACATCCAAATCCTTTATATAGGAAGATTGGATTGGATATAGGATTGCTTATCCATTACAGAATCAAGTAATAGTTATTTTCTGATGATGTTTCTAAATGTATGAGGATTATATGAAGGACATTAAGCGAGCCGTTTGAATGCCATTTTTTAAATATCACAACATCCTTTCTTATTATAAGTCATGTGACAATCCAAATGAGGAGAGAAGGCACAATTTCCATTGCTGCTGTGTACTAATGAGCAGACCCTCTGCACTACTGGGAGAGGGGGGGGGGGCGGCTGCGATCATCAAAGCACCGTGTAGCTTGTCTCTTACAGCCTGAGAGAGAGAATGGAAATTCCTTCAGGAAAATGCTATGCAGGATGGATGATAGTTACCAATTTGCTTGAGTATTTTTTTTTATGACCTCAACAGCAAGTAACATTTTCCATCACAATCATAGTGTCACCAAGGTGCTCTCAGAGACAAATATTGTACCTTTATGCCACCACATTTATTTCAAAGGTTTAGTTACTAGCTACCTTGGAGATTTTAATTTTGATTAAAAAATCATATATGAACCACTAAAACCCTAACGGCGGCTCCTATCATATAGGCCTACTTTAGTTTGTGAGTGCTATCCATGGTTATTGAATTCCATTATATCCGGGATGGCATATAGTATTTCACATCAGCACCTAGCCAGAGGATGTGGCTTTGGGATATACTAAATATATACAGTATACACAGCAATATTCAATAACTATAGATTTAATTATTAACGCCTTAAGTCAACAAACGTGTACTGTAAAGTATCCATCTCTACCTAGCCTCGTTCAAAGCACCTTGCAGAGGCTCCTGTCTTGGTGGAATATGACGAGGGAGTTGCCAGCTCTCCTTTCTTTTCACCTGACTGTGAAGTGTTTCATTAGGAGCTCTAAGGCTACTGTACATCCTTCCTAGTTCGGCTCCACAGGACCCTGAGGTCCCTGACCAACCTGAACAAGTTACTAGTGCAGCAACAGAAAATATGCTTACCTCCCAACAGGTCGAAGCAGGCTGGCTGTCAGTGGGCAGGAATTTTAGTCTTTTGCCATTTGGGCAGGTCCAAAAACATAACACATGTTTCCCTGACAATACAATACAATATTTGTATTGATATGTTTAATTTGCGACCCCAATCGCTGTTTAGGCCTTCTATATATCTACCTAATTAAAAAATAATCCAATCCTAGTTAACTCATAGGTTGTCTTGCCTTGTCCTCTAGGTTTTCACACATGGTGGTCAATATAGGCTTTGCCCTAGTCTTGCCCTTTATATCTGAGACGCACGCACGCACACGCACACGCACACGCACACACACACACACACACACACACACACACACACACACACACACACACACACACACACACACACACACACACACACACACACACACACACACACACACACAGATTTTCTGTAATTCACTCAGATGGATTTCATGTTTCTATGGAGAAGAATGACTATTTTTAGAGGTAGTTCTAAAAATAGGCCGTGGCTCAAACATTTGCATCCATGTGCTGAATGTAGCCTGCAGTCCTCTGTTATGTTCTTGTTATTTGATTTTTTATCAATGCTATTGTCAGGGGTATTTATTTTTAGCAGGACAGTGTACACTGGATAATCCAAGGGATAATCCAAATGTATTGTCACCCAGAAATACAGGAACATGGTAGTCAGGTCAGTATACATAACTGTAGAATTAAAACAAAAATACACACACTGGTCCAGGTTACAGGGGCAGCAGTGGCTCAGAGGTAGAGCAAGTGGTCCAGCAATTAATGCATCAGTGGTTCGAGTCTCGGATTGTCCTGTCAGTGTCGATGTCAGTCTTAATTGCCAAGGTATAGCAAGTGATTTCACTTTATTCTTATACTTATTTTTTCTTACTTATATTGTTTTTTTTTTCTTTTTGGCTAATCCTCCCTACTACAGAGTGTGGTGACCGTATAAGTAAAACCCTAGTTTCAGTTTGAACTTTGGGAGAAAAGCCTTTCATCCATTGGGATGAGAGGAGGCTTTCCTGCAATCAGGATCGAGTAGAGGAGGGCCTTGGTGTATGTACCGTTGGCCTGTTGCACTTCCCGCTACCTGGGGGGACTGGAGGATTTTCCATATCACCCAAATCACTTATACCTTTAACCCCAAGGTGCTCCAGACGTGCTGGTTGATTCCTTGCATGATTTCAGCCACAATCAGCGTATGAATGTTAATGGTTGAATGTAATGCAAATGTCTAATGTAAATTGTGTTGGATAAAGGCAATATACAGGCACCATTTAACATCATCGGCTACTGTACCCCTGAGAGCATACTGTATGTAGAGTCAACATATTCAGTATTGATGATTTGTGCGGGTTTCCAGCAGGTAATGAATTTAAAAGGGACTCTGAGGAAGGCCAGTAGATTCAGGGAGTAAAGGTCTGGAGCTAAAGAGGTCTCTAGACCCCCTTAGCTCCAGAGTCCAGACCTTTATTCCCAAGCGTTTTTACTACTTTTCATTGGTTCGATATTTTTTTCAACAACACAGACATAAAAGGTGTTCAATAGCACGGTTTTAAGCTTACGCACACACAAAGTGTTAGGTCGCTCATTACCGACAGAAACGATTTGTGACTTCATGTTTGTTGATAATAGTAAGCATGTATTCTAGCTGAAAAACACAACCTTTTGCTCTATAATTATCCTCTAAATGCCAGAAGGTGCATGAAGCCTCCACGCTGCCTGATTCTGTCTTATACATTACCCATTTGGCCCCTTTCCAGTGCTGCCATCCAGCCATATGTCCAGCTCACTTGTACACATCGTTTTCTTTCACACTGGCCAACCTCTAGAGAGCATCCTAGTGCTGTCAAGTATATATATACAGTATATATATATATATATATATATATATATATATATATATATATATATATATATATATATATATATATATATATATATATATATATATATATATATATATATATATATATATATATATACAGTATATATATACAGTATATATATATATATATATATACAGTATATATATACAGTATATATATATATATATATATACAGTATATATATATATATATATATATATATATATATATATATATATATATATATATATATATATATATATATATATATATATATATATAGTGTATATATATATATATATATAGTGTATTTACATTATATATATATATATATATACAGTATATATATATATATATATATATATATATATATATATATATATATATATATATATATATATATATATATATATATATATATATATATAGAGAGAGAGAGAGAGAGAGAGAGAGAGAGAGATAGATAGATAGATAGATAGATAGATAGATAGATAGATAGATAGATAGATAGATAGATAGAGTATACTGTATCTCAAATCGTATTTTGTTGATTTCAACTCTCTTATCAGTTGCTGCCATCTGATCCACAGTATCCATCTCCTGCAGTTGCATTGAGCTACTTAAGCTGTACTGATGCATCTGCTGTATCTAATTTTGCCTATTCGACCAAAGTATAGCTGTTTTAGGAGGTGGACAGAAGAGAACAGGGGGACAGGTTGACCTGCTATAGGGGTGGAGGCGAGGAGGATAGGGAGCAACTTTGTAGCCGTGGAAACAGTTGCTAAGTAGCGGTAGGTAGGGAGTCTAGGGACCAGTAGGGATCCCTGGACAGTGAGGATCACATTGTGGTTGTTAGCGGATCCAGTAGAGATCCATGGGGAAAAAACCTTGGATAGGTGAATATCACATTGTGATAGGTAGTGGACCAATGACCAATAGGAATTCTTAGATAGTGAGGATCACATTGCAATGGGTAGTGGATCTGGAGGGAACCCTGCACAATGAGGATCACAGAAATGCAGTAATTGTGATGGGTAGCAAAGTGGAGAAAGACATATTGGAGAGGCCTGTCAGGGAATTGCACAACTAAGCATATATTTTTTTCTGTGAACAAAGTACTGTGTGTGAGCGTGTGTGGCACTTTATCAAGTGCCACACACACACACACACACACACACACACACACACAAACAGACCAGTATAGGCGGGCATGCATGCATGCGCGCGCGCGCACACACACACACACACACACACACACACACACACACACACACACACACACACACACACACACACACACAACATTGTCACCACTGCCAAAGGAATGAGCCCAGATGGCTACAGCACTTATGGCTCAAATTGTTTGTGTGACTGCCAGTCCCTGTTATTCATATGGCTCCAATTTTCACCCTCTCTTCTTAAACCAGTATTCCCCATCCACATCGTTATTTCCCGGTTTGCTGTGGAATGTGAGTGGCAGTGCATAGGAGAAAGAGGACATCACATTAATATGCTAATCCATGCGGGAGTGACTTCAACACGCACGCCATAAGGCATAAGCTGAACATCTATGTGCTAATAGTCTGAGCTGCTACATAAAAAACACAGAACAGTATGGGAGGTGATGTGAAGAAAAGAATGCTCTGAACACAGTGGAAAGCTGTGGGGATGGTGTATGCACTGAGAAGGAATCTCCAAGTTTGTGTGCCACTATGAGCACAGAAACACAGTATTATCATGGTATTACAACATTTATCTGATGTATGTTGGAAATACAGTAGGATGTCAGTTAGGCAATGTTTGTAATTTTACACAGCAGTGCAGAGGTTTGTCCTTGCCATGTACAACCACACTTCTTCGGGACGGACATCAATAATCTATGGATTTTTCTCCTGTAGAGGAGAGAGAACCGAGGGCTTATGTAAGAGGTCAGACATAGTAGCATCCCACTGGGCCAGACAAGATGGCAAACACAAACACTCAATCCTTGTCATTATTTTGAAGTTTCTCAACTTCACTGACCTAAGAGGACGGCTTGCTGCCCTCCTCGTTCTCTCTAAAGGCACTGTATGTGCTTACAAGACTCCCATTGCCTCATGGAGAACGTCAAAGATAGACGGTGAGAGGACGTCTCATCCTATTCCCCTTATCTGCCTGGCCAAAATCCCCTGCCTCCAGAAAGTAATTTAAAGGCTAGACAGTGAGAGAAATTGGAGGACGCAATGAAGCGTGAATTCAGTATCTCAGATCCAAGCTGCTATGTTACAAAAGGCAACACTATTAGATAATTCAAATTAAGCATTTGGTTTATTGTTTTTTTTAGAGATGGTGTTTTCCCCCTTAAAATAAATAAAAATAAAACAAGCAAATTTCTAGCCTACCCTTTAGTCATGCAGGAGTTAATAGTTTTGCCAATACTAATTTGCAAGTGAAATAGTAAAGTATATTTCGTGATAGTTATACTGCCATTCACAAACACTTGTATCGTATGGTTTAAAATTGGTAAATTAAAAAAAAAATCTCTATAGCACCATTACACACAGCGCCTTACTACATTGACCCATTCATAGCAGCAGAGGAAGCTCTGGAAGCTCTGGCAGATAGAGCTCGGGATTACTTAATGTTTTTTAGATTAAATCACTTGTGAGAATCCATTACCACACATGGTAACAATCACATATGGACAACACATACCATTATGTTACTGACAACCCTAATCTTTTCTAATGAGTAAATGTGCATGAGGCTTCTTCCTGTATATAATCCTCCCAACCTGGGTGGCAGTAGCTAATTAATTATCAAGTGTTTAAAGAGCGTATATGTAATTACCTCTTTTCTGTCAGTCATCTCCATAGATAACTAATCTGTTTTACATCACACAAAAGATCTGGTTAATTTAAGTTTAAAAAGTCAACTGCCATACACCTATACCTTGCCTACTACAGAATTCTCAGACATTAAAATGGGATTCCTCAAACGTTTTAAGAAAATAACTAATGCCATGGACTAGTCTATGAAAAATCTAAACCATTTACTAGAAAGATGTTTTTATGCAAGCACAAAAATCTGAATTTAAATAATTTTAACTATTTTTTAATTAATTAATTTTTAATCAAACAACCTAGCTATGGCCTGGCACATAGGACTTGAAATTCCAAAGTTCCAACCTCTGGTAAAGCAAAAGTACAAGGGCACCATCTTGTGGTTCGACATGGCAATTCACTCACCAAGACACTGCACATAGTTAAACAATCCAAATCATTTAATTTGACCACTTTTTCAATGAATAGAAAAAACAAACAAAAGAACTGCAGTTGGTTGATGTGACCACATAAAGTATTTACAGATATATCTACAAGTAGGAATGGGCGTTATGAATTTGAATTTTCCTTAACAGGGAAAGGAGGGGAAAACAGGAGAGTAGAGTGCTTAAAATCCGATTTAGACTTTGATCCATGCAGGTGTGGCACACTGAAAGTGGCACATCCACAGTGAGCTTGTAAATTTACCATTTGGGACATCCAAGCTACATAAAGCTTGTGGATTTTCCACTTTCAGTAGGAGACACATGCACAACCACATTTATAACTCGGGCTTAAATTCCCCCAGGGCTGTGCATTTGACAACCAGACATTCAGAACCATACACTTCAGAGTTGGATCACAAAAGGTCAAACAATACAAATTATGATGCTTGGCTTGTAAGAAAAGGTAAGCATGAAATAAGTGCCTGTAATCCCGCCTGACTGTATCGTTCACAATGCCGATTGCATGACATGGGTATACGACGATACAGCAAGACCTCCATGCAACCAGGAATCAAAGCAAACAGATTGTTGCTGTTCGTCGCTGGAATCCCACTGCCCTGCTCCCTCCATTGTACCCTTTTGATGAGCTGTAAACCACATTTAAGAAGCCTCTTCATCAATCTTGGGTGCCAGGTAATATTTGACATGGCCCATGTCAGCTATCTTGTATTCCACCACTGGAAACAGGGAGGGAGGAAGACAGTAAAATAACAAATTAGTTGAATGGTAATACAACCAGGAAGCTTAATGACAACACTGTATATTGCCATAAAGCACAGTATACAGTAGGTGTTGCAGACATGCTTACCCAGGGGGATATCTGCAGACATGCTGAGGATGACTGTCTTGGACAGAGGCGTGGCCTTTGTGAAGAAGTTCAGGTAGTTCAGAGCGAAGATAAGCTGGACAGGTTCATTCATCTCAATGGTCACCTAAAAAGAAACAGGACAAAACAAAAGTTCCATATCAGAGATCAGAACAGCTGCAGTTCACTGCCGATCCACTGTGATGTGTGAATGCAAGGCCAGTGACACTCACAGCTTCATCCTCCTTGTCTACATTGCTGGTCTGGGACAGCTTGACGTTTCCAGTGCCCAGCTCTCCCGTGGCTGAGAATTTGACTCCGTCCTTAGCACAAGAGATCATGACGGCGTCACCGATCTGCGACAGGTCACGGCAGATGCGTGCAAACTCTCCCGAGGGCATCTTCACTACACAGCTGTATTCCTGCTCCTATTAGGGGCAACACAAAGATAGGTACAGGTATTAAAGCAAAAGTGCATGCAAGTTGTCCTACACAACATCCTGCATTTCCTACTCAATTTGCACAATCCATATAGGATTACAGTTAGATACAAATAGATTACTTACTGGAATTCCTAGCTGTTCTACATCAAGGTCCATCAGTTTCATCTCATAATCTGAAACTTTCTCCTGGTCTGAAAGACAATAGTGAATGAGACTGATAAGTATAGTCCGGAAGATCGATTGCAATTCTAAACAGACAGAAGGCTCATCAAGTACATTGTATACAATACATGCCGGTACTAGCAATAATGTGGTTTATAACTAGTCAATGACTCACTGAGTGTCTCGAACACAAGGGCAAGTGTATCTGCATTGTCTTCTGCACGGAGTGTGATGATGTCTTCATTGCCTGCGCACTTCAAGATTTTGGACATACTGTATGGGATAGTGAAGGAAAAGGGCATATATTACTCATTACTACTATCACAAATGTATAATACTACCAGCAATCACTTTTACAAACTTGAAATAAAGGGAATATAGAAACATCTGAAAATTAAAAACATTAACAAAATAAGTTAAAGGGGGCACTGCTAAAGGCAATGTAGGACAGCTGAGCTGAATAAAACAAATGCTGGCTGAAAATGTAATAATGAATGAAAACGTATCCGTAGCGTTAATAGTGTAGTACTAAAACTGACAACATGGTGGACAGGACATGCACAGTCCCGGCAACAAAGCAACAACTCCCGCCATCGTCAACCTAAGGAAATTTGGCGCTCAAGTGACGTCACGTATGAATGTTTTGGCGCGCCGCGCGCAGTACACTCCAGAGCCGTGGAGTATAGACAGTTGTGCAAACTCCGTTCACCTCATGGAGCCAGTCCAATGGCTGCCATCTACATAAACCGCCACTGAATTGGGACAACCGATATTACGAAATGCAGAGACTCTGTATGCTAGCGCGCATAAATGAACCACATGACTAGGCAGTTTTCTGCTCCCTCAATATCACAACTTTTGTCTACACTCCTCTTGTATACTCCAAAATCTGACAATGGATATAAAAGAATCGCAGGTTAAAATAGGTGCGGTGACCTGACCCTACACCGCTATTGACCCTCCCCACGACATTCTACAGTGCAGTGTAATTAAGTATATCGGAGGAGTAGATCTGTAATGTTTAACTAACCATCAGCCATTGCGTTCATATGAAGAGGAGATGAAAATGGACAAGCCCGGGCAACTCTCTCCATGCAAGGTGGAGTTTTCCTTATGTGGTTATAAGCACAAGACTAGCTTAATTCGTGCACAATATGATTGTCATCTACGTTTTCTGTGATACACACACACGAGACTCATAGTGGTCCAAACATTTACGAATTCGAGAATCAACACAAGACAACAGATTTAACTCAGGACATAAAACGACAACTTAAGAGCCAGGCTAGCCCTGATTGAGCAAGTAATTATACAGTCAAGTCTTTTACTGTTGCACTACCAAGTTACTCATGTTACTTCTAGGTCGGTGGTTGTCAAAACGTTTTTTTTACGCACCTGCTAAGGTTGACACCCATGGCAAGGTTTCTGTCGCAGCGGTACGAGTCGAAGCCGTCGCTCCGCAGCGTCAGCTGGACCAGAGAGACGTGAGAGGAGTCCATGCTCTGGAGGGAGATGCCGGACGAGCTGACGTCCCAGCACGCTTCTGTGATCAAGTCTTTCAGAGCCTCCAGGACCTTCTTCAGGATGGAGCCCTGCACCAAGCGAGCCTCGAACATGGTGGAAGTTGTGTGTTGTTGGGAGTGACCGCGAAAAGAAATGAAAGCTGTCTGACTGACTGGTGGATCCTCCAAGCAGAGGCTTCACGTTACAGCTGATCTAGATTAGTCGGTAAAGACAAGGTTTCGCAAAAAAAAGCAGTCTTTGTGTAAAGCAATAGAAGAGAGATACAGCCTGCGACCTGCTCCTTTGAAGAGACAAACAAGATGACGCCGAGCGCGCGCCAACGTGAGCTTTTAATGATTCGGCGTCATTCCGTCATTTCCGTGTCCAGTTTGAAGATGCCATAGTCTGGGGGGACGCGCATTCACGCTCTGATTGGCTAGTCGGTTGCCAGGCAATTCGTTCAGCCAATGTGGAATTTATTAGTGTTTTACAAGAAATTGCCATTGGCCAGCTACAATAACACATAAAAGTAGGTCATTCACCCGGCAAGCAACGTATCCAATCACAATGCTCCTGTTTCTCCCGCTATGAGATCTGAACAGTCATCATGCCGTCATTAAAATCTTTATGCCTTTTTGTGACATAAACATGTCCCTGTTGTTTAACTAAACCTGCGAGTTTTTCTCCCCCAATCATTCTCGTATACATTCTGGCGACATTTACTTCTATTTGTGTACACCTATAATAGATTTACTAGAAAACAGACGTTCTTTGTTCAATGTATTTTTTCCATTTTTGCAATATCCATGTTTTGTGTATATTCCTTTTAAATGTATAATGGAAAATAATAAATTTCCACTACCCAAATATAATGTACTAGTACTACCCAAATCACTGTAGTGGTTTTGTTTTATATAACTAACTTACTATGTGAAAATAATGTAACATATTTTCACCTTTCTCATTGTGTGTCATATAAAAAACAACAGTTGTTTGAAAATGTAGTTTATTGATCAAAGGCATTTTTTATCTGACTGGCACACAACATGAATCACACAACCAAGTCCTCAGTTTTACACGTAAAAAAAGGATGGCATTTTTTGTATACCGCCATTTCACCCCTGAGTATATCAATACAGGCCACTCAAGTTAGAAATGGTAACACTGGACACTTGGTGTAGAGTGGACGGACGCTGCAGAATTTTATCAAAAGAACTCAAAGAATAAAAAGTACTTTCTCACAGAACAATGTTCCTTTGAGGTATTCTGGAATGTTGAGGCAAAAAGAAAAAAATGCATACATGTTTGTAAATCCTGTGTGTTGAGCGTGATGTCATTTCTGTTTGGGACGGCTGTGCAATTTGTGTTGTGACTAAGCATGTAGGGTACAAGAGAAATCATTTAACAATGTTCAACTCGTTAAGACAGGATGTAGTTGGTGGCCATGGCAAGGATGGGAGCGCCTGTGGGCACTCCAGGGAAAGGACCACTGGACCCGGCAATATCAACATGGGAGTATGGTAGAGGGTTGGCAGAGTCCACACCAAACTAAAATAGGAAAAAAGGAACGTGGGTTATGGTTTTACTGGTCACTCTTTGCAATCTTGCAGTCATTCGGTATCCACAGCATTAAAAAAAAATTCTGTCAGTCTAAAGACGTATTCAGATTTGGATCGTTAAAGCAGCGCGATTACCTACAAAGTCAATGCAAAGACGCAAAAGTTCTGTGAACGGGAGTGGTGCGATCTGGCACAGCGTGAACAAGACAATCCGAGCTTTGTCTACAACCAATCTGCACAAAGTGAGCAGAAGGACTTTTTTTTTACATGCATGACAAAAACGAAGCCATGTGAGTGACCGGAAACAAATATTGCGCCACTTTAAGCATCCAAGTCTGAAGTGAACGCAACTTTAGAATAATCAGTGTACCTTATCAAGTCCAGAGGCCATGATGAGGAAAGCTGCTGGGGTCTGGTGTCCTCGGGGAGTACCAGAGGATGGCAGGTTGTTGCACTGGAGAATATCCTCATACTCAGACTTCCCTTTGTGGAACTCGTAGTCCTCTCTCCTGATGCTGGACACTTCAAACACGTCCCCCAATACATCTCCAGCTAGACATGGGATTCAAGCTCAGGTGTGATTCATACAAAAGGATACTGGACATTTCTGTTGAGATTTCTTAGGCACATTGTGACATAACCTATTACTAATAGTACTGTTGTGTTGTTGGCATTTTACCTTTCTGCCACTGCATGGCGTTTCCAGCGCGCTGGGCCGGGCCGTTATCCATGATGATCTACACAAGGACAGATTTAACAGCTCAACAAACTGCACAGATGATGTCACACATTATAATGCTTGACATTTGAATTCTTAGATGTTTGCCCTTTTAAGTTGCAGGAGTATTTGCATCTCAGCAGTGCTACTCACAGAGTAGTTGGGTCCCATCGCCCGGATGGCATGGCCAGTCAGAGTAGCAATAGTAAACAGCTGGGGAGATACCTCATTCACAGCCTGCAGACAAGAATTAAGAAGACTGTGACGATGAGGAGCACCGTATGGACAGGAAGTGGAGTTATGTGAATCTACAGTAAATCGCTATGTTCTGACCTTCTCCTTCATCTCGCATAGAAGGTCCACCATAACCATGCGTCCCTCTGCATCGGTGTTGCCCACTCTCACTCTGCGACCAGCACGGGACACCACCAACTCATCAGCCACATAGCAGTCTGAGCACGCACGCACACGCACACGCACACGCACACGCACACGCACACACACACACACACGTTAGTGTGGGTATCATGAACATGATATTATAATAATTTAATATCACTCAAAGAAACATAGGCAACTGGAACTAGTCAATCTATAGAACTAACCTGCACCGACACTGTTCCTCACCATCGCCATTGAGCCTACCACTTTCAGATTCTGTGGCTTCAGCTTGGCCAGGATCTAATGAGAGTGAAACGGAGTGATCAGGATGATATACTTTTTTGGACATTTAACACAACTATGAAGGTAGCTAAGAAGGGAGCTAATGGATATCATAACACATTAAGGAGTTGTACGGTATAAGACCCAAAATACACTACACAGGAGGGATGCATACATTGGTTAGGTATGCCAACAGTCCTACAGTAGTCAATAGTTCATTAATCCGACAACACACTGACATGCACTGCAGGTTAAAACGAACGTGCTGATATATCTAACCAAACACAGGTTTTAAGGGGCACCAGCCCCCCCCTACATCCAGGTTTTGGTTGCCGTCCAGTAAACTTTGTCTTAAACATTAAATTTCCATTGATAATGAATGGAGAATTTTATGTTGGAGCAAATAGACGGCGATTATTTTACCGTACAATGATAAGAGCACCCCTCACTTCACACAGATAAGATTTTTATCTATTTTATCTTATCCAATTGATAAATGTCCCGCTTACTTGGAAGAAACCAGCGACGGCAGCAGCTCCACACTTGTCTCTGTGCATCCCGGCCATAAAACCTCCAGCTTTGATGTCTGCTCCACCAGTGTCGTAAGTGATGCCCTGAAACATGACAAAAGGATTGTCTGTCATCTACTCAGACATTACAGTCACTAATACGTGCACACTTTTAAAGTGGCACTGTATATGTCAAACTCATTAATGAAAAAAAATCATAGAGCTCCATTCTCACCTTGCCCACCAGCATCAAAGTTTTCTGGATGGGTCCCTCTCCACAGTACTGGAGCTTGATTACTCTGGCCTGGTGACGAGGTACAGCTGTATGAAAAATAAACAAAGCAATTATGAATATGATGTGGATTGTGCACCTGCACCATTAGAGTTATTTTCCCGACAGTCGAAATTGATTCTCCTACCGTTGGCACAGCGGTTGACTGCAGCCAGGCAGGGGTACTCCTTCTCCAGGAAATGTACATCTTTCAACACTTCCACCTAGGAAACAGTCAACAGAGGAATGGTCTTAATAATTCGAAGTACTTAGCAATAGCTTGGTTAACTTGGATATGTGGCAATGCATCACACCACAGCTACTTGTCTATATATAAAGTAAAATAAAAAAAGACCTGCACAGGGCTGTCCTTGAAGAGTTCCTCGACATACTCTGCCACGCGGGGAGCGGCCATACGCTCAGGGTCGGAGCCACCGATGTCACGGTACACCAGTCTGAAGGAGGGGACAGGTACAGTATGAGAAAATAGTCAAACACAATATAAAAGATTCCGGGTCGGATTTACTGCTGCGCTTGCTCACCTCCCACTCTCCAGAGCATTTGCCTGTTCCACCAGTTTTGGCCCTAGGGCCTCCTGTGTTACCCATAGGCCCAGAACACACGCCTTGTAAGGGCTGGGCTTCATGTTGGCCTCCCTCACCTCCAGGGGCTTAATTAAGCAGAAGAGATAAATGATTTATTCATTCATTTGTCTAATCAATATTAATTTATTCACACTGTGAAGACGTGTTTTCTCACCATGTAGAGCGCATGAAGAGCCCCAAGGGCTGCCACCAAGGTGCTCTTCTCATAGTCGCCGTGAGGAGGACAGACCAGCAAAGGCCGCTGCATGCCTGCTTTCAAGGCCCTAAGAGAGGTGAGAGAGGAGTTAGACAGCATGGAACCAGAAAGCTGTAGTACAGATGGATGTGGTCGGGTAAGTGGATTTTTAGCACAAATGTTGACCGTTTCCGTCACTGCTCAAGGTGCTGGGACTGACCGCTTGATGGCACTGACAGCGGCATCACTGAATCGCCTGACATCATCGTAGTCACGGTTCAACGGGCCGGTGGAGGCAAACACCAGTCGATTGCCAGGGGCACCAGGTACCTTCAATAGCACCACCTCCTCCCCAAGGCCAGTGTCCACCTAGAGAGATCGGCAGAAGGGACACAGGGATACACTTTGCGTTAGGTGATAACGCATCCAGCCCGAGTGGGAAGTGTACCACAAGTTAGGAAGTGTACCGCCTCACCCACCCCCACAGACCTGTCAGAAGTTGTGGGCAGAGGTTTTCCATACTACAAAGAAAAGTGAGTAAAATAACGCAGAATGTAGCAAGCATTCTGTATCCCAGACTACAGGCTATTATTTCAAAAGAATATCACAATAATTACAACATTTGCCTCAAGTATGATTAATGCATGATTGTTAAAAAAAAAAGTACATTTATTTAAGAAAATAAAATTGATTATACGTTTAGAAGTTTGTTGTCGGTTTCAACTTACAGAGCTGTAGTCCAGCAAGGGAGCTTTCAGGCATTCCAGCTGTGGGGGCAGCGTGTCATGGCTCTGAGCCACCAAGACAATGCCATCAAAACTAGAGAGAAGAGGAAAAGGGATGTCAGTTAGAGAAAATGGCACAGAGAAAAATGAAGTGAAAATGCAATGTGGACAAAATAAAAATAGCATTAATAAATAGGCTTACAGTACATGACTTAGTACTCACTTCTGGTCTTTACAGTTCGTGGTCCACTCAATGGGTTGGATGCTGAATAAAATACACAGCGACAACAGCATATGTAATAAAAATCATGTATTCCATGTCAGTAATAAGGTCTTAGCATTTTGGGTTACATTCCCACAACTTTGAGAATGTGATTTGTATTTAATGGAATTTAAAGATGAACAGCCATTTTAACTTTCATGCTCCAATGTGAATCAAAACCCGTTTATCATGCAAACTCTTGAGATGTTATTAGACTGTGCTAGAGTTCATCCCTATTAAATAATGCATGGATAGAGATAACACACTGGGGCAAAGTCTTAAGCCGTGTGGGACCTTTGAGACGTTTACTTACAGTTTAACTATTACTTCTTTCATGATACAAGAGGGCCAAACCAGGCGTTTTAAAATGTATCCACATCCACACTGTAGGTCTACTGACCTACAGTGTGGATGTGGATACATTTTAGTAAAACAGTGAAACAGTGATTGTATGTATGTGTAGACCGTCTACACATACATACAATCACTGTTTTACTGTTATCACTTTCTTTCATTACAGCTATTTCGCATTCTGTGCTATGATAAAAGTGAAAGAGAAATCTCAGAAATAAACGAAACCAAAATGAAGGTCCCAGCCTCTGCCGAATTCGTAATTCATTACGCAATAATAGCAGAAGTAGGGTACTAATATTAACATCAAATTAGCCAGTGTCAGCAGCCCGTTCCTTGCATGATCATCATGCAAAGAACGGGATGTACAAGAAGAGAGCAGCAGATTACTTTTCCACATCTTGTTTGAGTGCGTATCCATTTCACCACGTGATTACTAGGTGCACATAAATTAATGTCACAGTAAATCAAATTAAAGTACAAATAAGTGTTAAAAGCATTGATTGATGACTCATGATATATATGATATATCTGAATGTCTGCTTTGCCTTTAACAAGATTGGACCAAATCTATATTTGCCTAAATTGCCTCATTGCCGTTCATTAGTGCCCACACTAACCTGGGGCATATACAGACCATGAAATACTTCTTGATAAATAACGAATGAAATGCATGAAGATTACCTGGTGCACATTGTTGTCCTCCTCCTCCGACGTCTTCAGAGAGAAAGAAACAGCTGACAACCGGTTACAGTGTCTACCACACAGAGCTATATAGATAGAATTACGCCAACTCCGTTCACTTCATGGGGTCAATCCAATGGCGGCTACTCTACATCTTTTCTATTGAGAATGGAGACAACAAACAGGGATATATTGTTTTGTAGTAATAGTACAACATAATCATTACGGAGACTTTAGTTGTTGTTACTGTTTCAACACAGTAAACGGTTGACATGTTGCACGCATGCCTAAAATAACTTGCGCCGCCCTCATTGAAAGCACTGTATTTCCAACTCCAGTTTGTCCCTCTTTCGAGCTGCACGAACAGCGCTCGAGAGCTTAGTTTCTGACCCCTTAATGTCGCAACTCCTCTACTAGTTGGCTCTCCTACCACCACTCCTCCGGTTGTTAGTTGTTCACATGACTTGAGCTCGCAGTTCGCACATTGTTGTTGGGAATTGTAGTTTAATCAAAATCGATTTGTAGAAAAAGCAAGTGCAATCTTTGGAAATAATCTCTACAAAACCACTTAATTACATGATACGGTATACATGGATACAAGCCAATCGTTGAAGTGAGCGGTGGCAGATTCTTTTTCTAACTAAGCAAACCCGAATGTGACCATGAACTACAAACTCGAACCCCGGAAGCAGGTGTACTATAGCTGTGGTTACTGGTTAGGCGAGTTACGTCCAAAGGGCATATGGTAAGAAACTTCACATGATTCCTGATAGCAGGTTAGTGTTTTCAATATTTGGCATTCTATACAATTGCATACATAAAAACTATTGGTCATAAAAACTCCAACTGCAGTGCAGATGCAGAACGCATTATAGGCAGGCGGGTCATTCATGCACTCTGTTTTAGACATTTCTTTCAGAGAATTTGCACTTTTCAACAACAGACAGGTATCTTATCGTGATCTCATGACCCGTCATAAATCATAAGCAAGTAGGGTAGTTTCAGCTATCATAATTGTACAATTAGTATCAGACATGTTTTATCTACAGATTGTGAACAGTTAACTGACACGCCAAAATATATAGTGTTACACTTTAATTTAAGTTATGTTCTCCACAGATGATACTTCCTCCTCCTCGCTCCTTGTTGAACTTGAGGAGCTTCTCTAATAAGTTACCAGTAAACCCAGGGAGACGTGGATTGTGCAGTGCAGCAATGCGGTTGTTGCAGTTTCACCATCAGGGCGATGAAGGGGGGATAAGAGTGGGAGTTGACCAAGGTGAGGCCGGAGTAGTGGACTTGAAGGCTTTTGACCCCTCCATGCCCTCGACCATGAGGCAGCTGCTGGAGATGGGCGACAAAGGGCTGGAGGTTGCACAGAGGTACAGTATGCCAGAACGGCACTGCAGAGCATCTATTGACAAATTGGAAATAAGAGGGTTACATCTTGTTAAATGAATTCTCAATCCCACCATAGATCTCCATCGTGTGTGGTCAGCACCAATGAACATCTTTATATATTTTCCTCTGCACCCCCACCCACCCCCTCCTCCTCTCTCTCAGAGCCCTGACCTCTGGTCAATGTGTGGTGGCGCGGTCAGACATCAAGCTGCTGTCTCCTGTCCTGGCTCCGGAGAAGGTCATATGTGTGGGTATGAACTACCGTGACCACTGCTTGGAACAGAATGCCCCCATCCCCAAAGAACCAATAATCTTCAGCAAGTTCCCCAGTGCCATCACTGGACCATACAGTGACATCATTCTACCAGAAGAGAGTCAGGTGAGACACAAATGTAACTAATAATGCACTATTGTTAATTCATTTCTGACAGTGTACAAATGGAACCCATAATGGTCCATTTGATTTCATAGTTACAGCCTGTCAGATTAATGTTGTGGAAGCAAAAGCCACAAAACGACTAAGCATGCACAGTTTCATAACTTTTAGATTTTGGCGACTCCTGTTAACATAACATGTGTAGTTTGTTATTAGGAATGTAAAAAAGTACCACTGGTACTTTGCAGAAGTTTCCAAGATTACATTGCTGTAAATAGTACAGGAAACTGGTTAAAGGTATGGGAAGTGATTTCACTTTTGTCAGATATCACCCAAAAACTTTTTTTTTCTGTTAAAATGCTCTATTATAAGTTGTGCAGACCATATATGGAGTTTCCCCCTCCCCCACATTAGCAGAGGAGCTAATAAAAGTTCCCCAGGTGGAGGGTGAATTCTCAGCAGGTTTCACATAGGTTCACATAGTGTAGCTACTCTTGGGGGCCCCTAGTGCACCAGGCTGGTACACAATGAATTTCAAATCACTTACCCTACCTTTAACAGCAAGAAGGAGATTTTCTTCCTTTTACAAAACAGAGAATGAATTGTGGGGTGAGCAAGGGGAAGTGAAAGTAATGAAACAAAAACACAACTGTCTTGGCATGCATGTGACATGCCTGCCCCTGCCTACCTTTAGATGCATGTTGCAGATATTAACTTGACAAACGGTGTACTGTCTCATTTGAAGGAGGTGGACTGGGAGGTGGAGCTAGCCTTTGTGATTGGACGAAGGGGGAAACACATCAAGGTGAAGCGCCAGACATCAACTACATATAAATAGACAGTATAATATGACATACTACAGGACACTTGGAACCTACAGTTAACCCATTCTGACACATTACCATCTGCCCTGCTGTTATTCAGGAGGAAGACGCTCTATCATATGTGGCTGGATTCACTGTAGCCAATGATGTCAGTGCACGTGATTGGCAAATGAAGCGCAATGGGAAGCAGTGGCTGCTGGGTAAAACATTTGACAGCTTCTGTCCTCTCGGCCCTGCCTTAGTGACCACTGATTCTGTGAAAGGTGAGAGGGGCAGCAAACAAAAAGAAAGCAACAAAACATATACTTTTGTTACTAGAAATACTAGAAAATGTCAAGTCACTGCTGTTGTAATGGATTTATTAGTTTATTAATGTTAGCTGTTATCACTGTTGGGCACATACCTGTACCTTGTATTCCTTCAACTATTACTTCAGGAAAGGGAAAAAGGTACCTGTGTAACAGGTTTCTTGTTCTGCCTGGCAGGCAATGCTTTGTACAACCAATTATTAAGGATTTTATGGAACAATATTGAAAGGAACCAATTACTATGTTTCCAGATCCCCACAACTTGGGCATTCGCTGTTTAGTTAATGGAGACACGGTCCAAAATAGCAACACTGATCAGATGATCTTCAAGACAGAGGAACTTGTTGCGTGGGTCTCAAAGTAAGTCAAGTTGGTAGTGAATCAATGTTATCAATATCTAGCTTCTGTGACTCAGAGCATGATGTCTGTTTGTCTCCTGTTAGTGCTACTGTCTCCTCTGTTAGATTCATTACCGTAACTGATCAGAATTCGGTCGTCTCCTTTGATAGGTTTGTAACCTTAACTCCAGGCGATGTTTTCCTCACGGGTACCCCTCCAGGTGTGGGTGTGTTCAGAAAGCCTCCCGTCTTTCTCAAGGTGAGGATCAAGTTTAATCTACAAAATGATCAGGAAACCAACACATTCTGGAACACTCAGGACTATGTTTATGCACATACCATAAAGGGCAAATGTAAAGTATCAATATTTCAAATGCTGATTAGTGCACTGTCAATACAATATCTCTGTTGCAATGCCTGGCAAACTGGCAATAAAGTATTTATTTGGTCATTTAAACAATTAAATGTTAATCAAGTAGTAAATGTCACAACACAGTATCTGAACTGTATACAAGATGTGTACTTGGCAGATCATAATGCTTTTAGCCAGTAGTCAATAACCTTTCCATGATCATCATGATAATCATTTCACCCTTGTTTCAGAGAGGCGATGTGGTGGAGTGTCAGATAGACCAGCTGGGATCTATACTCAACAAAGTGGTCTAGCATGAGACAGGCCAGTGAACCCTGCTCCCTTCCATCAAGCCACTCTGAGGACTGTTTTTTAACTAAAATAACTAGCCAAATGAATTCATTTTCTGGTTTATGTGTTTACTGATGGCCTCTTAAAAAGAACATGGAAATTTAAACATGTTATTGATCTATTGAAGATGTTATATAGGTTTCTGCTTTTGGTTTCAATATTTGTGTGCAGGGATGTAAGCTAGGAGAAGTATTTGTAATATTGTTTAAACTAATTAAGTGAGTGAGTTGTGTGAGCTTTCATAAACTCCCACGACTGTTGCTGTGATTGAAAATGTGATATACACTGCAAGCGTTATTTCATATTAAAGATATTAGATTGTCATTTTATATAGAACTGTTTCAATCGTGGTTGTAAGTCAAGCTCAGCTCATTGCTCATAATTCAACCTGCTGCTATCTTAGCTCATGGCCCAATTTCGTTTAGCTCTTTTAAATTCACTTTAATGAATGCCACAGTTAAGATAATAAAACACACGAAATATAACCAGAGTCGTATTCCAGTACTACAATAAATGCCCCAAACTGGACAAAGTGCATTGGGTTGCCAGAAGCCAGGGGCTGGGCGGACGGTGCTAAGCTTTTTAACTGCAGCAACTTTAAAGGTAAGTGATTTCACTTAATTAAAATATTTTTCTTTTTTGGATAACCCTCCAATGGCTCCTCGTCAGTGGATTTAATAACTACTTAATAAAAGTAATGTGAGGCGGGGTTGGCGAAAAGGGCCTTTCTATGCAGAGTTCGCATGTTCTCCCCGTGTCCCCTAGGGTAGATACCCTCACAAAACATGCAGTAATCCTGGGCTCTAAACTTGCTACCCCTGACAAGCCGGGGCGCCTGACAGGAACTGGTTCGAATAACGTGTTCCCTCCATGCGCTAAGTTCAACCAGGGAAACTTCCCCGTCAGGTGCAAATTAGGCAGCTTGGACTCCTCATGCATTGAAGGAAGCATGAGGCAAGTCTGTTGCCTCCCCAGGTTGGTGGTGGATGTGTAGAGCCCAGGATCACTTTAGGAATTGGCACTGGATGAAATTGTGGGATAAAAAAAGTAATGTAATGCATTACTTATGCATGTAATGCATAAGTAATGCATGTCTTCATCACTACTAGACTGCAATACTCTTATCGGATTGGACCAAACTGCAGCTGTACAAAACACTGCTGCTTGCCTACTCGCCAACAACAAAAAACGTTACCCTTGCCCTGGCTAAAGACAGACCAGGACACAGTATTCAAACTATGTTTGCATATTTGAATGTTGTTGTGTTCTGATGGCCACCCCAATTTTCTGTAGTAGGAAGTGGGTGTACAAGTGAGCTATTCTAGACCCACAGCATCTGCTGACAGGCCAACAGCTGATTTGGTATGGCTTTGGCCAGGCTAGGACCTGGGCTCCTTCCATTGGCCCAGTGTCCAGTTCCCCTTGTGTGCTTTAACTGATCTGTCTTTACATTTTGCTTGTCCCTCTTATCTGTAAAACACTTTGGTTGATCATTGGTCGTAACATGTGCTTCATAAATAAAGTTTGAGTTGAATAAATTCCTCCACTGATTGACCCATTGTACACAGGACATTTTGAACTTTTTTTTAATCCATGGCATATGGATTTAGAACAAAGGCAGCAATGAACAAAAATAGAATTGTGTGTCAACATCACAATCAAAATATTGCTGCCTAGAATTTCCCTCCAGAAGTTTAGGAACATATGGAATATTCTCCACCAGGGAAATGCTATACATTCAGGTAAAACAAACAAAATGTATAAATTGTTCTGGATCTTTTCAAATATTCTTCCAGAAAAAGCAGCAAATTACAATTGTTTTCTTTTTTTTTCTTCAAAAATGCAGCAAATTACAATGGTATACCAACATAGCCAAATGAAAAACTCAAAGAATGCAGTTCTCAGAAACCAACACTGGGTGGCACTAGTGCTTCAAACCTAAAAAAAAGTTTAATCCCTTTGGGATGGCATCAATGCTTCAAAAATAAAATCTACAAACCTGAAGAGATGCTGAGTCAAATGTTAAACGAAAAACAAAATGTAACATGACACCTAAATATACATAGGCAGACAGCTGCTGAATGCTCTGACCTGAGTAATGGTCAACAGGAAATCTGTTTTCAAAAGGCAACAATTTTCTTCTCCAAATATGTATCAATCATAGATATATTGTGAGATGAAGCACTGCAGTTTCTGTTGGTTGTCTGCCAGCTGGAAGCGGGGGCTGACTGTCAGGAACATGCTGTTGCTTTGCTGCTCCTCCACAATGACCTGCGGACCCAGACACACATGTAATATTAAATTAGACACATTGATATCATAAGCTCAACAGGGTTACAAAAAAAAACTGCAAAGCCAAAGAAAGTACGATAGACAGCATAATACTTAAAATGAAAAGAAAGAAAGTACAGTAAGAGAAATAAGCTGTTTTATTTCTTCGGAGATGGCAGACATTCTCTCTGGGCACAAAGTGTAGAGAGCTATGAGCTTACATTTCTCACGATTGCGCTTTAAGTCATATTTGAGGGCAGTCGTGCAAGTCTATTGTAGCTCTAAAACCCAAGACGTCATGCATGTGGTCTGTAGATAACCGTGGCTTCATGGTCCTGCAACAGCTCCTTAATTGTTTCGTTATATCTCCGGTCCTGACATGATCTCAAATGGGAGTAATGTTAGTGTTGTGAATGTTGTCAGTTTGTGCCGAAACCTACTTGCTGCATCCAGCATTGAGAATACCTCTGCAGTATGCTGTTGATGGTGTGTATTTTTCCCTTTTCACATTTTCGTTCAATTCAGTAAGTCCTATACAAATCCTAACTTTCCCTGATGGCATAATACGGTAACTGGCAAGGCTCTGTCACACTCTTTATTATTCTATTCTTCTCCATTCTTTTAAGCTCAGCTTCAACTTTTGGTATAAGTGGAATAGGGATGGTCAAGGCACTGCGACACTATATGGCTGTTTTACTATATGGTGTTTTATTTGAGGACTACTTTCACGAAATACCAAATGACTTTCCCTTTTTCCATCTCGCCTCCAACCTCGAAGAACAGTTGCCTCAGTCGGTACGGTCACCCCAAAGTGACCCCCAAAAAGTCTGAAAAAGTCGGTAAAAGAGAGTGCGAGAGAGATTTCTACCAGTACCTTTGAGATATTTCCTGTACTTTGAACAGAGAGAGAGAGAGATATTTTCACTACTTGTGGGTTTTTTACATGATTTTTTTACATGATTTGAGGAGGGAATAAAGTGTCTAGTTATAGAGAGAGTGGAGGTGGCCCAAGGTTGTTTGAGTGTGGGGGTCATTGGTCAACAACTGCAAGGTGCCAACCTTGAATGGAGGTTGAGCATTCAGCACCTCCATTCATCAGGTGATGGGGAAAATCCAGAAAAACAGGAACAACAATGGCTATTATGGAACCATACTAGATCAGCAGCCATCGATGGAAATGGTATACAGCAATGCTCATGCTGGATTATGGCATTTTACATGTTCTAAAATATGAGAAATGGTAACATAAAAGATTATACAGTATGTAGTCTCATTTAGTATTCCAAGTTTGCAAAAAATATGCAAACTTTTGAAAGTGGCATCTTTCATGTAAAATAATAGTTAATATTAAGATTTATAGTTTATTTGTAAAGTGAAACAAATATATATATATTAACACATTTTGTGATTTATAAGAATTATATATGACATGCAAAGACAATATAAGATCCATAGTATTTTTGTGTAAAGTGAAACATATAATTTTGTAATTTATAATACATGACTGACAAAACAGATCCAGTATAAGATCCATAGTAGTTTTCTTGCAAGGTGGCTTGTATGAAAGGTGCCACTTTCAAGAGTTCGCATACGTTTTTTCTATATGGGTTGTAGTGTTGGCCACTGAATCTTTACGTTGACTGCAGTCCTGCATATCATAGTGTAGTGCACAAGAGTGGTTGTGTTTCTGACTTGAACTGACTTACTGTACTCACTCCATTTTCAACAGGTGTATAACAACATTATTTAAATGAAATAATGACAAATTGAGGAGGCGCTCTTGACTTGGCAAAGAACTCAGCATTTATTCACTCATTGATTGTATGATTGACATGTGGGACAACTGCGTCAAGCCGCACCTGCAACTGAGCATATGCTCTTATCTAAAATATCAAAAGGGCTTATGTCACACAGTTTATTGACTGTGAGAGTGAGACTCTTAAATTCAGATCACCCCATCATCTTTTGCCTTTGTTGGCTGCATAAAACCTGCAAGCAGCTTTCCCTAATTCCCTTCTGACATGTCGAACTTCTAAAGCCTGGGAGCCTCAAGCACAAACATCGATTGATGTAAAATGGTATAGAGAAGTGAGATAATGCGACAGCCTGTATATGAAGCCTTTGTGGCTAAATATAGTGCTCTATTTTTTGCAGGCAATGATTGCCAAACCACAGAGTGCTACTGTACACAGTGCAGAGGGTGTACTGAATGAGTGCCAAAGTGTCTCCAGCGATTTAAAGACCAAAGCTGAAGCACCCATGCAATGTATATGGCTCTCCATGGCTGGGAATATGCAGGGGCAAGTACTGAACTTCAGTATACCCTCCTTCTAATTGTAATACTTATGCCTGTAGCTCTATTAATATTATTCTAAGGGGAATTATTAATTTCTCTTAGAGCTCAACACTTGGCCAACATGTTAATTTGTCCTAACCAAACTCAGTAAGCTACAGCAGACTTTCCTGCCTGATAAATCTGAATTGGGTAGAGAATATGGAGTATTGATATACATAAACCTTTATTTGATTAGACTAAAGTGATTCCTCCGTGGCTTAAACATTCATTTCTGCCAAGAAGATGACCAGACTAGAATTAGTGGACTTAATTTCTTGCCTGAAAACTCCAAACTGGAGGGGATAGAGTGATCAAGATACTTTTGATTCAAATCATATTACAAGAAAATTATAATTATTATCAATTACAGGCTTTAGTTGGATTTGGGCTCACAAAAAGCTTGGCACACCTGTGGTCTGGTTGGTGACTGAATAGAAATTCTGAACTGAACTAGTAACGGGGTGCTCCAAT
The DNA here is from genome assembly GCA_039105355.1 of Benthosema pterotum. Classification (NCBI taxonomy): domain Eukaryota; kingdom Metazoa; phylum Chordata; class Actinopteri; order Myctophiformes; family Myctophidae; genus Benthosema; species Benthosema pterotum. The sequence continues at coordinate 25,059,692 of CM076972.1, forward strand.
TCTGTTCACTGTCGGAGCTACATTTAGACACAAAAAACCCAACACACAGGCGGCTGTCACTTACCCCCAAGTCCATTAGAGTTCTCACTGCAGTGCGTGCCGCTTCCTCGGAGCAGCTCTCTATGAAATGTGGCACAAAGACTCACATACATCAAAACCACTGACAGTTTTTACAATATGCCTTTTAAACACAACCTTAGGATTGCATTATGTGTAAGGTAGTTTCTCGCTGACTTATCACAATATGATGTATCTTGAGCTTGTAAATTTGCCATTTTCTTTTACAGATTTTTTAATGATCTACTGTATCTTCCCCTTCAGGGATGGATCCGGTTTTAAGAGTAACTCTACAAAAAATGATTAAATAACTAAGCAGGTTCTGGAAAGTTTCAGGTTAAGGACTGTTCTGAGTTATGCTTTCTTCCTGTCTCTGGTGATAGTCGCCGTGCACCTGGACTGAACCAGTAGGAAGAGGCTATATACTGTGTTGGCCACTTAGGAAAATCGATTTGTGTGTCAACGTGCGTGCACATGTGAGGAAAGACTTGATGGATGCATAAAACTACACTCACCATAGTGCCGTCTGTCCTTATTCGCCATGTTGCACAGATGCAAGTGTATTTGAGAAACACAATCAGCCTCTGTATAAAAAAGCATTGTTTTTTATGGTTTGTATTTTACATTTTCATAGACACAGACAACACAACAGAACATAAAAAAGCGTTGTTTAGTACTGTTTCGCTTTGAAATTACTGAACCAATGAAAATATTTAAAAAAAATGTTATTTGGACAAAACCTCTTAACTCCACTTGTCTGCTGAAGAAACTAACCACCTGTCACTGTCTCACGGAAGTAAATATATATAAGTAATTATAACGCCACAACACCAATTTTGACTATTTGAGTATTGCTTTGTTTTCAAAACACAAACATATAAGGTTTTATTTTTCTTTCCTGAAAAAAGTTACATAAGTGGTTTCTTCCCAACAAAAACACATGCACACACACCCACAGACCCAGTTACTCCATTCCAAAGGGAAGTGCATAATGCATGCTAGGTCTACCATGGCATGTAACTGGTTCCACATACAAGTAAATAATATATCTATAATGGTCGATCCATAATGGTTTAGAAGTATAGTCTTATAGACTGGTGGTCATTAATAATCATGAAAGGTGGATGAGCTGGAACAAAATGGGAAAATGGCTTGTATGGAGAGATCACAAGTATCAAGGACACAGGAGGACACAAATACATTATTCAATATGAGTTCATATAGGGCACAATCTGTTTTAATACTCTCGACAGTCTCCCATCTACAAAATTGACATTAATGTAATTACATTTTTTATATCTAGAAACAATGAATAGAGTGATGAATACATTACTGTGTATATACAGTATGTACTATACATAGTTCCTAGGCTGAAGAGGCGCGTGCGCACACACACACACACACACACACACACACACACACACACACACACACACACACACACACACACACACACACACACACACACACACACACACACACACACACACACACACACACACACACACACACACACACCTACCCACCTACCTGGCAGAGGAGTACGGAGGAGATCCAGTCCCTGTATGGCAAAGCGCAGTGCCCTCAGATGCGCAGATAGCAAACTACAGAGGAAGAGGAGCATCTCTGGACATTGGGACGGCTGGCTCAACTACAGGGACAAAAACAATGTCAGGAGGTTGATGGGAGGAGGGGGGTTTGATGAGATAAAGCTGGATGCAATGACAATGACAGAGCAATATAGAGTCAGGACAATTTACACATTGGTCAGCAGTACAAACACAGAACTTTAAATCAGGGACTAAAGGGCAGTCCATACTGTCTCCGACCTCCAAACATTTTGTCACAAAGATGCAATACAACTACAAAATGACATCACTCACACTTTCTGGACTTTTTGTTCTGAAAGTTGCACTCCCAAAATGTTTCTCTGTTGAGCTGTTTTATGATCTTTTGGAAAAAAGATGTTCTTTGGTTGGAAACAGTATGGACAGTCCTTAAGGTTGTAAGTTGAGATTGTGCGTGTGTGTACTGTGTATACTGTATACACCTTGTAGAATCGTGGCTCTCCATCCTCAGAGTCTGACTCATCATGGTACGGGTCATCCGAGGTGCTCCAATTCAGGGTGCCTAGTTTCTTGTAGGCATCACAGGCAGGAGCGTCCCTGAGAACCTGGCCACACCATACAGAGAACAAGAGTCATTTAGGGAGTAACCATTGCTATCGTGTGATAGAAATGGTTCTATTATTGATTTCTCCTACCTCTTCCATGATCAGGACGCCACAGCGTACCAGGCTGTCCACTGCCTCCACAGCAAAGCTGTTAGCTGACTGACAAGGCTGGAGAGGAGAGAGAGGCAGAGAGAGACAATGAGAAAGCTATTCGGTCAGCACACTTCTACTTCTAAATGCTTAATGCTCTGATTCGCCTCAGGGACAATAGGGAGTTAGCGAGGCCAAATAGCTTTGACGCATCACACATCTGCGAATTTCTGAGGGAGGACAGCTGCCAGACAGCATTAAACGTGTAGCGGAGATGTTGGTTAAAATGAGAGGAGGAGATAGGAGGCCGCAGGGCCAGTGGTAAGAAAGGTATTAGCCGGTGAGAAATTGGAAGCTAGACGCGCCTGCGAGGAAAAAATAAATGGACGAATGGAGATGAAGGCAGCAGTGAGCAAAAAGGGCAAGAAATAGTATTTATGGCTTGGATTAAGAGCCCTTGATGTCAGATGGAACACACTTCCGCACGCACACACTTCTCTCGCAGGCTGAGTTAGAAGCGGTGGTGCAAGATGAATGGCTGTTCGGCTCCATTAAATGTCCACTGAATAAGATACGCCGGATGGACTCTGGTGTGTGTGCGCGTGCATGTTTATGTGTGATGTGAATAGATGCTCACCGGCATAAAGCCCGGAGGCAAGAGGTGGCAGAGCTGCAGGGCTCGCTCGGTTAGCTCCGTCTGGCACAGAGCCACATCAAACTCCATGTCAGCCTTGTCCTCATCACCACCCGCCTCAGCACTACGTACCCCGCTGCCGATGCCACTGCCAGCCGCGCCGCACAGCATGGCTGTCACCGAGCATGCTGGGAACACACAAATAAGCCGTTTAATCGTTTTGTTGGATAATAGAGATGGGGCAGAAACACGTCACTTAGACAGGCCACTTAGACAACACAATGAGCAGGTCTAAGGATTATTTCTATAGACTGTGCCCTGAATTCCACCCATTTTCAGAATTTTACTATGTAATTAATGTACCTTTGAGTTGAAATAATAATTATTCTCCCCATTCTCTGCTTCCTGGAAATAATTTATTTTTTCATGTACCTGCAGTTCTACGAAACACAGCATGGGGGATTTTTTTTATTATTTCCACACAACTCACAAGGTATATTACATTGTAAAATGTTGACATAAAACTGTGTATATGTAAGCCTGCATATTAGCATAGACATGGATAGGTGAATTGGGCTTCTGTTAGTAAAAATAAAATACAGATAATCAAAATGTTACTAGACAGGTTATATCACATTTTATTCACTGAATCAGACTCAACTTTATTGTCACATCACATGTTTCCAGAGTTAAATCAGTCTTTTTTTTATCACAGGTACTACAACAACAAAACATCTTTTGCATATGATGTTAAATATTGAAAACAGTTTTAAAATGCATATATTTCCTTGCAGTGTTTCCCATTTCCTTGCAGTGTTTCCCATATCACCCCAAAATGCCAAGAAATCTAAACTGTTCTCTGGTTATCTGACTGAACCTCATGAGTGAGCAGCTGGAGCCAGGCTATAGTTCTTCTCCTTTTGCGTAATATTTAGTGGCCTGAATGCACCTTTTCCTCATCCTTGTTGATAAATGAGTCTCAGGAAATAAATCTGCAGAAAAACTACTCATGCATTATAATACACTGTCGTTTTTTGCTGAATTTGGATTATTGAAGGATTAACAGGGGACTAGAGAGAAGGACATTTTCCAAATGAATTGTTAAATATCTTGTTTGGTTTAGTTTCTACATTATTTCCTCACTATGCAGGCCATAGAGAGGAACTCCGAAGAAGAGAGTGAGTGCTCTCATCTTCATTAGTGATCTGCTGGGGGGAGGAACAACAGAGCTTTGGACATTCATAAACTAAGCTTGTGAGAAAGGCAAGCTCCATCGTGGCGTCCCACATGGCTGCAGTGGAGGAGGTGGTTAGGCGAGTAATAACAGCAAGGGAGCTGGATGCCATCCTGAATAATACAACGGTACCTCTCACCCCCTCCAAGTAAAGACAACTGGGTGTTAGAGTAATCGCGGCAACGCCAACCCACATCAAAGCTTGATAAGTAACCTACTGGGGATTAACGGTTGATTTTCACTCGCATCTGTCACACCACCCTCCAGACACGTAGGAGTGAAAGCCATGTGAAATCCTTTGTGCCTGTTGCTTTACGGGCGGGGTTTTTGTACCGTTTTTTTTTTTTTCATGTCTCACACTTGCAGTGACATGCAGTGATACACTTTAACGCGCTGATTGACTGTATATATTGTTTACACTTGTTTGCTCTGTATTATTTTATGATCCATCCATCCATCCATCTACATGTATCTACCGTATCTAGACGTTAAGGAAGTATTTAGACAGGTACATGAGTATCTGGGAGGTGTATTAAATCTTGTGGACCAGACCCATTACAGGATGCTGTGCTCTGTCGTCAACCCTACGCCATTCCAGCCTATCAAAGTGTGCATTCATGAGGTGGGTTCTGGTAGTGAGGCCAAGTAGTAGCCTGACCATTTTGTTTTGGAAAGTCGGGAGCCTTGTCTTAAGGGCCTTTGTGCATAGTGCAGGCATAGTCAAAGAAACATTACACAAAGGCTCCTGTTAGGGTCTTCAAGGTGTTTTTGTTGACCAGTGAGGAGATCCTGTATAGGAATCTTGTTCTTTGGTTGACTTTTTAAATTATGTTCGTGGCCATTTTCTCACCTGAAGGATTTACCTCCAGGATGGAACCTAGGTAGGTAATTTCATCATTTTGTGTGATAATATTGTCAACCACTCTAACTGAGAAGCCATCTGCCCTGCAGTGTTCCGTTCACCTCCACCATCTGTTCTCTCCTACAGGTAGGATTGCATCCAGCACCTTGATGTGCTTATTAACTTATTGATTTTAGCTTATTAACCAGTATGGAGTGGTTAACGCATTCAAAAGCCTTTTGGAGCTCAAATGGTAAACATGGAATACATGGCTACTTCATTAGGTGAGTACAGTGGTTAATTCGTATTAGGTTTCTCGTTAGTACTGTATCAGTCATCATCATCATCATCATGTAGCTACCCCTCCCCAAAATAAGATGATTCTCATTCTACAGTGGTTAGTCTGTTACTGTCTGTCTGCAGAGTGGTCGCTATACATGCCATCAGGTTTTTTTGTTCATGTGCACCGCCGTGCACACATGAAGTCCTGGTGTCTTGTTTATTGTCTAATTAAATTAATTATTCCATCTGTCCTTAATTGAACATCCATTCAATAACAACAACATCACAAGAGCTATTTAAAGTTGTAATGTGTGATTATCATGTTTAAAAAAAGGAAAGGAAAAACGTCCCCGTTGAAAAACGCACAGCTGAGCTGAGTTGGACTGCAGGGCTGGACTGGGGCACCAAAAAGTCAGGGTGCATGTTTTTACATGGATAGATTACAAAAATAGCCCCGTCCCAACACACATGTTAAAAAAAAAAAAAAAAAAAGACCACGATAAGAGCTTTGTCACGAACTTTGTCAGTGTTGTCCACCATGTTTAGTTGAATAAACATTTTCAACCACACTTATGCCTAGATTTTCGTCACCGCTAAACCCCTTATCCCTTAACTTCTTTGCCTTTTAAAACTATTAAAAAAAACAATTTTCAATAGTTCAAATGGCCAGTCTACAAACTCACAAGGTGTCAATAGATTGGCACGTTGAACTATTCCAAAATGCTTTTCAAAATAGTAAACAAGAGCAAAGAAGTTTAGGGGTAAGGGGTTTAGTGGTGACGAAAATGGAGCCCATACAGTACTTCTTATCAGTCTACTTGCCAGAGAGCCCCATTGAGAACCCGGACATCTTGAGTACACTGAGGTTTAATCACGTTGTTGTTTTTTCTGTAATTAATTCATCTCAATTAATCAGTTAAAGATCCAGCCCTACTACTGTATATACTGTATATAAAGAGAGAGACAGATAGACAGAGACAGAGACACACACACACAGTGGTGAAAGCAAGAGAAAGAGCGACACACACACACACACACACACACACACACACACACACACACACACACACACACACACACACACACACACACACACACACACACACACACACACACACACACACACACACACACACACACACACACACACACACACACACACACACACACACACACACACACACACACACACGGGTGAATTGAGGATCTACTAGCCAGAAAAGCATCAAGAGCTTGACATCATAGTGCTGGTGATTACTTTTTCCCTTTGTTGCCAATAGGAAGCAGGTTGTGCTGAGTATTCCCAACAGCACTGAAACCTCAGCATGTTTCATATTGCTCAAAATGTCAAGTGCTAATGGAAAGAAATATTTCTTACAACCAAAGAGTTGTCATTTCAAAAAACAGGTTTCTCTTAGTCTGCCTGCATCTGAAAGTAGCTCTGACCAACACTCCTCGGAAACCACTGTTTTGAGCCGCCAGCAAAAAGCAGTACAGTACAACTCGGGAGGGCAGTAGGCATAGAGCCTCAGATACACAATGTTCAAGACATGGATGTTACTTACCACCAACAGCCTCCAATCTGAAGGTGTGTGTGAGAATCTGGGTATGTTGAGAAAGACTCAGGGTGGCAGAGAGAGAAGGGCGAGGGATGATGAATGGGTCCTTCCTAGGAGTGTAGGAGTAAAAGGAGGTTATGTTTGGTAGGTACAGACCCCCCCCACACACACACACTGTCTGCTGAAGACCAACCTGGAGGGTATGCCTGCGATGATGAGATGAGGAGTGAGGAGGCGAAGAGAATGGTAGACCACCTCCACCAAACTACCCCCGAACCCCACATCCATATCCCTCAAGACAACCTCCTCTATCAGCCAGACCACATCACGGCAGAGGGCAGAGAGATGCACACCCTGGAGTACAAAGACACACACACACACACGCAAAGTATACTGTATGTGGTGACTACTGCAGAAGTAAATGTTAATACAGGATATTCACACTATTTACTATCTGTTTAAATTGCACAAAAACATAAAAGACAATTGTCGCTATAAATGCTTTTGAGGAGGTATGCATCATACATTATTGAAACAAACAGGGGGATGTAACACCTGTAAAGAGATGAGAAAAAGTAATAACAAAAGATGTGATACATCAAATAAGTGGCAATAACCCGGCAGGCGTAGATTAGATGGAGATGAGAGAGCATAGCCCAGGGAATCACTGATGCATGCTGACAAAATACAGAAACCATTTTGGTTTATGGACCAACTGAAGTACTTATGGGTGCTTTGTTTATGCTGTAGTGCTTATTGAGGGAATAACAAGCACCTCTGACATTACCATGGGTGCCAACACACACACATGCACGCACGCACGCACGCACGCACGCACGCACACGCACACACACACACACACACACACACACACACACTTAACATCTTTAGTTGTATTTACCATGAACTACCATCTATTTCTCTCACTCGCACGCACACACGCGCACACACACACACAAAAGTTTTATTTGTGTCTGCATAATCAATATACTTTATACCTTGTACAAAGGACACTGTGTGCAGTCAGACGCACGCGCGCACACACACACGCACGCACGCACGCACGCACATACCTTGCGGTGTCTGTGCAGCAGAAGGCCAGACATCACACTAGTGGACATCACAGCCATGCAGGAAGTGGTGGCTGCACAAAGTATGAACAAAGCAGAAAGACAACGCCAAATGTCTCATCAAGATAGATGGATAGATAGGTACCTGTATTGATCCCACAGGCACCAGAAACAGCACAGCAGTAAAAGTGCAGGGCACAGAATTACACAAGAATAAATAACAAAAGAGGTACAGCAGAATAAAATCAGATCAGAATAAAGACACCCTTAAACAAAAATGAAAACAAGGCACGTATACATACACCCTATACAATCATCTTGCCTGAGACCCCCTCCCCACCTCCAATACAAATTGACTGCCAATATATACTATATACTGTGTGTGTGTGTGTGTATATATATATATATATATATATATATATATATATATATATATATATATATATATATATATATATATATATATATATATATATATATACACTAAAACCAGTTGTAAACATTAACAAAAGTTTATGCCTGGCTGTGTACTTAAACTCACAATCTCCATTCAATCATTTTTTTAATCAGGGGAGCCCCCCCCCCCCCGAAAGGGTTTCGGCCCACAGGTTGAGAAATACTTATGTAATACTGTCAAGAAATAATTCAGATGTAAAAAGTGGATGTTACACTTACTACATCATTCTGCACACCATAACACTGCAGAGTCGCAGAGAGTACATTGCCGTTGCCATATTCCTGCACCTTTATACATTCTGAACTTGCAAGGGAAGAACTTAAGAATTTGTGATTCATCCCAGACTTACAGTAGATGAGGTGGAGGATGAGGGCAAGGCCGTGGTTGCGCTCCGACTGGTCCAGTTCGGGTGCACAGTGATGGGGCAGTAACCACGATGTCAGCCTCTGACCGAAAATGGAGTCAGTGCTTCAATGAGGGCAGAGAAACCAAGGACAAAGCACAATTAGGAGAATAATGGTCTCTTTTTATATATATTTAGCAGCTGTAGCACTCCATGAAGGATGGTGCTAGGATGATCATTAAGATTCTGCTGTCATGCTGTTGGAAATGTGTTTTAGGTAAATGTCTTTCATTTTCAGTGGACGTTTGCTGCATGGCAGTAATCACACTGACAGTACTGAAGCCTAGGCTGTTTCTACTCGTAGTTATTTTTGTTTAAGTTTGTACCAGAGTTCTTGCAGTTGAATATTTTTCATTTAAAGTCCAGTTTGGTTCCGCATTGCAGCAATTCAAGTGCACCATTTGCAGCATTTGCTGGGAGCCCATTAAGTGTCATTACCGGTATTAAAGCAAAGTGGGTGACTAAGACCAGATATCTGTGGAAAAAAATAATAATGTACAGGATTCACACAGGAAACACTCTAGAGATGAAGGCACTTTGGGTGCTGAAGGAGCGAATCATCAGCTTCAGTTATAAATGGAAATGCGCATAAAACACAGGCATATCACGGTACGGCTAAAATTATGCTCCACACAATATGTGAACTGTTATTCACGCAGTGTCAATCTGTCTGTATGTGAGAAAATAAAGGGAAGCTCTGCTCACTCAGATTTGTGCACAATAAATGTACGTTTGCATTTATTTTGAAAGCTTTCGTTTTACTGACCTTCAGGCAACTTGTACCTTTTTAAATACTAAAATGGGTACATTTAGGTGCATGTGTGTGCCTATTTATGTATTCTGATTTGTCTTAATTAAAAATGGTGCATTTATAGGGCACATTTATACAAGGTGCATTATATTAAGTCATTCACGTGTTCATAACCCGATTGTGGCAGGAACCATGCAATGCACAACGAGCACATCGGGAACAATTTAGGTTTCGATGTCCTGCACAAGGACACTTCGACATGAACAACGTACGAACGTAGACAGGAGGAGCGGGATTCGAACCTCAGCTCATTGAGCTACAGTCATCTCTAATTAGACACGTCCTTGTGAGTCATTTTCACAGGAACTAGCTGTTCCTCTACCATGACAAACGTGTCATCACCATTGAAGAAAACAAGACAAGCCTCACAAGAAGAGCCTAAGTAGGCTGACACTAATGGAGTCCTTGAATGTGGCACGGACTGTGAAAAGACAGTCCATCATTGTGCCCGTGCCACAGACACAATGAGCACATCTTTTCATAATGTAGGCCAGGCACAAAGCACTTAATGGTTCATGCGTGGGTTATGGTCCCAGCTAACAACTCCGCTGTGGTCCTCTCATCATCCGTCACCCACCGTCGTTTCCTTTGAGCCTCCCACATTTGCGGCGGAATTCCAGCGTGGATTTCACAAGCCAAGTGAAGAATGACAGCTTGGGAGGATGTTCCCTGTTGGATTATCTGTTTCACTGGCACTGACTGTGTAATGACACTGCTAATTGGGCCGAGGCTAAGAGGATGGGAATGCACAGATTTATGAGGGACATGTTGCATCGTTGGCAAGTTTAAGCTTTTACGCTGTTGGGTTCATCAACAAAGTTACGGCAAAAGTAACTTTTTAATTTCACAGATTTTGCTGATAAACTGCATACCCACATGCCTCCCATTTAGAAAAGTTAAAGAAATTCATTCACACACGTACGGTCTCTCTCTGTCTCTCTCACACACACACACACACACACACACACACACACACACACACACACACACACACACACACACACACACACACACACACACACACACACACACACACACACACACACACACACACACACACACACACACACACACACACACACACACACACACACGGTGGTGTAAGGAATGGTGTAAGGAACCATATACATACCGTATTTTCCGGACTATAAGCCGCTACTTTTTTCTTGTGCTTTGGACCCTGCGGCTTATTCAGTGGTGCGGCCAATGTATGGATGTTTACGGCTAACAAACACTATAGGGCGTTCTAAGTCTAAATGCACGGTAGCCTATGCACCCCAACTTTAAGCCGGCCCGAGCAGGAAATGTAGGGGGACAGGGCACAGGCAGTTCGCTAAGACAGACACTACTAAATGCTTCATGGAAAGCAAACGAAGAAGTGCATATAACGCAGCTAAAGTCAGTCGAGCTGGTTGAAAAATAAGGAAATCTATCTGCTGCACGTAGCCTTGGGATCAATGAATCAATGGTTAGACGGCGGACCAACACGAGGAACGCCGGCGCGGCGGAGACACCAGCTCCTCGGAACGGCGGCGCGCGGTGGTGGTCCGCGCGGTGGTGGTCCGCGCGGTGGTGGTCCGCGCGCCATCGTTCCGAGGAGCTGGCGCCACCAGCGCGCGCACCACCAGGGCGAGGAACATGCTGAAAGCAACTTTTTCTCAAGTCTGCCAGTGGATCCTTACTGCGTGGAAAAGTGTCAAAAAAAAAACATCCACGAACGGTTTTAGAAAGGCTGGCGGCAGCAGCAGCAGCAGCAGCCGCCGCCGCCGCCGCGCGAGGAGGAGGAGGAGGAGGAGGAGGAGGAGGAGGGGTCCGTGGAGGCGGCAATAAAGACGCCTCGTCGAGCGTCTTAAACATTGAGAGGATTCCTGGTGGTCCACAGCTAAATGGTGGACAGTTGGTTAACCAGATGTACGCTAGGCTACCTTTTTTCATGAACCAAATGGACCCGCAAGCGCTCATTTGGTTTCATGAAGTGATCGGAGTTTGCGTATCTCCGGCTACACTCTATGGCCACTGGCCAGGCCTGGATGTAATATTTCTCAATCGGGGGTGCAGCCGAAAATGGCAGTTGGTTTAGTGGTGCCAAAATTGTAGTTAGTCAATGTCTAACTACCGCTATAAGCATTTGATTTGAAATATCTTTGAAGTTTTCATTGTTTGCATTCCGTCATGTTTGGTGGGGCAGTCAGGGCGTCTAGAGGGCATTCCCCCCCTCATGTCTATGCCTAGATCCGTCCCTGGTCTATGGCTCTAGCGTTAATTACATACAGCACGTGCAGTTCTGTAGTCGTTTAAATAATAAAAAGGATGCTTCTCAAACAGCATTTCGTTGCCGACAATCTCATCTGTGCAAGAACCCTTACATATGGTAATTAAGCATTAAAACACCCGCGGCTAATAGGCCAGTGCGTCTTGTATATGTACACAATTGATTTTTTCGCAAAATTTGGCCGGTGCGGCCTATATTCAGGTGCGCTTTATAACCCGGAAAGTACGGTACATCTATTTATCCTGATTCAAGCTTTGGGACTTTATCCATGTGCAGACTTTAGTTTTTGTTCTACTCTCACTACCTCAGCCCAGCACCTGGCTTTAAGCGAGTCAATGCTTTATTATAATTATTTTAACACACAACCACACATGTCCAGCACAGCACAGCAGAGCACAGCACAGCACACTACCTGTTGGTGAAAATGACAGGTAGCAACAGGTCCTGTAGAGGGCGCCATCCATCCACTCTGCATCGTCCTGTATTACATATCTCCTGTGTACCCACCCACCCACACCCACACACGTGCACCCCCACACACCCACAAGCACGCACCCCCCCCCACACACACACACACACACACACACACACACACACACACACACACACACACACACACACACACACAGAGAGAGAGAACATGTAGAACAGATAACATCAAAGTATAGCTACAAGAGGCAGATAATGAAGTCCAAGCCCAGAATTGCATGAAAAAAATATTTAAACTGTTGTTAGTGAGATTTGAACAAGGGAATGTATAAGAGAGGTTTCACAAAAATGAAATGGATTCATGGTTTGGAATTGGAAAGATGATTTTACAGGATGTCTTCTGCCACTAAATAATCATTTACAGAACCTTAAACAATTGTTTCATGCTTTCAGGGCCCATAATACAATAGCTGTCATTCATTATCCACAAGGTAACCTGAGATTGGTTTAATGCAGTGCAACCTCTGAGTTGCTTGGACCCTTAATAATATATTATATCCACTAGTCATTGAATATTGAAGCTCCAAGAAGCTCAGGTTGGTGTTTGAAAAGTTTCACTGAATCAGGTTCTAGTTGGGATTTACACTTTCTTTTCTCTACTGAGATTAATTGGTTATCAATGCCACAGGTCCGCTCCCATCTACTGACAGTGTCCATTAATGCTAATCTGGATGGAGTTAAACCTGCCTAACCCTTAAATCTCCAGTAACTCCAATCTGTGGAAAAGGCAATTACTGAACTCCAGCCTTTAGATTAAAATATCTTTCCTGGACATTGTAGGTAAAAAGGCTGATTTACTTGGTGCGGTTAAATAGGCCACATCAATCTATGGGCTTAATCTGTGTGTGTGTATAACGAGTCGTTAAACGATTAAAAAGGTGCTTAAAATTCTGCTTTAGTTCTGTGGCGCACCTTGAGAGAGAAAGGCTGGGCGAAGTGAATCCTCACACTCCCCTTCCATCCTCCATGCAGAGCAGAATACAGGGATCTCAACGCAGAGATCAGACCAGTCTGTGGACAAATGAGACATGCATGTGCACACATAAAGAAATGGTAAATTGTGCATTTATAGCACCTTCATCAAAAGGCACTTTAGATAGCCTAGATCACTCACACATACATACAATGATTGCGGCAGAAGCCATTCAAGGCATCAACCATCGGGATCATCATTATCAGTGTGGGCGGATCGGCCGCAAGTTAATCGATCGGTGTGCAGTCGGTGCGTGGCAGGTGGTCCTTCGGGGTGCTCCAACTGGCTGGTTTAGGTGATGATGTAATGATATAACTAATGTCGTAAGTAGGGATGGGCAGATACAGTATATCGGCCATACCAATATTACCAGCCGATAAAGGCTTTGAAAATGAATAGCAGAAAATAGCGGAATCAGAAAAATATTACAAAAATATGATAAAAAGAAAATCGGTAAACATTTACCATTTACAGATTTGTAAATGGCATATACCGTATATGGGGGACTTTCCTCCAATTATGATCGAGTGGTGGCGGCCTTGCTGTTGGTCTGTTGAGGTTTTTTCCATATCACTGAATGCTCCCAATAGCTCGCTCCGTTCACGCACAAGTAGGCCATGGATGAGCCACGGCCACCTGACATACGCACACTGTACACACACACCCGCACCCCACAGTATTAAACGCGATCATATCATAATCAGGCTTTGCCTTTAGGAAGTACATTACAGCAGCAATATCACTAATGAGCTGCATCTGCTATGAGCATGAAGATGAAGAGGTAGCGAATGGTGTGCACGCTGCCCTTTGTGTGTGTGTGTGTGTGTGCGTGTTGCTACTGCTGTGTGCCAGCAGCATCGAGCAAAATGGAGAGGAGCGGACATTATTATGGCAATTAACCCAAAGCAACACCCACTCTTCAATAACCAGCAGAAAATATACGCAGGGGGCTATTGGCAATCACCATCATCTTACAAATTAGTAAGCGTGCCTAACATAATGTTATCCGCCAACTCTGTCTTTGAGGGAACAATTTTCCCTGTGGCATTTTTAATTGTCATACATTCTGTGCGAAAATGTGTTCATTACTCCCCAAAGACAATGAGGTTACAAATGTCTCCTTTTGATCCAAATACTGCTACCATGTGGACGTAGCGGTAGGAGCCAGCCGCAGGATGCCAGGTCTCTTAAGAGGGTTAACACCATGGAAACCATGGCGCATGCACATCCTGTTTGAGGAGCCATCGTAGATGCTAAGATGCTTCTGTCAATGCTAGCAAGCTAAAATGCTCCATTTTTCTCTAGAAAATGCCAATGCTCCAATCGGCATCTCCGTATAATAAGCAAAGACATGTGAACATTGTGCAATTTATCCAAGCCATGGAGAGTACTCTAAGGGCGCGATTTTCGCTCCCGGCCTTATCCCTAACGTTACCCGATCCCCGCAGCGAATTCCCTTATTGCTATTTTGGTCACCTTTTCTCTTCCCTTAGCCACTAATCTTTATGCCGACACCGTTATTTGTGGCTGGAGGTGTGGTCATGGGCGTGTTTGTTGCGCAGTCCCTTAAATTGCTAATTTCGTCAAATAGATTAGGGAACTAGATAAGGCCAGGTCAGACCACCCGTTAACCGATCCGCAAAGGCAGAGCCACGTGCGCGTCTGTGCGCCTTTGGAGATGTCCACGACTCCACGTGGAAAGGCGCCAGTTCAATTCATCTCCTTATTCATGGATTGTCCTATAAACAGCTGTAGATTGCCTGCTATCGGTCACTTCCTTGTGTTTAGGTAATGTACAGTATATAATACAATTAAATACATTCATTAACTTGTGACGCAATGCTGTAAATTGCAAAAAAGTCGGCAATTTCGCGGCTAAAAAGACGTTTTTTTGATCATTCATTTCTCGGTCAATTCTGGACCATTTTTTACATTTCAAAGTGCAGCGTGACGGGAAAGACCTTCTCTCTCAGATGCTGTATAGAATATGTGGGTAGGTCTTCTCTACGATGCGGGATCGGGCAAACTATAACTGTCGGGGATTAGGCGGACCGTTTCCGCCTAATCCCCGACAGTTGCAGTTTGCTCGGTCCCGCATCGTAGAGAAGACCTACCCACATATTCTATACAGCATCTGAAAGAGGAGCTTTTTCCCATCATGCTGCATTTTGAAATGTAAAAAATGGTCCAGAATTGACCGAGAAATGAATGATCAAAAAAACGTCTTTTTAGCCGCGAAATTGCCGACTTTTTTTGAAATTTACTTTATAACATTTCGCAGACTTGGGATAAATGCACGCCACATACAGCAAAAACATGGAACATGTTTTTTCAACATAACATGTTGAATGGTAAGAAATGATTGAGAATTGACCGCTATAATTGTTTGAAAATCAGAGCTATGATCTTTGAGAATAGGCTACTCATGCACGTGTCTGTCCTAAACCCTGCAGCCAGGCTGCGGGCTTAGGAGGGCCAGGCTTAGCAGTAGGGATAAGGGAACTAGATAAGGGATGAATTAAAGGGAATGGCAAGACCAACACGGATTGGATGAAAGCTAAAAACGCCCAAACCACACCTATGCATAATTTAACGGGTATAGGAGGTATTTAAGGGAGATCGGAGGTAACGAAATTAGCGACTTTAGTGGGGGAACGCCTCTTCCCCAATGCTATGTGCGTTAATTGTGCATAAGGGCTAATGTAACCAAAATCGGGCTCTAAATCTTTTTAGTCAGTCTGTATAATGGAAGGTGAACAGCAGCATGTTGTCTATGTGGTCTAGTTTCACTAAGGTCAAGAAAAAAAAAGATAAACAGTCATCTGGTTTGATTTCATTCATCACATACTAAGATGAGTCAACAGTACATATGTCATAACAAACAAACATACCAGAAACATTCATGCTGTCAGGGTTATTGCATCAATATAAAGTGCCAAAGGCAAAGTGTGAGCAACAACAAAAAAATAATGACTTTAATCAGTGCTTACTGTATATTCCAGAATGTTACACCAAAAGTGGGAACATTATTGGATTCTATATGGTGGTGCATTCTGTGTTCTTTGCTTGCAATAGTGTATGGTTACTGTATGGGAAACACACACACCTGCACGTTAGACTTCGGTACACAGTCGTATGCGATGCCCACAGGAACCAGAGAGACGTCAGACACAGCTCCCTCTGTGATGAGACGGCGGATGAGCGCCAGCCACTGGCCACCTCCACCTGACTGCCTCCACACACCCACACTCAGCGCCTGGCCTTCACCCAGCAGCTCGCCTACCAGCTGGGGAAAAATTAATAAGACAAACCAGAAAACCTAATTTGCACATCTGCTTAATACAGTTGTGCATTGTAGACTGCCGTGACCTGTGGAAATAAGTGACTAACTTGTGAGCCTAATGTCGCTATCTGAACATGAATCACTTCTATTATTAAAATAAAAGAAATTATGTGGTTTATGTCAATTCCACACGATGGTCACTTCACCACAACACTGCCTTTATGGAAGAAAGAGGAGGCGAAGAGGCTAAGGATTTTGATCTGACCCGAGTTATTATGCCTTTCAACACTCAGGATTTCACAGAGAGGACGTGGGTGGAGTGGAGAGGACAGGGATGATAAAGAGGACTGTGAATGGACACTTCCAAAGACCCAAAGATACTTCCTTGGCCTCAAGTACTGTTTTCCGCTTTACAGACCAGAGAAAAATTCAATTACTATTGAACAGTAGCTGAGCAGGCCTACACTCAATAAACAATAAAGGTCTATTAACAGTGAAATACAGCCAATAAACAATGTGCTTTCTCACGCAGAGCCAATGTGCTTACTCACACAAATGGCCTCTGGAAGAAATAGAAAGAGAGGTAAAGAGAGAGATAGAGAGAGAAAGAGAGAGAGAGACAGAGAGACAGACAGACAGACACAGACAGACAGACAGACAGACAGACAGACAGACAGACAGACAGACAGACAGACAGACAGACAGACAGACAGACAGACAGACAGACAGACAGACAGACGTCTCTCCTCAGATATAAACAAGGTGCTTACACTCTGCCAGGGCTGCGGTGCATCAGATTAATGTCAGCCAGGGTTATTTTATTGAGCTGTATGGCATGATATTGATCTCAATAAAAACCAGTAACTCGCTAAATAAAGTACTTTCTTTGCCAAACAGAGTATAATATACGTAAAACCCTCCCCGATAAGATGCATAGAGACTATAATGCGCAGATGATTGTAAAAGGAAATTATGTGAAAGTGAAACAAGATGGGGGGTAAAAAAGAGGGGAGGAGTGTTGCATGTGTTAGAAACGAAGTGAGAATTGGTCTGAGGTAATAGTGTCAAAAACAGGGAACGAGAAGAGGAAACAGTATTATCACTCCAGGAAATCTCCAAAGGAAACACAAGCACCAGCAAATTACCTTTCCATGAACAGGAGTGAAGCCACCTGCATGGGCCTGCTTACCAGGCATAATCTGCCCATACTCCCCAAGGACCAACGCTTCTCCCTTCCTTACAACATATATTCCTTATACCCTATCCCCCTTTTTTCCCCCACTTCATTATCATATGATGTTCCTGCGTAAATAGATGATGATGAACAAGCTCACAGCCTCTAATCTTGTTTTAGAATTCCTTTTTATTTTTTTATTTTATTTTTTATTTGGGGTGCCAGGTTGAAAGTCATCTACATGGTCAGTCTGCAAGTTGTATGATTCATGAGATTATGAATAAATAAGAACGACTATTGATCCATTGGAACACAGATTGAGGCGAGCGAGAACGGGAAGGAGAGAAGCAGGTGGCTCTCATTCTGACTGAGCTATCCCTAATGAGGGTGAAAACGATATGCTCACGAGAGCCGTGAAAAGGTTTATAAGCAATAGATGCACACACGTGTGAGGTTTGCGTGTGTGCCACTTACGGCCGTCATGACCGGAGAGTACAGGCTGTCCATCTGGGCATCCTGCTCAGTGAGGGTGCCAGGTGGGAGGAGGATCACTCCAAGCTTCTGCAGGATCAACCTATGTGTGTGGAACAGTGAACATTAGCTGACATCAACAGCAATGGCTGGCTTTCCACGTCATGTCATGCTATACCTTTCCATGCAACTTGAAGAACAGTCTGTGTGTACTGGATGTGTGCATGCAAGTGCATATTGTACCGTAGCCAAGAGCAGTTAATCTGCAGGGGACAGAATGTGTAGGGGACTCTCAGATTGTTGCAGAAGAGAACCAGGGAGATCAGCATGCAGTCCATAATGCTCTGATGCACATACACATACACCAGCAGAGAGCCCTGGGAAACATGACAGAGTTTTAGATAATTGTATTCACAGCCACTTATCATGGCGAATGCTGCCAGAGGGTGTGTAGACGTACATGAGCAAGACCAGAGTAGAAGCTCACCCGCACAAAACGTATTGCTGTGGTTTAACGTTTGATCAATATCGATCATCATGGCTCACAAAGCACATCTAACTTAATAATAGCCAAATGGAACGCTGAAAAGTACATTTATATGTTAAACAGAGATGCCACAGCGGGAGAACTGAAAGCGGTGAGGAAGGCAGAATCTATATAGTATGCATCACTGAGTGTGTATAACCAGGTCCAGGCTAAGAATAGATCTAGAGTGTTTTTTTACCCCCCAAGCAAGAGTGTTTGCCCTTTCACATTGTTTTTGGAAGACAACTTTGCTTGTTTCTGGCTTGCACCAAACAATTTAAACGTATATGATGTTTGGTCTTTGTAAGTGATAATATTTGAAATAAAAGTGGCAACGTTTGGAGTAGAGGTGCTAGATTTCATCATAGTTTCTTTCTCGACAAAGGATATCCATGAAAACATCCCATTTTAAGATATTTGAAAGCCATGGAAAACATACCTGTAGTGGTGGAAGTAACTAGAATGATTCAAAAAGACCTTATAAAAGAAAGAGAAAGAAGACAGGATACCCAGCCCGGAGGAAGCCCAGGGAACTATTCTGGAGCCAGGCTCAGCAGCAGTCCTTGACGGACTGGGTTCACTCATAGTTCTAAGCTCCCATTGTTCTGATATCGCAAATCACAATAGTCCAACAAATGTTAAATTAGTGTGAGACAGATATCCACTAGCGGGATCAGGTATGCAGCCAGACCACCAGACCTGGTCACTGGGGCAGCACGTATGTGTATGCATATATATATACTCGCCACAAAAAGTTCGGAAATCCAACTTTGGTCCATTATAGCTCCCCTTTGATAAAACCGATTGGTATCGTATTATATACCATTTTTATCATTGATTTGTCCCCTTTACAATGAGGTACAGCATGTAATGATCCGGCATTCGTGGAATGAGAAACACTGCTAAACATGTGGCTTGCGCTCCAATTTTTTTTGCCAAAATGGCAAATGTATGGTATTGATTGCTTTGCGTTGCCTAGCAGATTGGATGATTACTCTCTTCCACAGTACAAAGTAAAAACACAACACATATTGGACATTTTTAGACTTTATTAATTTCACACTCAGTGACAGGGAACTCAGTAGCGTGTGGTATTACCAAACACAGACAGATTGTTGTACTGATCGGGTGACATCATTTAATGGGGGCAGTGTGATGGTTTGGGGGGCATCTCTCTGAGAGGCAAGACTAATCTTGTCATTATCAAAGGTAATCTCAATGCATTAAGGTACAGGGATGTGATTCTGGATCCAGTGGCGATCCCATATCTTAGGAACCTGGGACCTAATGCCATCCTCCAAGATGACAATGCTCGCCCCCACAGAGCCAGGATCATCAAAGAGTACCTCCAGAATTTGGGAGTGGAGAGGATGGAATGGCCTGCCATGAGTCCAGACCTCAACCCAATTGAACACTTGTGGGATCAGCTTGGTCGGGCTGTGTATGCTAGAGTGACCCACAGAACCACGTTGGCTGACTTGAAACAGATGCTGGTTGAGGAATGGAATGCAATCCCACAGCAAAATGTGGCTGCATTGGTGAGCAGCATGAGGAGGAGGTGCCAAGCTGTTGTGTCTGTGTTTGGTAATACCACATGCTACTGAGTTCCCTGTCACTGAGTGTGAAATTAATAAAGTCTAAAAATGTCCAATATGTGTTGTGTTTTTACTTTGTACTGTGGAAGAGAGTAATCATCCAATCTGCTAGGCAACGCAAAGCAATCAATACCATACATTTGCCATTTTGGCAAAAAAAATTGGAGCGCAAGCCACATGTTTAGCAGTGTTTCTCATTCCACGAATGCCGGATCATTACATGCTGTACCTCATTGTAAAGGGGACAAATCAATGATAAAAATGGTATATAATACGATACCAATCGGTTTTATCAAAGGGGAGCTATAATGGACCAAAGTTGGATTTCCGAACTTTTTGTGGCGTGTATATATAGCTTTTATACTGTATATACACACTGTACAGTATGTAGGTAGGTAGATTGATCTAGCTACAGATCATTTGGAGTTCTAGAGGCATGCGTTTGCGGCAGTCATGACGTTATCAATATACAGTAGCCTATTATAAATTAATACCACAATAAAATATGGGTGCATCCGTTACCAATGAGGCAGCCTGCTCATATCTCACCATATCACACATTCAACAAGCTTTGAACTGAGCAGATTGGACAGCTTTCAGGATACCCTAAATGGATATCCACTTGGGATTTCAATGCACCTTTATTTCTAATGGTGGCACTATGATCAAACAGAGTGCATGAAGGTGCACAGCAAAATCCATGAAAATGGATTTCTGTACTATAGTGGTATACTGTCATCAAGGAAAGTGACTGTTTGAAGATATGAAGTTAATGTATTGAATATGTATTCACTAATTCACAAATAACTTCCTATTGTATTGTTGTAATTATTTGCCCAGAGACGGGGGCCTAGATTGACTACAGATGAATTCAGGTAGTGTATGAGTCATAAAAACCAGTCTGAAATCCTCACACTGGACAAAGAGATTGTTATCAATAGCCACATGAATTTAAAATTTGTAAGGTATTTTGGAAACTAGAATATGCAAATAACCCACTGCAGTCATTCAGGCTTAAATTATACCTCTAAGTGTGGAAGAGATGCCTCCAAGTAAAACTGTGTGCACATTTAGTCAAGCATGTAATTAAGAGTCAACTATACGCCACTCCTCACAGAAATACACTGAACTGTTACAATTATACCTATTTAACCTCTCTTGAATGAATGCTCCAATCAGAAGCCAGCGTTCTGGTCATGTGAGCGGTCACATAATACACTATAATCACCGCTCCGCGCTATTATCGACCGCTACATAAACAAGTTCCCCAAAGTGCAAACAGCTGTGTTCATATCAATCCGTGCTGCGCTTCTGCATTTAGTTCCAGCACGCCGTTAGCGGGTCCATTTGGTTAGCTACGTATTTGGTTGTTTACATGCCTTTGTCGTCACCCTCTCAAGGACCACTTGACGTAAACCACTGACGTAAGCCCGCGGTGCGCTTCCGCATTTAGTTCCAGCACGCAGTTAGTGGGTCCATTTGGTTAGCAGCTACGTATTTGGATGTTTACATGCCGTTGCCGTCTCAAGGACCACTGGTGGTCCTCGGGCGTTGAAAACCACTGACGTAAGCCATGTAATAAGCGGGATAACACCCTTCGAGGCGGTGATTTGTTTCCTATTAACTGACCGAGGCACAGCCGAGGTCAGTTAGTTAGGGTTAGGGTTAGTCGGGTTTTATCCCTTACTTAACCTCTCTTGGTCAAAAGCTGTGGATGTTTATTTGTTTAGAAACAGCAAAAGCCAAGTTTGTGCTAAACCCTTCCTCATCTCTAATGGGTATGGAACGGAACATCAACAATGCACCACTGAACAATTACTTGTGCAATTCTGTGTATTCATGTGGGAGCGATACGTTTGCCTGGCTTCCAGTCCCAATTATAGAGCTGCGCAGTGACGTCACCGCACCTGTTCCGGAAGTCTTTTCCCCATTCATTTTTCTCATAGACTTTTCCAAAATAATTTATATCAAGACGATTACGTCGCAGCCAAAGCCAACTCGGGTCGTGACAAATCATGACAACAAACACAATATCGTCATATAATGTATAATTGGGAAGAAGTAGAAAACGGCATGATACAAGACTTTTTGTTTCGTTTTTCATCTTAGAAATTATTTTATTGTCCCAAAAGTTTGTGTGTGTCATCATGATTCGTCACGACTCGAGTTGGCTTTGTCCGCGGCGTAATCGTCTTGATATAAATTATTTTCGAAAAGTCTATGAGAAAAATGAATTGGGGAAAAGACTTCCGGAACAGGGGCGGTGACGTCACTGCACAGCTCTATAGGAGGAGTATTTAGCATAGATAGTAACATATTTGAAAGGAAAACGACAAGTCTCTGAACAGGCCTTGCCACATTACGTGCATCTATATATTTTATTTATTTAGTTTAACTTATGGATGTGCGTGCGTTGAGTTTGTATACCTTTTGTGTCTCTTTGCGCAAAGCTGCCAGGTGGTTGAGATTAACCTGAACACTGCAGAACACTGAGCCAAGAATCTTCATCGTCACCCATCCCACAAATCTGAACAGTGAAAATAAGAGGAAGGATGATAAGAGAGAGAATGAGTGAGTGAGTGAGTGAGTGAGTGAGTGAGTGAGTGAGTGAGTGAGTGAGTGAGTGAGTGAGTGAGTGAGTGAGTGAGTGAGTGAGTGAGTTGGAGAATTACAGTACAATAAAATAAATACAGTAAATAAAATAAGTACACTAAAATAAATATAATAAAACAGAAAACAGCTTGGAGATTTACTGTACATTTCAAGTACAACTACAAGAGATCTGAAAAATTGAATGGACACACTAGACACACTTCTTTACAATACAGTAGTGGCCACCTTGTTCATTTTATCAAGACATTTAGAGATGTACAAAATAATACATACGTCTGTAAATCCAGAAGCAGCAATCAAGAGGATGTAAAAGGGAAGAGAAATATACAAAGATGGGAAAGGGAAATATACTTTCATTTTCATTTACAGAGGCCAGTTTTAAATTGCAGCTGTCTGTACATGCCATTTGAGTGGTTTTGAATGAATCAAGGCATTCACAGGTCTTAATGTCTCTTGGTAGCGCCGTCCACGCGGGGCTCGTGGACATCCCGTTAGAACCCCTCCGCCGGTCACGCGGACGGCTCGTATCACAACGAGATGTAGATTTCATTCTTTAATCCAACTATTAGTCCGTGCGCATCGTCTGATGATCATCCCGTTGCTGACTTTCATTTGGGACAGAATTGGGGACAACTTTTTTTTCCCCCGTCCCATTGACGTCCATTCAATCCAATGCATTCAAACGGCTCTCCTCCGGTTTGCCCCCTCAATGTCGCTGGCGCATGGGTTAAGCAGCCAGGGCTACACAGCACTTCCTGACTTGTGAGCCGGATGTTTTGGGGCAGATCGCCAGATGATCGATTAGGCAAGACAACAGACACAGCATAACAGAAACAGCACATCCTGTTTAGGAGATCTGAGCTTCAAAATAAGGGCTTTTTTACCGATCGAACTGGCTTGAGCCGCGGCAGTGGAAAGAAAACAAAGACAATCCGATCGCGCTCAATGACTTAATGACTGTTGGTAGGGCGGTTCACATTTTGGAGGCAAAATGGAGTGGAATTCATTAACATTAAGGAACTATTTGGACACTTGCAAGGGTATTTTGGTAGTTACACCCATTGCAAGTTGTTGTACTCTGACAGTCTGGGTTGGCTTAGGGTTGATGACAAAGTGGGCAGGTGTGAGGTGGGTTCGGGGAGTGAAGCCAAATAAAAGCCTGAACAGTTGGTTTGGGGAGGTCTGTAGACTTGTTTGCAGGATCTTTGAGGTGCTGTGGTACCAATAGGTACAGGCATAGTTGAAGAAACCCTGTACTAGTACTACTAGAGCTCCTCTTGGGGTCTTCAAGGTGTTTTTGTCACTTGTGACAAAAGAGAATATCCTGTATAGGAATCTAGTTCTTTGGTTTATCTTTTTGAATACGTTGGTGGCCTTTTTTTATCACTGGAAAGATTTGCCTCCAGGATGGAATCTAGGTAGGTAATTTCATCTTTCTGTGTGATAATATTGTCACTCTAACCATGAAGCCACTCGCCTTGCTGAGCTTACTATTTGATCCAAAGAGAATGGATTCAGTTTCTCCCAAGTGCAAGATGTTTATTATCAGCAAGTCTGTTGCGGATTCTACCAAGTTCAGAGCTGAGGACGTTTTCGACCTGCAGTTTGTTCTTGTGCGAGACCAGCAGTGTTCAGTCATCAGCGAACAAGAACAATCTGCAATCACAGGCTGATGATGTTGTTGTTCAGGGTTGTTCCGTTCACCTCCACCATCTGTTCCCTCCCCTCCAGGTAGGATTTCATCCAGCTCACTGATGTGCTATCAAAACCAATTGCTTTTACTTTGTTAAGCAGTATGGAGTGGTTGACAGTGTCAAAGGCCTTTTGCGGGTCCAGCATGACAACGCTGCAGCATTTGCCAGCATCCACTTCATGCTTGATGTGCATGTGTCAGTGAAATGGGAAGTAGTGAAGCCGTACGGGAAGTTGTACATTCGATTTTTAGTGGCAAGATACTTTTCAACCTGTTCATAGAATATTTCTTCCATCACCTTCGAGATGGAGCTTAGAATGGCGAGAGAGAGCAGGAGGAGTAGAATATAAAAGTACACTCTGGGGTAATGGAGAGAGGTAATATAGATGGTAAACAGAAAGCAAATTGAACAGCGGAAGGAAGCGAAAACAGAAAAAAAGAAGTGGCAATGTGTGATGGACGGAGAGACCAAAAAGATAGATGGATAAAAGAAAGGAAATGATGCTACTGGAAAGAACAAGATGGAGAACAGTAATGTAAATGTGTGTGTGTGTGTGTGTGGGGGGGGGGGGGGGGGGGGGGGGGGGGGGCAGAGAGGGATGTTAAGCAGAAGCAATGAAATGGAAGGGAGCAAGACAGAGAAAGTGAGTAATAAAAGATAAGTGCAGGGGATAGATAGATTCTAGTGACTTCACAAAAAATGGCATGGAGAAAATGCTTGAATCTCAAGAGACAGAATAAGACTTAGATTCCATTTCACAATTCACAGAACTCCAAGTACCAAAAACCAAGTGATTAACCTTCCACCCCTTAAAAGGATCCCTGGCTAATAATTTGTTCATGCTCATGCCTTAATTACAGTAAGGCTTAATCCATTATAATTGCCCCTCTATATGATCATCTGTTCATTTGTTCATGCGTGGTCTGGTCCTATTGAAAGTTTGGAATAAATGTGCTACTAAAAAGTATTTAAAATAGTGCTCTGATCCTCATCTTAACCTTAAGTTGATTTTTATTTGCCCGAAGGGCAACCAGACTCTTGTATTCCAAGTTGGGAAACTTCGCCGCGCTACTCCTCCCACAGTATTTGTCGCATGCACCCGAGCCATATGTCAAATCGACCGGCTTCCTCGGGAATGGTGTGCTTGTATTTTTCTAAGAGATCCGTTGTATAGTTTAATTGATATTAATTTATTTGTTAATGTGGGTTAACACATGTTAACCCAGATGCGGTTGTGGGCATGGGTCGGCCCACGTGGGTTTGTGGGCAAAAAATCAAGTTCAAGTATTTTTCCCTCACAGACCATAAGGGCTATTCTTACAAAACTTGGGGAGGATGTTCATAATGATTTAAAAAATGAATTGCCTTTTGATGTTATCGTTCGGCCAGATGGTGGCGCTATAACAGGCCACTTTACGTTTTGGCTTATAACTCTTGAACCGTAGGTCGTAGAATCGGATTTCTTGTTTCCATGGATTCCTTGGATCATGACGCATCTCCCCAAATAGGCCACGCCCATTTCCGTTAAAAATTTTAGAGACGCAATTTTGAATTTTGTCCAAAACACACTTTTTGCCCCCATTCCTTCATATTTGGTCCAAATCTCATAAAAATTGGTACGGAAGGTCTCTGGACCAATCCGATTAAAACAGCATTGGGGGAATTTTGATTTTGCGTATCGTTTGGCCGCAATGGCCTTCTGAAATTTGTGGGATCGGCCTATTTTACAGAAAATGCCACAAATCACGCATCAAATGTCCAATCCACCCCAAATTTGAATCACAGGTCTTGGGTGAGCCCTTCAATAGGCAGCCAAAAGCAATTCCATTTTCAACCATAGGGGGCGCCATAAATGCACAAAATGTAACTATTTGTTGCAAAAACGCCATTTTGGGGGAATAAATGCCCTCCAAATTACTTCCACATGATCCCGGGGATGACTTGACAAGTTCACATCATAATTGGTTTGGGAGGGGCCTACGCAAGTTAGTGGGAGGGGCCTATTTTACAGAAAATGCCACAAATCACGCATCAAATGTCCAATCCACCCCAAATTTGAATCACAGGTCTTGGCTGAGCCCTTCAACAGAGGGCCAAAAGCAATTCCATTTTCAACCATAGGGGGCGCCACAAGTGCACGAAATGTGCGAAATAAATGCCCTCCAAAATACTTCCACGTGATCCCGGGGATGACGTAAAAGTTCACATCGTAATTGGCTACCGGAAGCTGAGGGGGGGCCGACGCAAGCGACAACGGCAACCACACTTTGCAATTTTTAAATTGCGAACATTCTAGTTTTTATTTGCAATCCATATATTACATAGAGATGCACCACACATACAGTATGACATCAACTTCGTCCGGAGTGATCCCTACTAAGACAAAACAAAATATTTAAGATGTTTTTCATTTCGGACACTAGGGATCCTTTTAAAGGGATTTTAAAAGAAGCACGTGCCGTGCGCGCACGCGCACGCGCACGCGCACGCGCACACGCACACGCACACACACACACACACCGTAAGAGATGTGGAGAGATGCAGGTGTTAATGAGGGGGAGATAGGGTGAGATGCAGCTCTGTCGTTCCTCTTCCACCTCTGGCAATGTGGCGAGAGCATCCCGCACCCTGAAACACATGGCGGACACACAGGGGATTTAACATGGCACACAGCCCAGACGCACTCTTAAGCACCTCCTGCCATCCTCTGCTTCCAGTAGGACAACAATGAAAACAATAACACTATGGTCGGTTACACAGAGGTTAAACTCACATTTACATTATCTTTCCACACTTGAATTGGATTTAACTTAACATTACTAGTAGTGACAGGTACACATAGAAGCAGACTGGACTGTCAAATGTCCTCAATCTGCCTATGTGATTAAATCTGTCTAGTTTCTCTGCCCTTCTTTGAAGTGATAACTTTTGATTCCAGAAGAGTACCACTGTATGCCAATCTTATGTTAATGCTTATTATGATTATATTCTTTGTTTCTTAATAGTGCCTTCATTGTGAAGATGATAGGATCCTTTCATTTTGGAATCACTGAACTTACAGACTTTCTTCTCTCTCTGCCAGGCCGAAATTGTGGGTGAGATTATGTTTTGGCCGTGTATGAGACCTTATATGAAGTCCACCAAATAGCAGAATAATATAGCAGACTAGAATAGCAGACTCCTCACTCAAATGTGCACTTGGACAACTCCAAAGCGAATTCCACAACATTTTATTTACCTGCCATAGTGTTGACCCCTTACCCCTGTGTCTGATTACTGGTTATACTGGTATATTTACCAATACCGAATGGTCTGACAATGACAAATGAGGGCCAATAGTGATACTTTTCTGGTACTGAAACAGTGTTGCTGATACCGATATGACAAAAAAGGGCCCATCCGATACTTGTTCCGATACCAATACAGTATCGGGACATCATTCATATATATATATATATATATATATATATATATATATATATATATATATATATATATATATATATATATATATATATATATATATATATATATATATCTTGGTATTTAAAGGTTGCAGGATTAGCCCAGGAGTTTGCAGGGGTTTGAACACAAATGCTTCAAATGAATGAATCATTTTTTTCAGTCATTGTTTACAAATCACTTTACTACACTTTACGATTTACTACGAGAACATTATCAGTGCATTTCCACACAATACAAATTCAATGTCTGAAAAGAGGCATGGGCTGAAGCACAATGCTTATTCTTTGCCCATCCTTATCCATTTCTAGTCAGGGCCTGAATTCAGTTTCTTTCATTTATTTATTTGTCTTCCCATCCCCTACAATTGGTGTTTGGGTGCGTGAGGTCAGAGATGGAGTGCTGTGTGTGTTTTTGGCCGGTGTCAGCACTTGATAAATTCGTTCAGAGAGTCTTATCGCAGGAAAGCGTATAAGATAAAGGATAACCGGAAGGACAAAATGTGCAGGGTGCTGCAGCAAGTATTGGTTAAGAAGACAGCTTAGAAATAGTGTCCATTTTAATCTTTGTTTGTGTGTGTGTGTGTGTGTGTGTGTGTGTGTGTGTGTGTGTGTGTGTGTGTGTGTGTGTGTGTGTGTGTGTGTGGCGCACGTGTGTGCATGTACGTGCGCGTGTGTGTACATGCATGCGTGTGTACGTGCGTGTGTACATGTGTGTGTTCAATTAGAAAAGAAAAAGAAATAAGGGGAATAGAAGTGTAAACAAAGACAACATTTGCCAAAATTAGAAGGCTGATTGAAGATTCAGGGATAGAGTGGGGAAAATGAACAAGCTCGGAGGATGCTGGAGTTGTGTCCAGTCCATTACTGACTGTACATGGAAGTAACACTGTTATTTAACACTGCATTCTTTATGTAATCTATATGTACAGATAATCAACTAAGATGTAATATTGCATTGCTGGGGCTAAAGGGTGGAGCAAATTGGCATAGTTGCACTTCATAGCCTTGCAGTCCTGTATCCCGTAACCTGAAGGGGCAATGGGTCTGAGTCTCTGAGATTATGAATCCAAAATAATATAGTGGTCACCGAAAAATATAAAATATATTCCGGCATCTGGCAGTTATTTAATTGGTAGGTAGCCGCAAAAACCATTCCCTTGAACTATTCCTCCTTAAACCAGGCTAGGCATCGCACAAAAGAAATATGATGCTGATCAGTGATGTGTTGTGATATTATTGTAGCTGGTGAGTAAAAATATAACTTTCACCGTTACAGAGATAACCAAGGTGTAAGCTGATTGTTTATGCAAACTGAGGCCATTTAATTTCAATGAACACCAACCTTAACCACAAAGTTGTGCGAACAGCCGAAAGCATCATCAGATGTGACCCCCCCCCCCCCAGAGTCCCGCATGATGACCACTGCGTCAGCAAAGCTTGTGGAATTATGAAGGATCCAAGATGATTTTCTATTTCCTCTCTCCTTGCTCTTTTTTCAATTACTACCCTAATAGTTTTGAGGAATAGATATATAACATTATCGAATAAAACAAAAATACCAGAACCTCTGAGGAAACCAAGGTTCTGGTGAGACCTGGTAGTGGGAGATTATCATTAAGTAGTTATTTGATTTGTAGAAATGCAATCTGTGTGATATTATTGGTAAAAAAAAAACGCATGAGTTAATGTTGTAATTGGTATTACTTGATTGAAATCAGAGTAGTGTATTTGTATGAAAATCACTTAACATTCAATAAAGTTAGAGCGATGGTATAAATATATCTGCAAAATAGCGAAGTATGTGGATTCCTCATCTGAATGCCAAATGCATTCTTTGGCAGCTCTGTAACCTCTAGTGAGGACCTTGGTTCCTCTTTGCCACATAGACAGTTTATTATTACACTACTACAGAGAAAGCCCTGGAAGACAGCCGATAAGAATATATACAGTAGCTGCACTAACCATCCTCTATGGTTTCCTCCAAAATGGATAAGGATAATGGATGATACTATACTAAAGATTGTGTTATTTTATTGAGGGGCACCTCTTATATTCAGCTATTAGTGTAATAATGGATTGCCTTTTATAGCGCTTTTTTATGCATTATATGCATATGATATATATATATATATATATATATATATATATATATATATATATATATATATATATATATATATATATATATATATATATATATATATATATATATGCATATGGAATGAATAGGCCATTGTAACAATGGCCTATTCATTCATACATTGGGAGCTGAAGCGGCAAACAGTCAACACCAGCGTCCACACTTTCCACATTCACACACCAGTGGTGGCAACCACTGGAGGTAAGGTGGGATTCAGTGTCTTGCCCAAGGACACTTCGACATGTAGACAGGAATCGAACCACCGACCCTTGGATCATTGGAAGACCTGCTCTACCTCCTGAGTCACAGCCTTTTAGGTAAATTTTACAGTCTGAGAAAATTGTTGTAATTGTTATTAGAGGTTACAGAAGGGGCATTTAGGGAGTAAGAATGGAAAGCATCAGAAATATGACGATGGTTAGACGTTTAAGCTGTACTATATATTTTTTCATTAGTACAAAACAATGCATTTGGTTTTAAAGTCTCATTAAAGTCTCATCACATAGTAAAAGTGTAACAATTCAGATAGGATTCATGTTACCCATGTTGTGTGGCACATTCACATGTGATATACAATAGTCAGTAAAATTAACCTTCATGGGTCACTTTTTTCCCATTTTACTTTGTTTTTACATGGACAATTTATTCACACTGATTGATATTATTTTGATTGGTGTAATGCCGTTTAACCAAACCTTTTTCTCTGTCAAATACACATGCACACATGTACACACACACACCTGTTGCTTTTGAAGATTCTCTCCAGTCGGTTAGTGACTGGACTCGGGTAGACCTTACATCCACTCACGAACAGCATACAGCACACCTTCCGCACCAGCCAGCCACGGTACCTTCTACAAAAACACCAACAAAAACATTGACTGTAGTTAGAAAATGTGTTGTGCCCACTTTTTTCCCTTTCTTTTTTGCATTCATAACCTTTGCAAAAATTAACCAATCTATAGTAAGAATTGAAAATGAGGCAGTAAGCTCCAACTGAGGGGCTGTGTCTCAACAGTCAGTACTTTCATTTAGTGTGTATTGAAGCACTGATTCTCAACATGGGGCCGGGGACCCCTAGGACTCCTTGAAGGGTTTTCAGGAGGTACGCAGCTAATGAGCTAAATTATGCATAGCTAGGATCCAAATGGACACTTATGTAACTGAGCGTTGTACTGTATCTCTGAGGCTGTAGAGGTTTGTGCTCATTTCTGTACAAATGGAAACAATGCGGTAGACTCAGAGTTCAATTAATAAGAAGAGAGTTGTTTGCAGTCCCAGAGAGATTTTTTTTTTTAATCAAATTGGGCTCTGTGGCCTAATGTATATCAATCTGGGAATTTAAATAATGTCAATTCATATAGTATTGTACAGACTAACAACTGTATTGATTGCATAGTCAACATTTCGAAGATTATCAGATTATCCAGGGCAGGATGAGGTTCTGAATTGATCTAAAGGTGACAACAGTCCTTTTTCAGCATCAACAGTGCAGACGCTCTTCTCTTTTGTGATACTTCTGCTTGAATGTGCACAGCCTTCCACATAACATCCTCAAAATACCTTGTGTTGTTCTCGTTGACGTCTAGAAGGTTCTGGAAACCAAGGGAAGTGGGGCTGTGTCCGGACTTCTTGTCCTGAGCCATGACGCGAGTGTGACAGATAGACAGAGACAGACACAGAGGCAGACATTCTCCATCAGACATGGCCTATGACACTGGCTCAGATTACACACTGTCACCCGGAATCCCATTAATCACATGAAAGATGCTATTATAACATTAGAGGCTCCTGTAGGGACAGTCTTAATGGGGCCGTCTATTATTAATGCATCTCTGGATCTGCTAAATGTGCCTTAGTGTGACAGGTCAGCCCACCCGATGAGGGTGTTTATCTCTGAATCTGCACTTCTATGTAACATAATAATGTGGACTCCATTCAAACATTGGCTCTACACCAAATTAGTGCTATCATGACGGAGAGACGGAGAGATACCAGACTGTGCAGAAACAAATAGGTCCCTTGGATGCTACCAATTGTCATTACCACTTTATTATTGCCTACCCCACTGCAACGTCCGTTTTGGTACTGCCATTCTAACTGCCTCCAAGGTATCTACCAAAGCATTTTGTCCCACATCTGAAATATCAAGGTTTGTTCCTGAAAACACTTGATGCCCATAGCTGAAATGTTAGTGACTGCTTGTGTTTCCATCGATAAACCAAACATTCAGTACATATGCTGTACCCCGGGATAAAAAAAACATGCTCAGACTCTCACCAGACTGAGTGGGGTACACTGGTGGCAGCAATGGCCCACTGGGGGCCTGAACTTGGCCAGGAAGGGAACCACCATCTTCAGCTTCCTTTTGATCTTCAGTCCCCATGACAACTGAGGATACAACAAAATACATGCAACACCACATCGCACATAGATACCATCATAACCCCAGTAATCCTCCTGTGCGCCTAGAATTAGACAAGCGCATAATACGTAAGTGTTATTTTTCATGTGTCGCAGTCAGACTGTGCCCGCCTTGTCTAGGTTTTGCAGTTCTGTGTGTTGTTCATGTTCCAGTTTTCTTGGTTTTATGTTGTCTTCCCCAAGCGTTTCAACAAAATCCATTTGCGACCGCGATGGCTGTCGTGGCGGTTTTATAACCGTCGGGACCGTTCTGCATAACAGTCGTGACTGTTTTGCATAACAGTTTTTGGATGTTTTTGCATAATGTCGTGACTGTTAAAACTGTGCAAAACGGCCGCGGCTGTCATGTAAAACAGTTAACTGTTATGAAAAACAGTCGTGACTGTTATGCAAAACTGTCACAATGGTTTTATAACCATGGTCACAAATGAATTTTGCCCCTACTGGTTTCTCATGTGTAATCAGCTCTCATGTGTCTCGTTCCCCACTCACCCATTGTAGTAGAGACGGTCCCTGTTGGATCATTGTTTGGTGTTAATTTGTGTTATCACACTTATTTTTATGCGTTCACTTATAATTAAACACCCAACCATGGTGTTAATGCTGGGTCTTTTACCTGTCTGCCATTCCTGCTCTTGGGTTCTCACCACATCAATACGTGTCATCATGTCATGTTCATGAATTTAATATATAGGATCCAAAAGGAAGACCACCATCCTTTTAGAAGGGGGTTGACTGTACACTTTTGCTGTTTACATTTCGGTCTAATAAATAATTCAATCAAAATCCATACGGTGCACAGGCCTGGCAATTTACAACAAATCACACCGAAGAGCCACTGCTCACTGTCAGTAATGACATCAAATGGAAATATCATCGTGTGCGTTTCCCCTCACTCTCAAATATGTACAGTACAGGTGTACGTGTCTGTCTGTGAGATAAAGTGCTGTACATGAGAATGGCATCGATTACGGCGCTCAGATGTGAACTGTACTCATGAATCCTTCAGCCGTCTCTAATGTTTTCTTCCCTCCCATACTTAAGCTTGAGCAATTGTGATAAATTGCAAACAAAATAGAGTAGCCGAAAATGAATTGATCCCTGGTGAGATGTACTTTACCATAACCTTTGATCAACAATATATTAAATTACCCACATCCATTTCAATGAGTGGGGGGAGAGGAGAAAGAAGAGATGGGTGAACACTGTGCTGCGAGTTCAGTATACTCTAGGTAAGGAGACAGCATGAGAAAGTCCCACGATCTGAGCCTGAAATCAATCATACAGCAGATTTCAGGTTCGGGTTGGGGCTACTTTACAAGGAATTATGAGAATTTGACTAATTACAGCTGAATATATGTTACATACCATGACATATCTTGAACATTTTTATGAAGTTGGTTAAATTTAGCCTCGATCCAAATCCATTGATGCAGCCCACTTTCTGAGTGCACTGCGTCTCTTGGTCTGCTCTTGTCAACCTATAACTTTGGTACCAAGATGTATTATCCAATGAGAATCAGAGTTGGGGTTTGGTCTATGAACGGTTTTTGCTTTTCATGTCCCCTTTTTCCGTCCATTTTCCACAAAGTTTGACAGCATTTTGTCTGCAAATTATTGTCATCTCTGAAAACATCATAAACACAGCATGACATCCATGGACTTTAAATAATAATCAGAATGATGAATAGTCTTTGTACTCATCTGATCATGTAGCAATAATATACTAGTGAATATGCCAAACCAGTCTTCAGACATTCCTAATTTACAGCCTGCACATTGCACTGTATCATGGCACTGATGTATGCATATCCACTGTATGCATACACTATGTGATCACATCGCCTGTTGACAATAGTCTTCTAATCAGAATTTTCCAGATGTACAACCTTCAGGTGCGTAATTGCAAATGCTAGTTCTAGCCCAGGGCTCAGAAAGGGAATAATAGGCAAGCCATCTATCAGTGCCATAATCTGGGAGATGCGATGCATTGACTGCCTTGGACACTCTGACAATCTCCAACGCCTCTGGTAGAGTTGTTTAATCAACTCGTTCACCATTTTATTGATGATCCCAAATGCACTTTGCATTTTTAACATAAACGTACTGTATGGTGTGTGCTATTCTAACCAAACAGCCTTATTGTAGGCTGTAACAATCAGTAAAAGTCTTACTATAGGCTTCTTCTGTTGAGTTGATGGGGAGGCCATCACTGTGTTGAAGTCATCTCTGTGTTCCATGTTGGGCCACCTCCAAAGCTTTAAACTCCTTCCAGACACACCTGTCATCATAAATAAAAACAGGTACAGTTTAGAGATTGTTGTTGCATACAGCAGCAGTCGTGTGTGTTCGCATGTGTAATGTGCACAGTTGCATCATAAATATTGAGCTGCAGGGTAACATTGTTTTTGAGCCGGGAATCATTTGGTGAGTGTGCTTTATCTTTTATCGCATCAATTTCAGCAAATACACGTACGTGCAGGCACACATCACACACCATTTCTGCATTACATAAGAATAATTTAGTCCTCCAACGTTGCCACTGCTCACCCATCTATCACTCATTGCCCATAGCTACAATTACAACCATCCATCTACCCCCCTGCAATCTTCCCTGGATTCATGACTCCTGCCATTTCCTTCATACTTTTCTCATTAAGGAACAGAAGTTTCAGTTTCGACTTCCTCCTGTATCCCTTGTAAAAACTTGTAACTTGAAAATTGTTTGGAAAGCTCTGTGTATTTTCAAAGTTTGGTGCTTGCATATGCAATGCATGCAAGGTGCTATATGTGACTACAATGGAATGGTAAAGCGTAGGGGTCAACAGGGATAATTGAATCCTTTCTGTTTACCTGGCAGAGGTGGAATTGAGTGAAGCAGGGTTCACAGACATCAGGAAAAGAAACACAAACCTAAGCTAATGATGTCTCCATTTCTCCTCAATATCCCCAGTAAACAAAGAGGATAAAAGGAAACGTACGTCACAGTGGAACATTATGTAACTTACGGCAGTTAATTTGCCATGTAGTCACAACCAATGGAATTAAGTACTTGAAACCATATATACTTTGTTGACCAGGGTTCCCAGGTGTCTATACTCCTTTTCCCTGTCTATGCGAAAACTAATCTTTTTACTGCTCAGTGGTTTACAATACATATTGTGACCCACTGTGAGCTGTAAAGTACCGTAAGGTAAGGTACTTTAGCACATGTTAGTAGTTACTTTACACAGTACTGTATGAATTCACGTAGCCACAGTTCATGTGTAAGTGGAACTGTGTTCAAAGAGAAAATTTGTTGTTCGCGATGAATGTCCCTCTGTCTCTCTGGCCCATTAATTTGGCTAATTAAAACCAAGACGCAGCACCCACCCCCACACCCTGCCATGGCGAGATGCACTAATTCAACAGGCTCAGGTTCCCAGATTCAAAGCTGTTTTCCCATGGGAAACCTTGGACATCGATAAGACATGTAGTCCTGCCTATCCTGGCTGTCAGGAGACAGAGTGCACAGAGGAAAGCGAGAGAAAGCGTATGGGTGTGTGTGTGTGTGTGTGTGTGGAGGGGGCATCTGCATTTATCATAGCAGAGCTTCTAATGGGAACATGTAATCTGCCCCTTGTGGGAATACAAGGCCACAGGGAAATGGTTACAGATTGTACATGCTAATAATTAGCTACCGCTCACACATAGTTCCCTATTTTTAACAAGCTACATACAGTATATGTATACTCGTGAGTTGTGGTGCGCGCACGCACGCACGCACGCACGCACGCACACACGCGCACACACACACACAGCACATTAACCTAGAATATAAGTTATATAATTCGAATCTAGGCCCCAAGCTACCTGTAATTGTGGGCTTCACTGATCCGTAACGTCTCTTCCTATACCAGTTAATTTATTAATTCAACTTTAATTAATATCGGTTTGCTAAACTGCTATCTCGGACCTAAGTGGGGTGGTGATTAGGAAGGAGGAAGACTCACTGGCAGCCGTGGCAGGTCGGGGGAGTGACTGTTGCAGTGGAAGCGTGTTGTGGAGACAAAAGCCCAGGATTGCAGGGACCATTACACACGTATCATGCCCCCTCCCCCCCAAATAAAACCAACAACAATTTTTCAAGAGCATGTACACGCACATTCATAAGGACTGGAACACCTTTTGGGTATTTCACCTTTGAAAACAGAATCCATTGGGAATGGCTTTATTTGCATTTTAGTTAGCACCAAAACAATACAGCATTTTTGTGAGTTTATTGAACCCCAATTTTGGTAGGAATTGGGGTTCGGTTGTCATGGTAGTGAATAACCAACTCCCAAATTAACTATTTATCGCCAAATTAACTATTTGCATGTGCTTACTGGCCCACCAACATTACCATACATTACATGTCTATCCCCAGGTCTGTTCCACATACACATGTTTTTAATTCTTAACATTTGTACTGGAGGGGAAGGGCTGTTAGTATAATAGAGTCCATTCACATAATTTTGCTATCTGGTGTAAGCATACCTGAAACTATTCTCCATTGAAGATGAATACATAGCGGAGGCAGAGAATTTTGTTAAAAGGGCCATTTTCTGCCTAAATCTGTACATCACAATAACACGGAATGTTGCATAAAGGGAGGAAAATCCATTGCTGTGCACTTGGCGTTGGCATAGGCAGCTCGTTTTTGACATGCTAATGAGCTTTGTCAGACAAGCGAGTTGGGAGGAAGGATTGTGCTGAGCAGGCAGAGAGATAACGCCACAGGGAGAGCAATGTGATAGGCATTTATTCACCCTCAACATGTACACCAAGGCTGTGTTCAAGCAAATGGCAGTGCAGTAAAAAAAAAAAAAACACATCTATGCATACATGCACGCTCATACACACAACCGGGCACTCACACTAAGGTGTGGGCGTGCACATTCAGCTAGAGGCATCAACTGTACCTCCAGGCGTACTTCTTTCACAGATGCTTAAAATGCAAGCTCACGTAACAAAATTATAAAAGGATCAGTGTGTCATACAGCCTGTGAATTGATATTGATTTACACAAATAAAAGGGCTCCAGCAGTGTCTCATCTCTGCTCGCTTCGTGCTGTTGGCACAATGCCAGATTCAACCTTGTAGAACATTATTCTTAAAAAAAGAAAATATGAAAAATAATCGATTCTGTCAATATTCCCTGAAGCTAATTCCAGGAATAGACATAAAACACTAACACACTGACGGCTTAGATATAAAATATTATTCCTATTGTTTTTGGTCCGATTTAATCCACTTAATTTCTTGTCCTGCATTACAGGAACACATTTATTTTAAACTAGTTTAAATGTGAGATTTACAGTTTTCATTCCAAACTGAATCCCTCTGGATTACTTATAAAAACACTGCACAGGATCATCCCCTTCATCCAACCTTCTCTTTGTTTTGATAACCTTTCCTTTTCTCCCTGTTGTCTATTTTTGGACATTTCTCAGCTGGGCTCCATTTCCCCTCTTCTGTACACTGTCCGGCATTGGTAAAGTGTGAACAAATGTGCTATTTAAAAGTTTAACAAGGGAAAGGTAGTGACTAATCTGCATCTCCAAATAGACCGTCTCTGCCCTGCCACCTTTCATGACGACGACAGGCCTGGAGAATAAACACTTTCCTCGCATTGTAGTAGAGGATGTTGCTCCTCTCTAACACATGTAGACATTAAGACTGTTACAACATGGGGCAGAAATCGTTCCATGTGTCCAATGACAGCTTTTCTTCAGATCAGGGTGAGAGCAAGCAGCAATCCAGTCTGTCTCAAGAATTAGCTATAGCTGCTGCTTCTGCTCGCCTCTGTTAAGACCCAGAAGCACCCAATAATTCCTGATGATGTGTCCAAATTCATGCATTAGCAGGTGTTTAATCAACTGACACCAAAATAGCTAATTCCCATAGGCTGATCTTAGATCGCCTCATAAGAAAAAACAAACAAATTTTCCTTGCGGTTTCACTCATTTGGATATGAATAATCAACGAACATAGAACATGCTAATGTTGCAGAATCCTTCTTTTTGTCGCTAGAAGAGCCTGTATATAACTGTCATAAACGATACAGACACCTCACCGACAACATCACTGACCAGATGTCATTGTCCATAGAGAAATACACCTGCATGTGTGACATCAGTACTTCAGCGCTCTATAACTCCATCCAACTCTGTTCACGTAGCCAGTAATGGAAGCAACAAAAGGCACAATGTAGACTAGATAAACAAATATATGACACCATCATGTCACAAACGACAGAGAGAGAGATTAAAACAGGGGTGCCCACACTTGTTTGACTTGAGAGCTACTTTCTAAATGACCTGCTCAACAAGGTCTACACATCAAAAACGTGATTATCCCCTTTGCTGAAAATCGAATTGAAAATCCATTCCAAGGCCCCCTAGAAAATTGGAGCTTTGAAATAGTGGCAATGGAGTTACTCTTGTACAGTGTACAGTACTCTTGTACAGTACAAAACACACTTAAAAATAGAGGGGGGGGGTTAGAAGGTTTTCTTGTATGCCACTACTGACTTTTGAAAGTAGTATTTGGGTTTTGAGTTGACAGTTCAATATGGCTATATATTTTAGCGGACTGTCATATGTGATCTACCTGCACAGCCTGTGTGATTTACTAGGCACCCCCGGTTTAAATGCTAATTAAATTAAACTAACCGGACAAAAACTAACAGCCAAATTCCAAAACGATGAGGCCACGTTAATATCCAGAAAGCAATAGTAAATAATATTTGCACACAGAAAGTCATTTCAAGGAAGACAGAAACATTACCGTTCTGATGGGAGGTTTTCAGCAGCTAGTTGTTTGAGAAACAGTCACAAATGCCTTTGTTGAAATTATTGCATTCACCTGTTGAGCAGGTCTGCAGGACATAATCCTAATGCTGCATTCACACTATCACATCTGGTAAATCAGCCAATGTTTTATCAAATCGGCCTTGATAAGACCAGCTCCCTTCATTTCCAAAGGGAGCCACATGGTTTCACTTGTCAAACTTGTCCTATGCTGTTTAGGCTGTTTATGAGTCAAGATTTTCATGTCAGTCCCATTGGAGAAGAAAGAAAGGCAGTGTAACACCCACCCACCCACCCACGCGCGCACACACACACACGCGCACACACACACACACACACACACACACACACACACACACACACACACACACACACACACACACACACACACACACACACACACACACACACACACACACACACACGGATGCAGCCAATAATGAACTAACAAGCAACTCTACTCCAGCTGCACTGAAGAGTGCCCGTCGTCAACTCAGATTGTCCCTATTCAAATTCAGACACCTCAATGTCGCACCTCTTCTACTACAGATGGCTCTGATACTACCCAGAATGCCGACAGACTTACGCAAACTCCCTTCACTTCATGAGGTCAGCCCAATGGTGTCTCTTCTACATAGATTTCTAAGGGAACGGGGACAGCAAATACACTATTATTATTATTATTATTATTATTATTATTATTATTATTATTTATTTGTTTGTTTTGGGGCAATCTTTTATCCCCCAGCCTGGAGAGAGAGGTTGGTTAGTGGAAATAGTGATGGGCCATTCATTAGCCATCCTGCTGTTTTGGGGACCACCAACACCTCCAGTCTCCAGGACCAGTTAAACAGGTTTTGAGCCATTTGATAACAAAAGGCTTAATGAAGTCTAACACTTTTGGAAACATGCCATTGTAATGTATAGCTCCCCAAATCCCCCACCACTACTCATTGTTTATCAGTTACCATGCAAGGGCGATGTTTTCCCCTACCCTGAATTCCTGGCCCAAGCCTAACCCCTGGCCTAACCTGGGCCAGCAAATTAAGTCGGGACTAGGGATGTTAATCGACACATATTTGGAATGTCGACGTGTCGCGGCCCAATGTCGAAATGTCCACGGGACCCAACGCAAAATGTTGCCCTACAGACCACAGCGCAGCCGTGTGCATGTGTTCTGAGAGAATCGATGTTAAATTAGGCTACTGTCACTGTGTAGCTTTTGCAGTATTTTATCAAAGATATAATCCATAACACGGAGGGGAAAGAGCGTCCGCGATCGCCTTCTTTCTTTCTTTCTTTTTTTAGGCCGCATTTACAGACCCGGATAAAAGGCTGTGTACAGCGGGGGGAATGCCCCCCGAAACGCCCTAAATATAACGCCCAATTGTGAAACTTTAGATCCGGGCCTGGCAAAAGCCGGCAAAGAGGGAGAGAGAGAAAAAAAAACATCTTCAAGTTTGAGCGCACGCCCCGCTCCAAAGACTCGAGCTTTGGAGCTCGAGATTTGACAAGAAAGCAGTGACATGTTTAGGTGTTTGTGCCGTGGTTCCAAAAAATAAGCAAATAAGCGATCATAGCCGTTTCTTTGAGACAGACTGCGGGGGGAAGGAGGAGGAGGAGGAGGAGGAGGACGCAGCACAGACGCGCACAGCACAGACATGTCCTCGGTACAGTGATAGTAATAGGGGTACCCGAAATAAGCAATTCTCTTCCCTTGAAAACAGTAACGTTATTACGTTTTGAACAAGAAATTGCAAATAATACAATATAAAAAAGAAAAAAGAGGCGATTTGTCGACTTGTACTTTTTCGTGTTGCCGTGAACACGTGTCGACAATCCTGACGATTTCCGCCTGTACTTTTTCGTGTCGCCTTTTTTCCACATCCCTAGTCGGGACCACAGCCCCTGTGAAATCCTACTGAAATCCTCATGTAGGCTGCAGCCCTGCAGCCTACACAAACCATACGCGCCTGTCTCAATCGGCAGGATGCTTGAAAAGTCTGCGTAATGCAGGACAATCCTGCACAAATCGGGACATCGTCAGCCTAATTTTAGCTTGGTGGCAACACTGCAGAAAACAAAAACACAGCGCATCCCTTTGTAGCCACTAGTACAGGCCACGCTGATAGTGCTTCACTTACTACGGCAGCCTAGAAGGGAAAAATAAATAAATCGATTTTGGGAAGATGTGAACCGATTTTGAATCTGGCGGCAGTAAAATCGCGATTTTAATCTGATTTTTTTGACAGGCCTACACAGCTGCTTCCTCTAGTCTAACCCACTTAATAGAGCATCCACGTTTGCTACTAGGGAGGGTTTTCTGCACTTCTGGACAGATGAAGGAGTAGCCAGTCCTGGGCCACACTGGGCAAGACCGACGCTGAAGACGCAGAAGTTGCAGGATCTTGGCAGAAGTACTGCTGAAGGAAATGACAGTGATGTTTAACATTCTCTGTAAATAGATCTGATGGATGTGTCGGCCTCTCACTTCCCAGATACCGCCCCTGCCTTTGTGACCAGGATTTTCTCTTCGCAGATGAGTAAACCGAGACTAGGCCTAGACACTCACAGCACCAAGAGCATCTTAGTGTTGCCAACACACTGTATCTCATCAGATATTCTCCATTGACTTGTAGTCTTGCAGGAG
Organism: Benthosema pterotum; assembly: GCA_039105355.1. Lineage (NCBI taxonomy): Eukaryota > Metazoa > Chordata > Actinopteri > Myctophiformes > Myctophidae > Benthosema > Benthosema pterotum. Next base: position 25,101,904 of record CM076972.1, read on the forward strand.
ACAATGGGGGCTGAACCATGCCACTTGGGGTCTGATCAGCCTTGGTCACCCAGAAGCACCCAATAATTCCTGATGATGTGTGAATTTCATGCATTAGTAGGTGTTTAATCAACTGACGCCAAAATAGCTAATCCCCATAGGCTGATCTTAGATCACCTCATAAGAAAAAACAAACAAATCTTCCTGGCGGTTTTACTCATTTGGATAATATGATTAATCAACTACTCTGTTTATGAGTCAATTTTTTTTTTTACATCAGCTCACGTGATTCCCATTGGAAATGAATTAAGCTGGTCTTAAAGGGTCTCCACTAGGGCTGGGGCGGTATGGGATTTTTAATACCGCGGTAATTGCGGACCCCCATACCGCCGGTATGGCGGTAATGCGGTACACGCCCCCCCCCCCCCCGACGACGCAAAAAAACCTCCCGTTTATAGTGTTATTCAACACAGACTGCAAAATTCGCGACATGTACAGTACAGCGGGTGAGTGCACCCCGCCGCCGCTTCCCTTCCTCTAAGTAGCCTACCTCTATAGCCTACCACAGTAGCAGGCAGCGTCCTTTTAAAAACAGCCGGGCAACTTTTGTCCATCAGTTTACCAAGCTGACATCCAGTGTAACATGCGTCGCTACAGTGAATCAGTGAATAAGCTGTGCAACATGACGAAACACCAGCTGTAAATAATCGTCCCTTGATTGTGTTTTAAACGGATTATACGAATCATTTTGGGACAAATAACGGTAGGAGCCGGCGATCAGCTAGGAGGTTTAATATCTTTGGCGTGTTTATATGAGGGTCAAACATTGGGCTACACGCACTATGGATTATGGCAAGTAACTGGTTTCAAATGCTGCCGAGTGAGGAAAAAGCCCTGCGATGCGAGCGAATAAAACTCGGACCAGCCAAAATGAAGGGATTCATAAACACTAAAGTTTTGCTGTTGCCTGGTGTCTGATGTGTATGCTATATTATTACAAACCGATCTGAAATAAAGATAAAGAAGTCTATGTAGAACAGCCGCAATGAAGAGAACAGACGGCTTAAACTCAGGGCTGAATTGGGTCGAGCCCTCCTGTTACGCCTCGCTCAACGTCGCATGGACGAGGGAGAGAGGGAGAGAGAGAGCGAGAGAGAGAGAGAGAGAAAGAGAGAGACAGAGAGAGAGAGACAGAGAGAGAGATGGTCCGTGGAGAGTATCGCACATTACAGGCAGGAGGACCACCTCTCTCTCTCTCTCTCGCGATCCTTTCACTGGAAAGGATCGCGAGAGAGAGAGAGAGAGGTGGTCCTCCTGCCTGTAATGTGCGATACTCTCCACGGAGGTGGTCCGTGGAGAGTATCGCACATTACAGGCAGGAGGACAGCCGCCCCATCGGCCACAACTATGATCTTTTGACTGACAAAACATTTAGAGTTCGGTTAGATCACATATGTCAAACTCAAGGCCCGCGGGCCAAATCAGGCCCGTGAATGAATTATCTTTGGCCCGCGGGATAAAATTGAATTAGTATTAGAACTGGCCCTCTGGTATATTGCACACACCATGATAAGAATTGAATGCAACTAATTGTTTTACATCCTCAACTCAGTCTCATTTACTTTCTCAATTAACTATGAAAGCAGCACTTGGTGAGGATCATAGAAGAAAAAAAATCCCTGAAAAATAGCAGGTGTTCACGTCTCATAGCGCGCCACTCTGTGGCGCGCTATGAGACGTGAACACCTGCTATTTTTCATTATACGTTGTAACTTAAAACAGTTTTTAATGCAGGCAGTTTCATCTTTACAATTATTTTGCCATTAAGAGACATTGATTTTTGAAGGGAAATTACTATTTTGCTGTTTGACAGGGACGTCATTGTAAACCGGTGTTGAAACACAGACCGGTATCTCCGGCCCTCGACTTGTACCAATTTTTCTATTTTGGCCCACTCTGTATTTGGGTTTGACACCCCTGGGTTAGATCTATCGAGCTGGATTGAAGCAGTCAATTGGAATTGCAACGGCTGCCAGTGCATGCATTCTAGCTCGGATCAAACGACCATTTAACGACCTTCCTTTATTGGCCCTGCATAATCATGCATAATAATCATTTTAATACTATTGTTATTATCTTAACATATTAAACAAATTCCAAGTTCGCCAGGCAAACGTGATAAATTATGAGAAAAGACTATGGTGCTGCCCTCTCCTCGGCAGATCCACAGAGTATAGACAGAGTTGTGACAACTCCATTCACTTCATGGGGCCAGTCCAATACATAGACTTCTATTGAAGAGGGACAACCGGACCCTATGGAGTCTATTGGCTCGCGCTCGCATTTTTTGACCCCTCAATGTCGCAAAAAAGTAACAAACAAAAAAAGTCGAAAATATTTTTTTTAATTTTTTTTTATTTTACCGCGGTAATGAAGCCCATACCGCGGTATGCGTTACATACCGGCGGTATGGCGATATTGCGGTTATTGCCCCCAGCCCTAGTCTCCACCATGAATTTAAAATCAAATGTATCATGTAAATATTGGCTTTTAATACGTTTTATACACTCTGTAGCGTAAACAGCCACTCAGATAATATTTTGATATTTTCTATTACTGCTATTTGGCTGCAGTACCAGAAATGTCCAGAAAGCAGCCCCCCACCCAACTCATTGTTATTCTCCATTTCATTAGAATATGCATGATCTGCCTGGTTTCAGTCGCTTTCATAGACCCATATCTGAGTCCCATACTCTGAAGATGACTCACACGTGGACAAGTGTGATATTCAATGAAATGCGGCGCTGATGACAGGCAGAGAGGAGGAGATATCTAGAAATGATTATTTTAATCAGTGTCGACCCTTATAAGATTCTTGAGAGTGATATGATGAGTGATTTGATGAGTGTAATTGAAGACCCTTTTATTCTGCCATACATCCAGTGAAATTATGTGGAATGCTAATGAATGCTGTAGCTGCTATGGCACAATACAGTTATGATACTACAGTACTGTAGCATACTGTACTGTAGCATACCATAATGTATTGTAGCATACCATACTGTGCTGTACTGTACGGTACACAGTAACTGTACTGTGCTATAGCAGCTACAGCATTCATTAGCATCTAAGTCCATGCAGATATTGAATGGCAGACTAAAGACCTTCATTTACAATGGAATCACTCTTGGGAATCTTATAAGGTCGACACTGATTAAAATAATCTTTTCTTGACATCTCCCCTCCCCTTGAATCACACATTTTTACTTGTGCCTCTTCTTCCAAGATGGCATCACCTCAGAGTATGGGACTCAATACGGGTCTATTGGGGTGTGCATTAGAGGTCTTCACGGGTCTCAAAAATGCCATCCGAAATCCGAAATAAATCTGTGCAATATCACCGATTCCGAACTGCTCCGAAAATATTTTCAAATAAATAAATTGGATCCGAGTCGATCCGTGGCATGGTTTTCCGGTTCCGAACTGTTCCTAGATTTTCCTCAAATTGCTTCACCGAGCCCGACCGAAGTCGGATTATTTTTGACCGTCCGACAGACCCGCCTTGACCAAATCCCTCCCCCGCCTTGCCTACGTTTGATGAACCTGTAGATCAGTTATATTTCGCATGCGACGCTGCCTCGGCTCGCTAACACTGTTCCGCGCTGCCAGTATACTCTACACTCTACAGGTACGTGCACACACACAGATTAAAAAGGGGCCTGCAGCCCCAGCTCTTTCGCATGTCTAAAACACAGAAGTGCCCTCATACGGGAGGTTGCCCCTGCCCCCTTATGTAACACGCTGTCTACACGGACACCACAGACTGTCGCCCCTATCATACATGTCAGTGCATGTCCAGAAGCGCACTCGCAGAGTGACAAAGATACAATCATACACACACTTGATAGAATATTTTATTATCATTAAAAAGGCAAAAAAAAAAAAAAAAACGTAGAGAAAGAATACGTCTCACTGTAGTCTCGGGTATTGCACATAATGATTGACAGGTCCGACTTCCGACGGGGATACGTCCGATTCCGACCTGTCCGAGTGACTGTGATAAAACACACCGCCGGAACCGTCGGGTCTCGGACGGACTCGGATTTTTTCGGGTTCGGACCCCCCGTGAAGACCTCTAGTGCGTAGACCTATGACTTAAATAAAACTGTAATAGTGTGAATGCAGCCTAACATATTCCAGGCCATATGTTAATGTCTACAATTCAAAGCAGACATTGTAGCCAACTGCTTGTGACATAAGTGGGGACTAATCATTTTTTATTAAAAGAGAGAAATGAAAGCATTAATTAATGCACTGTACAATCTGTGTGTGTGTGTGTGTGTGTGTGTGTGTGTGTGTGTGTGTGTGTGTGTGTGTGTGTGTGCGTGCGTGCATGAGTGTGTGTGTGTGTGTGTGTGTGTGTGTGTGTGTGTGTGTGTGTGTGTGTGTGTGTGTGTGTGTGTGTGTGTTTTCATGCTCCTGACAGCTTTAGTGTGAAAGAGACGTTTTGCTAAAAAGATGTGAGAAAATTGCCAAACAAAGACAAGAGGAAAAAAAGAGGACAGAAATATACAATTATAAGCAGAAATGGAGGGTGTGAGAGAGAGAGAGGTGACTTTTTACCCTGATGTTTGATGTTCTCTAATTAAGCATCATTAAAGCGGACAAGATAAACATAACAAGGACCCATGCCAGTGCAGCCCCCAAAGCGCCAATGCATCCACTCACAATGCCACTCCCACAGTCCCTGAACACACACAAACACAGGTTTGTAATACTATAACTGTGAGGACATCACAATTATTTTTCTATTTTGGGTAATTTTAACCCTGACCTTATTCTACATAATGTTGAGTTTGAACATAACAGCTATTTTGGGGAGACATTGTCCTGCACCCAACCAACAACTAAGTATGCATATTAATCTAGAATAAACTCCACACCAAACCACTAAATGCCTTTTTTAGCCAGGAAAGTTGTCCCCAGAATTCCTCTACACTCGTGGGAGATTTGGTGCTCAAAGGTATACAGTAGTAACACAAGTACATACCCCCCAACCCAGCCCCAACCTCAACCCCACATTGGAACTACAGAAGGACACAACAGATGCTATTGCACTGATACAATCTGGGGGATAATGGCACTGATCAGTCAGTCATCTGATCCTGTCAGATAAATAAAGGGATTTTCTCTTCTCATCTTGGCCTTCACACGGAACACGGGTTGCAATAGGGACCAAATCAAATCCACACACTCCATTCTCCGTCTGTCTCCCTCCTGCTATGTTATTTCTTTCTCCTTCAGAGTTTCCTTTTCACCTTTCTACACCAGTCTCTTGACAGCCATGATGTTTTATTAACTACCATTGGCTACAATATCTGCTCTGTATTCAGCTACATACAGGCCAAAGAGCTCCAAACCAAATAGTTATGGTTAATTTATGTGCACTTCGTACCTTGTCATATGTGTCATACACAGAAAACAGACCAGATCTACAAGCCCACAACACATTTGCGGTCATGGTATATGGTGATGTCTTTAAGTCCAGCTTGCAAACATAAAAATTGTACTTAAAGGTAGGGGAAGTGATTTCACTTTTGTCAGATATCACCCAAAAAATATTTTTTTCTGTTAACATGCTCTATTATAAGGTGTGGAAACCATATATGGAGTTTCCCCCTCCCCCACGTTAGCAGAGGAGCTAATAAAAGTTCCCCAGGTGGTAGCGAATTCTCCTCCAATCAGGATCGAGCAGCAGGTTCACATAGTGTAGCTACTGTTGGAGGCCCCTAGTGCACCAGGCTGGTACTACACCATGAATTTCAAATCACTTACCCTACCTTTAAAGTGTACAGAGCGCAAATGCGCACGCACGCACGCACACGTACGCACACGCACACGCACACGCACACACACACACACACACACACACACACACACACACACACACACACACACACACACACACACACACACACACACACACACGTATTCAGGGACCTCAGAAAACGCCACAGACAAATACAATCCATGTTGTCTTATGTAACTGCTCTATTTGTTAATCGATTCATAAGGCGGTCCAAAAATATTCTTCAAGGGTTTGTAGGTCTTACGCAATACTTGAGAGTTGATTGTGTAAACAAACTGTACTGCATGTAAATGTGTCTGGTTGCTGCGCCTGTGCATGTCGATGTCTGTCCCGTGTGGCATTGACATGGAACACTGTGAGTTTGTTTGAACAGAGCTGGTCCATTGGCTCATAAACAACATAGTGTATTAAAAGGTCACATTAAACAAATGGCACTGATGTAAACAAAAGGGAGCATTCATCTTTGACATTCAACACACACTCGAACAGCTCCATCCACCCCTACTGCATTAGGAGATGGGCGGTATGCCCACAAACAATGTAAGGAGAGAGGAAATGGATGTGATTTGATCCAATTTGAGGCGTGACAGACTGACTACTAGTGTGCAGAGTCTGCATATGGGAAAACCATGAGAATTAATTATTAATTTAAAGGACTTTGCACACTGGTGCATTTTTGTCCTCAAATACAAAATACTACCACAGAAACAGTCCCGCAAACATCCTTGCACACCGACTGCGTTGTATATTATTTAAACGTTTTCACACAAACCTGCAGAACTCAAGAGCACAGTGGAGTCGAGCAGCGGTAGTGATGATGATGTTTTGGCCATTTTTAGAAAAAAAAGGAAGAGAAAACCACAGTATAATGAAATTGGGTTCATCCTTCCTATCCTCACCTTCCACAATAAGGAAGGGTCGTTTCAGACCCTTTATAAGAAGCAAAGGAACTACTGGACCCGAACGCTTCAGAATTGCTCTTACAATGATCAGTGGACTGATTGAGCCTACAGTCTGTCACACACACACACACACACACACACACACACACACACACACACACACACACACACACACACACACACACACACACACACACACACACACACACACACACACACAGCCTGCTGGATTTGCAGGCTACTGACTTCAGAATAGAGTCAGGATAGCCTACAATAAACGTTAAACATAGCCCATACAGACAAGATGATTGTTGTCCTAATCTGCCAACATTGGTATAGGCGAGGAGGCCATCACTAGCTCAGTTGTCAATCTGCAATGCCAGCAGACTCAGATGTGCATATTGCATGGCTGAGCTCTAGACCCTTCTCCGAAAACTTTTTTTTAATACTTTTATACTTAGCGATATTGGCTGTGTGCAAGCGTAATTGACATAATGCGAGTCTGATACTTTTTTATGAGCTTTTGTACGCAGCATTCGTCACGCAAAACCCATCACTGTGCAAAATGAACTCTTCAGTGTGAATTTTTATGCTCTCAAGTTAAGAAGAACAGTCAGTGCTTTCCAGTGTAGGCCCCTGAATGCCAATATGAGAATAACTATATCTTGAGGTAATTTCCACTAATGAGGAACTGGAAATGTAACAACAGATCAGCACTGAGTACAGAGAAATGTTTAGAAGGGAATTCCACCCGTTCTAAACATTTCACTATGTCATTAATATACCCTAGAGACGTTGTGTGGAAATAATAATCCCCCCATTCTGTGTTTCCTAGAAATGGAGTCACCTTTGTCATAATTCCATTGCTTGACCAACTATAGTCCACAATTGTGTTGTCAAATGAACAAAAGACCACACAGTCATCAGCAGCACCTGTGTTACTTCTCTGCAAGGAACAGTTGTGTTGTGAGCTGTGACCCATTAATCTTCCTTTTGAGTTCATTGCATGGTGAGTCCAAGGCACGGATTTCTATAGGTCACCACTTTTGACATATACCAAACGTGTTATTGTTTACAAAAAACAGTGTTGCTGATCCCCTCAAAGAGAACAGTAAAGAACTCGTCTTGTCTGATTTAATGGATTACGGTAGTTTTGTGGTCAAAAACACAGTATAGCCTACTTCATTGAATTAACTAAAACTATACAACATAAAAATTCTGTAAATGTAATCAACAATAGAATATTTTTTTATCCTTACAATTATAATATACACAAGCAATGTGTTGGCCTATCCTCTTCTTTGCATTATGGCCTTTTAATTCAAGGCATTCCTTGAAGAGAATTTACGGTATCTAACACCAGGCAGTACAGCCTAATATGAATCAATTTTAAGTTAATTAATAATATATTTTTGTAGCTGCGAGCTGTGATTGTTGGCTATGGCATGTTTATTTTCAAGGATTGGTTAGTCTGCGGAACCACCTTTTAATGGTATTTCCAGCTATGCCCCTGGGTACCCAAATCTGATAGTTGGACAACTATGGTACAAATTTGGTGTTGTCGGAAGCTGCACATTATGAGTCAAACTAGGTAGGTAGCTCAAAATACGCAGGGTGTTAGTTGAACTCTTTTTGGGATGTTTAGATTAGTGATGAGGGAAAGGCATGACAACTAACCATATTTATGATGTGATGACAATTTAAAATGACGATGGGAGATCTTCTGAGTTCCGTTGGTCAAACAACGGTATTATACATAAACTTCAGCACATGATCAGTCACAGGCACTATTTTCTCTCTCTTTCCTTCTGTTTCTCTCTCAGTTGCACGCACAGTCGCACACGTGCATGCACACACACACAACTGACAATGTTACTGTATGACGTAGTCAGAGTTATGCGATTATGATGAATTCTGGAATGAATGTCAGGGTCTGATCAGGGCTGTGTGTATGTGTGTGTGTGTGTGTGTGTGTGTGTGTGTGTGTGTGTGTGTGTGTGTGTGTGTGTGTGTGTGCGTGCATGTGTGCGTGCGTGTGTGTCACGAGTATCTTTGTGTGAGCGAGTCTGCATGTGGTGTGTGCTGATTTAGTACATACAAAAACTCCTCAGGCACTGAGCTAACTGACCTAATATTATTCAATACTGTTTTTTACATAATAACTACTGCTTTTTTTTTTTTACCAAAACGAGTCACTCCAGCCATAGGCGGACATTGCAACGCTTGCAATTGCAAGGGGCCCCGAGCCTCCAGGGGGGGCCCTTGATTCTCCAAGGGCCCCTTGATTTATATAAATATATATATATACAGTCTATAATGGTTTGCAGCTAGGCTATTTCTCGGTTACGCACCGTTGTACGGCGTAGTATAGCAGCTGCATCAGTGTGCGTTCACACCTAAGAAACCAATGCGGGACCACTATTATTTGGACTTATTTGGACTAGAGAAACTGGTTCTATAAGGAGTATAGAACCCACATGTTTTCACGTAGGCCTAAACACATCTAAGTTGCCGGCGGCTTGGCGCAGTGAACAGTCTGTCTGTCTGTCTCCCCACCAACACAAGGGAGAATGCCTGTTACTTCTCCAGTAACTTTTACATGTTAGATGGCACGGTGGTCAGTGAGTGGTTATCCATGACAAGAGATGTCGTACGAGGCGCGACGCGAAGCTCTGCCAAGACAAGCCTGCAAAACGGATCGGAAAATGTGCAGCTCAGAGCTCCGTATGTCAGAGGAGGAGGAGGAGGAGGCGTTGCTGCCTGCGAGGCTATGATGTGCAACGTATGGGCCGCGGACCAAAATGGGCCGGTGCGGCCGTTGTTTCATAGTTAATAAATCAATCTTTTATTTAATTATTAATATGATGACGTCATGAAAGGGGCCCCCCGATCCTTAAGGCCGCCCCTGACTCCAGCAAACGTTAACTGCCAATCTCAGCCAATCAGGATGGAATTAGAAAAATCAGTGTTAGATCAGTCTTAGTGTGCAGTGTAACAATTTGAATGATTTTTGCACAATAGTATTAGGAGAAATGTAAAAAATGTGTTTTGCACAAATAGGCGCTAAAATAGGACGATGTTAAACGTGTGGGGCATGTGGGTACAGTTTCACATTGATCAGGACAACGGTGCAGGACATTAGATGAACGGACGGACAGGGTGCAAAACATAGTCTCAGCCGTGTCTTACAAAAATATCCCATTTAACCCATTAAGGCCGGGAATCCATTTTTGGATTCTGTACAGTATTTACAGTATTGAAAAATTATTTTTTTTCTGATCATGCTATATCTATATTTGAAGTTCTTTCACAAAACTTAGGTCAGGCCTAGTAATCAGTCTCGTTATGATACCCGCAGTTGAGCTCTGATGGATGCCACGCTCATCAGTGGTCCTTGAGAGTCCTTCTAAAACTTGCCTGAAGTCGCCTACTGAAGTGTACCTGTGACTTACCAAATGTATTTGGAATTGGACATAACTTAGAAAAGGGTCTCACTGTTGATGGTGTATGTCAATGTCAAAGAGTGAAAACCTTCCCTCATTGATCATGACTGCAGATTCATTCCCTATTTTTAACACCAGTCTGAACACTCATGTCTTCAGACTTATCACAGATATACCGGTAGTCCCCGCACCGCATCATGCTATGGGGCTGATCTGATCTAGCACGTTCCCTATACACCAGATTAGATTGGGAGAGATTATAAAGCAAGATTATCCTCTAGTCACAGTGCGAGTGGTTCAAAGATCCAATCTTAAACGTCACGATTTGCTCACAGGCCATTCAGGGCTGTCAACATATTTGGTCTTCATCTGGATGATCACTATTGTCCAAGTGCAGCCGCATGGCGAGTGGCATGTGTGAATCTCATACAATCGTATAATTTATTTTACTATAGTCTGTGTGATAATACCACATTTCAAAATTACATTTGGCATTTTATACATTAAAAATGACCCATTATGTCATACTAAATATATAAGACAAATATGAACAAGTGAAGTAATGTACAGTATAATGACTAACAGACACTTTAAAAACTCTTATTAGTGTGTGCAAAGCAAAAGAAACATGATCATCTTGTGTGTAATGCTTCCAGGTTTGCAAATTGTTTAAGATATTAAAAGTCCTGTGATTTCAACCCAGACAGGACTGGTCATTTGAAAATAATTTGATCTGATGAAATGAAGGTTGTACTAACCCATATGAAAAAAAAAGTTGCACATTTCAAAAAAAAAAAAAAACTTTATACTGTATGTAATTCTTAATTCTTCTAATGTAATTCTTGAAAGTGGCACATTTCATACAAGCGACTTTAGAAAATGCTATGGTTCATCTGTTTTGCACGTCATATATTATTCTTTAAATTACAAAATTATATACTGTATGTTTCACTTTACAAAAATACTTAGAACTTATATCTTTTTGAATGTATAATTCGTATAAATCACAAACTATATATATTTTATATATGTTTCACTTTACAAAGAAATACTCTGGATCTTATATTAATTTTATTCCCTCATATGAAAGGTGCCACTTTCAAGAGTTTGCATATTTTTTCCATATGGGAAATGGTCACTACAGCTCTCAAAGGCATTGGTAACTAACTAGTTACAGTAGCATTGAGAAAATCCTGTGAAAGTCGCAATGTAGCCGAGAGCACAAGCTCACAACCAGACACCTTGGTAGGTAGGCTATTTTCAGCAAAGAGGTTTTGTGTAGACAAAAGGAAGGCTCCATCTCAAACCCATGAGGGACCCCAGTCAACCATATACACTATACAGTGTGTATGAGTTATGTGGTTAATATTGTAAATGTACAGTACAAAACTAATGACCAACTATAGTCCAACTATTGATTTTTGGTTTGCCTGTCTGTCTGCAGGTTGATGAGAAACATATTCTGTCGGTGCCTTCAGGGTAACCAGGATTGTAGGGATTAAGTTATCGTCTTCAATTTAGACCAAGCTTAACCTCCACTCTTAACTCTTTAAGCAATCTCTCCCCAAGACAAATGAGGTCTACTCTATCTGGGCATGACAAAATGCCAAAGATCTCCATCACAGATCCCTCAATGCATCATCTAATAAATGATCTCTCCAAACATGTATGTATTGCTGTGTGTGTGCAAGTGTGTGTGAGAATAGGTACTGGCAAATGGCATGGTCTGTTTTCCAAGAAACCACGATGGGTAAGTTATTGAACTCTGAAGTCTTATGATCAAGTGTATAAAAGCAGATGAACTTAAGATGAACCTAATACAATCACAGCTAAGGGCTCTGTGGTTGTATAGATGTGTGTGGTGTGTGTGTGTGTGTGTGTGTGTGTGTGTGTGTGTGTGTGTGTGTGTGTGTGTGTGTGTGTGTGTGTGTGTGTGCAACACTGTGTGTGTGTGCGTGCACGCATGAGAGATAAAGGGATATACTGTAGATGGAGCGGCAGACATTTGAGGGTCATTAGTTTGGCCTGTGGGCTTGACAAGGGGTGCATACTTAAGTGCGCGCGCATGTGGGTGTCTCTTTTCTAATTATTTTTCTCTGTCGGGTGTTGGTGTATAGCTGAAGGACCAGTACAACTGTGGAGGTTTATGCTTATTTCATCACTAGTGGAAAACAGTGGCTTTTACTTTGAGGCTATGGGTACATGACGCTGTTCAATTTATTGAACTCATTTTGTTAGCCTTTTTGACGTGACACTACAGTATGCACTCATACTGTAACAGTGTTTTATGGAATTGAGGAAGGGGAGTATGGATAGAATGTATGGAAGGAAAGTGAGGGTTTTATATTTTAATCAGCTACAGAGTCAAATAAATTGCAGAGAGCTTCAGTGGTTGCAAAACTTTGTGTAGCCGGGGCAACATGCCATTAACTTTAATTCTTCCTATGCATATATAAAAAAAAATAGGGATTTATCTTGAATTCCTTTTCTGAATGGTGCATATCCAATATTCAAGGATTTCAAAACAAATCCTGTAGTTGCATGTAGATGCAGGTCGATGAGAAAAGTAGTTCAGAAAATCATGATGATTCCATATTCTCCTTTGGCATAATCCTAAACATGGAAAGCATATCAAATGTTATGTTTTTATGCAAAGTGGTTAAAGAATTACATTTCTTAGAATCTGTGGTTAAGTCACATATGGAATAACTAATTATTCACTGTAGGCGGTAAAGTACCTTTTAATTGGAAAAATAGAATATTGCAAAACTGGGTCAGTTACTAAAGGATGGAGATATAATACTAATACTAATACTAATACTAATAATATATTTATTTATTCTGCACAATTTCACATGACTTTTATAATCATGTGTTTCATAATTAAACTGTTTATATTTAATTAACAGATGCAACGTCTTAGGAGCTTTACAGATGGGGAGTAACAAAGCCTTCTAGTTCATTTTCATCGGGACCAGCGCTCTGTGCTCAGAAAATGGTGTGCGATAATAAAGCAAGCGTGTGACACTAGGCGTTATCACATGCCATCCAGTGTTGTTTATTGCACGCATGCTGGTTTTGTGCACACGCCCGCAATGTATTTTAGACCTCAATCCTGTGAGATTTTTTTTCTCGCTACGCAATTCTCGTTTGTCAGCACTGAGTTGCATGGTGGAATCACTGCGATAATGTGTGCGTTTAAGACTACCCGTCTGCAAAACCCTTCACTGCCGCAAGGAGATCTCCATATTTGGGTTAGACATACCTAATATGGAGTGTGACGCACAGCCAGATGCACAGACATTTCTGGCAGGTATAAATAGTAATCTTGCTCACTGCGTTTGACAATTACATAATATGGGCCTCGTTCATTAAGCTTTCTGTACTAAATAGTGTGCAAATATAGTGACTAAAGAGGTGTGAATTTTCTGCAAGTGTAAATTGAAGTGCGATTTATGAAAGGTGTTGCAGAGCCAATCCGCCTGTGCCATAATTTACACTCCATGCAAATTCAAGACTCCAAAAGCAGTGTTGCTTTTCTACGATCCCGCATCGAGCAAAACGTAAGTGTCGGGGATTCGGTGGACCATTTCCACCAAAATCCCGACACTTACATTTTGCTAGATCCCGCATCGTAGAGAAGACCTACCCACATATACTATACAGCATCTGAGAGAGGAGGCTTTTCCCCTCACGCTGCACTTTGAAATGTAAAAAATGGTCCAGAATTGACTGAGAAATGAATGATCAAAAAAACTTTTTTTTTGCCGCGAATTGCCGACTTTTTTACAATTTACTTTATAACATTTCGCAGACTTGGGATAAATGCACGCCACATACAGCAAAAAACATATTTTTTCAACATAACATGTTGAATGGTAAGAAATGATTGAGAATTGACCGAGCTATAATTGTTTGAAAATGAGAGCTATGATCTTTAGGCTACTCATGCATGTGTCTGTCCAGTCTGGCCAGGCTGCGTGCTTAGGAGGGTCAGACATAGCAGTAGGGATAAGGGAACAAGATAAGGGATGAATTAAAGGGAATGGCAAGACCAACACGGATTGGATGAAAGCTAAAAACGCCCAAACCACACCTATGCATAATTTAACGGGTATAGGAGGTGTTTAAGGGAGATGGCATGGTTACGAAATTATCAACTTTAGTGTGGGAACGCCTCTTCCCCAATGCTAAGTGCGTTAATTGCGCATAAGGGCTAATGTAACCAAAATCGGGCCCTTAGTCCACTAAGAATAGAAACCAGAAAATGTGCCGTTCTGGGCACAGGTCTCCACCAGTACAGGTTGTGACCTCTTGGTGGTGCTATAAGTTAATTTGAAAAGGGTGCCATTTCTTCTTATGCGTTTGATGATAATTCAATGTTTTGAGGATTTTCCCCCCAAAAATGTGTTGTGCAAAAAAATAGGCCAATGTGAAAACGGTGCGGTTATATTTGTGCGCGTAGTAGGAAAGTGCACTAAAGATTTCACATAAACTGCACACCGCGCTCATGAATTAATGCGTTTTGTTCGAAACAGCCAAACTTCGAAAGCCAATTATAGACAACTAGGATGGAATAGGGATACAAGAGGGATTTTGGGACAATATCTGGAGGAGTATGAGAAAATGTGTACAAAACAAAAACAACCTCCTGGTGGTGCTCTAAAATGCAGGAGTCAAACATATAGTCTAAGGTTCATCCTTGTCCTCGAGGGAGGGTGCATGCAACATTTCATGCAGATCAGTGCCTTTATATGTAAAAATGTGAAAATCTGCCTTGTGGTGGCGCCATAGCAGACCGTTCTAGAAAACTTGGGACAGAGGTTCATCGTTGCCATCTAGGGATAGTTTGTGCAAAGTTGACCGGGTTAAGGGAAATAGGATGGTAACGAAAATGGCAACTTTAGCGTGGGAATGCCTCTTCCCCAATGCTAGATGCTCTAATTGCGTATAAAGGAGGATGAGACGAAATTGGAAAACTAAGACTAATGACAGGTATTTTATGTACATGAGTATTCTGTACAGTAGAAGACAATAACTTCAGACTTCAGACTTTAAAGTGCCCTGTGAATTGATTTTAAAAGAACATTGTACGGTAGAACAGCTTGCCTTGAAAGACATTTCTGCAGTATGCACTGCATGCATACCATTTCAGGACAGCAGGCCATAATATCATGTGCTAAGACTACTGTAAAAAAAATCTAAAAAAAAGCAACACTGCATAAAAGGCAACCGGAAACATCCAATGCCATAAACCCCAAAGCCAGATGAAAAACATCACCACTCTTCAAAACTGACAAACCTACGAGCTTGCAACGCTGTTGGATGCACCCACTTGACAACTTGTAGATCAATCTGACTCACATCGAAAGCTCAAAAAGGGAAAGCCTGAAATAAATTGTTCGCGGGTAATTATTTATGTGCAATGAATCATGATAATCAACAAGGGAAGCTTGCTGGTTGGCACTCTACAATTCAAGATGTTTTTATTGTTTAGGTTTTTAATACTTATACTTTCCAAGCGTGATAATTCCCAGCAGGTTTCTTATGAATCTGATCTTCTAGACAAACTGCATGTAGTCTGGGAACCGACTGCCATGATTGGCATTGATAAAACGAAAACCCGGAAATGCATTATCAGTGCGGCAGGTTGGCCGCCTTTTTTAAATCCCTGTGTACACACTGCGACAAGCTTGTGGTTATGTTGCGGGTGAGAGGAGACTAGCCGCTATAGGATGCTGACCAAATCAAGCAGGTTAAGGTTGGCGAATGTGCATTAAAACAGATCACTGTGAGCATGTTGCAGTAGTCTTGGGCGATATTGATTTTTTAATATCGGTATTGATAATGTGATTAAAACCGGTATTATCGATATTACCGTCCAATTAAACATTAATTAATTTATTTTTAATGGACATCTCGGCCCAGGGCTGTTGCACACACTTGGACAGACCTTTCCACGCACTTGGGCCGAGCTTTCTTTACGATTGGGTCCGACTTTGCGGCGGCTGGCTTTTCCAGTATTCGTAGACACAGAGTTGCGCCAACTCCGTAGAAAGCCATGTACAATACAATCCAGGCTCATTGTGGCGCACACACTACCATTCTAATGAACGACTCCGGTCTACGCAATACACCGTTCATTTCAAAACACCGCCATTGTCACGTACGCAACGCTCTACACAACTACTTATCGCTCCAGCAGATTTGAACACTGCATTTTCAAACGGACGTATTTCAAACGGATGCATATACTATGGTCCCCGGGGCATAATATGCCCCGGGGACCACCAGTGGTCCATCAGAGGGCTCCACGTGGTCCCCAGCTACATGATGGACAGACTTCACTTTAACACTTTGCTATTGTAGCCTATAATTATTATTATTGTTGCTACTATTATACTTTATACATGCCAAACAGGGGGTCCCCTTCTGTATGTCTGTGGGGCTAAAATGACATCACTTGGTGGTCCGTGGCTCAAATTCAGAACAAATAGTGGGCCTGGTATGAAAACCAGCTTAAAAACCACCCCAGTACAGTAGGCTACAACGGAATACAGTAGTCAATTAAAAATACATAAAACACAAAATAAAACAAAGGAAGGTAAAGTTATTAGGAATCCACCAAATGCACCCTCCCAGGTCCATTTGGTTTCATTTTACGATCTCGAAAAGGGTCCATTTGGCTACCAACTGTCCATGATTTAGCTGGGGACCACCTGGAATCCTCTCAAGGACCACTGCAGTCCCCGGACCACTGGATGAAAACCACTGGTTTATAGAAAGAGAAAAAAGACAAGCAGACTACGGTGAACTGCGCATCGCGTCATTTAGAAAGGAGAAACTCCTCAGTTCGTTTGGCAAATGATATCTCTTTGTCACAGCACAAATAAGAGCTATTATAAACTGTTTTAAAAGTATTGCACAGTAGTGACTAAAGTCTCTGTAATGGTTATGTTGTACCATTACCAAAACAAAGATAAATAAAGGGGGATTTAAGATCAGAATACGCATGTAGTGTTATGCAAATTAACCACAAAACGGATAACAATATTCGTCTGATTCTTAAAAGGAACCCTGCATAATGAGACAAATATAGATAATACATTATACTTGTCCTCTATAACTAGAATTGGACATTTAAAACACATACAATAAGCTCTTTAGTTTAAAAATAGTTAATGTTTTTATCCCAAGGGAGCCGCCATTTTATTGTACCTGTCACATGACCTGTCACAGTGATGACGTTATAGAAGAGCTGTAGTATAGAACATACTATTGAACGTTCCATGATTATCCAGATTAAAGACATCGACGTATATACACTGTTCTGTTTGTAATGACAAATGGTGACCCCCCGCTGGTGGAATAAAGAACTGTAAAACACTAAAAACAGACAGAATGGATATGTAATTGTTTTATGCATCCCATATACTTCTACTGCAGAGCAGTGTTCTGTGACGTCATCCATATGACAGGTCATGTGACAGGCACAATAAAATGGCTGCTCCCTTGGGATAAAAACATTAACTATTTTTAAACTAAAGAGCTTATTCTATGTGTTTTAAATGTTCAATTCTAGTTATAGAGGGCAAGTATAATGTATTATCCATATTTGTCTCATTATGCAGGGTTCCTGTTGACCGTTGACATCCCTAATGAGGACAATATTGTCAGTATTCAGTATTTTTATATACTCCACGATATTGGTTGCTATTGATTTCAGATATCGTGGTAAGTGGTAATACTGGTATATTGGCCAAGACTACGTCGCAGTACAGGGCTGAGGACGAGGACCCTTATCAACTCAGTCGGCTGGAAGCATGTGACAAGACCTACATGATAGGCCTACTACTGGGAATTATCGCTTGTCATTGGTAGAATCTGATACATTCAGAGGGGTCTTCTACACCCTCTGCCCAGAGCCTGGTCTTGATGGAGAAGCTGGGTGCCTGCTCTGTAACTGATCTGGGGGCAAGGACTCTGCCTTATATTGTTTTTTTCTCTTAGGAGTGTTTTATTATATAATGGAAAAGGTAGTATAAAAGAATAGCTCTCTCAAATACAAAAAAAATCTCAATCTAGTGTGAAATGAGAAATACAAGCACTGTATACATTTGATACTATGTGCTTTTCTCACACTTAATTAAGTGTAACATCAAGTGAGTGGGCAGTCTCAAGGGCACTCTGACTCCTCTCAGTGTCCAGGTTTGTCCAGATAGCAGACTGGATGGTACGTATCAAGTGGCAATAGCTTACACTTGAAAAAAAAACTGTATACACTGTACATCATTTCAAAACAGCTATATTTACAATGTGGAATTTATTGTATTGTACTACAATATGATGCCATCACTGTAATTGTCAAGCATCTCCATATTTTGGGAAGAAAGGACAGATACACTGCCATAGATGAGTGGTTTTCATCCAGTGGTCCGGGAACTACCAGTGGTCCTTGAGAGGGTTTCAGGTTAACCAGATGAAAAAAGGTCCATTTGGTTTCATTTTAGACTCTCAAGAGTTAAAATATTCATCATGTGAATTTGCCCATTACAACTAGAGAATCTAAAAGATGAATGGTCTTTTTGATCTGTATGTTTGACAGTTTTGTTTCTGAAATCCAGCCTGTAATTGTGGCTTAAAAACAAAACAAATCTTTAATTTTGGGGTCTGTGGGGCCAAACCTGCTATCTGTGGCACAAATTCCGAATAAATAGTGAGCCCTGGTATCAAAATGGTTGAAACCACTGCCATAGATGGAGGGAGTGAGCTTGGGCAGCACACTCAATTAGGCTTGATTGACAAATACTATGATACGTTATGTAAATGTCCCAATTAGCATTGCTGATACAACCCCTCAAAACATACATCATTTCAATGCAGGGATAATAACTGCAGTGACTTTAACTGGACACCAGTGGTGATGCTGATACACAGTAAGGATATGCATTGACTGACTGCATGCATTAAGTGCCTATTGACCATAGTATTTTGCCTTTTTTATGACTAATGACAACAACAAATGATTAATAATCCTTTCACTGGTACGCTTATGATCTATATTCTATAATTAAGTGAACAAGACCTGTATGTGCCTGTTGGCCACCGGCCTATTTGAGAATGACGCAGTTTACAGAGGCAGAAAATTGCACAGGTGAGGAGACTTTGGCTGATTAAGCCCACTGGAAGAGCCTTACTTGACAACAGCGTGTCCCACAGACTACAAAATCACTGCATATGGCCTACTGTACAAAGCAGTATAATTTGCATTATGTCTATATTATGCATAACACAAGATAAGCAATAAATAGTCAACACACTTTATTTTTAGGTTTAAGGTGAAGGTTAGGTTTAGATTATGACGGTACGATCAAAGCCACAGCCATTCAAGTAAATAAATAATAATCATGAAATCCACACATAATATAGGAATGGTCGTAGTCTGTATGCAAAAAAATAGCATAATTGTTTAATTAATAATAATTGTTCAATTTATTATATTTGGAATTAACGTTCATGTTTTTTGGTAGTTAATGATAAGAAAACTTTGCCATTATCAATGCGTATGCTTTATGAGATCACTTCCTACATCTGGCCCTGTGTTTTCTTTTAAGAATATATTTCTAGTGCAATGAGCTACTCTTTTACAATGGCTGAAATATTATAATTATTAGTATGATTCTGGAAAGAGCATTGGAAAAGTTTGACATAGAATTGATTTGTTAGGAAAGAGAAAAGGGAGAAAAGGGAAGGGAACAAAAAAGTAAAATGTCCAGACAGACCAGATAAAAGGGATAGAGAGAGAAACAGAGAATTGAAAATCCCTTTTGAACAGCAGCAGCTGGTCCACTTGTGATTCCTTGTACAGTGTGTTCCCTGGCTCTCACGCACACGCACATGCACACGCGCGTGCATCCCCCCCCCCCCCCCCCCACACACACACACATTTGATGAACTAGAATGCGATTGTTTGATCTTAATCAGACTTTGAATGTGTCTTTCACACCTGCTTTTCCGACAATACTGATTCAATTGAACCCTTAATGTACTGAACGCGTTTTGGTGTTCTAAGCCTTATGTTTTAACTATTGAAAAATAGCAGATCTACAAGCTCATGGCGCGCTATGAGCTTGTATCTCTGCTATTTTTGAAAAAATCATGAAAACGTGGTGCAAATCTTTGAATATTATGTTATTCAGAAACTAGAAATCTAGGTGTCCCAAGATATGCTACTATATATTGTACCATATTTTTGGTACACTTTAGTGCATGTCTGCGGTGCACCTGTATCATGTGTGGGGTCCCTGCAACATCAAGACCCCCAGGAACACCTGCAGTGGGAAAGCTCTCCGGGTTTCCAGCACGACGAGCACGTGTCCGAAATGGTCGAGAAATTACAGAGTTGCAGTGACATACCATAATACACATGCAACTATGTAATGTAGTGGTTTGGCACTGCTCAAAAACCACCAACTTGATCTTATGGGATATTTTTTCTTCAGGGAATCTAATAAATGTGGAGAAGCACCTTTAGCTTTTATTCACCACATAGGCCATGTGCTAAAACAGCAAGATCTGCTACCACTCTTATTTACCTTAAAAAACACAAACAATGAAAACATTTCTGTTTGGATTACTGGAATGGAGCGATTTAATGGAGCCGTTGGAGCGAATGAATCGCAGAATTAATTGCCATTTTTGGCCATAGTGCGATACGATCTCGATAACGTTTTTTGGTTGATATCGCGTCGATATGCGATAAGCATATCGAATCGCGGCATCCCTATTAATCGTGCATCCTAATGTCAGTGTAAAATTGTGTTTCTTTTGCTGGATGCACTGTGTGAAGCACATTGAATATCTTTGTTACTGAAATATTTTGAAATGTGCCAATAAAGCTGCACTGCCTAAAGCCTTTCGCTTCCAGCTACCTGTGGTCTGCCAATGGCTAGCTGTGACTATAGCTGAGACACAGTTTTAGATGTTACCGTTAACCTGTTTCATGATTGAGTAGAGTAAATAATGTTTAACCTGGTTTGAACTCAAAAGACTGTTTTACATGATAAAATTAAAGTGTGACTGACACAGTGAAAACTGTCCTTTCCTGGGGTACCACGGAAGCACCAGTCATTTTAATAATAATGTAACCTCCCTGTTTACCAGAGCATTCTGTTCTGATGCATACGCATAGACAGGCCAGCAAACTTTTGATGAGTGAATCAGATAAAATAAGCCTGCCTCTTTCCTGTTCTGCAGGAAACCATGTATGCCGTGCCACCCTTACTTCAAGCTGTGCCTAGACTGTCAAAGCTGTTTTGATCTGGCTTTGATCTAGTTTTTTTATTCATGAATGCAGAATCAGATACCTACAAACTGCCAATTTTTGTTTGGTAATTCAATTAAATGAATGTGGCGTTGCTTGATTTCAGGCATTTATTAGTCATTAAATAATAGATTTTAAAATCTATAGTAGTCCCAATCCTTGATTTTGATTGGCTGCTTTCTGTTTAGTGGACGTGACACAGGACACTACTTAATCTACTACTTACGATTATCTTACATAAATGACAGGTGAGTGCCTGTTTTCCTTACAAGCCCCGGCCATGCAGGGCTTCTAAGCACCGCTTAGAATATGGCAAGTGGCAAGTGATGGAGGGGTTCAGGCGGGGCTTAAAACGAACACAAGCACTCACCATCCTTTGCAAATCATCTGGATTCTCAGATGCAATGCCAAGTAGGTATAGGTTAGTAGTTTTCATGTAGATTTTCTATAGCTTCACCAGAAGGCCGATTCTTGCCAATCATTTTTGCTCTATCATCATGCAAATCGACACCCACTTTAGACTCATCAACATGGATCTGTACACAATTTGTCATAATCAATCAAATCTTGTTTAGAACAAAATGCCCTGAATTATATAAACAGTGTCTAATTGCTGTGGGCCTTTGGAAGCACATTCTTAGTAGGCCGAGAAAGACCTGCCAGACTTTTCACATCGTTATATCACTGTCTCCTGTAATTGCACTCTTTTTGTCAGATGCAAAGCAGCCTTGCTTACATTTGCATGTACCACTACTGACAACCGTAAAGATGAGTCTAAAAATAACCTAGTCCTGATTGGCTGTCTCTTAAGCAAATGGGAGTCTGAACGGCATAAAAACCCATAAAATCAAAACAACACTGAGCAAGTGGCAGCAGCAGCAAACATTATGAGCTAACTGCAAAGCCTAAACACAAAAGAATGTCGGAAACAACTGAAAATGGCTGGTACAAGAGCCTGGCACCTGATTATGACTGAGTCATTATTTTGTTTTGATATTACTTCTACAGATGTTTCCAAACACCATTAAACTGGTACACATTATCTCTATATGGTCATGTGATCAGGTTGGATTTTTCAAAATTTTCCCTGATTCATCCTGACCTTAGAGTGCTCAGAGGAGAACTGTTTTAATTCGGAAATGTCTATATTGCAATATTGCAAAAGCAATAGCCACGAAAGGCTTTTTGCAATGGCTCACTACGCCATTATAAAATTCTCTGTTAACATCAACCTCTTGTGGCTTAATTTAATTTTATTACTATAGAATTATAATAATATAATTTAATTACATTACTATAATTACATTATAGTATTCAAACTGATTCAAATAGATCAGGATTGTAAGTTTGATTCTACCTAGCCCAATGCATTTAAATAGGAATGGCGCATATATTATTCACAAAATCTGTGCATCTGCCCATTGAAAAACATTGGCAGAATCTGCACTCACACGGGTAGGTAGTAATTACATTTATATGCATTTGCTGATCAGTGCACACCGAATGCACTACTAATCCAGTAATCAAGGTCCATACTACAGTATACTGGCAATTGACTTGATTAAGCATGGATCTTCATTTTGTGATTCTCTACTGTGAAATTATGTGAGGTTGTCATTCTTTTTTGTGGCAAAGCAAATTGCACTCGTTCCCTTTTAATGAGATTGCAGATTTGCAATATAATCAACAGATAAACCGCATAAAAATCACACCAACATGTGAACTATGTGGTGCAGTAGCATGCACACACACCATGTTACTGTAAATATGCTTAGTTTGACAGATATAGTCTACAGAACAGAACACACATTCACAATGCCAGAAGCTGAAAAAAGACAGACATCAAAGGAATGTATGTAAAACGACTGCCCTCTCCAGACCACGATTGTTTTGGGTTGTACTCATGAAAATAGCTGATGTACAAGCTCAAGCTCATTGTAGAGAAGAAATGTCTTTATACAGTATTTAGTCACTTCATGACCAAGTTATGGATAAATAAATAATATCATGTTGGTAAACATAATACAGACAACAAGTTCAGAAATCTATGTTGTTGTCAAGTCAATGAACTACATCACACCAAAGGGACAAGACCATTTTAGCATTAACTCTTGCGTCCGTTTGGACCCAAACCTTATTGCAAGGTCTCCCTTTGATGTGAAAAGGGCTTAAGGGCCCATATTCTGATATAGGGGTTGATCTTAAGTTTTTAAAAATTACCAGGGCTGATACCAAATGATGCTGCCACTCTGTATGCTGGAACACTAACTTCCATTTGCTCGAGTGCACAGGACTTATCCTGAAGGGACAAATGGCATCTTTCTTTGCACCAGTGTTGCTGCTGCTTGGAGCATAAACAAAGTCAAGAAAATGACAGGACCATGCTTATCTGGCTCGATAACACATCTGTCAGCACTTGAAGTTCAAAATAAGAGGGATGCCAACAGAATAACATTTCATTTTGGCTCACTTTTTGGGGGGCAAACCATATAGTTAGCAGTGTTACCCATTCTAGGAATGTCCAATCTCTGCATGCTGTTGTAAAGGCGACTAATCAATGATTAAAATGATATACGATACAACAACTAGTATTATAAAAGCGTTTGCCAATTTATTTGGATGGAATCCACAAGTTTAGCAGAGTTACTCATTCCAAGCAATAGCCTGTTTTAAAGTTCACTAGTCAACGATTAAAATGATATAAACAATACCAATTCGGGTTAAAGTGGAGAAAAGAAATTCCAGTTACTTTTCTGAAGTTTTGTTGCCCAGTAAACTGTGAATACTTCTCATAATTAGTCTAACATGTACAAGCTCAATTCAAGATCATCATGTCCTGAACCTTTAGCTACTGGGATGTCAGGCCTGTTAAAAAATAACCTCATATCAGGGCCGGAAAGTGTGACATGAGAAAAGGGAAGAAAACAAAAAAGTAAAATGTCTTGACCGACCAGATAAAAGGGATAGAGAGGGTGGGCTGGAAGAATGGCAGGGTGGGCGACTCCTACGTTTTTCATATGAAGCAGTGGTTTTCAACCTTTTTGATACCAGGGCCCGCCATTTATTCAGTATTTGAGCCACGGACCACCATTTGATGACAGACCCCAAAACTAAAGCTTTCTTTTGCTTTTGTCCAATTCCAGGCTGGATTTTGGAAACAAAACAGTCAAACATACAGATCAAAATGGCCATTAATCTTCTACATTCTCTAGTTTTGTAGACTTGGGCTAATTCACACTAATATTTTAACTCTTGAGTGTAAAATGAAACCAAATGGGCCCACAAGGGTCTATTTGGTTTCATTTTTACGCTCTCAAAGAGTTCTGGTTAACCAACTTTCCACCATTTAGCTGGGGATCACCTGGAACACTCTCAAGGACCACTGGTGTGTCCCCAGACCACTGGTTGAAAACCACTTATATTACCTTTCATTGGGTGGGCAGGATGCACATTTGGATGGGCTCTGCCCACCCCTGCCCCCCTCTAGATCCGGCCCTGCCTCATATGTGTGACATGATATAGCCTCATGTGGGTGGCATAAAATAACCTCATCCTTTTTGGTCAAAAAAGGAGACTGAGGACACACTTTATCCTCAATCCAAGCAGCTTGAGGAGCCTCCTCTCCACTTACTCGTAGCTACTCCAAAAGAAAATTAACATTTTGGGATGCAAACAACTTGCAAACTTGAAGAGGAGGCGGAAATTTGAATATTTACAATTTACCTAAAGGGTGCTTGGGATGTCAGTGCCCTTCGACTGTGGATGGAAACCGTGCCAGAAGAGCACGGTTTTGCTAAAACAATGACTTCTGAACTCTAGTGGGCTCTAGCTACATCTTGGAGCCTTGTAAAATCGGTGTGTGTTTGTGTGTGTGTGTATGTGTGTGTGTGCGCGCGCACACACGCAAGCATGCGTGAGCACGTATGCACACACACGCGTCTGTGCGTGAGTCTGCGGTAATGAGAATTCTTTGGTAAACATAGGTTAATTACAAAAATAAACAGCAGACATAGTTACAGTATAAGAGTGTTGTTGGTACAATGAGGCTGCAATAATCCCCCCACCCCACTCCCCTCACGGCCAAAACATACCGTTGCATTGGACACCACAAAGGGATAATCCGGCACTACCCACAGCCATAATACTGTACATGAACTTAAACAGGCCCTGGGAGAATCAAGGATATGCTTATGCCTGTGCATATTTAATATCTCTTCAAAACATGACAATCAATCCTCACCAGGCCTCCTCCCTCTCTGTCAAACTTCCACTTTAAACACTTGCTTTCACCCGCTCCCACCCCCTGCTTTGGATCCCTTCTTCTCCACCAGCTGAAGAAGTAAACAATAGGGAAGTCAAGTGGAGAACGCTTTTGTCCCTGGTGACAGCGTAGGCTAGAAGCTCTTCTAATTACTCTACAAAACACAGCAACTACTCATTCATCATTCCTTTTCCCCTTCCTCGTCCTAAACTCCCATTCTTTCTCCTCCCTGGGTCTCCATCGCAACCTCCTCACATCTGTTCAGTCTTTAACACTGTTGAGACAAGCAGCAGAAGAACTTTCACCTACTTTTCCTGCTGCCGCCTCTCTTCAGCTGCAAATTATCTTGCTCTTCTCTCACCAAATGAGTAAACTAGGGGGAAAAAAACAACTGTTAGCATTTACCATTTTAATTAATTAAAAAAACAAAACAAATTCAGGAGGAGCAGTGTGGTTTTCGTCCTGGCCGTGGAACAACTGACCAGATCTATACTCTTGCAGGGATCTTGGAGAAGGCCTGGGAGTATGCCTATATCCAGTCTACATGTGTTTTGTGGATTTGGAGAAGGCATATGACCGGGTCCCCCGGGAGGTCCTGTGGGAGATGCTGAGGGAGTATGGAGTGAGCGGGTCCCTGTTGAGGGCCATCCAATCTCTGTACTCCCAGAGCGAGATTGGCTCCATCAGTCGGAGACCTACAACTCTCACTGGAACGGTTCGATGCCGAGTGTACGGCGGCTGGGATGAGGATCAGCGTCTCCAAATCTGAGGCCATGGTTCTCAGCCGGAAATGACGCATTACCCCAGGTGAAGGAGTTTAAGTATCTCGGGGTCTTGTTCAAGAGTGAGGGGAGGATGGAGAGGGAGATCAGCCAGAGAATCGGAGCAGCAGGGGCGGTATTACAGCCGTTATACCGCACTGTTGTGACGAAAAGAGAGCTGAGCCAGAAGGCAAAGCTCTCTGTCTACCGAGCTATCTTCATCCCTACCCTCACCTATGGTCATGGTCGGAAGTGTGGGTCATGACCGAAAGAACAAGGTCACGGATACAAGCGACCGAAATGAGTTTTCTCCGGCGGGTGGCTGGCATCTTCCTTAGAGATAGGGTGAGAAGTTCAGTCACTCGGGAGAGAGTCAGAGTAGAGCCGCTGCTCCTTCGCCTGGAAAGGAGCCAGCTGAGGTGGTTCGGCCATCTGGTTAGGACGCCACTCGAGCGCCTCCCTCGGGAGGTCCTCGAGGCACATCCCACTGGGAGAAGACCCCGGGGCAGACCAAGGACCAGATGGAGGGATTACATCGACTCTCTGGCTTTGGATCGCCTCGGGATCCCCCAGGAGGAGGTCGCCAATGTTGTTCAGAACAGGGAAGTCTGGAGCTCCCTGGTGGAGCTGTTGCCCCCGCGACCCGCGACCCAACCTCGGATAAGCGGAAGAAGATGGATGGATGGATGGATGGATGGATGGATATATATTATACAATACATAATTTGTGTTTCTTTGAATTGTCAAGGGCAGCTGAGCTGCAGGACTGAATATTTATTTCTACTTCTATTATTATTTTATTTGAAAAAAGCAACCCATATATACAACATTCAACAAGTCAAAACACACAGCATGTGTATCTGAGCAGAGAGACCCATAACACTGTTACTAGTTTTGATCATTCGCTGATAATTGTCCATCCCTAACCTTTGAGGCAAAAAGAGATGACCATATGGAAGAGCCATGCCTGAAAGAATGAATACCACTGGCGGCTACCCATATGCAGTCCATATTTGGGTGTGAGGCACGTATGTACAGACAGACATTTCTACCTGGCTTACATATAATCAATCTCGCTCACTGCATTTGCAATCATTCATTACTGTACATTTGTCTGTCTTCCAACACTTTTTCTTTGCTGTGCTCTCTGGCTGTCGCACACATACCGCCATGAACAGTTTATCAATTATTTCCTGGACAGGCTCTTATGTGAGTGTCCGGGGGTGCATAATCAGCCAAATACTTCCCAATGTTATGCTAAAGCTGAGTCCCTCCCACCCAACTGGTGCCCTGGGGTGTCGTTCTTGCCAGACATAACTGTGCCTCATAGGAGCAGAGCCAGAAGGCAGAGCTATCATGGCCGCCTTAGTTATTGTATGGGTAGAAATAGAGCGTGACTCTGGGGCCTCGGTAGAGAGCATCCTGTGGCATAGAATCAAAGGCATGTGCTCCATCCATCTGCCTTTTTCACTGTAAAGGTTTGGGGCAAGGTGCTTGTGTGGAGACAGTCATGTGCAGCTGTGTGCTATGGATGAGGGCTTCAAAGAGAAGGAAGTAAAAAGCATGAATATCAACCCACCACCATGACCACCACCCTTTTTTGCCCATGACACACACACACACACACACACACACACACACACACACACACGAGTGCTTGTGCGCGCGCATGCGCGCACACACACACACACACACACACACACACACACACACACACACACACACACACACACACACACACACACACACACACACACACACACACACACACACACACACACACACACACACACACACACACACACACACACACACACAGGATTTATGGAATTTTGCGTTGATGTTGATTCTTTTCAACACAGCAGGTTACAGATTAGAGTAGTTTAAAGGCAAAGTCGTTTGGCTATACTGTCGAGTTTGAACTTAATCTTTGGAAGATACTAATACCCATTCCAGTAATAATATAGACGCAATAAAAACACTGATGAATTCACAAATTACAATAATGATAGCCTTGATACAATCACTCATGTGGGGTTATTATATTAATTAGAATATGCTGTAAATCAGTGAGCCTTGAACACTATTGTTATTTTGTATTTGCATTGATTGAATCATCCACCAGGTTGTGCAACTACACAGAATCACTCACATCCAAGACCTGTTAGTCCCTCCAGAAAAACACAATTGCATAATTCTATTAAATTCATTCACAATCAGCCAAATAGCGCAGATTATGCTAATCCATCACATAATTCTGCAGGATTGCATGATGTGGGGGGTGGGGGATGAATGCAGGCAACCAAAGGCTGCAAAGGATGGGTCTTGGCCAAGCATCTTAACTGGTTCGGCTTCCTGTTCCTAAATTTAAATCACTTTTATTTCCATTGACTCGTTTCTCTTGCAACTAATAACTCATCTAACTGCCTTGCATTAGCTCTGTTTGATTCTCTGATCCACATTACGCAATTCTCCCTTCCTCCCTCACTGCCAATACTGTTTGATTATCTCCCTCTCTCCACCGTTAACTCAGTTTTATTTCTCTCTCTCCTCTCATGTTATCTCAGTTTCATTCTGTCTCTCTCTCGTTACTTCGGATTATCTCTCTGGTCTCTCTATTGCATTTCCAGATACTCTCTACCTCACAATATCTTGGTTTGATTCTCTCGCTCTCTCACCCAGTCGCATTAAGTCTGATGCTCTCTCCCCCCTCACTCACGACACGTACGTTACCTCTCATTTTCCCTGTCTCCCCCTTGCCTTCCCTCACGTTACCTTGGTTTGATTCTCTTGCCCTATCACCGAGGCAGGTTATTTCTCCTCCAGGAGCCAATCTTGCTGTGATTGATCCTCTCATCTCTTCAGCATTAGAGTGCTGGAGGTACAGACCCTAGTATTAACAACACCAATAAAACTGGTGACGGTAATAAAGAAGCACACTGGCATTATCAGTGCGTTCATAATATAACTAATGGAGAGAAAACATATCAGGCAGCTCTCACACTCTCATCGCCTGATATATGAACATGCACACGCGGCAAATAAGTCAAATCTATTTAAGAAGGCAATTTATGTGATAACAAACCCCTAACTTTTTAATTCACTGCGTTTCACTTTCATAGGGAAATGCATTACTCCAGCTCACTGACCACGTTGAGCCTCTAACAATGTACCTCTCTGCTTCCAGGTAAAAAGAAATCCTGTCAAAAAAGGTTTTGTAAATTATATATACTCTTATGTACTCACTTGATAATCAATGTCTTACCAAATTCACTCGCCAGGTCTTAATCAATAGAGTTCTTCACTACCAGGGTTTCCCACATGCCATCCAACTGTCTTGTCTCATTAAATGTACTGAACATCTTGTATTGAGTTATAACAACTGAAACCATAAGAAAAGTAACTGTTAACTAGTCCAAACCTGTTTTTTGACAACTAAGATTAAGCACAGGTTTGACACAGAACTAAACAAGTCTACAGTCTACACATCAGGTTTCCACCAGACCAGGGTGCCTACCAGGAATGTAGTCATAGCCAAATAATCTACACAATAACATTCGGCAACCCAACAGCATGAAAGTTCCCTACTGAGTGGCTCCAATAGTTTGCTGTTCACAAACAGGCAAACCGGCTGGACAGGAGTTTGATATAGCCTGCATAATATTGTGCTGGTCCCAAGGGTGAAGATCTGCTCACCCTCTGTGCCAAGGCAGTGGATCAGAAGGGCTCATAATCATGAGTCATTAGTCCCGAAGCCGTGATGTAGTTTTCAAACAACTGAGGTAGCAAGTCCATAAACAGGAGGCTCGCCGAAGAGCGCCAAGAATTGTCTGTAGTCTAGTTGGGTCAATGATAACTCCCAAACACCTCGCCATATTTTAGTTATCCAAGAGAGCTGTTTTAGTTTGTCAGGGTCAGTCTTGTCTCGCAAATATTTTCATTATAATAAGCTATTAGTCCTATTCGTCCTAAAAAAGGGGTGTCTTTGTGCCTGACAAAAACAAAATAAGTGCTAATCTAACTGAGAGTACAATAACGTTGATGTACAGATGCACTGCAGCACTAGGAATTAAAACGTTTATTTTTTTAAGCACCGACTGTAATAGATCTCCATTATAACACGTCACTTCAGCTTTCTAAGAGGGACAATAGCCATAGCATAAATATTGGCATATATATTTTGTGCTGCACTGGGGCACAGACGCCACGGGGGCCCAGAAGAATAAAATAAAATAAAAGCCAAGGCCACGGTGAAAGGTTGTCTCAGTGAGGGATTACGTTAGCTGGGGTACCTGGTTGTCTTCATAAGACTATGAAAATTACACTTTTTTTCTCCAAGTCATTTCTGGTAGCCTGCAGGCTGCCTGGGATGTTAATGAGAGTAGCCGCTGATACACAAACAATAAACCAGTTTGACCTATTTTCTTGTAGTATTACTGATAGCCTGGTCTAGCCCTCAATGATTTTGGCCTTGGGGGGCGGGGGTGTCGTGGGATCCACACGGCGGAAGTGCTGCGCTCTGATTTGATCTCACTAACGTGTCGTCATCCCCGGCCCCTCCCGCGCCCGTCCACTGCTGTTCTACGTCACATTATTTAGAGCGACGCCCACCCCGGAAGGTTCACTCCCACTTGAAGGCCACTTTCCAACGTGCGTTAGTCCAGGCTTTCCGTTTTCGCGCAAGGCGAACGAAAATGAAAGCCTGGGTGTCGTAATTCCATTTGGGTTTAAAGGTTTTATGTTATTTACTTATTTAGGTATTATGTTATACACTGGTTTTTAATTAAGATCAAGGATAGACTAATAAATGCCCTTTTCCCCACCCTATAATGTACAGTGTATGTATCCATTCCACTTTTCTCCTACAGAGTGATATTGTAAAATTACTGTAGTCCTGCCCTGCAGGTAGACAGTACCAGCGTCACACAGCACTCAGATTGATTCGGCCAATAATTCCATGAGAAGCTCATTTAGGTTAGGGAACAACGCCTGAACTCTCTCTCTCGCCTACTGGCTGCTCTCCTATACCATCTCTCCATCCATTTATCACTAGCTTCATTTCTTCTAGGTCCGGAAAACAGTCTAGCTGGTGGAGGGGAAGGTATGTCAACCAATTAGACGTTAATACCTGATTTATACTTATAATTGTAGCATGCCCGTGTCTTACCAGTACCAAAAAATTGCCAACTTACATGCTCACAACGCAAAAAATGTTAAAAGGTTGTACAACAAGCTTACATAATTCCAATCCAATGCTTATCTTGGATCTGGCACACATAGCCAGAAGTTGAAGGTTAGTAGTTACAATTACCATCTTGTGATATGTGAAAGTTTAAGTAGCCTAATGTATAATTAATGTGTCCCACCTGGGATTAACTGTGGCCCAGAGTCAAGACTACCAATTTTAAGTAGAGTATAACAACACTGAATAGCAGCAATATAAAAACTTTCACAGTTTCACAAATAGAATAATAAAACTTCTCAGCTTCTCTTTGATTACCACTAGAAGACTTGGAAAAGATTCAAAAGAACTGTGTTGTTTTTGTTATACCAAGAGACCTCATTTACCAACACTGTGTTGAAGAAATTTTGATTGTTTTTTTTTTTCGCATGCATGAAATTTGTATTCATCGCCACCTGTTAGTAATTGTCCCTTGATGAAACCCAGATATTCTAAAACCCTGTGCTCATGCAAACTCTTTCTTCTCATTTAGAAAATATTTCCCAAATTAACCATATACGGAATCAAGCCCCCTGCTTGAATACCACAAATGTAGCCAAGGTTAAAAATGAGGCTGGCAAAGGGAACAGAAGAAATCAGACTATTGGTCACAAGGTCACAAAGTTTTAGTTTCACTTACGTAGGTGGAAATGCAGCTGTAGTGGCTCTATTTACAGCAAGAGGAGCAGGGTAGAAAACCCTTTAATGCCATTTTATTGGAAAGGATGTCACCGGAGAAGTGGTTTGACTTCTCCACTACTACCCAATATACTTTGTTGTTTGTCAATAGTGAATAAACTGCCGACATGCTTGCAATGTGACACGCTGTGACCTTGTAGGTTTGCTATTGTCACCAATGTGTTCAATTACAGTTACTGTGTAATTTTTCCAAGTGATTTACTGCATTTTGTTGTAATTTAAATTAGTTACCATTGTTTATTTTGTTCTTTCATTATTTTGCATGATTCTCGAGAAGACATTATTTGCACTATTGCCATTAACAGTTATTTACATGATTGGTTCAGTATTGATTTAGAAGAAGATTGATTATTTTGCATAATATTGATTTCATATGTGATGTGATTTACTATTGCACTTATACAGTAGCAAGCGTTCTAAACTGCATTTCCCATAGTGCTTTGTTGCAAACCAGATATCCGCTAAAAAAGCCCGGTCTTCTATTGTTACTGTGTGGTTGTTACAAAAAAAAAGAAAGAGAGAGAGTGAAACCTGCCCACTGTTACGTGCCGCCAGAAAAGTTCGTTTTACAAATCAAAGTACCGTTTTTGCCGCCTTTTCATTGTCACCTTTTTTTCTTATATAAAGCGAAGCTTTAACAAACTATTTCCTACGTCCTGCCCGCCTTTGAACGTTTATTCTATACATTTTCTTGTATAATTCAGTAGATCATATTATTTATATTTTTATTTATCTATATATTTATCTATATATTTATTTATCTATTTAATGTTACTAGTTATTACATATTTTACCATTAACTGTGGCTGACTGGCTAGGATATAATTCAATTGTTGACCTACACAGACAGATGACAAAGAAAGGCGATTTGTCTTGGTTGCAGCCCGACTCCATCTGAGCGTGAAGAATTTAGACATTATTAATCATTGCCATTAAATGCATAGTCACCTACTTGAGTAGTAACCATCAATCTCAGGCAAGTTTTCAATAGCGTGCAACATCACAAATATAGCACACACTTATCCATGAGCCACCCTCTTTAAACTGCAAACAAGGCTATACTTTGCACAATGAAGCAGTCATGCATCTCATCTCACCCTCCTGCCACCTGACACGACATTCAGTAAAGCCGAGAGTGAAGTCCATATGACCAGAGTTGTGTGTTCGATCAAATTTCATTTTTTAAAAGTTGCAGTAAAGTACTACCTTTGTTAAAATACATGTTAGCTCTATAATCTGATTGCTATCAGTAAGTGTCCCTTGAGCTTTTTAGTGACCATAAATTGCATTTCCAGGTCACTATACCAATCTACTACCTAATTCAAAATAATCAACATTTGTGTCAGTCTCCTACTAACCCTACTTAATAGACCTTTAGGTAAGCCCCGCCCTCTTGTCCACCCTAGGACACTTTCCAGCCGGGCTCATTCATTCCAATGTAAATATCATGGACTTTACACAATAAATACTGGTTCATTTTTGGAACCAGACCTTCAAATCCATCTACAAGGCATGCTGTATGCAGTGGAAAATGTGTGTGTGACATTTAGTTTTTGAAACAATGTTTGATCATATAGGAAAGCTATTGGTGGAGAGGTTGTCTATCACATGTTATGCTTAGCTGTGATTGGACCATAGCAGTTCGGGTAGGGGTTTACCTAAAGGTCTATTGCAGAACGCATGACTCATACAAAAGTGTTATGATTAACGCCTCCAAAAACTGTAGGCTCCAATTATACACCAAGAGAACAAATAATAGAATTGTTTAATTGCCATAGATCAACGCCAATGGTGTTTTTTTGATTAGGTCACACCAACCCCACCTACAGTGGGGTATGGGGGATGCCACCGTGCCCCTTGGAGTCTTTCATCTATAATGCAAATCTATAATAATAATAATCTTTATTTCAGACCCTTAGCTCCATATAAAAGAAAAGACAGTGTAAATATATACAATTTAGAAATTTGCCATACAATGTATAGATGTGTCATAGAAACAAACTGAGGGTCCTTGAAATTAAAACAGTAAAAGATTGCTGTTGTCATTCACAAAATCTGACTATTGCGATGAGTGGTCTGACAATGTGGACATTGAGCCTTGCAGGATGGCACATCAAACTGTGACCTGGGGTCCATTGAGAGGGCCTGTACTGCTGACTGCCTAGAAGACATTAAATATGGATCTGCTGCTCCCAGCATCTTAACGCCCCATCGGCCCTTAAAAGGCTACAGCTCAATGACCCCAGCATGAATACTAAACATCAGCAGTATGCCTCCATACGGCAAGGGAGTTAAATATATCAAGGTCGCGGTGGTACAATTAATGTTAAATGTGTGACTGGGACACGGAAGACACCTGTACCGTAGCTGTGAATTGCATATGAAAGTGTGTGGGCTAATGCTATGATAGCTGACTGTGAGGAAAATCCAGAAGTGCCACAAGAAAAGTCAATTGTAATTGTCAATGTACGATCTACGGTCTTGAAAAGAAGGACAAACGATTGCTGTGCCTGCCCTGGATGGCTTAGTAAACTAATTCTAACTGATTCTATATGGCTCCGAGTTCTGCTTACACAGGTTCTTTTCTCGTCCATCAGCAGTGATACACAGGTTTTAACAGAATTTGTATCTCTTTGGCAGGACCCAATCTCTTCCCCTACACCGCTTTGTTTTACTACACTTCCTTTCCCTTTGCTGGTTATTGCTGTGGCTAAGAATTAACATACCCTTTAAACAGTGAATTGTCCATAATAATTTACTACAGCGCAGGGCAAACGGAGGCACAGAGAGATTCTGCATTACTGGCTTAATACCGGATTCACTTTTTGAGGGGTGCTAGCCCCTCCTATTTGTTTTTCAATTTGTTTTTTACAATGTTTGTTTTAAAAATACCATTGACAAATGAAGAGAAATTAATGTTTAAGCTTAAGCATACATTATCACCGGTCGGTTAACCAAATATGTTGTAAATGATGTTGTAAGATCATACAGCGCCCCTTACTTCACACAGGAGTTATTTTTTTTACATACAGTATAACCACCAATACTGCTACTTTCAAGTTTTTGCAATGCAAGCCAACGTTGTGATCTTTAACAGGGTGCAAGGACCTTAGACGTCACACTCCTGTCTGTGCTGCCTTGCCGGCTGTTCCTCTGTGACTACCTCCATTGTCGGCTGAAGGCAGCAGCACAATGGCTTCCTATTCAAGTCAAGTGCATTGATTCCCCTACAGTTCTTTGATGGCCCAACATTTCCACAGGCTGTATCAGAAGAACTATAACTAAAGAGTTCAGTCCAGTTCAACTATGACTAAGCAGGGCAGTAAGTAACTGAAATGTTAGATGTATTTTTCCCAAATATAACGCTTACTCCCAGCTGGGAACCGATTCAGTTATTTTTGTTTTCTTAGTCCAGGGGCCAGAGCTCCAGAGCTCCAATATTGGAACATTAATTATTGTGCAAAACCATATCAAATTGTTATCGCCATGAAACTTCCCCAGTTGATTAATTATGCAAAGACAATGATGTATTGCATAATTGCATTACAAATATTTAAATTAAGCAAATTAGGCATTATATAGGAAAATATGCAAAAATTGTAAAATATGACATCGGTACTACTGTGGAAGGGTTAAATATTAATTTACTTATATTGATCCCATGAACAATTTAATAATTAATTAGGCCTTGCAAAAAACGATTTGAGTTAAAATCGTGATTTTACTTCCTCCGATTCAGAATCGAATCACATTTTCCCCAAATCGATTTTTTTAAAACTTATTTTTTCCCCTTCTGGGCCGCCGTAGTTGGCCACCGCCAGCAGACACAGCTACGACAACTCCGTCCACCTCATGGGGCCAGTCCAACGGGGGCAGTTTGTCCCTATTATTAAAATATATGCGCAGCCCGGCCCGACAACCCGACATCCTTTTTTCAGCTAAAAAAAAATCTTTGAGAAAGGTAATTTAATTATTAAAATGATAGCACACTTTTTCTTCCCTTCATTTTTCGTTGTGTTAATTATTATTCTTATTATACTGATAGCTAACATAATATTGCTAATTAGTGTGCGCTCCTATAATTAGGCAGGAGGCCTAACGTGCGCAGTGCGCAGTTCGCACGGCCTCCGACAGTTAGGCTACTCCACACATTTTACAGATTTCGTAAATAGATTTTTATTATGCATGAAATGTTACCAACATTGGACAACTAAAATGCAATTCAAAAACAACGAAAAAAAAATGTCACAGATGGTTTTCCAACTTTTTCGTAACAGGGCCCAATATTTATTCAGCAATTGAGCCACAGACCATTCTGATAACTGTTTAGCGCATCATTAGTAAGCGAAAATGCAATTCAAAACGAACGGGAAAAAAAAGTCACAGATGGTTTTCAAACTTTTTCATACAAGGGCCCACTATTTATTCAGCATTTGAGCCACGGATCACCATTTGATAACGGTTTAGCCCCACAGACACAGATCCAAAACTAAAGATTTCTTTTGTTATTTTTTGGACAATTTCAGACTGGATTTCAGAAAAAAAACAGTCAAACATACAGATCAAAATGATTCTCTCTTCATTCACGATGATTATTTTAACTCTTGAGAGTGTAAACATGAAACATCTGTTTAACAAACTTTCCATTTGGCTCAGGGACCCTGGTGGTCCCCGGACCAACTGTTGAAAATCTCGGCTTTAGCTACATATGTTATTATGGAGAAATACCGGTAGGATCGCATCTACCGTGGAGGGATTTAAAGCCGTACTCCTCTCCTCGATCGTTCTCCCAGCTCCGTTGTCAGGACAAGTACAACGCAGGGTGAAATGACAACACAGCGCGTTGTCAGGACAACGCGCTGGGTGAAATGACAACACTGCGCGTTGTCAGGACAACGCGCTGGGTGAAATGACAACACTGCACGTTGGGTGGAATGACAACACTGCGCGTTGTCAGGACAACGCGCAGTTTGTTGTCACGTGACGCTACATGATGGTTCGATCGTTTTCAAATAAAAACTGCTATGTTTTTAATATATTGATAATATTAAAGTTGTTAAATGAAAATTAAAGTTGTAAAATAATATACATATATATATATATATTATTCAGCAACATAGCCCAGCCCAAGGCCGAACCCGTCCGAAAGCCCGATCACCAATTAGGCAATTGAGCCCGACCCTCGCCCGGCCCATTGGGTACCCGACAAGCCCGTCGGGTTTCGGTCGGGTATCCCACCTCTACATTGGACTGACCGCATGAAGTGAAGGGAGTTTGAGTAAGTCTGTATACTGTACAAATCTAGTAGAAAGAGGTGCGACATTGAGGTGTCCGAATTTGAATGGCCTGAATATGGACAAACTGGATGTGTGTGTGTACTGCTCAGATGACCAACTGACGTGGGCTTTGGACAAACTGTGCTGTAAATCCTCTGTGAACGTTTTGATCAGAGTAGCCTAGTTCAGAGTAGTTCACTGTGTTTACCTGACACTAAAAGCATGCTAATAATAACCGCTAAATGTAAACAAATGTATGCTACAGGTTATCAGTTAGTTATCAGCTGATGGTCAATGAAGTGGCTGATGGTCGGCCATCAGATATTCGAATGACAATCAGGTGGCTTTTGTTTAACTGCAAGCTATAGTGTCAATATAGAGTACAGTTAGACCAATTGGAAAACAATTGGGGAAATAAGACGCTGAGAACAAGTGATGAGTAAATCATGTAATGCTGTACATATATACTGTATGTGTGTTTTACCAAACTGTAAATAACAGTACCAAATGAAGAAGGTTTCTCTAAAACTTACAGAAAGCGCAATACGACAGGGGGTAGATCATGCTGAAATCCCATCGAACCATTGTAAAAAAAGAAAAGAAGAAAGCTTTAAAATTGTGTGTGTGTGTGGGGGGGGGCATCTTTTTGAATCGAGAATCGAAAAAAAATCGAAAAATCATTTTTTAATCGAATCGTGACCCAGAAAATCGATACAAGATTTTGACTTGGAGGTCTGGCTCAAGGACTAAAAGCTGTTTCTGAACTGAACCGGTTTCACTTTGCAGAGAGGAGTTTCTTTACAGCTCAGCAGGGGAACTCAGGCTGAATCCCATCAGCCTCAGTTCCTGAGTTGTTGGACCAACTCTTGGTTGGTCCAACAGTTCACGTGTACCTGTACCATACTGTGCAAACGGTATGTTATGAATACAGACTCACACCACATTCAATCCATGTTCTCCAAACAGAACAATGTGAAATAATTCATAAATGATTGTTTGCAAATGCACTGTTTCCCATTGGGCACACATTAAAGTCCTCAGTGTTATATTTATACGTACAGTATATTTTACCCTCAGTGCTTTGCAGTTCCAAGCTTTCATGTCAAAGACGGCCAGAGGATAAAGAAGACTGCAATTGACTGCTGATGGAAGATAAATGATGAAAGCTGAAGGAAAGATGAAGGCAGACTCCATCTGACAGGCTATCCATGAATTCTGACATTGATGGTGTGTATGGTTGACGTTACAATGGGCTATCATAGTTTCTGACAACTGAAACTCTGTAATGCAGAGAATAGTTAACTGTATTCCGTGACTGGATGCTCCACTTGCCCCATGGCAACTTTATTTCAGATGTGTTAATATTTGTCTCCTGTGCTGTAGCAACTTGTAACAGGATTCAGTCAACGAGAACAACTGAGACAACAAAAAATTCTGCAAACTGAAATAAGGATGACAGATGTTTCTGTAACTTAAATTCTAAGGTAGGCTATGGCACCATCTCAGACACTTCTGCAAGTAACCCTGACCTATACTGTCAGGAGCAAAAGTGTGTGTGTGTGTGTGTGTGTGTGTGTGTGTGTGTGTGTGTGTGTGTGTGTGTGTGTGTGTGTGTGTGTGTGTGTGTGTGTGTGTGTGTGCGTGCGTGCGTGCGTGCGTGCGTGCGTGCGTGCGTGCGTGTGTGTCATCTGTGTGAGCATGCGTGCAACCACAGTGCAGGAACTCAACATGGCGTCAGCAACTCACAGTTCTGCTGCATAATGCAGAACTATTTCCATCCATGCACCATGTTCCTCTCCAGTATATGTGAGTGTATATGACCGTCAGTACGACCGGAAACAAACCCTAAGCATCAAAAATATCTGGGTATAAATGCTCTCACCCACATGGATCTTCCGCCCTTTTTTTCATTGACTTTACTGAATGTCTTTTTTTTCAGCATAGCTATTCGAACAGGTGAAACATGGTAACCTGTTTAAGTTACCAGTAGTTATTAGACTGAATATGGGCTTATTCATGGATAAATCATGAGAGGAAGATTTTCGGTTAAATCAAGCAATGAATCTCATTAAATGTGATTTAATGATGTGACAAACTTCTTAAGCTCTCTCAGAGGACCCACTGAAAGATTTTCTAATGGCATAGATACATTTTAACAAATACTTCTAATATCCACACCTCTCCAGATTTGAATGTTCTGATGCTATGTTTCTCCTACCGGTGTATGATAAGATGACTGTGACCAATGATCTGACCAATGAACTGGTATGTTGTGTATGTAGATGCATTGCTGGTCCCGTTACTTTAAAAAAGTAATTAGTTATAGTTACTCACTACTTCTTCCAAAAAGTAACTGAGTTAGTTTGCCCAGTTACTCTAAAATAAAAGTAATTAATTACCAAGAAAGTAACTATTTCCGTTACTTTAACCAAAAGGTGTTGTATGTCAAAGAGTTTGAAATTTCAGAGCAATATGTTCAATATGTTTATAGTTAAAGTAGGCATGCAGGCACTACTGCACTAGTAGGCAATACTAGGCATTGGTATGGTTAGGTATAGTTAAGGTACAGTATTTTTCCCCTCTTTTGTTTATGTCTCACAGACACATTATTATCAAATATTAATAATCTTAACTAGTGTACTAGTAATAAGTCTTGATGCAGTTTGTGTCAGGCACAGCTGCCACAGCATGCTCTTATTCATGGGTCAGTGGTAAGCAGAGCCATGCATAATGTAGCCTATGCCTTGCGTTCTCAAGGCAAAAAAATACCCCGTTCCCCGACCAGTAGAGTATAAACAGAGTTACGACATCTCCGTTCACTTCCATGGAAAGGTCTAATGGCGGCTGCTCTACATAGACTCCTATTGAGCACGGGGGCACTTTGTCCCTATTCAGGCTGCATGAACAGCGCCCAGGCGCCCAGTTTCTGACCCCTCAATGTCGCATTTCTGATATTAGATGGCTTTTCCTGAGAATCCCTATACGCTTTGTTCCTGCCGTCGTGTATTTAGCCCCTCTAAAGTTATTTAAATGTTATCCTTTGTCACACGTGTTTTGGACCTGCTTCCATGGAATACTGTAACTCTTGTTGGGGAATTGAGGATTTATACTGGACCACACTTTTTTACGTGACAACGTTACAAACGCATGGAGGGCATCAGAGACTACAGACAACTTTCTAGTAAGAACACTTTTACAGTACATTTGGGTGGAAGAGATTAAAGCAGGTGCTGCTGTAGCAAGTGTAGAAGAACATTAACGCGCTACTAGCCTACTACAGCGTACACACACACACACACACACGCACGCACGCACGCACGCACGCACGCACGCACGCACGCACGCACGCGCGCGCGTCTTCTCCGTGTTGCGTTGGCAAAACGGTAGCGGAGGTTGAAAATAATGTCCGTCAGCTCCTTATATCGTGGTCCGTTGCTGCTGCTGCTGCTGCTGCTGCTGCTGCTGCTGCTGCTGCTCTGCACTCAGCAACAGGCACGCATGTTGATCCAATTATTAATTATTAATTAATCTCAATTAATCTCATTTTAATCACATATTATTTACCTGAGAGCGGTGAGAAAGCACTTTTTAACTGATTTTGATATTACGAGTGAAGCAATGAACTGAATGAGTGAAGCAATGAACTGAATACTAGGCCTGTGAATCTTTGGGTGTCCCACGATACGATTCGGATTTTCTGGGTCACAATTTGATTCAAAAACAATTTTTCCGATTCTCGATTCAAAAAGATGCCCCCCCCCCCCCCCCCCCCCCCCCCCAATTCTAAAGCTTTCTTCTTTTCTTTTCTTTTTTTTTTCTTTTTTTTTTTTTTTTTTTTTTACAAAATGGTTCAATGGGATTTCAGCATGATAATTTATTTCACAAGTACAAATGTTAGCACTTCTCAGTGCATAACCACTTTACCAGAGCTAGCATAGCAAATATGGTGCTTCCGGCTTTTAAAAGCAAGGTTGGCAAAGGCTCTTTTATATACATAGGAGCCACACAGTGGAATAGGCTAGAAACTAGCATAAAACTGACCTCCAACCTGAGGTCCTTTAAACAGAAAACCAAGGTATGGTTAATTGAAAAGGTCCCGCTATAAAGGGTCAGCTTAGTCAGAGGAACAGATCCTCTGGGGTTTTGGGGTATATGAATTTTATGTACTATGTTTAATTGTAATTGTGAGAAATGTATGGAAATGTAATATATTGTAACTGTATGTTCACTGTACAGTAGAGGACCCAAGCGGAAATAAGCCTACGGACTTTTCTTGGTCATCCTTGAATCGCTGACGATAATGATTCCTATTATGTCTGCTTTTCTAAATAAAAGAAAGAAAGAAAGAACAGTCTAGCACAACAATTGACTCTGGTGCAAAATAAACAGAATACTGGTAAGAAAGGCAGTGCCACACACACACACACACACACACACACACACACACACACACACACACACACACACACACACACACACACACACACACACACACACACACACACACACACACACACACACACACACACACACACACACACACACACACACACACACACACACACACACACGGCTGCAGCCAATAATGAACTCAACTCCAGCTGTCATCAACTCCAGTTTGTCCCTATTCAAGCCATCAGACACCTCAATGTCGCTTTGGTACTATCCATAATGTAGAAAGATTTCTGCAAACTCCCTTCACTTCATGGGGTCAGTCCAATGATAGCCTGGTCTAGCCCTCAATGATTTTGGCCTTGGGGGGGCGGGGTGCCGTGGCATCCACACGGCGGAAGTGCTGCGCTCTGATTTGATCTCACTAACGTGTCGTCATCCCCGGCCCCTCCCGCGCCCGTCCACTGCTGTTCTACGTCACATCATTTAGAGCGACGCCCACCCCGGAAGGTTCACTCCCACTTGAAGGCCACTTTCCAACGTGCGTTAGTCCAGGCTTTCCGTTTTCGCGCAAGGCGAACGAAAATGAAAGCCTGGGTGTCGAGGCTAGTCCAATGATGGCTCTTCTACATAGATTTCTACGAAACGGGGCCAGCAAATAAACTAGCTCCAACATGTTTAGCTTGGATGTGATATTTGAGGCTCAAACTGCTGCGATAGTAGGCTAATTATTTGTTGCATAATCTGCAAACAACTGCCTTTTTGTCCACGCTTCAATCCGCTCTTTGTTTAAATCTAAATTTGCCATAAACAGGGCCAAGTAATGCTTGCTCGTCTGGTTTGTCGTTCATGTTGCGACTTGTTTTGCTTTGGTCTGCTGCTGCTGGAGCTTTAGAGTATAGACTGAGTTTTACTTCATAGAGCTAGTAGTCCAATGGCGGCTCTTCTACGTAGACTAAATTTCAACTGCAGTTTGTCCCTATTTAGGCTTCTTGAACAGTGCACAAGCGCTCAGTTTGTGACTCCTCAATGTCGCAACTCTTTTACTAAATGGCTCCTGGTGGACTGCACACACACACACACACACACACACACACACACACACACACACACACACACACACACACACACACTAGGGGTGTGGAGATTAATCGATATAAATCGATACATCGGTACGCACGTGCGCGATGCGAGTGCATCGGTTCCGTCACTCTGTATCGATGCAATTGACGGGTGAAATCTAGATGCGTCGCGATGCATTTGCTTGAATCGGTAAAAATCGATGTTGAGCGGGGTTTTCACGATTTATTTCGCCCTATTCTATGTTTTCTAATCTGTGTTGAACGCACCATTATTGGGAAGGGAAAAGGCTCTGCCATTCGGCACCGACAGTTACGACAACTCTGCTTACTTCCTGTACAGTCCAATCGAGACTCTTCTACATAGACATCTATTGAATAGGGACAACGTGACGAGGCCCGTCAATGTCGCAGCTCTGTCTATAGTCCCCCCCCCTCCCCTCCTACGCTCTGCAACAGCGGGGCAGCAGCAGCCAGTCAGCTGTAGTAGTCAATACATGCTACCGACGTGGAGACTAATACCCGCGACTATAAACCCCACGGATTAAACAAGAGAACTAGTGAACGAAGCACCATATTTAGCTTCATAAAATCTCTGTTGTGTCCGTGGTTGAGCTGTGTCGCTCAGTCCGTTGTTCACTGTAGCACCGACAGGTAATGATCCACAGATTCCACACAGTATTCTTCTCGTCTGATTCTCGAACGCAGTTGCAAATCTACCCAAT
The DNA here is from genome assembly GCA_039105355.1 of Benthosema pterotum. Taxonomy (NCBI): domain Eukaryota; kingdom Metazoa; phylum Chordata; class Actinopteri; order Myctophiformes; family Myctophidae; genus Benthosema; species Benthosema pterotum. The sequence goes on from CM076972.1 coordinate 25,145,834, forward strand.
CTGCGCGATCATTGTGTGTTGTTAAATAAATCTTCTGCACACGTTTTTAAAAGTGGTTTTCAACCCCCTTCGTTTTACAACTTTCCACTGCGCAGCTTTTCCTTGGAGCCTCATTTACTGTATATTCTGCAACACGATGGTGTTGCACACCGAGTCAGCGACAGTAAAAGTGCACATCCACAGCTCACATCCACAAGCTCTCAGTGACTCAGTCTCAGCGTGGTGTGGATGCAACGTGTTGTGATCTTGTAGAAGAGTGGTTTTCAACCTTTTTCATTTCAGGACCCACTATTTATTCAGCATTTGAGCCTCGGACCACCATTTGATGATATTTTAGCCCCACAGACCCAAAACTAAAGTTTTCTTTTGTTTTTGTCCACAATACCAGACTGGATTTCAGAAACAGTCCAACATACAGATCAAAATGACCATTAATCTTTTACATTTTCTAGTTGTGTAGACTTTAGGCTAATTCACATGTGAATTACTCTTGAGAGTGTAAACATGAAACCAAATGGACCCACAAGGGTAATTTTGGTTTCATTTTACACCAATAATTGCATAATGATTGATTATATTTTTATAATAGGGTCTTTCAGGTTAAGCCAAGGACCCCTTAGGCTTAGCTGAGAGTGAGTCAGTGAGAACCAGGGACCCCCATATATACAGTATAGTATTATCTATGTGTTGATTAAGATACACATAGACTTGTTTGACAGGGCTCTGTCTGCAGTGATCTGTAAATGCATGTTTTATATTGGTTTATTTTCTATTTGTATGTACATACATACAGTACATGATTAGTATACGCTAATCCAACAATAACACAATAACCAGCAGAGAGCAGAGCACAGCAGGCCCTTTATTTGTTGTTGTTTTTTTTTAAGTTGGGAAGTTAGAGATACAGTAGGCCTACTAACCTACAGTAAAACAATACATTGTTTTGAATTTAAATGTATTGCATTTTGGCATTTTTTTTGGAAAATTAATAAACCTTGAATATAAATCCTTTTTATTATGTTAAATTGCCACCAGATCGCATTATATCGCATTGTTCAGATAAAATTCAATGGTATTGTTAAAGTATCGGTTAAGTATCGGTATAAGGGGGTGTATCGTATCGTGTAGGGGTGAATCGTATCGCATCGTATCGCCAGGTAATTCCAAATAATCGCTAAAGTATCGTATCGCTGGCAGTGCATCGAGATGCGTATCGAATCGCCCTCAGTGCTGAGATTCACATCCCTAACACACACACACACACACACACACACACACACACACACACACACACACACACACACACACACACACACACACACACACTATACTGTACAGCAGCATGAACTAAACCTAGGGTACAAACTCACGTACAATTTTGATTCGTCTTTGTTTATGGATGTGGTTTCTCATTGATGGTGTACTGTAACTGCAGGTGGTAACTCACAGCACCTGTACTTACAGTACCTATTTTATGCTTTTGCCGTTTGATGCTTTTAGAGGCTCATGATGGAGTATTGGGGAATGGTATGCCTCTGAGTGGCCACAGTAGCTGTCTGGCAGGCTAATGTTGAAACTGTATGCTGTCATGATGTAAATATCTTGTTACGCTGTTACACAACCCCGATTCCAAAAACGTTGGGACGTTGTGAAAAATGTTAATAAAAATGGAATACAATGATTTACAAATCATCTTCAACCTATATTCAGTTGAATACACTACAAAGAGAAAACATTTCTGGTTGTTTTTGCTGGTTGGCAATTCTGGTTGTTGTGGATGTATGGCTTTTGCTTTGCATGGTAGAGTTTTAACTTGCAGTCACAGATGCCACAACGAATTGTGTAAACTGACAATGGTTTTCTGAAGTTTTCCACACAGTAATATCCCTTGCACAATGATGTCAGTTTTTAATGCAGTGCTACCCGAGGGAGCAAAGGTCACAAGCATTCAGTGTTGGTTTTCGACCTTGCCGCTTTTGAGTAGAAATTTCTTCAGATGAACCTTTTGATTATATTAATAAAAAAAAATCCTAAATTCCTTGCAATTGAATGTTGAATGCTTGAATGTTGAATGCTTAAACTGTTGGACAATTTTCTCACAGAATTGCTCACAAAGTGGTGAACTTCGCCCCATCTTTGATTGTGAACGATTGGGAGGCTCCTGTTATACCCAATCAACACTTAATCCGCGCACAATTAACCTGTTCACCTGTGGAATGTTCCAAACAAGTGTTATTTGTGCATTCATCAACTTTCACAGTCTTTTTCTGCCCCTCTCCTTTTTTTCAAACGTATTGCAAGCATCAAATTCAAAATTAGCAAATATTTGCAGAAAAACAATAAAGTTTATCAGTTTGAACATTAAATATCTTCTCTTTCTAGTGTATTCAACTGAAAATAGGCTGAAGATGATTAGTAAATCAAATTATATTCCATTTTTATTTACATTTTTCACAACACCGCAACTTTTTCGGAATCAGGGTTGAATTTAAAAACAAAAAAAATGTGGGTGAATGGGATTTTTTTTAAATCACATAATCACTAAACACGGATGAAATTCGTCCGAGAGCTTCCTAGAGAAAAAACTAGGGGTGTGTGTAGGGAAACAAGCCCACATTCTATGATGTCACTGAGCATCATGGTGCTACTGAAAGACCCAACCACCTTAGACATCAACAACATTATGAAAATTGCAAAAATACAATTGTCCGGGTGAAAATCACCCATGGTCAGTGTTCTAGGGTAGAAGTGAGAGCATAACAAATACTTAGAAATCAGCAGGATACTTCCCATGACCTGCAGACATAGTGAGGGCAGCTGACTGACTGGTCAGACAGACTGGTCAGATCCATCCACAAGGCCAAACACCATTTCTATGACCTTCTACCTTCACACGTCTACATTCCTCCTCTATACATAAACAATGAAATGTCTGAGGAAGGAAGGACGGCCATGTCCACTGGGATCAAGTATTTTTCAAAATACTGAAAATATTTTCTTTCAACTTATGTTTGACTGCCACAAAGGTTTTTTTGGAACTTTGTTATAGATTTCATTTTATTCTATCCCTGCGAACAGAGTGAGCTGATCCGTCCACTGCACCATTTTGGCCCCAAGCATGCATTTCTTGAAAACTAGAAACTACAAGTGCTTTATGTGCTCAATTCTTTATCACCAAATACAAGTTTTGGTTGGATTTAGCACTAGGTTAACGCAATTATAATAACTAATTTGACAATGTGAGAATGACACAACTGCACAAATGTCAAAAAATATATTTCATGGTTAACAATAATGAGTGTGCAAGCATGTTATGACAATAATAATAAGATAGATTCATCTTGTCTGCCAAAGAGGAATTAGGACCAAGCAGTAGTTTATGGGTGGGAAGGGAAGGTCTATAATAACTGGTAAAAAAGAAAAGCTCCAGAAGAAAATAATTATTGTTCAAGGTCCATACCTTGAGCAACAACAGAACTTATGAACTTTCACTTTTTTGCATTGCACACTGATTAAAATTGACACTAGGTGTTTTGGGATAAGATATGGTGCGTGTGCACTATAATGACACCGACATGTCATATGAGTCTGGAATAGCTTAGCCTGGCTAAAGCTTGACCGAATCAGCTGTTGAAAAAAAAAATACCTGTCAGAAGATAGGCACACACAAAACGATTCTCTGACCAGAAAAAAGTTGTCCATAGTTTGCCCAACCAAATCGTGTTTCTTATATCAATAAAGACTCATCACATCTTCGCGGCAAACACAAGAAAGTAATTAAAAATCTCACTGGCCCAGGCAGTTAGCTCAACCATCTGGGCACCTAGGCTGCTAAGCCAGCCCGACGGTGGGCCTTTGCCGCATGTCACTCCCCATCTCTCTCTCCCACTTTCCTGTCTAGTTGCTGTCCTGTCAATAAATGCATAAAAGCCCACAAAAACAAATCTTTAAAAAATCTCACTAAATATTGATGTAAACATTTACATTTACATTTAAACATAAAGTATGAGTTTGGCAGCCTACATTTCAGGTTAATTGCAATAATGTGACCACAGTGTTGATTAACTCAGCCACTGAAATCATAACTCAAAAATTGAAAAGCAAAGCGACACATTGTAGCACAAATTCCAAAGCCGGTGAAGGCACTGCAGTAAGTACAGTAGCTATTATGACAGGCTTTGTTCAGAAGCTTGAAGGAAATGTCGTGCCTCCTCTTTGTGTCATACAGAACACAGAACACATCTCTACTGCAAGGACAAACAATGCAGATTAACTGTCTTTGTTTTGCAGACAGCTTACTATGCATTGAATCCTTTTTCTTGTCTTTTCTTTTTTAAATTAGTTCCACAATTTGTTTTTTCACTCAGTGCCAATTGACTAAGCTGTAATCATGGACGCTACTCTCCCTCCTCTGCCAACTCGGGAAAGCCCCAAACTAAGCATAGGCAACCATTTAATTTCCCCTCCATCAGCCGTCTTGGCTGACCAAGGGGAGGCAGTATAGAAACCAGGATTACTGCATTTTAACAGTGTCAACCACCTCCATTAAGTGACTTTGTGAGTATGTCTGACCACTGTCTGAGTAGGATGGCATGACCTACTCACCCCTGCAGCTGTGCCAACTATTGAGTTGTGGACACAGGGAGAGCATGCAAACTTCACACAAAATGCTGTTTCACCAACCTGACCCAGAACCCTCCTAGAAAATCACTAGTCTGCTGGCACTCCTATTACTTAATAACCCTAACACAACTAAAGACCTTTCTTTTTTTCATAGCCTTTCATTATCCTTTTTCTTTCTCTTATGAACAGTTATTAAAAAATCATACATTTATTGGCACTGTAGTGACAGAAGAAATCATGCCTTCATTGACAGGAAACAGGGAGAGAGAAAGTTGGGGAATGGCAGGCAGCAAATGTACCACTCGGTGCAGGAATCCAACCGTGGACTTGTTGACAAGAGATCAGACACTTTGTATTATAAATCCTAACCACTTCGACAGTTCCGACACCCAAGGCACCTCGCAAAACATTACCACGTATGCAACTTCTCTGAAAAGGAGCGTGAGAAGGCAAAATAAAGATAAATAGATTAAACTTGCTGCCAAGGTAATCACATCACACTGTCCAATAAATATTGTATCAGCATAGTTTCTATTCTTGCTGAGAACCCTTTGAGCTCGCCTCCAAGCTAACCCAACTGCGCCATCCTCCCCTGCGAAGTGAAGGTTTGGGGATAAACCCCACCTATGACTGACTAGCCATCTTCAATCTCAGAACCCTCTACACCTATAGTATTGTGTCTGTCAATAATAAATGCATACCACTATTAATATTTAACAGGCAGGTTCAGCCTAGCTCTGCCCTGGATAGAAGACTCCTCGACAGAAACGCCCCTGGCTCCCCGTGACTCGTTCCACAGCAGTACTCGGAGCAAGGGGAAAATGAATAATTCTGGATAATATGCATAACTGTACACTACACCCCCCTACACCTTTCTACTAAGGGCTGAGTAGACCAGATGGACTGTTTTCATGCCAGCTACAAATACAAGTTTCACACTAACTTTTGAACTTTCGTCCCGACTCCCTTTGCCGTTGCTTCTACAGTATGTGTATTACATTTGTTTATTGCCTTGATGCTGAAGACATCCCAGAGGATACTCCCTGAGGGAGACACACACATCATCCATCAACACTCAATCCTCTCATGTGTGTTGCATCTTTTATAGTGTACAACTGCAAAGTACAGTAGGGGGGTCTGTTTTTTTCTTGTTGAAGGCACAAGCTGAAATTGATATCAAACATGGAGAAATAACGTTGCCTAGTTTACATGGTGTAGCTACTAGCTTAATAACTCTTCATTGCAACTGCTAGGGCACGAACTATGAATGGATGAAGAAAAAGAATTGTGATTAAAGCCTGTCAAGATAGTCATTGCTCCCTCATATGGGGAAGCCACACAGCACTGCTGTATATCCACACACTCCACATCCGCTACCGGTAAATGATTCGCTACATTCGAGTTAGCAGAGAAAATTAGCCATTACAGTATAGTTTTGCATTGCAAATTCCAGTTTGTCATGACACATGTCATTTCCCGCTGTCCATTACAAAAAAATAATAGACAACTCCCACATAATTAGACCTGTGTCAGGATGTCTTGTCAATGATGGAGAAGGCTGGATTTAATCATTTAATTATCATTCAGAGTGAAAGACTGAGCCTTGAAAAATTGATTGTCTTACAGTAACTAGGATGGTGTGCTCTGCAAGTGTTTTTCTTTACAAATCAAGATTCAATAACCTAATAATTTTAATAATAATGGATGCATGTGCACTTATGTGGACACTAGTGATAAAGCTATAATAAACTTGTTACATATGCAGTGTACACTTGCCTACCTCAGAATGGTAAATGGTTGATTTTATACCCTATAGTGTCCCTATTTGGGGTACTAGAAATAAGTGCCCAGCATGCCTCCACCCCCCCCCCCCCCCCCCCCTACCACACCTATACAAAATCTGGGTGATCCTATCCTAATACTGGGATGGAATATTGCTGGGATAAAATTGTCTGATCCGTATCAGATAATGATAAACTTTGGCACAAGGAATTATGTACTCAAGCACAGATACTCATATAATAGGTACTCATATATTACATATACTCACTCATATTTAAATTTAAACAACTGATTAGTGGATATTGCATGATAAATGAACCAACACATGAACACGGTAATAGTCAAACAACCCAGCTGTAATCAGCCTTCTGATTGAATCTACACACCAATATCACCCAGGGCTCCAGTCTAACTTTTTAACAAGTAGCACCAGTGTATACCTAACTTTTCAATTACTAGCACCATTACAAATTAAGGTATAGTTAAGGTATAGTATAGTTTGGTATTAATGCATGACCTACATTGGCCCCGTCTCGTCCAAACAAACTTTACCACAAGTAGCACTAGTGCTCCCTAGGTTTTCAGTTGGGGGCGGCACCACAAATTAAGGAGCCTATGCTCCCTATTCACGAGCACTCTGGAGCCCTGATCTCACCCCTTTCTAACAACAAGGTTGTCCATTTAAAACACAATAATCTCACTGCACTTGATCCCTGCTACATTATATGAATGCTGGTATAGCACTCACTGCTGCTGCTGCTGCTGCTGCTGCTGCTGCTGCTGCTGCTGGCAAACCTTTGCCTCCACCACCCGGCCTAGACTCTAACTTTCTAGTTCAAAGTTCTTGCATTGTTCAAAAGTTAAACTGATATTCAATGTCTTGCTTAGAGCCCCCTCCCGTATAATGAAGCAGTGCATTGCATTCTCTCTTTTAGCTTAGCATGCTTCTTGGATAATTCTGAAGCAATCAGCGCCAAGTACAAATGCATTCCATTTGTTTGTGATAACTGGTTAAATGCACAATGTGTGAGGCTTCCTATCTGAATGTCTTCCCTGGTACGGTAGTTGTCATTCTGCCTTGACAGTAGGCTGCCCCAGAGCTCAGCAGCGGCTGGCAGTGTTTGCCGACTTGGCGTCTTTGATGGAAGGCTCTAGCATCCTTGGAATATTTGTACAGTACATCCTCATTGGCTGCTGGCAACAGCAGGCGGCCATGAAGGCTTTATCAACAACAAACACTTGCATATGGAATCAGTTCCAATAACCGATCTATCAACATCGTTAGCTCCCAGAGCTCCCACACACACGCACACGCACACACGCACACACACACACACACACACACACACACACACACACACACACGCACACACACACACACACACACACACACAAAGAGTGAATGGTACAGTAACATGTCATTAATTAATTGGTAAAATATTTAACCTTTATAACTTTAGAAGGACTGTAAAACTTTGATAGCTCAAAATATGGAGGAACCAGGAAGAACCACTACACTGTCTAAACAGCCGGAAAACAGGAAGTACAAGAAGTAATCGCATTAGAAAGTAATGCGATTACATTTGTTCTTACTCAAGCCAACACACCGAGAAAAATACACATAATAGAATAAACCTTAAAAGGAGAACTTCAGAATATTCTGGATGAAAGTGGATATATCGAGAAGACTTGGAAGGTTGTGGATAGCATGAACTATAGGCTACTTGTCTCTAACATTACTTGAATGTGTCAACATAGCAACGGTACAATATTTGTGGTCACAAACAGCTAGGAGACAAACAGATAATGAGATGACAATGAAGGATTTTCAAATGCATACTACAGAGATATGAGATATATTTTAAAACAGCATAATCTACAAACTCATAGTGCAGCCCAGATTAAAGTCCAGTCGAGTGTAACATCAAGGTGACATAATGTAAAATCACTCACAATAACCTAAAAAAAAATCCCAAACATATCCATCAGTCGTGTCATGTTTTCATGTCATATCCTGCACCGTTGACTTAAAAATAAAACCGTTTCACCGGTTTTATTTCATGGCATCATTTACTTTACTCTACCATGGCTTGACTAAGTTGAGTTCAGAGATGTTATACAGTACAAATTGAACGACAAGCCATACTAATTGGTTATTTGTGATGATATATCTGCCTGTGCAACCCCCGACCAGCCGACGTGGTTAAAATGATAAATATCAAATCCGCCTCTGCATGAACCTGCAGTTAAGCAAGAATTAATTGATATGCTAATATGGCCAAGCATATGAGTTGGAAGTTATTCATATTTGTACACAACAAAAACAAACCAAACACTTGGTTACCCACAGATCCCGAGCATCTCCCCACATCACAAGGTGGGCCAAACTTTTAGAACTGAATCTGTGCTTTACAATATGTTGTGAACTTTCATCTGAGGAGACATTACGTCGGTCTTAATAACATTACCCCAGTACAAAAGGCAGTGCCATCTGACTAGAAAATGAGACACGTCTCTGTATGTCTGCAATTCCCATAACCCAAGAACCATTCACCCCACCAACTAAAAAATTAAATTTGCTTCTTTCTTTAGTTTTAGCGAGTTTAGACAGTTTTGACAGGGAGACTGGGGCATTCGAACGTGGGGCTAAATGTCTATTTTCTGTACAAAATGATCATTTCTTCATTATTGAATGAAAGAAATGGTTACTAACTAAAATGACTAAAATGAACATCCTACATACTATATTGCACATAGCGTGAAATATTTAACACATTATGGCATACAGCCAAATCCTTATCTCAAAATATTAGAATATTACAAGAGACCACTCAAATAATATTTATAATACAGTAACCAAGAAAATGATTTATTTATCAAAACAAGCCTAAAAGAAGGAACCGGTTTCATCATGAGCCCTATTCTCAAAATGAATGGTGAAAGCAAGCCCAAATAAGCAAACAAACTTTAGAATCAAGTCTAAACTGAAGCAACACTGCAACTATGAATATTAATTTCTGTTACAAGAAAACTACCCCAAAGTCGCTTATAATGAGCAGAACAAGCAACACTGCAATGCAAACCACCACTGCTGGCAAATTTGCAGGAGGAAAATGAGGTTTCATCAGTCGACTGGTTTGTGCTGATTAAATTCCTAGTCTTTGAGTAGCCTGACCAAGACTGTTTGGTGTGGAGTCACCTTTGCATTGGAAACGTAAGCTCATTTTGTATTGAGTCTAGTCTGTCTCACACCTTGACAATACACTTCTTTGTGGAGTTCAGGCCAGGTCAGTTGGCTAGTCACTTAACTGAGCAATCGTGTGATTACCGGTTCTTTCACTTCTGAGGTGAATTAATTTTGCTTTTGGATTTTTGTATTTTTTGTTGGGTTTGTTTGAGCGCATGTGCAAGACATAGCTGAATTCATTTCATACAGAACATATCCTAAACGTGTGTGAATCGTGATCATTCGGTTCAAACATCACTCCTGCTACCGTTATGTGCCCTTGCACTGAGTAATTAAGTAATTGTAATTGTATCGAAAGGAGATTATTCACAACGTGTGATTTAAAAAGAGTAATTGAGTATCCGGCGGTTACAACACTACAATGCCGGCATTGCCCTGAAGGGACCACCACACAGTTGCTGGGGACCTAACCACTTCATTGAAATTCACAGACAATAAGCACCAGCATTCCCTGCACACCCTTACCAAGACCTTGTTCTCTCCCGTTCCACCCATCAAGCAAATATGCAGTTGCAGACCCTTACTGATAGCCTTTGTACTGACTGTAGCATTCGCTTGGAGGCGATATGGGCAATATTTTAATGCTATAGTATATAAGCTATTGGCCAAATCTGTTGCTCCTGATTTTTTATTTTTTTTCATAAATAGACCCTCTTGCACCTTGTTACTGCGTGCATTGCCATCCTTCACCCACGTTATGAGCTTGTTGACATTGACACATCAATATTTTCCATTTTCTCTGAGGTCATAGGTGGGGCTCCAATCACTTACCCACCCTACTCTGAAACTGACAAGAGTCAAGAGACCTTTCTGTTAACCCTGGCCCACATAAAAAATGTACAACTCGCCGAATTCGAATTCTCAATTATCAGACACACTTGTGTAGTAATTATAATGGTCACATTGTTCTCATGTCCCTGAAGGATTCGACATACAGTAGCTGTATGAATTCACCAGAATAGGACCTATTCTATACAATAATGCCTACAATACTTTTGGCACGGCACACCATCACATAAGCATAGATCAGGCATGAAGTTCTTCCCTGGACAAAGATTGTTAGTTCTGTAATTGACCTACTGGCAGATCAGACTTAGTTTATTGCAGTAGAGCGGAAACTATGCATGTGCCACACTATGCTTGTTTTACCATAACAGTACATTACCAAGGGATGCCTGTGATGGATGCAGTGACACAGACCATTGCCATTTCACCCCCAATTAATTGCATGGTGAAAGAATTCCCCCCTGATGCTTGTCTAAAGCTTGACAGTTTGCTTGATGTATTTGACGTTCTCTTGTTCTCTGTTGGATTCCATCCACTGCTCACTGCTCAGTGACCTCAGGACAGTGTTGGAAAGATTTACACAAACATACAGTACAGAGAGTTTCCATCTGAGCTCAGATATTGTGCCTGACCTGCATTTTGCGTTCTTTCTGCAGCTAATTGCCTTCCCTTTCATCTGGGGAATCTGGCAGTAGCTTGGCTCTTTTGCTTCTTTAAGCTGGATTTATACATTATGCGAAATGTCCACCAAAAATGGACGATCTACAACAGGGATTCTCAACCTTTTCCCCCCATGGACCACCATTCTGACTAAGAGCGACCTGGGGACCACCACAATTGTGTCCCGTGGGCTGACCAGGGCTGTTTCGGATTGTCCCGAAATAGCACTACTGTCCTAGCCTGATTGTCAGACTCTGAGCCATGGCTCAAGAGTCTGACATTGGCCCCATTGTAACCGATTTACAAGGAGGCGGGCCCTTGATTTTCCCTCGACCAATCACTGGAGACGTTGTTTGCAGTCAACAACAACAGTTAACTAGCAGTTAACTAGCAGTTAACTAGCAGTTAACTAGCAGTTAACTGACTAGCAGTGCAGTTAGCATCGGACATTTTCACTATTTATAACTAAATGCAGTATTAAAGAATGAAACTATTTACAATGAAACTCTATTTACAATGAAACTCTAGTTACAATGAAACTTTAGTTACAATGAAACTGAATGGATGTGTGCTGTTTTTTTTTTATGGGAAACTGTTCTGTTGTGGCAGTTAGATGATCCTCGGTGTTGATTGGCTATTTTTTTTAGACCCGCCTCCAACTCCAGCTCATTGGCCGAGCCGTTTTTCCGGACTAGATAAATCGAAACTCTTCATCACAACACCAGACCACAGAACCCAGCTGAGTGGGCGGGGCCTGTGGGCTGAACCCAGGCTACTACTGTCCTGCATACCTCATCAAAGATATGCAAAAAGAATTGAGGCCTACATGGCCTAAATTTGCAATGTTACATTTGTGTCTACATTTGCCTATATTTGTGGTACGCAACACCTCATACCATGTACAGATATATCAAGCATTTTAGCCTTCGATTTCCTGTCTCACAAAAGCCAGCAGGCTTGGCTTTTGTGACCAACACTCCATGTCTTTGTAGACAGAGTTGAAAATGTAAATCCTTTGGGTCAAGTTAGGGTCATACGTCAATTGGCATTTATTAATAAAAAACACAACATAAAAAAACAAACATATTAAAATGATCTTCACGGTTTTGAAATAAAGTATGCTTTTCTGTAGCCTTGTTTTGCCATTTTAGTCCCACAGCTCTCCACATTTCAAAGGCACTTACTGCGCTTGGGCTCAGTGCTGTAAGTTCAAGAGTTAGAGGGCTGGAAATAAGGTCAACATGACAGTTGAATATTCCTTTTAAGACCCCTTGTGGATTTGAACGGATATTTAACATTTATATATATATATATATATATATATATATATATATATATATATATATATATATATATATATATATATATATATATATATATATATATATATATATATATATATATATATAATGTATATTTCACATATTAGGCAAGTGCTGGAAGCCTAATGTTAAGGAAAACATTCCCTTTCTTTATATGTCACTGGTCCTGTAATTGCCACCGTTGGTGCTGAAAGTCCTCTCTTGCAAGATCAAATGAATGATTCATAATTATCTTAATAGCATACAAGCCTGCAGGGACTCAAGAAGATGCTTCGCTCCAATACATCTGTGCACCACCTCGTACAGAGTGGTTATAGACACAAAATGGGAAATAATTTGTTTTGGGGTTAAATCAAATTAAGCTAGGCTACAGGATAAACATGTCACAAAGCTGCTTTGTGCTTTTCACTGCTTTCTACCAAGCTAGTTAGTCAACTGCACTGCAACAGTCCTGACTGTTTTAGACATGTAAAATGGCAGGGGTTGTAGCCCCTTTTTATGTCTATGTGGGCATGCCGCTTTAGACTGTATATTCCTGCACTGAAAGAGGCGGAGCAGAGCGGTGCGAGCGAAGCAATTGTATGACAGCACCACGTGGTAAATACAACTGATCTATCAACAACTGATCACCATGCGTTGCAAGAACAACGCATTTTTTTTTTAACTCTGTTCTAGTTTCCACACGTCACCATCGTTTGGTAAAACTAGACTTCTGCCTCTCGCACAACTCCAACAGCATTTCAGGCGAGGAGAGACACGCTGCAAGTCGTCATGAACAGGACTCGAATATGAATTTATGAAACACTCAGGCCAGAGCCTATATGTGGCATGTGCCTGGACCACTAGGCCAGCAGGCGCTCCGACGAGCGGCGGGCTGGAGCCCCAAATCAGCCCGGGGAATAATACACCAGTCATGGAAAATTTTCAAGTTAAATAATTAATTCATTATGATTTCTTATGTCTTATGAATGCAATTTTGGCCACACTTACCAACTATTTTGCACTATTAAAATTGTGAATACAGCCCCATTACCTTGTAAAACAATGATGAAATAATTAGTTAATTCTATGAATATTGGTCTGTGATGAATATAGTTTAATACACAGGCATATAAAACTGGCTGCCGATCACCACAGCCACAAACAAAATATTGACTAATAGGAGAAAGCAAATGTAATAGCTCTCTGCAACCAGGCTGAGAAAATTAGCAAAATAAATCTACAATGTGTAATTCTAAAGCTTAATTTATTTTTTGGCAACCATTAGTGCTGTTCTGTTTGGGCAAAATGACTGTTGATGTGACGCAGGGTAGGACTACAGTGGGAGTAGGTTGGGACCTTGTGTACACTATGGAACAACAACATTCTATCATCCATTTCTTCCATCATCATTCATCTAAATATCCGTTATTTGACACTATCACTGCTTAACACGAGTTTCCCGAGGTTTGGGCACCAAAGTAAGTTTTTTGGGATTTTTGCCTAAAGCGGTGAAAGTGTTCATTTTTATATCTGGACTCTCTCTCTCCTCTCCCAAATACAGTATTTTGAGTAGAGCCCGGCCAATATATCAGCCGTACCGATATATTGGTCGATACCGATGCAGTTCAGTATTATGTCTTTGTCTACTAATAGGTTATAAATATTGTATAACCTAGGTACAAATCATTTATTAATGATTACACATGTAATAAAATGGCTTATTCATGAATAGTTCACTCTTATTAATAATTTAATAACTTAATTTATAAATTACCTTTAAATAGTTCAGTTAAGCATTTATGGAGTTAATAAACAATCTGTTCATGATTATTACTCATCTACAAACTGCTTATAAATGTTTGAAAATGCTTTATAATGGGTTGTTATTGTAAAGTCCATTCCAATAACAATTTCACAAGAAAAAAGCCAGTGTACAATAAACTGCTATATTGGATACTTACTTACATTAGTCACATTTTGATAGATCTTTTTACAGCTGAGACATTTTAATCCAATATGCTTTGTAGAGCTGTAATTCAGAAAGCACTCTTACCGACCATGACCTAAATTGTGTGGTTCAAGTGTTTTGTGTTCGGGTGGTTGAACTCAGCAATTTGGGTAGCAGTTATAAAAAATTAAACTGAACCAGGTCTCCCATGGACTCCCTTCACAGTTTGTCTCTCTCATTTATTTTCCACCACAGGCCACCAGCCACCAGGGCTCCTAAGGTTACTTTTAAAAAGCAATCCAGGTTACTAATTTAAAGAGGGGGTGCCGTGATTTTTGTATTTTTCCCAATTTTGTGCATGTTTAAGAGGAGACAGTATGTAAATAGACCCCTTGGTGTGTTTTATGTGCAATGATGTCTTCCCTTTATATTTAGGGTTTCTTCCTGAAGGCTGAACCTTTCCAGTCAAATGTGCCAATGAAAAAAACTTCAATATAGTGACATCACGTGTTCAGCCCCTCCCTTAACTCCTCCCCCTTTATCATGCAACTAAAGCTGTGGGCGTGGCTTCAGTTCAGGTGGATATTCACTCATCACCACCCACCAGGCAAACCAGGCATACTTAATGAACTGGTAGGGTGGAATCATAAAAATGACAGTTTAACAAACACTGTACACTTTTTGGGGTAAATCTTACTTTTCATATTAACATTAATACCTGATGATCATGTTTTAGGGTAGAAAAAAATCATGGTACTCCATCTTTAAAAAACTAAAGTAACTGGTTAAATCAGTGGTTCTCAACCTTTTACAACACTCAGAACCACCTCCAAAGATTTGGCTTGAAGCAGTATACAGTCCTATTCAGCTAGGAAAATCTTCAGACAAAGGGCAAATTCATTCCAAATCACTATAATAATTAATGCCCTAGCCAAAGTGACTTTTCTCTCTCTCTGTGTGTGTTCTAGCACAGCTGAGCTGTCCAGCTTGGTTATGCTTATGTTCGCATCATTTTTAGCAAGCCTACTATTTGATGTGCCATTTGATCGGTGTTGTATCATTACACTCCCCGTCATAATCTCACCCGGTCCCACTGTATCGGAACCCCCTTCTCATCCCGGCCACCAGGCGCATACCTCTCCGATTCAAGAGAAAGAGAGACAACATTGCCAAACTGAAGTTAAAAAATATGGGAGTGCGTGTTGCTCTATCTTGCTCTCACACACACACACACACACACACACACACACACACACACACACACACACACACACACACACACACACACACACACACACACACTACCATTAGCAATTGGTTCTTTTATTTATTGTTTTGTATGAGGGTACAAATGGTTGAGGGTCGGGCATACTGAGACAAAAAAGTCCTGCTGATGACAACGTGATAACTGCGATCTTATCTACTGATAACGGTAGAATTCGCTGTTTAACAAGGGTGATGCCAAACTTTGTACACACACTCCATGGATGCCAACAGTGAACCACTGCACCAAATATTCCACAATGGCCTGTTATAGCACCACCATGAGGCCAATTTTGCGTGTGTCCATCCCTTTATTACCAGCCAATCTTTGGCCAGGTGATGTCAAATTTTGAATGCCAACGATGAACCTCTGCCCTTAATATTCCACAGCTTGTTACAGCGCCACCGTAAGGCCAATTTTGCCAAAACACAGGTAGTTTGATACATTTGACATACTAATTAATTCTCCGGCTTCACAGCTTCAGTATCATCAGATATTGTCACACCAACAGAAATTTTAAGTTGAATTTAGAGCATCATGAGTTTGAATAATATTTTAATGCCAAGATAATAATCAAGGTAATACTGCCAAATCAGTGTCAAACACTTGACAATGTTGTCTGCAGTTTGAATTAATCTTTTTTTTGCTTTGAAGTTTTACCCACTAGCTTTTCCAAGACAGTCTTGTAAAAGATCTAGTAAATATTGTGAATGGTTCTCTTCAACTAGCATTTTTCCTGAGGACCCTATAAACTGCAGTTGTAAAGACTCCTTAATGAGCCTTGATGTTGTTGTACTGAATAATTATCAGTCCATGAAAATCTTTAGGTAAAAAATATATTGAAAAAGCTTAGTTGCTTTTTACTAGGTACCCTCACAAAAAACATACAGTGATCCTGATCTTTGGCCTGGTCCCGTCTGGCCAGACGGGACGGCGGATGGAGGGCAAAGAAACTAGTTAGAATAACTTCCGTGTGCTACGTTGAACCAGGGGACCACTTTGTGAGTCATTCTGCTGCATGTAGATCACTGTATTTCATCTAGCAAGAATGCGCACTTGCGCAGTGACTGCATCCCACTGGGGTCA
Organism: Benthosema pterotum; assembly: GCA_039105355.1. Lineage (NCBI taxonomy): Eukaryota > Metazoa > Chordata > Actinopteri > Myctophiformes > Myctophidae > Benthosema > Benthosema pterotum. The sequence goes on from CM076972.1 coordinate 25,162,534, forward strand.
CGCTGTTCTAGAGCTTCGGCCCCGAAAGGGTGTATCTTGCCGGTAGCACCCTACATAATGGATATTTTGTCAATTTGCATTAGACTCATTCATTCTTCTTGGTCTTTAGCGATAGCTGAGCCCAATCTTCCTTTGCAACTGCATCTGGACTGCATGTATAAAATGGTATGGTTCTTGCCTAAAACGGTGATAGCCATACATTTGGCATGTCTGCACAGGGGAGGCTTGACGGTATCCATGTAAACCATTTTCATTCACATATAGAATCTAGAATCAAATGGTATCTCTATCTCTGGTCTATCTCAAATTTTGAGCATGCTTCATTGTCCAACTCTCCACCACTTGCCAGTGTTCACAGATTAATTACCAAGTGACTCCTGGGTATTTCCTCGGATAATGACTACAACCATAGCAGACTAAATCTTTGTTAAGATTGTCTATATAGCGTCTGGAGAGCTCCCGGGACCCCCACACGTAGTTGCACCACTCACTTCACACAATTGTGATTTTTCTTTCTCTATTATTTCATTTTAAAAGAATTTAGGAGAATGTAGTTGCACAACTGCCACAACGGCACACTGGGACTCCTTGCTGGGCCGGTGTTAGGGCACTTGAGCAAGTTTTAAGGAGCCATGGAGAGAAATGACACTGGAACACATTGTCCCACAGGGGGTTAAGACACAACATCATTAAGACAAACAAATCATGGCGTGTGTGAGTGCGTCATGTACAATAGGTCTCTTAATGTCCTCCCCGATGCTCCACTGCCCCCCCCTGTCTTCATGTCCATGATGACTCTCTTGCCTCTGCCATTAGTGGGCAGTAAGCTGCCTGAGGGAGTTAAATAAATGTAACATGCTGATGCCCTACTCTGCCCATGCACACACACACACACACACACACACACACACACACACGCACACGCACACGCACACGCACACACACACGCACACACACACACACACCCACACCCTACTGGATATCTCATCTAATCTAAGCATTTTAATGTGGGTGAGAGGGAGGGAGGGAAGAAAACGAAAATGCCGATGCATGATCTCTATGCTAAAGAAATAGATAAATCAACGACTGGTTGGGCACACTAGAGTTCTCAAACTCTGCCCGAACCCGACCAGGCCCAACCTGGCATTTTAGGGTCGGGCTCGGGCCTAAAATGTATGCAGATCAGTAGGGCCGGGTCGGGCCTAGGGCTCCATGAAAAAAAGCAATATATATTTAATTATTTTATTATGATAAAATTAATAGTTCTGTTCTGTCTGTCTGTGTATTTACCTCTTATGAAGATAGTATTTTCACCTTTACTCTGTGTAGATTGCTCAAATTCTACCCAAACCCAGCCAGGCCCGACCTTACCCGACATTGTAGGGCCGGGTCAGGTCTACAAACTATGCTAATTGGTACGGCTGGGCCGGGCTTTGGGCCTGATCAGTCAGGGCCAGGCCTCAATTTGAGAACTCTACCTCTGACTGAACAGGCCTGTGAAGGATAAACAGAGAGAATGAGGGGAGACACTCGTTCTATCTCCTCTTGACACAAATGTCTCGTTGCCTGAATTTCCTTCATGGTCTCTCATGACTTCACCGTTATCATTTTCATCCTCCTATAGTTCCTTTGGATTTTAAATGTCAGAATCCTCTATTCATCTCTTCCTTCCTCCTTCTCCTTTTCAAAACAATATTTTTCCCCAACGTGCTTCATTGTCATGAAAGTTCATGTTCTGATGTCGACTGTGACATTAGAGGAAAAGGGATATTCTAGCTTGATAGATTGTATACAAAAGGGAATGACATCCAACTTAAACAAAATAATTAACTAAAGCAAGGGCTGTGACATGGAGGAGGGTGGGTGTGCACAAACGTCAACTACTGAGACAGAATTATATGGCGAACAAAAGCACAAAGTGCCGCTTCCTTCCTTTCCTAGAGAGAGCTCCATGAGAACAGATCAAAGACACAAGCATTCAATACGGTTCGATTGGACCCTGGCCTGTTTCTTTCTGCTGTGGAGGCGTACCAATAACTAGGCTGTGGTTAAGTTCAAGGCCAGGCGGTCGTATCTGATGTGTCCTCACATCAGAGGTTAAATGGCTGTCAAAGGAACAGTGGGGCAAAGCGACAAGAGACAAAGATCCAACAGAAGCATGGAGAGAGGGATGCGTTGAGCTGAGGATGAAGGTCTTCATCTGCCCTGTGGAGGCAAAGGAGCCGGCAGTGAAGCCAGTCGTGTTTTCTGTTGTTCAGAGAAAATCAATAGATGCCTTCGCCCTTCCCCAGGGGCTCTGAGCAATGCAAACTAGGTCTTTTAAGTACGTAATCCAGACACAGCAAACAGACATGATTTTATCAATCAAGCCCATATTGGCCTACAGGAGCACCAGGTGGCCGGTTACCTAATGTCAGGCCACTAGTTGTGTGATTTTTTGTTTAGTTTTGGTTTTTAGAAAAGTCTACGGCAGACCAGGCCCAGACAAACCAGCGCAAAGAAAATCTGTCCTAAACCAGCCAGGCCAGCCAGAAGCCATAGTCAGCACAGAATGCAAAATGAATTACATTTAGAAGTTTACTTGAATTACTTGCAGGTATAATGATGTGGTAATTGTCCTAGCCTACTATTGTTTTCATTGGGTTTTTATGACACAGCAAACAGACATGATTTTATCAATCAAGCCCATATTGGCCTACAGGAGCACCAGGTGGCCGGTTACCTAATGTCAGGCCACTAGTTGTGTGATTTTTTGTTTAGTTCTGGTTTTTAGAAAAGTCTACGGCAGACCAGGCCCAGATAAACCAGCGCAAAGAAAATCTGTCCTAAACCAGCCAGGCCAGCCAGAAGCCATAGTCAGCACAGAATGCAAAATGAATTACATTTAGAAGTTTACTTGGATTACTTGCAGGTATAATGATGTGGTAATTGTCCTAGCCTACTATTGTTTTCATTGGGTTTTTATGGGTTTTCTTTGGAAGGATAACATTAGCACAAATGAAAGTAGGGTAGCAGTGGTTGTGTTTCAGAGCCTCAGTGTGGCCGAAGAGCTCATGTGCAACCTCTTCCAGAGAGAGACATCTCCTGGCCTGGCCCGTTTAGGACAGATTTTGTTGCACTGGTTTGCCTGACCCAGGCAGGCCCAGGCCCAGGCTTGCTTGCCAGGCAGGCCCAAGCATGTTTGCCAGGCCATACATGTTTGCATGCTTGCACACAGCATGCATGCACACCTTCTCCAGTACTACTAAAAAACATGTTTGTATGTACTGTATGCTGTTTGATGCTATGCCAAGTGTTGAGAAAAGTCCAGAGCAGGCCAAGCCCAGGCAAAACAGTGCAAGAAAATCTGTCCTAAACCAGCCAGAAACCATGTAGCACAGAAAACAAAATAAATCACATTTAAAAGCTCACTTGGATTACTTGCTGGTATGTTGATGTGTTAATAATTTTAGTAGCAGCCTACCGTTGGTTTTATTGTTTTTATGTTTTTTAATTGGTAGGATAACATTAAGACAAATGTGTTTCAAACCCAATTTTGTTCAGATACTTTACTGGTATCGAAAAACACAAATTACTCCCTACTCACAAATATCATTAAAATAAGGTCTGGTTACCAAGAGGCAAGGTGGCTCTTTAGAGATTACAATACATAGGCTGCTGGGCTATATAATTAAACTGCAGTTCACACATACATAGATATTCTATGTACTGTATTCACAATTGTGCATTACAGCAATTGGGAGCATGTGCTTGCGTGCATCCATCCAGATGATGGTACAGTAAGAATGAGAATTAATTAATTAACTGATTTAAAATTGGGCACACTACCCTAACCCTAACATGCACATGTAGGTGGCCTGTCTGGAGTATGACACCCGGCCTGATTTTGGCCATCAGTCAGGCCCTGTTGTCAACAAAACTAAAATGCATACTACGGAATTTTTGGGGTTGCACTAGGCCATGAAAAGAACATCTCTTATCACGGTACCACGTTCGCCACACCAGGCATGTCTGTCTGACAAATGGATGACGGAGTTGTTAATGTAACAGTTGGTGGATGTTTGAGTGAGAGAGGCTTCCCAGTACTTGGGAAGGGACGTAGTGAAATAGATGAGACAGCTGCAGAGAGAGAGAGATGATGCTAAACACGTGGAGGGAGAGGTGGTGGGGGGGCAGCACACGGGAAGGATAAAGATAAATGCCGTTTGCTCTTCAAACAGACTGACTGATCCATTACAAGATCTGAGGCCAAGGCTGCATTTACTCTGCACCGCCAGGGAGGGCGGGAATGAATGCAGATGGGGGAGGAGAGGAGGGGGGTGTGGAAGTGAGACTGAGAAGTGTCACAATGTGAAATAAGTTTCCTTAAGCAACATTCTCAGCTCTCTGTGGCTTCCTTTCCCTGCTCCGGCAGACTGGCGAGTAGAAGACAATTGTAGCTAAACACACATATTGTTTGTGCGGGTGCAAGCACATAAGTCTCTAAGCAAGGTTAAAGATAAACAAGGTTATAAGGTTCTAGTGGGTTAGAAAACCACTTGTGGAGGGCAAAATAAATACACGTATTTGAGGTCAGAGCACTTGGATTGGAAAAGGTGGGTGAGGGGCGGGTTGAAGTTGAATGCAAAAGAAGAATATACTGTAGTTTCTCCAAAGCACACAGGGTCATGGGGTCATCCTTTAAACTCTGTCCTGCCCAACCCACAGCCATCTCAAGCAATCCAATTTTACAAATTAAACCATCCCTCAACCGTGCATAGTTAAGGGGCCCATATATATCCACCGGTGATACAAAGGTGCCGACGGTGCCAATATCCTGTCCTCCTGATGTTAACATCTGAAATTATAAAGAATCCTAGCCACAAATTGACAAAGTCCCTTGCTCTTGGCACTGTCTGATATGGAATGAAGCTTGGCGTTTGTGTGCTGCACAATGAGGATTGAAAACACTAAGCACATTATCATCCATATACAGTAGGTAAGGCCATTAAAAGAGATCACCCAGGTTAAGGCTCCTGAAATGTATGCCACCACGCACCACTACAACACATCTATCTCAAGAATCCACTTGGGCACCCAGGCATGCACATACACATACACACACAAGGATGTACTGTACATCAAAGAGAATTATTCTTTATGCCCTTGCAAACTGTGTCGACCAGAACGTCAGGGGGATATATTGTGACTCATCTGTCATGGGGATCTGAATAGCACGTATAGTACACAGTGTGTACTAGAGCCCGACCAATGACATATTTTTAGGTCCTATGCCGATTCTAAACTTCAAGTTTAACAATAGAATAAAACATTGAAAAGTGTACATGTGACTTCATTCACTTTTGTGAAATTATTATTTTCTTTCTTACTTTTCCTGTCCCAGGCATCTATAACAAGATATGACATTAAAACCAATACAGGCTACAGTATATAGGCCTGTCAGACTAAGACTGTTGCTGGCTATTTGCTGAAGTTTGTACTTTGCATGGATAGTTAGTGTAAATGCTTTTCAATTTAATTTGCAAGTCAAACAGAGAACATGACAATTCTTATGAACACCAGGACATCACGTTTCGATATACCGGCCAATATACACCGATACTAGTGTCGATAGATCAGTACGACCAATATATCGGTCTGTGCATTACCTTCACTAAGCAATTAAGTATTTAACAAGTACTATAGGAAGGCAGATCACTGATAAACTTTTATGCCCTGGAAGTATATTCATCTTGACGCCATTAATAGGTTGCAGACCACTGGTTGACCCATTGTCTCCCCAGGGTCAAGTGTTTGAGTGGAAATGAATCTGCGGTAGTAACCTTTGATGAGGCATGCTGCTTCTTCACTTGTCGGTAGTATTTAAAGGCTTTCAGACTTAAAGGCTGTTCAGGTCAAGTGCATAAAATTCAATCCAATCTGCCTCCCACTGCCATAGACAACAGTCAAGATCTCTGCCAGAATCACGAGACATCTTTCTGACCATCTTGACATCCTCTACTGTATACTCAGTGATAGCCTGCAACAATAAAAGGACGAGAAGGCGTATAGGTGGGTGCATGGAAAGGGAGGTCTATGGATTCTGCCTGTTTAAAGAGACAGTGTTCTGAAATGGCTGACATTTACAAAGGCCAGTGTTCCACCCACACTTCCTCCATTAGAGTGGGCCAATCCATGATTACACATATCAATAACATTGCCCATCCTTTACGTAACATCTCCTGTGTGTGTGTGTGTGTGTGTGTGTGTGTGTGTGTGTGTGTGTGTGTGTGTGTGTGTGTGTGTGTGAGAGAGAGAGAGAGCGAGAGAGAGAGAGAGCGAGAGAGAGAAATCGAAGGATGTCGTCCTACTGCATCCAGCATGCTGGGATGTACAGGCCAGTCAATAAGCATAACTAGGTTAAGTAGAACAAAAGGGATGTGTGTCCTTACTGACATTTAGTGGTTCAGGGAAATGTATAGATACTGAAACAAAACAGCCCTCAGCATCTAAACATGTGACATTATCTCTCTATATTATTCTAGGAATGTGTCTGTTACCTGCACAATGCACTGTGAAATGAGGATCAACCACACATGCCACACGGACAGCCTCAATGAACCTCGCGTAGCACAGCCCTGTCATCCAGCACCAATGTGCGCTACTTAAAACACCAAACATTATACCAATCATTTTAATTTAATAGATTTTCATTAAAAGCTCATCACCGCACGTGACACGGACACACATTTATTTGTGGTCACAGTTTGTCGTGCAACACGGGATCCTCTCCCTTTGCGTTCTCTGTCCTCGCTGTTCCGTCTGCCACACGGCCATGGCGCAATGATACACGCGCTACTACGGTGACCTACGACTTATTTCTACCACTGAAATCTACACGTCTGGATATTCATTACGCGCTGCGGCCATGGCATCCACTTCTCTCCAAACGGGAGCGCTCGAGACACAGCTGTGACTCAATCATGCCTTCCACACCGGCCAACCCCGTCTCCAGCGTACGCGCTACTACGGTCACCTACGAGGCTACGACTTATTTCTTCTACTACTAAAATCTACAAGTCTCGATATTCATTACATGCGGCGGCCACGGCATCCACTTCTCTCCAAACTTTTACACGGAAAAGTTAGGGGACCACAATACAGTGCTTAGCCGTTAGCCATAGCCCAGCTTCCTAACTCACATCAGTTGTGTTGCTCGAGACACAGCTGTGACGCAATCATGCCTTCCACACCGGCCAACCCCGTCTCCAGCATAGGGTTGCTCAGTGCGTGCACCAAACACACCGGTGTGAATAAACAAACGACGACCACCAAATGCCCCAAATACACCAGGTATAAACAAAACAACAACAGGGCACACCAGTGCGTTTAGGGTGCATTTCCGAACACGCCCAAAAATAGCCAGTCTACAAGCTCACATCATCGGTTGCTAAAGCCACGCGTTTCCCCAGCCAGAGTTTAAAAAAATCCACATTGTGCACACAATCTGCCCTAGCCTTTCATCTGTGCGACTCACAAAATATTTTTGGGAGTAGCCTACCAGGCTGTGTGACTGAGCATAGGCTACTTAATATGTATGTTGTAGGTATGTAGGCCTATAGGTCTATAACATTACTTTTGTGCCCAACTTCAACCCAACTTTCAACAATTCCCTCCCAATCAATGTCATCTATACATCATTTCCAGATCAAATATTTCACAACGGGTATAGGACTAGTACCAAAAAATAAGAAAACACCGTGGGCTCCATTTTTGGTTACATCAGCCGTTATACGCAATTAGGGCATTTAGCATTGGGGAAGCGGCATTCCCAAGTCGGTATTTTCGTTACCATCTTATTTCCCTTAAACACCTCCTAAACCTGTTACATTATGCATAGGTGTGGTTTGGGCGTTTTTAGCTTTCATCCAATCCGTGTTGGTCCATTGCCTTTAGTTCATCCCACATCTATTCTCCTTATCCCTACTGCTATGCCTATGTGGCGTGTGTGGCGTGCATTTATCCTACGAAACGTTATAAAATACATTGCAAAACAATCAGGTAATTCTCGGCAAAAACAGACGTCTTTTTGATCATTCATATCTCGGTTAATTCTGGACAATTTTTTACATTTCAGTCTCTCAGATGCTGTATAGAATATGTGGGTAGGTCTTCTGTACGAAGCGGGATCAAGCAAAACGTAACTGTCAGGATTTGGTGGAAACGTGAAAGCAGCATCAATGTGTCACAAGTTAATTAATGTATTTAATTATATTATATACCTTACCTAAACACAAGGAAGTGACCGACAGCAGGACATCTACAGCTGTCATGTTCTATACAGAACTATGCCTTTATTGTGTGATTTGGCACCCTCTAGCGGTCACTATTTTCTTTTGAACAATATTCTGTGTATCACAAACAATCGTCAGACCATGCGGTGTGCAGGCTGTTAAGACGGTACTCTTCAACACTTTCTTCTGAGTATCTTCTGAAAGTATCGTCTGTAAGTACTTTGTTTGTATACTGTCATGTCAATTTCTGTCACATTTGAAGGAATTTGCAGACATTTGTTTCGTTTTGAAATCATCCCAGTAGAATGTTTGTTTGTTTGGCACTCGGTTTAGGCCTGCTTTCTTTTCTGTGCATTAGTGCATATGTCGCAGCATTTCAGGGTTGTGGTTTTTAGCGTAACTATAATTCATGTTGCTTTTCTAAATGATTGGATTGTAATTTCATGTTTGACTAAAAAGGGACACCTTTACATGATTATTTCTAATTCATCACAGTGAAGCACAGTACTTTAAAATCAGGTTAAAAACAATATAAATATATTATGGCTATATACAGTTCATGCTCATTGCTTGTCATTTAAAAGTGATTTAACACTGTTGGCTATATTATATTTCATGCTTTTGTTTGTTTGTTTGTGTGAATATGTATTGTATATTGAGTATTTCCTTTTGTGATTTGTTTGTTACAGTTTTACAGTATTTGGCTCATCACCTGACTTTGGGACAAGTAAAAGACAGTTCAACTTTACTCTGCCTCCGTCTGTCTCTTCGAGTCAAACTGTTAACTATCTGTTTATTTGTGTAGTCCACACACATTGAGAACAGAATAGTAAAAAGACGCACTGGACAGCGGACTCAGCTGAAAGTAAAACAAGATACTACTACTACAGCATCGCTACAGCTTCGACCTGCATCACATCCCCACTACCCCTGAGGGACCATGTCGACTACAGGAGAGGGAGTCGAAGAACGACTACCTTCTGAGGATGGTAAATCCGTCCATTCCAGTGCGAGCAGATGTTCCACATCCAGCGCCGCAGCCAGGGCGCGAGCTAAACTTGAGGCTGCTAAAGTGAAGGCTACATTCGCTCAGAGAGAAATCGACCTCAAGATACAGTCAGCGCAGGCGGCAGCTGAAACATCACTTAAAGAGGCTCATATTGCTGCACAGTTATTAACACTACAGCACGAAAGAGAGGTTGCAGCAGCTTCAGCAGAGGCTGAGGTTTTAGAGGCGGCAGCGGATGCTGAGAATGGAGTGAGGGACATGGAGGACACTTCCCAGACAGCGAGGGAACGTACCCAGGCTTATGTTCAGCAGCACTCTGAGCTCCCTCCGACTCACATAGACCTTACACAGCACCCTCCTGTAGAAGGTGAACCTCCAGAGCTCCAACCATACTCACCATCACTCCAACCATCACTCTTTCAAAGTCAACCACAAGAAGATGTCCTGTCAAACATACGCCAAGGAACGACCTCACCTGCCATACAGAGACATGTCGACTCCAGACCTGATCGTGACTACAACACGCACAGTGCAGCACGGCAGCTGGGCGGAGCAGCACCTGCCGGTCACCAACAGGCCACCATGAACAATGTCTCCCAAGGCGTAAAACCACTTACAGGCCATCCCTCCATCATGAAGCCCACATTCCCTGATCCTCGTTCCTCACATCACACATGTGACTTACGTGCAGATGTACAGCAGCGTAGAGGCTTCATACACACCCAGAATACTCCCTTTGCCGCTCACGCCCCATCCCCTTCACCTGTCTCTCCACCAGCAGATACGTCCGGGATGAGTGAAATGGCAAGGTACTTAGTACGCCGGGAGCTTGTGAGCTCAGGGTTCATCAAGTTCAACGACCGCCCAGACAACTTTTGGGCGTGGAAGTCCTCATTCAGGAACGCGACAGGAGGACTGAACTTGACATCGAGTGAGGAGCTTGATCTGTTAACCAAATGGCTGGGAACCCAATCTTCAGAACAGGTCATGAGAATCCGTGCTGTGCATGTGGATGACCCTGCAGCAGGGCTTGAGATGGCCTGGGACCGTCTAGAAGAGTGTTACGGTGCTTCTGAAGTTATTGAAAAGGCCCTCTTTGATAAATTGGATAAAATGCCTAAAATCAATCAAAAGGATCCGCAAAAGCTAAGAGAACTAGGAGATTTACTTCGGGAGCTGGATTCTGCAAAAAAGGGCGGCTACCTAACGGGGCTTGCAGTTCTGGACTCCGCCAGGGGCATTCAACCCATCGTCGAAAAACTGCCCTACAATCTTCAAGAAAAATGGATGAACCAAGGCTCGCTGTATAAAGAGATGCACCACGTCCAGTTTCCTCCGTTTTCATATTTCGCTACCTTTATCTGTACTGAGGCACGCAAAAGAAATGACCCAAGCTTCACCCTTTCAAGTGCCTCTTCAGGTCCAAGTAGCTCCCACAGATCCTTTACGGGTTCATCGAGACCAGAGACAGGGAAATCCTCAGGGAATGCGAAAGGACATGTCTCCATCCACAAGACCGAAGTGGCTACAAAACACGCTGCTCCCCAGTCAGGGAAAGCACAGAGTGACGCAGCATCCAGCGACGCAGTACTCTGCGACATAAATAGACAGTGCCCCATCCACAAGAAGCCCCATTCCTTGAAAAAATGTAGGGGTTTTCGAAGCATGGCACACGGAGACCGTGTCAAGTACTTGAAAGAGAATGGTGTCTGTTTCAAGTGTTGTGCCTCTACTACGCACCTGGCCAAAGACTGCAATGCAGAGGTGAAATGCAAAGAATGCGACAGCGACAGACATGTGGCAGCACTTCATCCTGGGCCAGCCCCCTGGAGTACAGCGACCACTGCAGAGCATGGCGGGGAGGATGAAGGCGAGTCAGGTCAGCCGTCAGTCACCTCGAAATGCACTGAAGTCTGTAGTGGAGGTCTCAGCCCCAGATCCTGTTCCAAGATTTGCCTGGCGAAGGTCTACCCCAAAGCTCACCCAGACAAAGCTGCAAGGGTCTACGTCATTCTGGATGACCAGAGCAATAGATCGATGGCCAGGTCAGAATTCTTTGACCTTTTCAAGCTTGATGGGTCAGAATCTCCATACACTCTCCGTACATGTTCCGGCATCACAGAGACATCTGGGAGGAGAGCTACAGGGTTCACCGTGGAGTCCTTGGATGGATCGGTTAGTGTGATGCTCCCCACACTTATCGAGTGTAATCACATGCCAGACGACCGATCTGAGATTCCGACCCCAGAGGCTGCGCAACATCACGCCCACCTACAATCGATTGCTCACAAAATCCCACGCCTGGACCCAGAAGCTCAGATTCTGCTCCTTCTGGGACGCGATGTTCTTCAGGTGCACAAAGTGCGAGAGTTGCGCAACGGCCCTCACAACGCCCCCTACGCCCAGAGACTGGACCTGGGGTGGGTTGTTATAGGCGACGTCTGCTTGGGAGCAGCCCACAGATCAGCAGAGGTTACTTCTTTCCGCACTAATGTGCTAGAAAACGGACGCCCATCGCTCTTCACTCCGTGCCCAAATCAGCTCCACGTCAAGGAAAGGTTCAGTACCAACGCACAGACTGTTGCTGCTTCTCGCCTTCCTTCTTCCTCATCCGTCACCAATGATTGTGATCTAGGCAGCACCATCTTCGAAAGAACCAAGGATGACGAGAGAGTGGGCCTCTCCATCGAAGACAGACTCTTCCTACAGCTAATGGACAAAGAGGTGTTTATGGACGACACCAACAGCTGGGTGGCGCCACTTCCATTCCGAACCCCTCGACGCAGACTCCCCAACAACAGAGCTCAGGCTCTGAGCCGTCTCACTTCTCTCTGCCACACTCTAGAGAGGAAGCCCGAGATGAAGGCTCACTTCCTAACCTTCATGCAAGAGATCTTCGATCGTGACCATGCTGAAGTTGCACCACCATTACAGGAAGGAGACGAGTGCTGGTATTTGCCATTCTTCGGCGTCTATCACCCTCAAAAGCCCGGCAAAATAAGAGTCGTCTTCGATTCCAGCGCCCAACATCACGGCATCTCCCTGAACGATGTACTCCTCACTGGTCCGGATTTGAACAACAGTTTGCTCGGTGTCCTGCTACGCTTCAGACGAGAAAGGGTAGCCATCATAGCAGATATCGAGCAGATGTTTCACAGCTTCGTGGTCAGAGAAGACAACCGAGACTTTCTCCGGTTCCTGTGGTTCAGGGAGAACGACCCCAGCCAAGACATCATCGAGTACCGGATGAAGGTGCACGTGTTCGGCAACAGCCCGTCGCCAGCAGTTGCCATCTATGGTCTTCATCGTGCAGCACTACATGAAGTTGAGGAATACGGCATGGATGCCAACCACTTCATATCACGCAACTTCTACGTCGATGATGGGCTCTTATCGCTGCCCTCAGTCACAGAAGCTATCCAGCTGCTCAAGAGCGCACAAGACATGCTCGCTAACTCCAACCTAAGGCTCCACAAAATCGCTTCAAACTGCCGTGAAGTTCTGGAAGCTTTTCCTGCGGAAGACCACGCCAAGGGCACGACGACTCTAGACTTCGACGACAATTCGGCGCTCATCCAACGGAGTTTGGGGCTCACCTGGGAACTCAGAAGTGACATCTTCACTTACAACGTGGTGGAGACAGACAAACCCTTCACGCGCAGAGGCGTCCTGTCCGTAGTAAACAGTATCTTCGATCCTCTGGGTTTCGTCTCACCCATCACCATTCAAGGAAAATACCTTCTGAGAGAGTTCACCACCACCGAGGCTCTCGACTGGGACAGCCCTCTCCCTAGTGAAAGAGAAGACGAGTGGAGAACTTGGAAAGACTCCCTACAAGACCTGAAAGAACTCAGGATCCCCAGGGCTTACACCACTACTACCCTCACCACTGCAAAGCGGAAGGAGCTGCACATATTCTCCGACGCCTCTGTGAAAGCAGTTGCTGCAGTAGCCTATCTCAAGGTAATCGACTGTGACGGAGAGTGTCACGTTGGATTTGTCCTCGGAAAGGCGAAGCTCACTCCTCCAGCAGCGCACACCATCCCGAGATTGGAGCTGAGTGCCGCTGTGTTAGCAGTGGAAATGGCTGAACTGTTGGAGAGTGAATTGGACATCAGTGTGGACGCAGTGGAGTTCTACACAGACAGTAGAGTCGTATTAGGCTACATATACAACCAAACCAGACGCTTCCACGTGTACGTCTGCAACAGAGTGCAACGTATCAAGAAATCTTCCAGACCTGAGCAGTGGCATTATGTCTGCACCACTCAGAATCCAGCAGACCATGGCAGTCGTTCAGTGCCTGCAGCAGAACTTGCCAGCACAACTTGGCTTACAGGACCCGCCTTCCTGTCTCAACCTGAGGGAGCACCAGCCTTCGAGGAGGAGTCCCACGACCTCGTCGATCCCGACTCTGACGTTGAAGTGCGTTCTCATGTGACTGCCATTTCTGCGACACCAGCCGGACTGGGATCACACCGCTTTGAGCGGTTCTCCACCTGGAAGACTTTGGTACGAGCCATGGCGTTTCTGACCCACATCACTCAGAACGTTACAGGTGACAACTCCACCACATGCAGTGGTTGGCACCGTTGCACCAAGCCTCGAACAGCAGATGAACTTTCACAGGCACAAGCTCTCATCATCAGGTGTGTCCAAAGAGAGAAGTACAGTGAAGAGCTCGCCTGCTTGACTTCTGGAAAAGACATTCCAAAGCATAGTCCTCTCAGGAAACTCAACCCATATGTCGACGAAGATGGCCTCCTGAGGATAGGAGGTAGACTCAAGCATTCAACACTGGACACGGGAGAGAAGTTCCCCATCATCATCCCAGGCTGCAGCCACATCAGCTCACTCATCGTTCAGCACTACCACGAAAAGGTCAAACACCAGGGACGCGTGTTCACGGAAGGTTCTATCCGCTCAGCAGGATACTGGATCATCGGAGCGAAGAAGAGCGTCAACAGCATCCTCTGTCAATGCGTCACATGCAACAAACTTCGTGGCAGAGCAGCAGAGCAGAAGATGGCTGATCTACCGCCTGACCGGCTGAGCACGGAGCCACCTTTCAGCTACATTGGACTTGACGTATTTGGTCCTTGGTCTATCGTCACAAGAAGAACTCGTGGAGGTCAGGCCAACAGCAAAAGGTGGGCTGTCTTATTTACCTGTTTGAGCACACGCGCTGTGCACATAGAACTCATCGAGTCTATGGACGCTTCGAGTTTCATCAACTCACTACGGCGCTTCTTTGCATTGCGAGGACCTGTGAAGCAAATCCGCTCAGACTGTGGTACCAATTTCACAGGCGCATGTAAGGAATTGGATATACTCCTCACAGATCCTGAAGAGCCTAATGTCAGAAAGTACTTAGGCGAAGAAGGCTGCACATGGATATTTAATCCGCCCCACTCCTCACACATGGGAGGTGCCTGGGAGCGGATGATCGGAGTCTCCAGGAGGATACTTGACGCCATGTTTCAGCAAGTCAGTCCCTCACATCTCACTCACGAGGTGTTATCTACCTTGATGGCAGAAGTGACAGCGATCATCAATGCCAGGCCTCTTACTCCAATCTCTTCAGACCCAGAGCATCCCTTCCTTTTGACACCGGCTACGATCCTCACGCAGAAGGTGTGCACCCCTCTGCCTCCTGCAGGGACATTCGACAGCACCGACCTCCACCGCCAGCAGTGGAGACAGGTACAACACCTTGCTAATGTCTTCTGGAGTAGATGGAGGAGGGAGTACCTTTCAACACTCCAAAGCCGCAGCAAGTGGCAAGACGACCGGCCGAACATTCAAGAAGGTGACCTGGTCTTGATGAAGGACAGCCAGGTGCAGCGGAACGAGTGGCCCCTCGCTCTAGTCACAAAGACGTTTCCTGGCGATGACGGGAAGGTCAGGAAGATCGAGCTCAAGGTGACAAGATCGGGGTCAGCGAAGACTTTTCTGCGGCCTGTCTCGGAGATAGTCCTCCTTATGACAGCCAAGAGACTGAACTCAAAGTGACCTCCCCATTCTTTAAGTTAAGCATAGAAATGTTTAACATGTTTTTCTTTTATTGTTTAGTTAGTGGCATTAAATAATAATACCAGGCGGGGAGTGTCATGTTCTATACAGAACTATGCCTTTTATTGTGTGATTTGGCACCCTCTAGCGGTCACTATTTTCTTTTGAACAATATTCTGTGTATCACAAACAATCGTCAGACCATGCGGTGTGCAGGCTGTTAAGACGGTACTCTTCAACACTTTCTTCTGAGTATCTTCTGAAAGTATCGTCTGTAAGTACTTTGTTTGTATACTGTCATGTCAATTTCTGTCACATTTGAAGGAATTTGCAGACATTTGTTTCGTTTTGAAATCATCCCAGTAGAATGTTTGTTTGTTTGGCACTCGGTTTAGGCCTGCTTTCTTTTCTGTGCATTAGTGCATATGTCGCAGCATTTCAGGGTTGTGGTTTTTAGCGTAACTATAATTCATGTTGCTTTTCTAAATGATTGGATTGTAATTTCATGTTTGACTAAAAAGGGACACCTTTACATGATTATTTCTAATTCATCACAGTGAAGCACAGTACTTTAAAATCAGGTTAAAAACAATATAAATATATTATGGCTATATACAGTTCATGCTCATTGCTTGTCATTTAAAAGTGATTTAACACTGTTGGCTATATTATATTTCATGCTTTTGTTTGTTTGTTTGTGTGAATATGTATTGTATATTGAGTATTTCCTTTTGTGATTTGTTTGTTACAGTTTTACAGTATTTGGCTCATCACCTGACTTTGGGACAAGTAAAAGACAGTTCAACTTTACTCTGCCTCCGTCTGTCTCTTCGAGTCAAACTGTTAACTATCTGTTTATTTGTGTAGTCCACACACATTGAGAACAGAATAACAGCTGTTTATAGGACAACCAATAAATAAGGAGATGAATTGAACTGATGCAGCAGCTGTTCCACGTGGTCCTCTCCAATGCTTTGAAATCCTGTTATCTATTTCCCAAATCTATTTGACGCAATTAGCAACTTAAGGGACTGCGTGACAATCACGCCTATGACCACACCTCCAGTCACAAATTCGTTGCGGGTTTCGGGCAGCATCAGGGACAACGCATGTTAGCAAAATGGAGCCCCTTTTGTCTGCTAGTGGTAGCAAAGTATGACCAAAGTCATATATAGTCAAAATGACCTGTTCCCACTGAGTCATAGCTAAATCTATTGTTGGATTGCATGGTCTTATCCCTTTATTGGTCGCATAGTGAATCAATGATTCCACTTTAAAAAGTTCTAAATTAATCATTAGTTGGAGTTAAGCCAACAGAATCAATATTCTGTTTGTTTGTTTTGTCTCCTATTTCTCCACAATTTAGTAGTTATGCCAATTGATTTCCTCTTTGTGTTGTCAATACTGTTGTGCCCTGTCCTAACCCTAATGATATGATGGATATAATTCCCAGAATTTGGTTGAAAGAAAGCCACAAAAAAGAAGGGAAAAAAGGAAGTAGTACTACTACAAAGTGTATGCTGCAGGGTCGCCTAAGATATTTTGGAACACAACAACTACATTGTTAGAAACCACATAATGTTTGACTCAATAAATACAATGGGCCTCATGCGTCAACTGTTCTTAAGCCACTCCCTGCCTACCTGTAGGCCTATCTGCCGAACACGATAAGTAGGCAGATCACAACAATTACTTGATTCCATTCTTTAATCCATCTTTTGATTTTGAGCATATTATCTGACAATCGTTGCGTTGTTGCTTTTCATCTGGGACAGAATGGGCTGCATCCGCAACCATTGTACAAGTAGGACAAAATGGTCAAAACACCAGAAATACCATGACGTCATCATACATCTGGAGCTTCAAAATAAGGATTTTGTTCTTAGGCCCACTTAAGCAAGTAACCACACCACCCCAAGCAGTTGCTGCCTTAAATCCCCTCCACACCTCCAGAGTTCAGTCTAATAATATTTTACATTCACTACTACCCACTACATGCAAGTAACAAACTGTATGGGTATGATCTAATTTACATTTCTATTTTTACATTGATATTTATGGTGATGGGTTGACTAGTAAGGAAAGGGAATTCCCATTGCCTAATGTGGGAATTGGTGGGTGGTTCCCTATGGGATGATAATTAGTATAGACTACCTAATTAGTATAGTCTACCTATGATCTTTTGAACAAACTGGCACACCCCTCAACTTACAAGGATTTGGATTCATCATCATAAGAACATGATGGCTTATGGTTTGGGTTAGGGTAACCCTAACTCTATAAGAAAGTGGTTTTCAACCGGTGGTATGGGGACCACCAGTGGTCCTTGAGAGAGTTCCAGGTGGTCCCTAGTAGGGTTTAATATTTTTCCCGAATTTGGCCCATTTTACATCCCGGGATTTTGCTGACGATTTCCCGGCCCTCCCGGGAATTCCCGTAAAAAATAGAAGGATAAGACAGTTAAAAAAAAGTCCCCCTAAAATGCAATTATATGTCGACACTTAATATTCTCAATTGAATAGTGATATTTTATTGTTTTAAATCTTTAATTTTAACAAAATATGAACATTATCAAATACAAATGTAAGCCGGTTACACAAATATTAGCAATGCGGCACGCAAAATAGACCTACTTATTGGAAGGTTAGGTTGGTAACATTGCAGAGAGAGAGAGAGAGAGAGAGAGAGAGAGAGAGAGAGAGAGAGAGAGAGAGAGAGAGAGAGAGAGAGAGAGAGAGCGCGAGCGCGAAGCTGATAGCGCGTCTCAAATCTAGTCTTGTATATCGCATAATAGGGTTATCTGAGGAGGATACGATGGTAGAACGCGCCTCAAAAGTGCTCTTGTACATCGCATAAGACACGATGATTGAGGCTTGATGATCAAATATTTGGTATGGGCATTTAATACTATTGATTACAGCTGCGTTTCCAGCTCATCAATGCAAAAGAAGCGTTGTTGACTACGCATGTTTTAGTCGCTGTCTGACATGACAACAAGTTACGGGATGCAAGTTATATAACTTATTTTGTATATATTGTAATATATGAGAGAGAGAGAGAGAGAGAGAGAGAGAGAGAGAGAGGGAGAGAGAGATATCTGCGCTGTGGTGCTTTTTTTTTTTTTTTTACCTGTGTTGTAAGTTATTTCACATTGCTGAGTGGCCGTGTGATGCAGGCCCGGCTGGAGAATGGAATGACTGAGGGGGCCCTCGATTTTTCTGAGGGGGGCCACTAAACTGTTGATATTTTTTATTTATGTAGCCCCCCACACATTTTATATACAGAAAATCGATAGGTATGACCCTGTAGCTGTAGCCATGATTCATTTATCAGTGCAATCGCTGACGAAATAAAAATAATACTCATAGCGCTGCTGTTAAATAGCCATATTAATGGCAGCTTTCAATATACCACCCCAAATGGTTAAAACCGCAATTTCTGAACTTAAGTGTGCAGTAATAACAATCTGACTCATTAATCAAACTAAACTGGACTGCAGCCCATGCTGCACAGGTAAGAACAATACAGCGGGGGGTTCTAATTAGTAATGCAAGAAAGAAGAAGGAGAAATGTGAATAAAACGTGAATAAAATACACAATGCAAGGACCAATCTTTGGCCAATCTTTTATCCCCCAGCCTCTCCACACAGTGGAGAGAGAGGCTGGAGTGATGGTCCATTGATTAGCCATCCTGTTGTTTTGGGGACCATCAACACCTCCAGTCTCCAGGACCAGTTAAACAGGTTTTGAGCCATTTGATAACAAAAGTCTGAATTAATGAGCTAACACCTTTGGAAACATGCCATTGTAATGTATAGCTCCCCAAATCCCCCACTACTACTCATTGTTTGTCAGTTACAAGCCTAGCCTGGGCCCGCAAATTAAGTCGGGACCACAGCCCCTGTGAAATCCTACTGAAATCCTCTAACTGAGGGGGCACATTTTGTAACTGAGGGGGCCACGCCCCCTCAGGCCCCCTCGTAACGCCGGGCCTGGTGTGATGTACAAGAAGTCGTAGAATAGGGACAATCTGTCGCAAGGAAAATAAGTCCATGCAGTAGCCTATAGGGAAGTTCAACGTTCTCTTCAGACGTTCATGTTTTTGCTAGTGTAGGCTATATAAGCTGGTCTGCATCTGATTAAATGAATGAAAGAGGATGCAGCACTCGTGCGGTCCATAGTCCTGACTCCTGACTGCTCGCATTTAGACCACGTGTCGCCAATATTGTGTCCCGCGGGCACCGCGGGGCTCCTGTTCATAGCCCCCCGCTGCATAGTCTAATTATCAGTGATGATTGGAAGTTATGCGAGGGTTGTAGATTTGTTTTGACCACTCACAGATATCGTAAAAACACGATTTGTGTGGAAAAAATGAGAAAGAAATGATAACCTCCGGGAAGACGGGTCCCGGAGGCATTCCCGGGAGGGAATTAAGTCAGTTGTACCCGGGCGTCCCGGGAAACCGGGATCCCGGTATTAAACCCTAGTCCCTAGCTAAATGATGGAAAGTGGGTTAACCAGATGTAAGTCTTTGAAAGCATGAAAGCAATGAAACCAAAGCTTTGAAAGCAATGAAACCAAATGAACCCTTGAGGGTCCATTTAGTTTCATTTTACACACTCTCAAGAGTTAAAATATTCTCTGAATTAGTAAACACAATTAGAGAATGGTCATTATTTTATCTATTTTTGCCTGTTTTGTTTGTTTGTTTGTTTGTTTGTTTGTTTGTTTGTTTTGTTTTTCGAAATCCAGCCTGGTATTGTGGACAAAAGCAAGAAAAAAACTTTCCTTTGGGTCTGTGGAGTGAAAATGTCATCAAATGGTGGTCCATGGCTCAAATGCTGAATAAATAGTTGGCCCTCGTATCAAAATCTTTGAAAACCACTGCTTTAAGAGGAAAATGTGAGAACTTATCTTTGCGGGAGTGACTGATGCAGCAACAGCATGTTGCAGGTAAGTTCAACAAAAAAACTGTTAAAAATGAAATTGAAGCAACCAACTCTTCCAGCACCCAGCCTAGGTACACTGATATGCAGACAGAATACGTTCTGCATATCATGAGTACTTAAGTTGCATGGCATTTAGATGTTTAGGTAAACTTGTTTGACCTAGGAGGAATAGGAGGTGGTAGAGGAAAGGCCATGAGGTCACCAAATGCCTTGTTACTTGTCGATTTATTAATTTGTTTGGAAATTCACAGAGATAAGTTGGTAAAGATAATGAGACAAGCGAGATTGCTGTTATCACACAAGAACGGGCAATTAGACACAGAGAAAGCAGAGACTGTGCGTGTGTACAAGAAGTACTTCCAGGTATTCATGGTAGTCTTTTAGGTACAGTAAATAAATTAACATCCCTCAACCTGTGTGAATCGGTGTAGTGGCCGGTCTCCGGGGGTCTGGGAGGAGCGCATGACTTGCTTACAGGCGAGATAAAAGTCATGGGCTCTCAGCAGTATTGTTGCAATCTTTCTTTTCATCTGCCATGTTGCATTTTTGACCTCCCATCAACTGAGACTTACAGTATTCTACACTTCATTCTATATTCTCAGATTTGATAAATCAATGTTTCTACTTTCTGTACTACCTGCAAATTCAAGGCCTGCCCACATTTTGGCTTCAAACAAGGAGACTGTTTTGAGGATAAAACTGGGACAAGGAATAAGCCTTTCGCTAATTTTCTGAGGAAAGTTTGTCACTACAAATCTGTGAAAAGAGATAGACCGTACTTATTCATGGAGATTTGAATCCATGAATTCAAGTCTTCAAGGGGTGAGCAATTGATAGGAAAACATGATGGGGGTGGTGAAAGGCTAGGAAACAACACTGCTAATTTTCACCTTTGGCTTTGAGATAAAGTGCTTGTGGGATCCGGAAATACACTGAAATAATAGTGCATAATGACTAATCCAAGGGGGAGGGGGTGAAAAGCTTGGTTTTCAGATCATCTGAATGATTTGATGGCCAGATAAACATATTTGGAAATTCGATGGTTGCTTCTTTTGTACTACGGAGGACTAGAGTGTGTGTTGACTCACAGGATGAGTCATTCATTTGAATGCATTTCCAAAGACAAAAATGGAAAATAACATCTGTATCTCATGACAGCAACACCAGTCCTCATTGAAGTTGATTCACACAAGTATGGTAGCATGTTGCCATTGGTTATTTATTCATCTTTTAAATTGAACATTAAAGTCATTCAAGTAGATACAGTATGTCAGAAGTGATATTATTGCTATTCCGATATGTTAATATACATCCCATATTGGATGACATCAGTGATAGCAGCCGGTATGCACACACTCAATCAGCACACGCTGGCTTCAAAAGAACCCGACCCATCATAAGTAAAACGCCTTCCCGTGTGAAAATGCATTTTGGTCTAACAGTGCCACAAAGGTCAACAAAATCGGTGGCCCCATCGTTTGGGGTTCATGAAGGCACACAGACAATTCCATGGCAATCCGGACAGGTGTTTTTTTTTGTGGATAGATCTGGTCATGGCCAGGTTTAGAGCCCAGTGCCAAGTGGAAAAAATACTTTATCTACTGTATGTAGGACATAAAACCAATGCAATGGACAAACAGTGATACATAAATCTGTATGTATCACTGTTTGTCCATAGCATTGGTTTTATGCATATAATATACCCATGTCTACAGTATATTATAGACATAGCTATGGTCCTTTTTACCATGCCATGTTTTAGAGTGTCAAATGTATTACAATGTTTTAGTGATTAAATTGGATATTATAAAGTACTGTATTGTACTACATTGTAATAGTCCTTTAAGCTATTGCGAATCCACCCCAGAGAGCCATGCAAGCCCCTCTGTAGAGTATACTTCATCGTACAAGAAGTCATCAGTCATTTGAAAACAGGTAGACAGTTTTACCACTATCGACAACAAGGACGTCTTCACGTGGTCTTTCATTTGGCAACCTAACCTTTAAGGTTGAGCGACCTTGGAAGGTCATACCCATTCATTTTTCTGAAATGGATCAATGCCCCAAAAAGCCTGGGCTTGTCTAGCATTTGTCCTATTTAAAGGTGGGTGGGATTTGGTAGCAAAGACACCACTTGTCTTTGCTACCATATGATATTGAGATGCCACTATAACACCGTTTTGTTTTGTTCTTCTTTCCAGAACAAAACCCTAAACACAAAGGGAAGACATCACTGTACATAACCACACCAATGGGTCTAATGAAGTACTGTCATCTCATTAACATGCAAAAACCTAAATACTAATACTAAAATCACAGAATTCCATTTTAATCTGATTATTACACTATATCCAAGAACAGGTGCTACAGGTACTGTCCAAACTCGATCCCTAGCCCACCGCAGCTCTGAGCAGGCACATCTTTTCCCGCGGTGGCCCCAACTGAAGCAACTCCAGCAAGGATTACCCGTTCACTGTTCAATTCCTTTAAGAGGCATATTTGACATGGGTCGCTTAAGCTCGATAGTCTTCTCGTCTTACGAGCATATCCCCGCCGCTTCCGCGCAGTGAGATCAATTTCAGCTGTGGGTTTATATGTAAATCGCCCACTATGGCAGCCCAGTTATGCGACATTATGAAAGACATAAAAAAAAAATAATATGAAGTGAGGGACGCTCTTTATAATCATGCATCACATTCTCTTACATCATCATAATCCATGCAAACACATTGGTACAAACACATTTCCTGCTAATATGCACAAACACTATGCATATGAAGGGGCTAGCGCCATGCAACCACCCCCCCCCCCACACCCACACACAACCAATTGTAGTAATAATCAGCTTGCTGTTGAATTATTACTAACTCTTTGTTAGCAGGTCAACACAGATGGAATCTGTAATGCAGCTCGTAGGACAAACCGAACTTTAAAAGTGCTACAATGAATGGAAATGCAAATTCTAACAGAAGATTTGGTACTTTAGGGTTGAATAAGAATATAAATGAAGAAGGTATGAATACATATCCCAGCCCTCATATCAGGGTGATAAGCTATGTAATGAAAAGAAAACGAAAAGAAAACTTGCAGGAGTAGCAGGAGAAAACTTCTTTCAAAGACAGAGAGGACAGAGGTGATGGAATTTGTTGGCAGCGTGCAAGGGGGAGGGACACCTGCACAGCAGTACTGGCCTGTGACAGGCCAAATACTCAACCCTGATTCTATTACTAAATTATGTTCAAAAGACATAATAAACTAAATGTTGATCAATCCAATTTGAACTTTAAATGCCCATGTATTCAAAAGTACATGTACATGCTTTAAAAATATACCTATTCGGGTATGCATGCCAAATGTGAGCCTAACAGTGTGCCACATGTTCGAGTCCCGCTCTCTCTCTCTCCCCCCCCCCCCCCCCACTGTAACTGTCAATGTAGGCACAAAAGCCAGACGTATAAATGAGAAGCATAGCCTTGAAGCCCATAGAGCAATAGGGTGCAGATAATCTCCTATTTGTAGCGTGAAGCAGCTTGATCATTCCAGATGTCCATCTGGAATGATCTACCTGAAAGCAAGTGATTGTACTTCATTTCCATCCTTCATAGTCAAATAGCGTATCCTGTGTCACTTGACACTGCACTTTATGCACAGATTACTTTAGTTTAAATTCTGTACTGCCATCTACACAATATTCCTGGCCAATTAGTCCTATGTTTAGCTGATATACGTGAGCGTAGTCCATTTTCTGCTGAAAACCAGCCATAATAAAGTCACTGGAAGCTTATGTCAGTTTAAGTAAAGTCCAACCATCATAATAAAAGAGAGAGAGAGAGAGAGAGAGAGAGAGAGAGAGACAGAGAGACAGAGAGACAGAGAGACAGAGAGAGAGAGAGAGTGTGTGTGTGTGTGTGTGTGTGTGTGTGTGTGTGTGTGTGTGTGTGTGTGTGTGTGTGTGTGTGTGTGTGTGTGTGTGTGTGTGTGTGTGTGTGTGTGTGTGTGTGTGTGTGTGATAGAGAGAAAGGTGTACTTGGAATAGATTTAATTAAGCTCCTTTTATTTAACAACATGAACGAAATAGGCATTACTTTTCCAACAAATATAACAATATCAGCCAAAGCAGCACAGCACAGCACAGCACTTTGCTTCTCTTGGCTCAACTTTGACAAAATAACCTCTGAGGCTTTGTGAAAAAACACCGCCCAACCGTAACATGGGGGGTGCAGGTCTTTGACTCCAATGATAGCAGATTGGACAATTGGACAACTTGGATAGGACTTCATTAAATTACAACATTAACTAAATCATGAACAACATATTATTCATTTCACAGTGTAGCACAAAGGCTTCATATGAGCATGAAGCAATAAAAAAGTGAAAAATCCAGCCATAACACGTCAACATTTTTTAAACAGCGCCTGACACAGGCATTACCTATTTATCAAATAAGCAAATGTATAATCCAAAGCAAATCAGCAGAGCGTCACCAAACTCTAACATGAACTCTTACTATAGGCTATTCAATCAAGCAAACACCACAGGCAATTCAATATTTTATTAGCCATGGCCAATTGCCATGGTCCATGTGGCTCAAGTTATTTACTAGTGTTCACCAGCCAAGAGATCAAACCATTTTATTTTTTTAGTAGTAGTAAACTTAATTTTGGTACAAACAGAAAAAAGGGGGAAAAACATGTTTAGCTCATTTTAGCCAATAGCACTTGCAGTAGTACTTGCCTTACCCAATAGCACTTGCAGTAGTACTTGCCCTTGCCTCAAACATTTAATGTAAACATAGCACTATATAGTATTTATATGCAGAGTTTACTTAGCCTATATAGATTTCCTACTGATATGTTACGGTTATGCTTTGCTTATGTATGATTCACATTAATTCAACTAATTTGTATGTATATGATGTACTGTCATGCTTTTTCTTTTGTTCAGGATTAATCTACAAAAGTCACTCTGGATTAAGAGCATCTGCTAAATGCCTAAATTGTTATATTAATCCAACCTCTGTGGTTTACATGTTGTGCAAAAAAACAAACAACAACAATCAAATGGCCGGATGTTATTACATGGTGGAGCCGTGGAGAAAATTGTTATTTTGAAGGTTTGAAGGCTTGGCCCCTAATACAACATTCACTGCTGCTGCTTTTGTGCAGCAGTGCTGCAAGGGCTGCAAGGCGAGATGCTGCAAAGCGAGGTGCTGCAAGGTGCAAGCATGGCTCATGGACTAAATGGTTTGGCTCAGGCTCCAAAAGGGGCTGCTTTTTTGATTATTTTACTATTTACATTTTTATGGAGAAATATTTTGAAATATATATTATGAGACGTAAAAGCTCTTTTCATATCTTATAAAATGAACCCCCCCTACTACGCTTGTATGAATATGACAACCGAAAGTATACTGATGTGCAAGGTGAATGGGTTGCTTGGAGTCTCTGTGTTTATTGATTAAACTCTGTGTTTATTGATTTGTTTCAACACTGGCCTTCATATCATGGTTTAAATACATTAAAGCATCACATTTGTATAGTAGCACAAAACCACTGTAACCGATTTCTTCATGGAAGACATTGTGCTGAGCCTGTGACTGAATTGGTCAGACATTGAAGGCAAAATGTGTACATTTCCTGGTGTAGTGACCTTTGTAAACTATTATTAGTTCAGCTTGCACATTTTACTGCCTATTAATCAGGCAAACATGTTGTCTGCTCAGTCAATAAATAGCAGTTAGATAAGTTGTGTGTTGCTAGCCGAGATTAGCCTCAAACCTCAAAGACATAAAACGGTGGAGAGGGAGGGAGATTCCCACATATACTTTTAAAGGACAATTTAACCCTGTAAGGACACTGTTGAGCATTTTCCGTTTTGTGATGTTTTGCATTTTCTTTTATAAAACACATTCATAAAGTGTCCTGCCACTAATGTTTGGTACCCCTTTTTTCAGGACAACCTCAGCTACAATAATAAACCATAATTAATTCACTTTTACATACTATAAAAGGTAATTTGAACCAAAAACTACATGCAAAAACAAAAATCGGACCTTGTTTTTCAGGTTTATGGACTTGTAAAAATCACAAATATGATTATCAAAGAATTTTGGCTGTTGAGAAAGTCAGGATATGTGGTCTATAAGAATGTAAAATGATGAGATTCAAGAAAATAAAGCCATAATTGCTTATTTTGAGCTGTTATTAGGTATATCTATGCCAGGCGTTTTTTTTACAGATCTTATATTAGTCCTTATATTCCACACTAGGAAGTATTTCATAGCTATATTTGGTATATTTTTGTTCAGCACAACCTAACCCATATGTCTCAACAATTATTTGTTTCAATTTGACCTAATATCAATGCATTTGACCCAGAAAGAGACAAAATAGACAAAAAACGGATTTGAAAAATAAGGTTTATGGACTTGTAAAGATCACAAACATGCTTATCTGATCATATTGTCTGTTGAAAAGGTCAAGATCTATTGTCTATATGAATATAGAATGATGGAATTCAAGTAAAATAGTCATTACTTATTTTGAGCTGGTATTAGGTTATGTTAGGCGTTTTTCACAGATCTTTATATTTATGCCCTGAAACAATCTCTTGCCAGGGTACCAGGGTATAGCACTGAGCAGACATGCTTCTTCCTCCAGTACTCCTGGACATTTGACAGTTCAACAAAGACTATATATAGTAGTCCAATGAACTTCCTCATTTCCGCCACGCTGACCTCATATCACCTGTATTTCGTCCCTGGGCTTTGCTGATGGCGGCACACTTGTTTGTGTTCTCACACAAAATGAGCAAAACACTATGAGAGAAACAGATCAAACAGTTCGACCGGCTGGTAGGGCGTGGAGGTGTTGGCCTTTTTGGAGGAACTTGAACTGCTTCACAGGGCCGCTGTCCTTCTCGCCATCAGTCTCCCAAGCTGAGGGGTGGAGCTGACTGAGCTCTTGGCCTACAATTGCAGATAATCACACCAATCAATAAGTAAATTCATGTGATTAGCTCCACACGTGACATGCATATCTAACAGTTGAATTCAACATTACAATAATAAATACACTAACCTCTGCATGCCCCCGCTGCCATATGGCCTCTTTCTCTTGTGTCACCGCCACAGGTGAAGTGTCCCCATCACTGCAGAAATGTAAAAACATTAGTACATGATTTACAAAATAGGTTCCGTCACCGTCACTGGAAAAAATGTGAAAACAGTATTACATGATTCACAAAAGGGGTTCTGTCACCATCATATTACATGAAGCACCAATAAAAAAACAATGCAAAAACATCTGGTGCTCCGTGGCCAGTCTGTGCACGTGATAGATTATTATTATTACTGGTAATAGTGTATAAAAGTGAATTGGTACTCACTTCTTAGGCTCAGAAACTATAACAACTAGTATCTGGCCTCAGTATGAAACTGCCCAGCCAGCTGCTCCTCCTCCTCTTCCTCCGCCTATACAACAATATGGAAACATATTGTAACAGTTTTGCTTCCAGAAGTCAGGACCATAATGTGTACAATGTTTCAATATGTGTCTGCTCACACACACAGACACAGACACACACACAGATATATGTAACAGTTTTGCTTCCAGAAGTCAGGACCATAATGTGTACAATGTTTCAATATGTGTCTGCTCACTCACACACACAGACACAGACACAGACACACACACACACACACACACACACAGAGAAAGGGACGGAGAAGAGAGAAGGGAAATCACTTACTCAGAATGTATCCATATTCAATAGCCATCAGGTCCAAGGCGACTTTGCCACGTAATATAATGGCAACGTCTTCTGTCGAGATGTCTGATTGCTCCTAAAAGTATGTTTTGATACGGACGCTACTAGTCCATCCATTGTGATAAACACGGCGATAAAAAACAAACAAAGAACTAACACTAACACACTGACCTAAAACACTCTCCCTCCCTCACACACTATCGATCGACCTGTCTTTGTTTTGCGCATAACGCACGGGCAGATGCGCGCACACACACCCTCACATGTGTGTATTATATAAAAATAAATGTTGCATCGCGTGTGTTCGTGTGTTGTGGCTCTCTCAAGTGCAGAGCTGAGGGAAACAGGAAGTGAACGCACGTAACCGTTAGGTACGTTATGTGCGTTCACTTCATGGGGCCAGTCCAAGCTCTTCTACATAGAGTTTCTATTGACAATGGGGACAACCGGAAGTCACGGAATGCATTGGAGTCTATGGGCTGTGTCCCTGCCCCTCAATGTCGCAACTCTGGCCATGATAGTGTATAGCCTATAGACGGCGGATTGACGGTGGAGATTCTGAAGGAGGATTCGGCTACGTCACATCCCTACACGTCTACGACGTGGTAACTGCCTCCCACTAGCCAAATGCTGGCTAGCTAACTAGCTTTTTGACTCATCCTTGGTGTAAAAACCTTGTTTTGAAAAGCAATGGAACGAACGACACATCGGAGAAAAGAATAAACAAACACATGGATAAATAACAAAAACATACGCACAGATTTTACGCATTTGGACACGTGTACATATTTATAACTTCAAAGGGTTATATTTATGTGAAAAAGTGGCCGATTCTCTTCAAACCAACGTTGGTTGAAATCTACAACAACTCCGGATTAAAATGAGACCACCCAGAAGTCCGACAGTGACGTCATCGTCACGCGACGTCGTGTCAAAGTGACGTAGGTCGGCGGACGCTCAGGAGCGTTCGTCGTCCTACCAGGTTTAAAGAGTAGCTAAAAACAACCAGTCTTGTGATCATGGATGAGTCTTATTCCACAATAGTTTTTTTTAACTCCAAAGTGTGTGATATCATGTTTGTATGTTGTCCACTCCTGCTTTGTTATGTTGTAAATTTAGTGTATTTACACTACATTTATATGTAAATAGTAATTTTTTGTAAGCTAGGGGGGCATAAAAACCCTTACTAAACCATATGGATGCACTTTATACCTTGCGCTTTGTCTCTTGTATGTACGGCTCTTCCTAAAAAAAATGTTAATATTCTTCCACAAATAATTCTAAAAGTGGAACTCTCATATACCATATTGCCAAGTTATTGTGCATAAAGTGAGTATTTAAAACCTTTTTTTTTGCTTTGCTCTTAATTATAGCTTATGTCATATGACTTCTCCAAATCCACAAAACACATTAGATATGCATATTTCCCTGGTCTTCTCCAGGATACAATCCTCACATATGAGAATAAGTTAATATACGATACATTTTAAAGTGAAACATAATTTTTGATTCATAAGAATTATACATGACATTCAAAAATATATAAGATCCATAGTATTTTTTTGTAAAGTGAAACAAATATAATTTTGTAATTTAAAAGAATTATATATGACATACAAAACAGACATAAGATCCATAGTATTTTTTTTGGTAAAGTGACTTGTATGAAAGGTGCCACTTTCAAGAGTTTGCATGTAAAAAGGTTTTGTTACAGAAACCTTGGAAACTCTGAGTAATGAAATCCAGAACATTTCCCAAAATATGGAACTACAAACTTTTCAAAAAATATGGGAGATAGTAAATTAATTGCAATGTTGCATTGTGACATGCAGTGACTGGTGAGTGTGTCGAAGTACAATATCGGTCTATGAAATTAAAAAACTTAAATTAACTTTTGCACTGTCCACCACTGATAAAACGGGTGAGAGAGCAAACAAATATAGTGAGAGAAAGATATTTACTGGGTGGGTAAAGGACTATGAATACGATTAATGAGCAAAAGAGGAGCTGAAGAAGAAAGCAAGATAGAGGGTATAAAGCAGCACTACTTTGGCGCACAGCCCAGAGATGATATGAATATGATAAAATAGAAAAATAAAATGCAATTGAAGAAAGATGACAGCGGAATTTGGCATTTTTCCCCCTGCCGCCTTCCTATTCCCCAGTGGCAACGTAAATGATGGCAACTCAGTCAGCAGTTTCAAATCCTATAACAGCAGGCAGCGAGAAAAACAGGAATACTAACGAGGTCCCTTCCCACAGCCTCACCAACGTTACCCCTCGGCGCCTCAGCAATCTCCTCCTGCTCACTTCATCTCCTTACCATTTTATATTGTTTTCCACCAGTCCCCTTAAGTCCTCCATCCTCACATCCCAGCATGTGCATGCATGCATGCACGCACGCACATGCGCACGTGCACGACTCTAAGCCACCACCTGGCCATAATTATTTTCTCTCATTCAGCATCCTGTGCTGCCTCACACTTTCTCTCCCGTGACGGCGTATGGCTACTTAACACCGTCTTAGCCCAGGTGATGGACAACCGAGTGAGCCCTGCCCTATCAATCACCACCCCGCCCGTGCTTTCCCTCGGCCTCACACGCTCCCTTACTCCCCCTGTCCCTCTCGCTAGATGCGCTCACAAGTCTGATTTACATCCCACTTTCACCGCCCGTTCCCAGCTTATTCTCTACCAATCGTCTTTCACCGACCACTAAATCTATGCTGTGTCAGCTTTTCACCATCCCCATCTACACTTTACTGTGACAAAAGCTTCCGAGCCACAACCCACCCGCACTCCAATCCACAACCAATTCCTCCCTGGGTTAGCCAGATTGACATTCTCTGTAGGATTAACTTTAAGCCCATGCGCGCAATTACACAGGTATTTTTATACAGATTTTTATAGCATTTGGGTTGGTTCGTCCACACACAAATACATTTTTGTCCAATAAAAACAAACATTTTTCTAAAGGCTTGCTGCCATATTTGCTGTATAGTAGAAGATGCTGTGTGGACCACAAACTGAGGTTCAGTGGGAGTACAGTAGGCTACAGTAGTATAGCTTGATCTCCATCACTAAGGTAAATATTACTTTCTCACTCCACTATTCCCACACTATTCCTTGCTCTTTCTACACTAGTGAGGAGTGTACAATGAATGAAAAATAGCACCTGATAGCATTTTAGGCAAGAAATGAGCCATGAAACGTATTCGCTCAACTTTTAGTCCAACCCTTGGCTTAAGGCATTTCACCCATTTTCAACATTTTACATTTTACCCAGAGATGTTGTGTGGACTGGACATAACACCTAGAGATGTTGTGTGGACATAATAAAATAAGTCCGCCCATTCTGTTTCCTAGAACTGGAGGTACATTATCCAGCCAAATATTAAAAAGGGGTGGAATTCTCCTTTATCCTAAAGCCCAACGTTGCTTTTTAGCAACATTAACCCTTTAAGTTTAATTATTTAAAAAATGTTATCATTATTTTTTTGTTTTGTTATTTTTTTCACAGAAATATCATGGTTGATGTTGATTGTTTAGAATTTCATTGAAATTGGTCATGATATTTGCATAACAATACCCCCACAGAGGCTGCAATTAGCCTCTTCAATTAATCTCTGTGCTGGAATGGTGCAAATGATTTTTAACCTTTGACCTTTAGCCTTTAACCCTAATAAAAGTATGTAAAATGACTGCAATAAATATATTTTTCTGAGTATTAGAATGTCTAGAACATGTACATTCATTATATTAAAAGATATCCCCCAAAAATATATATTATTTTTTATTTAATATAATTAATCTCACCTCCTCCAACCCTGTACCCACCTAATTCAACAGAACCAGCGCTTGTCCGGCAGTCTGCTGTCACCCATGTACTTCTCCTCTTCTCACCCTCAGGCATGGTCACAGAACCATGATCCATGCAATGAATTCAATGAGAGCCAGATGGAAAAGTTGGTGAATAAACATTTGAGTGATTGCAAACTTTGTCAAATAATCGGTTCAGGGAAATAAATATAAATATAAATCAAGTGTGAGAATTGTTCCCTGATATACCAAAGGCCTGTCCAAGGTGATGGTGCATCTCCACACACCCCTAATTTCAAATCACAATGTGGGGGATGAAAAATGCCCAAAACAATCATCAATTTAGCAGTTGAAGAAATAAATTAAGTATTCACCCACGTCCCCTGGCCGCCACCCAACCACAATCACATTAAGCCAAAAGAAATCAGAAATTTGGAAACGACACTTCAGAGCCAATAACTTGTACATGGCGGTGTGTGTGTGTGTGTGTGTGTGTGTGTGTGTGTGTGTGTGTGTGTGTGTGTGTGTGTGTGTGTGTGTGTGTGTGTGCGCGTGCGTGTGCGCACTAACTAAACAGGGACAGAAAAACAAAGTGATAGGAAAAATGATATGTCTGTGTGTGCATGAGCGTGTGTGTGTGTGTGTGTGTGGGGGGGGGGGGGGGTGTGTGTGTGTGTGTGTGTGTGTGTGTGTGTGTGTGTGTGTGTGTGTGTGTGTGTGTGAGAGAGAGAGAGACAAACACAGCTCAACACCACCAAACATACGATCCTTTCACTTGTGTTCGCAAACACCGTTGGCTCCAAAGGCAATGCAACAATCTCAGCAGCCTGAGTATCCTCTGATACAAAGCTTTAGCTCTGATGTACGTATGGGAGGCACGAGGCAGGGGACACTTTTTTGTGTGGCTAATTTTGCTTTTAGATATTTTTGTATTTCAAGGTGTCTGTGATGTCAAGGACGCTAGATTAAGTCGATGATCGGCTCTGGGGTGTGTGTCTCTGCTGAAGTAATTTTTCCCTGAGATTCCAAGCGAAACATTGTGGAAGCAAAGCGAAAGCTTGCCAAGCAGATACAAACCTCCAAACTCAAACTCCACACTATCAGAGACAATTACATTTACTGTACTCTGATAAAAGTTCCCAAACTATCAAAACATCTCCTGATTCTCACAGTCCAATGTTGGTAGCCCTGCCTATATGTGACTCTGTCAAATGGATTAATGTATACGACGGAGAACTCTGACCCTGGCTGTTGCTTTCCAGACCATTTTACTTTTCACTACATTTTGGAAGAGGACCATAACCAGGCAGAAAAAATAGAAATAAAAACTGATGTTAATCTTTGCTAGGCACTTTAATGACCCACCGGTTGTACTTGTTACACAGCCAAAGACGCTCCTGCCCTCTCTTCGGTTCTCTCCCCACACATTGGGGAGAGAACCTCATAATTGAGGTTAGCCCAATTTTATCTCAAGAGTTTAATTAACAGAAGATTTGACTACAAACCCATTTAGGCCTAACCTAAGTTTTCTGGAATAAAACAAACTGAATGTTTGAATACTGTACATACTGTGCAGAATCCAAAAATGGATACCCGGCCTGAATGGGTTAACAATCAATAGAGCAAACATAAAGCATAGTACCGTGTTAGTAGTATGTGAGTGCTCATGAACATACAAAATATACCCTAAAAGTGACCACTGCTACACAGCAAAGAGCATACATTTGGGAATATATGGGACATATTTGCAGAGCACATACAGTACTCACTTACTGTAGTCTGTACACATTATGGGAGTATCCAGACTCTAAAGCTGTACAGTAGCACCTCCCATGACATGACATATCCCCACTGCTTTAAATGGTTATTGTACAGGGAGCAAAGACCAAGGACCCAAGGGGGGGTTATCATAACTCATGACAATTCTATGTGTCCATGTGTTATTTCAATGCTGCTGGGAAACTCATTCTTCACACTGGCCTGCAGTAGCATGATTTGCAGAAAACAAGACACCCCAACACAAAACAAGCAAACTGTCAACCCTAATCACGATACAGAACAGATCTTAGGAGAGTAGACATTAGTCTGCACTTACAGTAGCACATGGGTCATTTGCCTCCATCTATCTATCCGGACTGTTCTATGCACAGCCCCTCACATAAACATGCATGCAAAGAGCCACAATGACACAAGTACACACCCACGCATGTAATCACATTTGAGCGTGCACATGTACACAAAGTTGAGAGCCCTGAGGAGCACTTGATTAATGTAATGGGAATACAGCCGCAAAAATGTTCTTAAAGGGACAGTATGTCCAGCTCAAGTTGGGACTACGGTTACTAATAATTATATTAGTGCACTGCACAGTCAATATCCACAGCCAAGGAATTACAGCACATGCCTATTTTTACATTTCTAAAAGCGGTAGTGGTTAATTAATTTCTGTGCACCACTCTGAATAGACATTTTTCCTAAGAAACAGTGGATATTAATACATACTGGAACTGTACATGTATGGCACAGTTCTCTTTGCAAGATTGGGAACATCAAATTATAGTACGCATTACGTCAAACATTCTGTTATTATTGCACAAGTCAGCAGATGTACTCAAAAGTCAAAACTATTGGTGAATGTAATAAAGATTACCACAAAATGAATATAATGGGTATGACACACATATAAGTGATTTTAAAAAATGAAAATGAAGGAAACTTAGCTATGCCTAATGGGATGATGCTTAAATTATTACAATAAATAGCTATGACTAATTTGAATGACATATAGTATTAAATGATCATCATTGGCTCTTGTTTGAGTTATGTTAATGTTTAATCATATCCTATTCAATTATGCCAACAACAGAGGCACAGTCAATGTAGGGTATATACATTCACATAATCGTGCTAAGAAATTAGAATATATTGTAAGGCTTGGTTCCTAGTGAAAAAGAATGAAGCCAAGACTTAATCAATTCAACAATGAGGAGAGCAAATTACACCCTGCAGTAATACTGTAAAAGTGTAAATGAACAGCAAACCTGTGGGAACCCTTTTTAATTACATAAAAATAATGACAAATCCATTTCCCCAAACACATCATCTGATAAATAAACCATTCTAATAACAGGCCTGCTCTGTAAGATGGAGCCAAACAATTTAGAGATGATATGCGTAAACATCCTACGGAGTACACTCCAAACTCCCAGAGGACAACTCTGATACGGGAAGAAGAAATTACTTCCAGAGAAATGAAAAGAAAGAGGGATACAAATTGAGAAAGGAAAGAAAGGATCGACAAATAAATAGAAAGGGGTTACATTTGAAGAGCAACCCACCACTGGATGGAAAAAAGGGAGCTGATATTGACAATACAAACAGTGAGAAATTACAAAAACACCCACTAGAGTGATAATTTGATGGAGGTATGGCGGTGCTCACTCACTACTTAATAGGCAGACTCTTTTTAGAAGCATACTGAAACGAATAAACACTCCACAAGCCTCTTCACATCCTGCAGATGTAGCAGCAGCCGGCATGGCAAAGCACTACAATGTGAAGTGAGCAAAACATTGCATACACAACACACCACAAAGAATGAAGTGCTTGTGCCTTACTGAGTCATGAGAGCTTTATAGTGCAGTGGCTCAAACATGTTTGGCTCAGGTCATCCCGGTAAATAACCTTTTCATTCACGGCACCCCTGAATTATTGTTACTTTACAGGACCTTACATTAAATGTAAGGTCCTGTAAAGTAATAGTAGTTATGTCATATTAATTATACATAAATCTGAATCTTCCCCCCTAAAATAAAAGTAAATCAAGTAATTATAACTAAACACAAATACTTAAAAAGAAAATATTTGAAAATATGATTTAAAAAAATAAAATAAAAAATCTAATATTTTAAAGACAAACCCTCTTTCAGCTAGCCCACCCTCTCCTCTTAATTCTTTTTTGTTTATTAGACAGATAGAAAAGAATATATAGTATGCATTAGTATTGTAGTCGAGACCACTTAAATCGAGACCAAGACAAGACCAAGACAACCACGGATTTGATCGAGACGAGATCGAGACGAGACTAGCACCTAGAGCATATGTGTCAAAGTCAAGGCCCGCGGGCCAGATCCGGCCCGCGAGATGATTTAATCCGGCCCCAGGCTTGTAGAGCAAAAATGTCTGAGTCTATTAAAAAAAAGTAAGTCTCTAGCACGTTCCTATCAAAAGTTATGATCGTTTAAAGAAATGCTTTTGAGCTCTCTTCTGAACGGCATGTAATGCATGTTGTCCAGCAGGGGGAGTCGTTTTACCAGGCTAGGCTGCTGGCACTGCAAACTGAGAACTATATTTCAGCAGTACAAGGGTGTGTAACCGAGAACTATACTTCAGCAGTACTAGGGTGTGTAACCGAGAGAACTATACTTCGGCAGTACAAGGGTGTGTAACCGAGAACTATAATTAGTTAACTATACATACTTACTTAAATTTAGTATTTGAAATTTAAATGCTATTTTCGTATGGTTTATTGATGCTCTGTAAATAAAAATAGCATCTTTCATAGCAAATGTCTAAATCTAGGCTACAAGTATAAAACCAATAATGAAAAGTCATTAATATATATTAATAGCTATTCTTAATAATAAATATGACTTGTGTGATATACTGTATAGAAGTAACGGCTGTGTACATAAACATGCGTGTGCCGTGCATGCTTGCGGTCTGCGACTGGTTGCACCGCGGCGCTCCGGCCCCCATGAAGTCACATTAAGTCCAATGCGGCCCCCACCCCAAATGACTTTGACACCACTGACCTAGAGGGTCGAGATCAAGACAAGACCAAGACCCAGCGGGGCCGAGAACAAGACAAGACCAAGACCCAGCGGGGCCGAGAACAAGACAAGACCAAGACCTAGAGGCGCCGAGAACAAGACAAGACCAAGACTGGTCAAGACCGAGGCCAAGACCTAGTCTTGTCATGCCCATTTTAACATATAATAACGTTCTTAATGATTTTCAATCTTCTATTAGTAACACTGAATTTGATTGTTTTGCCCCCGTCCACCATTACATTTTTAAACAAAACTACTAATAATATAATAGGGCTGGGGCGATATGGTTGATAAAAAGAAAATAAAAAATCCCTAATCAGACACATCCCAGTGTCTGTCTTCTTTCTTTTCAATATTTACAGAAGAAAAAAGTATATTGCTATTTGTGCCTGCAGCTGTCTTTATGAATGGGTCCTCGCACAATGAATAGAACTTTTCCTTTGCATGTCTTGTCTCGAGAGGTCTTGTTGGCGTTCAAGACCCGAGACAATGGCTCCGAGGTCGAGACAAGACCAAGACAAAATTATACGAGAACAAGACGAGACCACAAGACAAATGAAGTGGAGAGCCGCAAGGTCGAGACAAGCCCAAGACCAAGACAAAACAAAGCGAGACAAAAACAAGACCGAGACAATGAAAATGTATCTTGAGACTAGTCTCGAGACGAGACAATGTCTCGAGAACTACAACACTAGTATGCATGCATGGACACACGCTATATAGTACGCATGCATGGACACACGCATGTTGAGGTGGGGAGGTTTTTACATTTAACTATGATGGGAGTGGTGTTTTTTAAGATCAAAAGGTACTGATGATGCATATGGAGGGGTAAAATGCCAGCTTTGTCTTACACATGCTGCATCAAAAAAGGGAAAAGAGGATCTAAGGGAAGAGAGTGGCCAAAGTCTTGTCACAAGATGTTGTTGCTTCACAGTTATTGTTGACACATCCGGGGGAGGAAGGAAAGAGAT
Organism: Benthosema pterotum; assembly: GCA_039105355.1. NCBI lineage: Eukaryota > Metazoa > Chordata > Actinopteri > Myctophiformes > Myctophidae > Benthosema > Benthosema pterotum. The sequence goes on from CM076972.1 coordinate 25,200,168, forward strand.
ACAATACAAAGGGAAAAGATGAAAGAAGATGAGTAGGGAGAGCTTCGGTTGACTGAAATGGCACAATCAATGATTTCTGTTTAGCACGAATGTTGATACTAAAATAGTTTTGAGTAATGCTTCTGTTCCTAGACTAGACCACAGTATCTGAACATTTCTGGAGGGTAAGAAAAACAACAAGGGAAGAGGAACACCTCACTGGATGACTGACTGCTCTTTTGTGATGTATAAAAATATAAACCCACCTCTAACCTCTGAGTTTTGTTCAAGGGCAAAAGAAGAATGAAAGGATATATTACATGGATTGAATACACAAATGACACAAGGGGCAATATTTTCACAACACCAGGCTTTGTTCAGGGTCAGCCTTAATTTTGTTGGCTATGACTAATCTACAGTTAGATTAAACCATTTCAGATGACTAAATAGGATCAAAACTTAAAATCAGAATCAGTCAAAATAAGCATTTGTTCATGTCTGAATTCTATTTACACGCCACTAAATATGGCCACAGGATGGCCCTGAATTAGTCCCTGTAGTGTCTTGGGCGTTACATTAACAAAACCAGTGTCCAGTGATATCACCAGTAAGAACAAGCTGTGTACGAATGAGACGGTGCTATTGTGGTGAGATCAAAAGAGTACTTTTCTTTCATAGTAACAAAGCAAATGTCCTGCATGAAGTGAAGCATGGCAGTTTAATATCTACAATGTGATATAAACATATTGGCTTATCTGCATCCCTCCCCTGAAGAGGTACACAAGGATGAGATGCTCAATTACATGTTAGTGTTAGAAGGTTATACGGGTCATTGGCACCAGATTGTATACAGTAGTGTGTCATCACTCTGATGTCATGCTGTATTCTACAATGTTATTACTACCGTACTTTCCGGGTTATAAAGCGCACCTGAATATAGGCCGCATCGGCCAAATTTAGCGAAAAAATCAATTGTGTACACATACAAGACGCACTGGCCTATTAGCCGCGGGTGTTTTAATGCTTAATTACCATATGTAAGGGTTCTTGCACAGATGAGATTGTCGGCAACGAAATGCTGTTTGAGAAGCATCCTTTTTATTATTTAAACGACTACAGAACTGCACGTGCTGTATGTAATTAACGCTAGAGCCATAGACCAAGGACGGATCTAGGCATAGACATGGAGGGGGGGGGGGCAATGCCCTCTAAACGCCCTGACTGCCCCACCAAACATGACGGAATGCAAACAATGAAAACTTCAAAGATATTTCAAATCAAATGCTTATAGCGGTAGTTAAACATGGACTAACTACAATTGTGGCACCACTAAACCAACTGCCATTTTCGGCTGCCCCCCCCGATTGAGAAATATTACATCCAGGCCTGGCCAAGTGGCCATAGAGTGTAGCCGGAGATACGCAACTCCGATCACTTCATGAAACCAAATGAGCGCTTGCGGGTCCATTTGGTTCATGAAAAAAGGTAGCCTACCGTACATCTGGTTAACCAACTGTCCACCATTTAGCTGGGGACCACCAGGAAACCTCTCAATGTTTAAGACGCTCGGCGAGGCGTCTTTATTGCCGCCTCCACGGACCCCTCCTCCTCCTCCTCCTCGCGCGGCGGCTGCTGCTGCCGCCAGCCTTTCTAAACCCGTTCGTGGATGTTTTGACACTTTTCCACGCAGTCAGGATCCACTGGCAGACTTGAGAAAAAGTTGCTTTCAGCATGTTCCTCGCCCTGGTGGTGCGCGCGCTGGTGGCGCCAGCTCCTCGGAACGATGGCGCGCGGACCACCACCGCGGACCACCACCGCGCGCCGCCGTTCCGAGGAGCTGGTGTCTCCGCCACGCCGGCGTTCCTCGCGTTGGTCCACCGTCTAACCATTGATTCATTGATCCCAAGGCTACGTGCAGCAGATAGATTTCCTTATTTTTCAACCAGCTCGACTGACTTTAGCTGCGTTATATGCACTTCTTCGTTTGCTTTCCATGATGCATTTAGTAGTGTCTGTCTTAGCGAACTGCCTGTGCCCTGTCCCTCTACATTTCCTGCTCGGGCCGGCTTAAAGATGGTGTCATACCGTGCATTTAGACTTAGAACGCCGGGCCCTATAGTGTTTTAGCCGTAAACATCCATACATTGGCCGCACCGCTGAATAAGCCGCAGGGTCCAAAGCACAAGAAAAAAGTCGCGGCTTATAGTCCGGCAATTACTACACTAATAGCAGTACTACCACGGTGCATAATCAACTTCCACATGATGTAAAAATACATAATTCAGTTGCGATAAAAAAATCCCAACAGGTTTACCATATCCTCATTAATGAGAAGTTGAAATTTCACTGGAGGATAATCCCCTTGAGATGCAGCATGTCGCTTTCGAGGTTTTAAATTGTGTGATTGGTGTACACAACAGTATGTCGACTGCTCTGTTTGTATACATCTGTGGGTGTTGTCATGGAAACGGATGACAGTGTGACATTCGGCCATCACTCGGTGCATAGAAGCATTCATACTATATTTCATACATAGAATAATATAAGGAGGAGGTACCTACAGTAGATAACAATGGGCTCAAGCTTACTGACTAGTTCCTCCTAGACCTAGCACCTAAGGAAAAGTACAGATCCCACAAGGTCCACAAATAGGACTACAAGTCCACAAACAGAACTAACCTCCACTGACAGTCTCCTCTACAAACATAAACATACAGTGCTGTTTCCATTGTCAGTAAGGTCTTTGACTGCATCTACTTACTGTATAAATTAATTCTCCATGGAGCAAGTGAAGAAAGTGTGCAGGTGTGTAGGCCTACTGTGTATTCGTCTTACTTGTTGTTGCGGCTGCTACACCAGCACACCTGTTGCCGAGTCTTTAATGCAGTCTTCAAGGGACTTTGATTACCTGTAAAATAAAATATGCTTAGTAACTGAACTGCTTGACATTCTCACATACAGTAGATTCAAAGTTAGCCCAAAGAAAGCCCATTGTTATCTACTGTAGGTACCTCCTTCTTATATTATTCTATGTATGAAGGATACAATTTATTAATAGAAATACATGAACAGTATACACAATGAACCTGTGGGTATAGTATTATTGTCTGTACAGGATCTTAAACTTGCAATGTCTTAAAAGCGTGTGCATCCCCATAAAGACAGCATCATTAATAATTATATGAATCTTCAGTTGAATCAACTGGGACACTTTCCCAGGAAGGGCGAGATCCACTTGCTACTGTATGTTTAGGCTTAGAGATATATCAGAGCAATGTCTTCTCTGTAAACTGTATATTACTTTTAATATTTATTTATTTTCAAAACCAAATTGAGCAGGGATCAGTAGCAATATACGTATGTACGGTATAACACAACATGGCACATCCAAAAGCTTTTTTTTCTTTTCTTTTTTTTAAATAAATGTGTTTGAAACAAAATAATGTTATATTTATTCTTTGTTCAATCATTAGGGATCATTTGAGACATGCACAACTGAAACAGTCTAGTTCCTTCTCAGAGGTCTATAGGACATGTGGTGTACTTCAACTAAAGGTATAATATATACTCTACAACACTGGTTCTAAAATGATTGATGGATTGTCAAATGTCGTTAATAATATACAACTGTAGAGTTGTGGTATAAATATTTTATACAATAACTTATATTGCAACACAACGTGATGTGAGCCATTTCATCTGCAATTTTTATTTTGCGTGACATGTGGGCCATGCAAATAGCAGGATTGATAATATACACAGCAGGCTGCTGCTACTGGACCAAGGAGGAGTCTTAGGTCCTTTAGTCATTAATAACAAATAATATTCCAAGGAATAACAGATAGCCTATGGGCTCATAATATTGCATCGTCACAGCAGACACTTTCACTGATTCAAAATGATAACATTGGTTGGAAAATACAAATGTTGAATTGGACGAATATATTATTTTTTATATATAAATCCAATTTCATGTCAAGACAAAGATTGTTCCACGCTTTCAACACAGCACAATGCTCGGAATGATGCGTGTCTGTTCTCTGTCTTGGCTTGTATCAAAACCATTACAGTACATAAGGTTTTTAGAATGAGGCTAGAGAATAATAATTAATTTCACACAAAAGAAAACCAAATGTAGCCAGCAGAGATAAATTCACTGAATAGAATAAGGAGGACAAACAGGAGGACACTGTAGCTAGCAGCTTGGACATTTACTGACTTTTTATTGATGAAGGTGCTAGCAAGGGTGTCGGACATCTCGATCAGCTATCTTTCACAGAGCCATCAATTCATGATCATGACACTGAGGAAGATTGGCACCTTTTATAGAACTGTCATCAATAAGAAAAAATGTCAAAAAATGCTCACTGCACACTGCTGCATTTTTCTGATTTTTAGTAGTGTTTTTCCACCGGTAAAACACTACTAAAACACTACAAAAAGTATCCGTGCACTCTGGGATGCATACTAAAATTAGACCCAGACCAAAATGAGGAAACAATGGTCGCAGTACCGTTTCAACTGTGCTGCTCCCATTGAAGGTTAGGATTAGGGCAGGGTTAGAGACTGGGTGTCAATGTCGAGCCAATGGCTAAACTAATTATTGCACTGGCCTCTGTGCCAATATACAGTATACTTGAGTAAAAATAAGATCTACATGCAAAAGGGGTGAAGTGGCCCTTTAATGCTCTTCAGACTAGCAGTTGTTGATTTAGGCATCTCTTGGAACCCAAAACCTGTATTATTTTTATTTAGAAAGCCAATTTGCCAATTCATTGCATTGAATATTGGATTTGAATCAAAATATTTAGTCTATTTTTATTTATTGTTATATTGCTATATTATTGCATTTTATGTTAGTTGTTATTAGTCATAATCGTCAATCTGTCGTCCAGGACCCTCAAAATTGGCAGCGGATCAAAAAAGTGACATTGGCTGGGCTGCCAAGGATTATTCAATTATTTAATGGCACTATGAAGGACAATTTTATGTACTCCATCCATCTTCAACGGTTTATCCGTAGTCGGGTTGTGGGGCTAACAGTACCAGCAGAGTGCTCCGTTTCCCCAAACAACATCAGACTCTTGCCCCTGGGGGATCCCATTGGGTATCAAGGCCAGTGTGGAGATATACTCCCCCCATCTGGCCCTTATTCTGCCAGTGGGACATGCACCCCTAGAGGCATCCATACGTTATTCCTTTTTTCATTCAAATATAAATAAAGTATTTATTATTCAAGATTATTCAAGAAAACATTGAGGTTTCTGAGAAGTACAATTTCATTTTCACATAAAGATTCATATAAATGAATCTTCTAAACAGAAAACAATAAGGTAAAAAGCTGTAGATCTGCCATCAAATTGTCAGTATGTTATGGGAGAACAGAAATTGTAGGTCATTCCAAGTGGTTGGGGCACTAGTAAAACAAAAGGCTTTGAGCAGTACAAAGCACCTTGGATGGAGAGATCTTATTAATAATCTACTGAATTGATTAACTCCAATGACAGTACAAAAGAGTACAAGAGTAAGAGCAAGGCTACTGTAGTACACGGCTGTATGCCTTAATTGTGTTTTGCCACCCTGAAAAAGAAGGTACAGTACCACACACAAAACTGCAGGCTCAATGTACAGTATTACTTTAACATGTTGGTAGATACTATAACTATTGAATTAAGCATTTTATTACGTAGGATGTCCTTTAAAATTAGAAAGCTGAGCGCTGCCATCTTTGTTGACATGGCAACAAGTATCTGTCATCTACTATCTACTCACTGTCAGTTGGCGGTTGAAAATGCAGGTGGAGTTTCTTTGAACGCATAACACAGGGATTTCCTGCCAGGCCAGCACAGCATTGAAGCAGCCTTAAAAAGGCAGGGCTTGGGCAGAACAGTTCTTCCCCCAGGCAGACAGGCTACTCAACTCCCTAACATCCTTCCCTCACATCCTCAACACAAGGTCTAATCTCCCAAAAGGCCTGCCTCATCCTTCTCTGCTGGATACAGGTATGTGTCCTGGATTATCTAGCATGCGTTCACGATTAATATACTCTACATTCCACAAAATGCCATCCATATGATACAAAGGAGTTGATTGAAAAGCCATCCAATCCATCTAAACCACATATTAAAGCTCATCATTCACTGATTAATAGGACTTTGTCCATGATATTTAGTTAAGGACCACTTCACTACTTTTCAACGTACAGTATCTTCACAAAATAGGTCCTCACTAATGTACATGATAAAATACCGTTTTTCTACTCAGTCTGTGTCTCACAGGAGGCTGCTCAGTGTCCTCACTTTCACACACCAATGGTGGCAAGCTCAACTCATTGGAGGCAATTTGGGGTTCAGTGTCTTGCCCAAGGACACTTTGATATGTAGACAGGATGAGCCGGGATTCGAATCGCCGACCCACAGATCACTGGATGACCTGCTCTACCTCCTGAGTCACAGCCACCCACAGATGTCCAATGACATCACTGATCAGAAATCCATGCTAATAGAAACTGCAGGGTTTCTATTCCTGAAAATTTGCAATGCAAAGGTGACAGCCATCATTCTCCCGATAATACATTTTCTTTTTTTTTTTCAAAAACATATTGTTTAAAAAAAATCTTTGAAATGATGACGACATTGGAGGACAGGTTTCTAAACTGCCCACAGCCATCCTGTGAGACACAGACTAAGTAGAAAGAAATAGTGGTATTTTATCTTGTGCATTACCCATTTTATGAAGATACGTTGAAAGGTGGTGAAGCGGTCCTTTAAGAAATGTTTATTAAGAGGCTAAAGAGACAGAATTAACAATTCATTTAATAATTAATTAATCAATCCTCAGAACATTTGTCGAATAAAGGTTTTATTATCAAATAGAGTTATAATCATGTAAAAAGAATGCAATTATAGAATTCTATACTATTGTTTACCCCTTCATCCCAGTGGGGGAAGATAACCTGTCCTACTGCTTCCACCCAACAGTTCCTGTTGACACTTGGATTCAACTCCCATGGGACAGAGAGACTCAACACAACAACATGCCAGATAACCATAAGTTGGTGTTTTTTTTAATAGACTGAATTTAGAGAATCTCCCCACAATCCTGCACAACACATTTAACAGCTCCCTTGCACTGGAAAACAGCCATGCCAGTCCCTATCAAAGCCAACACAAGCACAATGAATGGTTCGAAACCACCTACCGGTATGTGAAACCTTTGTGCATATGCAACCATGCTCTTTCCAGATTACAACTTGCGACAGAAGCAGTTCCTATTGAGTGAAATATTTAAAGTGTTTGCATTTATTTTTTGTTGTAGAGGGCATGTATATTTTTAAGGTATATCTGTCTCATTAACCTTTTAAGGATCTACAATGATCCTGGTCATCCTCTGTTCATGTGGTTCAAAACACAATCTGGGACACCACAGGCCAGATTCTCCACCCACACTTTAAACGTTTTTTCTGTCACTGTGTGATTAATAGTGAAGGACATTAAGGATGGTAGTCAATGACAGATTAACTAAATCATAATACATGCAGCATTTATTATTTGGACTTTGGACTAATACAAGTAATACAGCTCATTTCACCCTGGGAGCTCCGAAATGTCCTTTGCAATTGTGCAAATGGCAAATAAAGTCTATTCTATCCTCATAACTGCAAATCGAGAACAGAAAGCCCGAATGAATGTAAAATAATAATAAAAAAAGCTTAGTGAATATAGTTAAATTGTAAATTTTACCTAAATCCTCAGTTTTCATAAACATCAATGTCATTTGAAAAAGGGACAATATTAAAGCAATACTGAATGAAAGCACAATAAAAGAAAAACATTGTCGATAATATGAACAACACTTTTGATTTTAAAACCGATTGCAGCCCTAACACATAGTATAGTGTTCCCTCAAGAGCTCTTATGTAGAATGAGACAGATGCAATAATTGTCCAGCAGATGCCATCCATCACTGCTACAGTTCCCTCGACAAAGCACCATTCATAAGACACACCACTTCAAAAGAACAAATGCAAATCTAGTTGGCTAAAGCCAACCAGGGCATGCTTCAAGGTTTATTCTGTGTAGAGAGAATGCAAGGAAAAACAGAGGCCAAGTGCAATAGAGATTTCTAATGCGCAAATTACTTGTCACAAAGTTTGTCAGCGTAAAAGGGCATTTTTCTCGCTTTATCACTGTGATCAAGTAGGTTCATCTATATTCCTAGATCCATAAACAGATACTTTATCAAAATGCCACTCGTCTCCCTCTATGGTACCATTTCCCCCACACTCCATGGCTCCAAGCACACATAGCCAACACAGAGTTTGTTGGCCTGTGCTTAGAATTCAGAGGGTGTTTTCAGAGAATACAGAAAAACACGCTCTCTGATAGTGATGACGACAGACTGTTGCTATGGTCACTTGTAACATAGCAACTAAGTGACCTGTTCAATATATTTTCCATAGCATGGCTGTAGCCCCACAACCAAGGCCTTGACAGCAACCCCAAGGGCGTAATACCCCCAGCAACCATGCATGAATAAGTATGAGACTGTTGTCCACACACACACACACACACACACACACACACACACACACACACACACACACACACACACACACACACACACACACACACACACACACACACACACACACACACACACACACACACAATTGTAGGCGAGGAGGCACAGAGTACATTTCCACATTTGTGGGACAAGGTTTGTGACAGGGAAGACTCAAATTGATCTCACTTTGTACCCCATCACCAGCAAGGGCGTTTTTTAAGTGCTGCCTCAGCACTTCCTTAGACGATTTACAAGCTTGTCCTCACGGAACGGGCACGCTGTCTGCACGGAACGGGCACGATGGCCACGCTCCCATTGGAAATGAATTGCAAGTCGCTGCGACTCGTTCCATGCCTAACCGGCATGGTTTTGCTGCTTGTTGCTTGCTTGTTTCTCCCTCAACATGTGGCAACATGCAGAGCACAGTGACCGTCGCCATGGCATCGCCATTATAGCCGTGTATTTCTATTGGCCGGGCCAGCATAGGGGCCAGCATAGAGGCTATGGGATGGTATCCGTTACAGGCTATGGGATGGGCAGTACAGACTGATAGTGTTGGCGAACGAGAATCGGTTTTTGCTGCTTGTTGCTGCTTGTTTCTCTCTTATGTGGCAACATGCAGAGCACACCGTTATGCTACACTCATCCATTGCTCCAGCTTGCTGCCGACTAGCAGTGTAGCGAACGAGACGACTGACAGACAGCCGACAACTTATGGACTGGACTTTTTATTAATGAAGTTTTAGATGAAGACAGTTTGCTTGCAAGCAGCTGTGCATGATTTTGTATCGCCGTGACGCCGTGATCTATAATAGTCTGACGGATTTGTTGTCCTCCTCCAGCATGCTAACGACGCTAACAGCTAGTTTACTAACCATAGCGTTCTATATTGCAACATAATGCGATGCAACGGCATTGCGTCTCCTTTATCCATTCCCAACCAAGTCTTTGATGGATTAACCGTTTACAAAATATAGGCTACTACATTTCAAGCACAACTTCATTCAAAGACTGTTAACACTCAGAAGTTTCCCTTCTCAGTTAGCTCATGGATATATATTTTCATTGGCCATCATATTTTCTTAAAATCACACCCATGTGAAATTAGGGGCACTCTTCTGTTTGTCTACACAAGTGGTTTTCAACCAGTGGTCCTTGAGAGAGTTCCAGGTGGTCCCCAGGCTAAATGGTGGGAAGTTTGATAACCAGATGTAACTCTTTGAGAGCATAAACATGAAACCAAATGGACCTGTGTTGGTCCATTTCGGGGGTCTGTGGGACTAAAATGTCCTCAAATGGTGGTCCGTGGCTCAAATGCTAAATAAATAGTGGGCCCTGGTGTCAAAAAGGTTGAAAACCCCTGGCCTAGAAAAGACAAACATTAAAGGGCCATTTCACCCCTTTTGCAACCATGGCATATTTTAATGATGTTTAGGATACAAGGAACCCTTTCTTGTTTTTTATGTGTGTAATGTAACCTTTTACATCTTTTAGTTCAGAATAGATGTTCATGAGGTCTACAAAAAAAAAAAAAAAAAAAAAAAAAAGGAGCAGGACAGGAGTGGGAGTAATTTGGAGTGGGAGTGGGACAGGATCAGGAGCCATTCTACAGGAGTGGGACAGGACACAATTTTTTTTTCTGTCCTTGTTCAGGAGTGGGACAGGACAGGAGTTTTTCTGCAGGAGCAGGACAGTACAGGAGACCCCCCACAGACCACCACACAGGCAGCACTTATTTCACACGGGTGTTTTTTTCTGAATAACCTACTGTTCGAAGGCGGAGGCTCAAGGCTGACTTTACACAATAAAAACTGTTTTCTCAACAAAAGACATTCATATTATACGTTGTATTTTGAGGCAAGTACTCAAGGACACATCGGTCCATGCTAACGGATTGAAAAGAAGTAATGTACTTTTCAGTGACTACAGAATAACATGGATTGTGTGTGTGTGTGTGTGTGTGTGTGTGTGTGTGTGTGTGTGTGTGTGTGTGTGTGTGTGTGTGTGTGTGTGTGTGTGTGTGTGTGTGTGTGTGTCGATGAATTATTGTGTAATTTATTTCATTTATTTTCACTGTGCAATATATAGCATTGAAACTACTTTATTACACAGACGTTCGTCATAGATTGTGTGTCATTATCAGTTTCAACCCTGGTGTCCATTCCATTTTAGTCTGTAATTCATGAATTCAAACAGTAAATCTTAGTGTTCATTTAATTCAAACAAGTGTACTAATAGAACCAAAGAGACCCATCATGTCATGTGCTGTGCAGTATATAGTACACTTTTCAGTGTTCAAGAAACAAGGGGATGGGGAATGGGGAGAAGGGTGAGAAGGGTGAAAAGGTAAGTCTTTTGAGGGAAAAGATGCAATTACTAAGGGAGAGGAAAAAACATAATAAGGAAAGCAATATGTTCTTTTTGGCAACACTAAATTGTACACCATGTTAGTGCACTGTGTTTTATGCACAGGCACTGAGGGAGGAGGCAATGAGAAGAGCAAAACAAATCAGTGGAGAGATGAGATTCAATGAATAAAAGTGTACATCTTCAATATGATTGGGTATTCACATCCACACAAGTAAAAATCAGCGGTAATAGCAAAGACGTGAATTGACCAAGGAAGACAGCTGAGAGAGACAGGAGAGCTGAGAGGGGACAGAGAGGAGTGATCACCTCAAAGCTCATTTGATTGCAGCAATCAACCCCCCCATATATATATATATATATATATATATATATATATATATATATATATATATATATATATATATATATATATATATATACACACACACTGACAAACATGCATGACATGCACAGTATACACTTGCGCAATTTGGAGAAAAAATCTTTAATAGTTGCATTCCCTTCCCTCATGTAACTATGCTGTGGCTTTTTAAGTGCTGCGTAAGCAAGCACTTCCTTAGACGATTCACCAGCTGTGTGCGTGCTAACCGGCACGACCTCAACATATCTGCGTGTCTGCGTGCTAACCGGCACGGTTTGCTCTGCATGTTGCCACATAAGAGAGAAACAAGCAAGTTGCCACATAACAGAGGAACAAGCAAAAACCGTGCCGGTTAGCAATAAGAGAGAAACAAGCAGCAACGAGCAGCAAAAACCGTGCCGGTTAGCATGCAGACACGCAGGTGAAGACCACCACACACGCAGCACTTTTTTTCACACAGCTGTGGCTTTTTTCTTCTCTCCATCAGAGGGTGAAATAACATGAGACCTCTGATCCCGTCAGAGCTTCAGAACATTGCATTAGGTTTTGACTCAGCCTCTGCAGCATTCTCATCCCTCATCGTTCCCTAACGTCATTTGCCTAACCTCAACCCACACAACAGGAGCATTGTTTGTAGAAAATAGATAATGAACCGTCCTACAAGTACACTGGTTCACAACCTTTCAAGAGATTACTTTAATAATACTTTCATTGAGTTTAAAGTCGAATGTGTAGCACTGTTGAGGGTGCCATTTAGTTAAACGTTCAAGAGATTTTTATTCTTTTAGCATACCTTTTGACTGTTATCATACCTGTTAATAAAGTATTCAATTAATTTCACTGAACAGAGCTTATCAGTGGTCAACACGGGTGATTATTCAAATAATATACAGCGGGTACCACCTAGCATATGGTTTGGGAGCAGTGTTGTAGTAACTAATTTTAGATTACATATTACTGTAATATTATTACTTTTGCTCCAAAAAGTAAAGTAACGAGATTACTCTGCAAAAATGGGTAATAAGCACGGGCGGGGTGGCCATCGGGAGCACCGGGACTTTTCCCGGTGGCCTGCGCCACTTAGTGGCCTGGACGGGGTACAAAAAAAAAAAAAAAAAAAGTTTTTCTTTGAAACGTCCAGGGCAGGCCAGAGCGGCAGGCCCAGGCCAGCCCAGGCCAGGCAAACTAGTGTTTCTCCTTCCAAAAATAAAAGGTGTCCTAGTACTACAGAGTTTAGTTGAGCAGTGTGAGTGACTGGCTGTAACCTGATATCTTGCACCTGCATGATGCGCCGGACCGGAGAGAGCGAGGACAGTGAGAGGCAGCGCTACGCAGCTCCCAGCTGGCCTGGGATCAGTGGGGGACACACCCCTGCCTGTCGCTTAGAGCATAGACAGAGATAGTTACGCAAACTCGGTTCACTTCATGGGGCCAGTCCAATGGAGGCTGTTCTATATAGACTTCTATTGAAAAAGGGGACAAGGTCGTCATTCAGGCTGCATGATCAGCGCCCGAGCGCTCAGTTTCTGACCCCTCAATGTCAGTTCTATTAGATGGCTCTGCCTCTGCTGCAGAAGCATGACTGTCGCGTGTCGAGTGAGGAGGAGGAGGAGGAGGAGAGCGAGAGGCAATTGATCAGATTGACGACTAGAAAGTAATCAAAAAAGTAAACAACGGATAATGGATAAGAAAAAGAGGAAAGGTGGGGCTGAACGAGAGAGGGACAAGAGGAGAAAGGCCCTTGAAGAAGAAGGGGCAAAATGTTATAAATTAACCGAAATGTTTGGCAGCCTCCCTCCTCTCCCCTAAAGCCAGCCGTCGTTATCTGACAAAGACGTGCAACCACCATCAACAAGTAAGTAGCAGTAGTAATCACAACACACACTTCTGCGAAGTGAGAGCTGAGAGGATAACATACTATATTAAAACCAATGGAAAATATTGTTTTTTCGGGGACATATGTGCTCATTTCAGATTTGATAAATGGGCTGCCTATAGTAGGCCTACGAAAATGTATTGCATCTTAATGCATGTTTTGTATGTTCTTGTGTGTGTGGTGGCCAGTGTTGCCAACTGCCAAAATCCAAAATGCACTAGTGGCACTTCAGAATGTATTAGAATGCGCTAGATGCTTGCCTGGAAGGTGTGTAGACTTGGGATAATTCACATGAGGAATATTTTTAATTCTTGAGAGTGTAAAAATGAAACCAAATGGACCCTTGCGGGTCCATTTGGTTTCATTTTGTATGCTTTTGGTGGTGTGCACCCAGGCAAGAGGTCCAATTTAACCAAAGCACTTCCACTTGTTTTTTTGCTTCTAAGGGAAACCTCAACTGACTCTGATATAGACATAGACCTGCCTTTAGGCAGGTATATAGGCAGGTATATATGTTGTAGTCAGATGCCACTGTGAGCAACTGATCAGTCTGTTATTTATTATTATTATTATTATCATCATATTGCTATTTTCTTTTTATTATATTATTACTATTACTGTTATTGTTGCACACCATCTGCTTGTCTGTGTATTTGTGGTGTGCACCCAGACAAGGAGGTCCAATTTAACCAAAGCACTTCCACTTGTTTTTTTGCTTGACTCTGCATGACTCTGATATGCAGTACCTTTTTTAGATATCCAGTGCCTTTAGGCAGGTGTCCAGGGCTTCTTTGGTCTAATGTTGTCCAATGTAGAAGCTTATTTTGTGCATCTTATAAAGGATAAGTAATATTTATCGAGAATCGCCATTTAGTGACGAACACTGGTAATGCACAGGTCCGTTTGAAAATAACCCTTTAAAGGCACAGTAGCCTTTAAAGGTTTTCCCACTTTTGCGAGGCGACCACGCCGCCCTGGGGGGGGGGGGGGGGGGGGGGGGCTGGGGGTTGTGGCCTGGCAAAAGGCAAAGTCCAGATGGCCTGGCCAAGCCCACTCCGCCCCTGGTAATAAGTAACGCATTACTTTGCAAGTAACACCAAGTTACTTTTTTAAAATGAGCTTGTTATTGCATGCAAAAGTAGAACAGATTTACAAGCTATCGACAGGTACTGTAACAACAGAGATGTGCACTAGATTGTAGATCCAGTCCACAGGCTGCATCCTGCGCACAGAGACAGATTTTGTTGGCTTTGTTTTCAGGTGCAGTTTGTGGGATTGGAGACTATTATTATTCCAATAAATTGGATTCAGTTCTAAAAAGAGCTCGCTAAACAGATTATGTTGTACATCTCTATCTTTTCGGTGTTGAAAACTTGGGAAAGTAATAACGTAATATGTAATATATTACTCTTCGATTCCAGTAATAAGTAAAGTAATGATATTACTTTGTCTAAGGGGTAACGAGTAAAGTAAAGAAGTTACTTTCCTAAGTAATATTGACCAATATGGTTTGGGAGTATGGTTGTGGCTAAACTAAAAGTTATTACCGGTATTACACTTTCCCCATCTGTTTTTATTTTAAATTACGTATCTCAGCTACAGTTAAACATACTCACAAATGTGTCTTCTTTGCTGGTTTAACAGCAGCAAAGAAGATGGTTGCTACGTAACACAGTGGAAACCTCCTCGCACATTAACATTTTGCCATTGGGCTTTAACCTTTTTAGATATTGGCTGAGATGTTGACAGCAAGGTTACATGGCGCAAAATAAGAAAATGTTAATATTTGGTTTGACATTTCAGATAAAATTAACAATATGATTTAATCCTTCTTCCTTTTACATAAGAAATTTGGCATACATATGCTTTGTGAGACATCATTGGTCCTGGGAGGGAGGGGTTTGTTTGATTTTATGTACTTTATTTGATTCATTTATTATTTTACTTGCATACCGTCCCTGACATCACCTCCAAACCTTTCACAACAACTTCTAATGGCGACGGAGATTAGCATTACAGAGACAAGCATCCTGGCAGAGACAAAAAGCCATATGATATTCCCAGACATGCATAACCTCAAATGTTTGAGTCTGTGGGCCTTATCTTGGCCCAATGTACTATGTACAGTATACCTGTACATGATGAAATTGTAATGGGGTTCTTGTGATCATATTGGATTATTATTTTGTCCTTGGTTATAACGTTGCTAATGACCCGAGTCAAAGCTCAGATTAATCATCTAAATTCTAAATCAACAGCTGGTGCAGGTTGAACAGTGATGTCAAGAAGCAGCAGCATAACTAAAAACTTAAGTATCATTCATTCATCAAGCAATTGCATTTTGACAAGTATAATTCTTTTTTAATAATTTGATCATTTTATCTCATTACATTTTGAAATTCTGTGCCATCACTGCTAGGCCTGAAGTAGACACGGAAGATACTCACTAAACTAAATTATTTTCCGACCTTTTTTGCATGCTCCACAATTGTTTTTCCTACAGCAGTTTTACAAATCAACAGACACACAGTCACACACACACACACGCACGCACGCGCACATGTACACAAAGCACACGTGGGTTAACTATGACTCAGGGACATTGTGAATTCAGGTACATTGTTATCAAGGACGCATGACAGCATATGGCAGCCTGCAATACAACTAGACAAGACAGCAGTACTACACCAACTGTACTTTACTGAGTGAAGTACAGCAATGTGCAGAGCAGCACGATTTGTTATCTGTTGTACCAAGAAAAGGAATTGGAATTAAACAACCATGAAAAAAATAACATTTGTTTTGCCACAACTCATATAGATATAGTACATTTGCTGTAGTTTTTTTTTTAATTTAATTTAGAAATTTCGCTAGAGGATACCCCCTTGAGTTGCAGCAACTCGTTTTAGAGGGGGTCCTCAGGGGGACAACAAGCAACAACAGCAAACAGTAAGCAACAAAACAGTAGGACATACAGTGCGCACAAGTAAGGACATAAACAAAACAGTCATACACAAAGGCTCAACCCTCCACAAACCCACTAAAACCCGCTGTGGTTTTGCTCCTCTCTAACTTACTACCAGAAAATGCAATCTTTAGCTTATTTAATTATTTAGTCTACTATATGCGTTCCATTCCAAATAGATGGACAGCATTTGGATCAAGTACAAAAATAAAAAATAAAACATTTACGTGCTTATTTTAAAAACCAACTGGAGCCACTCTCTGGAGTGGCTATGATGTTATCATTAGTTTGTTTTATGTAATTTGTTCCTTTGTTACACTGAATGTAATTATAAGCATATAAAACATTATTAAAACATTTTTAAAACAAAGTTTTATCACAGGATAGCTATTGGTGGGGAGGTTTGCCTATCACATGTTATGCTTAGCTGTAATTGGACCATAGCAGTTTAGGGAGGGGCTTACTGAAAGGCAAACATGGTAAGCAGACTCAGAACAGAGATGAATTAGTGATTGCCTTGATTGTGGCCAGATCAGAGTAATCAAAGACTAGTCAAATCTGTCTCAGACTATCACCTGATTTTAACCAACACAAATACTATCATTAAAATGGACCACCCTGGATGAATCAGAGTTTAGTCAAATTTAGGTAAGGCGCATTTATTAGCTTTTTGTGCAC
Source organism: Benthosema pterotum (assembly GCA_039105355.1). NCBI lineage: Eukaryota > Metazoa > Chordata > Actinopteri > Myctophiformes > Myctophidae > Benthosema > Benthosema pterotum. Next base: position 25,216,962 of record CM076972.1, read on the forward strand.
ATTTGCATCATTTTAGACTAGAAAATACAGGAATTATTCACAAAAAACAAAAATGTACACATCCTCGTCTGGAACTGGGAGAGAAAGTATGAGTTGAAAATCCTTAAAGGCTATGGCTTTGATCTAATATACTGTAATAAACCAATATCACTGCAACAGTAAACACTCCATTCCACCCATAAACTTGTAGAGAAGCATAATTTCTTCTGTTTTACACACCTTCTGTGTCCTAATATAAGCCGTACACGAGTATGATTTCAAATGAAATGGAGTGTGTGTGTGTGTGTGTGTGTGTGTGTGTGTGTGTGTGTGTGTGTGTGTGTGTGTGTGTGTGTGTGTGTGTGTGTGTGTGTGTGTGTGTGTGTGTGTGTGTGTGTGTGTTTCACAAACAACAAAAGAAAATAATTTTCTAATCTACAATAACTCAATCTCAGTACGTTGACACAAAGGGGAGACTGCCCTTTCAATCCAATTTTCTTTAGAAGTGACTGAATCTAAACATGGCCTACGGTTCATGTATCTAGCTCTATCAAAAATCAAAGGCTGTTATTTATTGTTTATTTATAATACCTGAGAAAAGGGGAAGGTATGGTTGGCCATTGCATTCTCCACAGTTAGCGGCATTAAAATATTCATCCACATGCAATACATGACAATGTTGATCCAGAAATCTCTCTTTGTCTGCACCTGGGTTGACGGACTGACAGGCAGAAACAATGGTCGAGCATATGTTCGAACGTGTGCTGCTTCCGTAATTGCAGTTGTTAGGTTAGGGCTTGACTAAGGAAGTTGGTCTAATGACAATATGACCAATAGTACTAAAGTAGTACTAAACTAAAGCCTGTATCCATTGTATCCAACGAAATTGCAAGTGGGACGGGATGTAAACCATTATGTGAAATCCAGTGCGATCTTTGTGTACACAGCACTTTCACCACAACACACTAACACAATTAAGTAATTAAGCTTCTTTTTGAGTGGTGCAACCACTCTAAGGCATGTCCCCACCTGATACACCTGTACACTCTCACTATGTTTAGCATTTCAACAGTGGGCCGATACAGAGCACACGCACAGCACCACTCAGTTCACACCAATTGTTGTGGTCTTATCTGATGTCAAAAAAAGTCTTATGAGCTTACATTTATTTATTTTATATATAAGTGAGAACAAGCACACAACTATCAGACATTTGGCTCCCAAATGTCTGATAGACATTTGGGAGGGGGGGGGGGGGTCCACATGCAGATGAGCTGATATGATTTGATCTCAACGTGTTGTCATCCCCGGCCCCTCCCCCGGCCCTCCACTGCTGTGGCTGTGCTACGTCACATCATTTGGAGCAACACTCATCCCGGAAGCTTGACTACCCCCTCTAGGCCACTGTGGCTAACAAATTAGTCCAGGCTTTCCATTTTCACACAAGGCGGACGAAAATGAAAGCCTGGGTGTCGAGGCTACCTATGCAATAATAAAGATGGAAATTATTTCTTGTACAACAAATCCTGGAATACTCCCAAGTATTTATATAGGCTGTATCAGGATACAGAGGGAGCAATATTATATATTTTTCACCCCGTAAAAATCTGTCCACTAGATACTATATACATACAGTATTGTATTGTACATGTACTGTATAGTATTATGTGTAGTGGGAATAAATACTACAGTCAGTGTCGTGAGATGGGTCATTGGAGCTACAGTGACAGTGATGTCTGCCTACCTTTAGCTTTGCAGTCAGGGTAAAAGCAGCTGGAAACTTGACATGTATCAGGGGAAGCAGCTGGTTGTCTTCTACACTCTCCCAAGGCAACATACAGTAGGACACAGCAGACCGCAGCATAAATCAGAAAAAGAAAACAGTTGGGAGTATATGAGGATTGTATTATATGTACAGTATATATTGCTCAGATGCTCAGAGTACACATAGCATACAGGACCCAAAGAGCAGAGGCCAACAAAAATTCTTCACATCTCAAATCGAAATCTTTGATTGATTTTTGTGATACATAATCATTTTTGATTGATTTGGTGATACATAATCGGCATGGGGAAATTACAGATGCGGTAGACATAAACATGTTCAAAATGAAATATTGGATTTTACAGACATTGTAGCTGTGATTGTCGTGCACACTTTGTAATTTATTAATCAGGCTATGACATGAGGACAAAGAGGGCAAATGAGGACACTACAACAATGTGGCGATTCCCAGTGTCCATCTCTGTCTAGCACTAGTCTTTATCAACATTATTCGATCTAGGAATAATGTAATGTGACGCACACCTACTGATAACAAACTAGGCGGCAGACATGGACAATAATACCAATGCATCTTTAATGTACTGTATCTATAACAAGTCTGGCCAAAGTATTTGGAAAGAGCTGCAAAATGTCTCGCAAAAAATATACCCATATTTACAATAACCTACTACCAGATATATCTCATATTCTGTATTACAATTCAATTTCATATAAAGTATTTGCAGCTCAGAAAAGGCTGTCAGGAACAGATCAATTCCATCTTTGACTCACTTGTTTTTAGCTGACTTCTTCGCTTCACAAAATAAATCATTTCAAATTAACAAAGCGCTGCATCCACAGAAAAGAACTCAAATGTTCACTGGAGTATAAAAATGAGAATGTAACTTACAGTCTAGCCATTTATTTAAGTGGCACTGTCAGCAAGAAATACACAAACGTGCATGAATGGTTTCCTCCCACATGGAAAAGTTGTACTGGACTAATGCAAATGGATGCATTCATTTTGAAACCTGCTTATATATAAGCACCCACTTTGTTATTAAAATGGTCACAAAGGGACAGACCTGTTATTTGAAAAGTTAAAGAAAAGCCTCCACATGGAAATTGAAATTAGAAAAATAATGCACAAAAGTGCATTGAAGTGCCTCCTACACTGACGTTTCAGGGTAGGGGGCAATACCTCAACGTTGAAGGGCAGTTGAACAAGCAATAAAAAGCATGATGAACAGTACAGGTGCACTGTGTGCATTTTAACTGTAGCCTACTGTAACTGTGCTGTAGGCCTACCCGTGGTTTTCAACCAGTGATCCGTGGACCACCAGGGGTACTTGAGAGGGTTCCAGCTGGCCCTCAGGCTACATGATGGAAAGTTGGTAATCCAGTCCAGATGTAAGTCTTTGAGAGGGAAAACATGAAACCAAATGGACGCTTGCCGGGTCCATTTCGTTTCATGTTGACAATCTCAAGAGTTGAAATAATAATTTTCTGAATTAACATAAAGGCTACACAACTAGAGAATGTAGAAGAATTGAATGTTTGATGTTTTGTTTCTGAAATCGAGCCTGATATTGTGGACAAAATCAAAATAAATCTTTAATTTTAGGGTCTGTGGGGCTAAAATGTTCTCAAATGGTGGTCCGTGGCTCGAATGATGAATAAATAGTGGGCCCTGGTTGAAAACCGCTGACCTACTACTACGTCACCTTACATCAGGGGTTTTCAATAGGTGGTAGGGGACCACCAGTGGTCCTTGAGAGGGTTCCAGGTGGTCCCCTGCTAAGTTATTTAACCAGATGTAACTCTAGAGAACGTACAAATGAATTTTTACACTCTCAAGAGTTAAAATATTCATCATTACTTAATTAAGAAGTCTACACTGTTTTGTTTGCAAAATCCAGCCTGGAATTGTGGGCAAAACCAAAAGAATTCATTGGTTTTAGGTCTTGGGGTGAAAATGGCATCAAATGGTGGTCCGTGGCTCAAATGCTGAATAAATGGTGGTCCTTGGTGTCAAAAAGGTTGAAAACTCCTGCCTTACATTATAGGCAGTAAATGCGCACGTGTTTTTTTGTTTTCTAGAGAGAATCTACATATCTACGAAAATCCCTCGGTGGACAAAAGAAAATCATATTTCCATCACGGATCACGGTATGTTGCCTTTAAGTAGGCCTGCCGCCTGGTCTAGGAGTAGAAGGCAATTCCATTTACATTTAGGCCCCGTGAATCTGAAAGGACGCATGTCTGTCGACACACGTTGTGTTTTGTTACCGCACGAACACGAACGACATGAAAACGGTGACATTGCTTTTTTGTTCTTTTTTAAGCAGCTTAATAATAATTACTTTTACTTACCAGTAGCTGACTGTAGTGTTGAAGTAATGGTGCGTCACCACGCTTTCCAGTTTGTTTCTCCACCACAGCCCCGGAACAGAGTGGAAAAGTTCTTCTCTCCTGCTGCAGGTAACAGCTGAGGTCTGGTGAACCATGTGATCAACTGGTTCACCAGACATCAACAGAAGAACGAACAGATGTTGGGAAGTCTGCAGCAATGATAGAGCCCAAATAGCTGCTTATTAGTACCACAAATTTGATGTGAAATGTGATTTATATCTAGCTCCGGTCCAGAGCTCCACTGCTTCTATGAGTCTGCCTTGCATTGGAGCTCTGTAACATAGATAGACTACAATGCAATACAATGCAATGCAATTACTCCAGCCGACCAGCCTCTCCTCTGGAGTGGATATCAAAACAAACACGGCTTGTGTGATTAGTACATAGTAAACCTACTTTCCTTAGTGGAAACACCCAGAGCCCCCACCACACGGATAAAATTGACTTTTTGGACAGAACTCGGTTGTTTTTCGCCGGTGGAAAAAAATATTCTCTTTGAAGGTTTTCCATTGGCAATATCGGTAGAGGGCGCAAATCCTGGTTGTTTTTATGGATTTTGCCTACTGGATTGCAGGATAATCAAAATTCATTTAAATTTAAATTTTGCATAATATACGGTATATATATAGCCTATATATACCGGTATATATAGCATAATTTGCTGTTGTAGCAAAAATAGCTGATCTGTGCAATGCTTTGAGCTTGTAGATCAGTTATTTTTTCTATATTGGAATTGGAAACCTGAATCATTTGCTTTTTTATTGGAATCCTGAAAATTAACACTATTATTTAATTTAAACGCCTTTAAAATACAGTTATGTTACCTTTGTGAACAAAATACATATATTGAACATAATCATCATGTGCTACATGAGATGAGATACAAGTTCATGAAACCTTCTTTCTGTACAGGAAGAATGAAAGAATCTACCCATTGTCGTCAGCCAGCAGGATGGAGATGAGCATCTGTCCATCATGTACTGGTAATCTGGTATTTGTTCAAATGTTTGCAACCCAATTGCCTGAAAATATACTTCTGCCATCATAGGACCATTTGAGTCACCTGTCCGCCATGGCATTTCCAGTGCCGCTCCCAGCATTTTTTTCAACAGAACCATTCAATGAGAGTATCATCTTCTCCACTTTTACACAGTACAATGTGTCCCTAATCCAGTGAGTGTGAGAAGGAGAAGTGGGTGATTTCCATTGAGCAACGTTAGTCTCCGGACCTAGCTAACAGAGTGACAAAAGCCAAAACATAATATACCCAGGGGAAAACACCAAGAGGAGCACCCAAAGGTGCTCCACTCTTTCCCCAAATATCACTGATAAGACATTAAAGATCCTTTAAGTGCCCCAAGATCTGTCCAATATTTGTGTAGAGTCAGAATGTACTGTAAGATGGGGTCTGAAGGTGGTTGCTGACATCTATCACACTCAAGAGCAGTGTTGGGGAAGTTACTTTTTAAAAGTAAGGGAATTATAGTTATAGTTACTTCCCTGAAAAAGTAACTAGTTACTTTATTCCTTACTAAATTATGAAAGTAAGGGCGTTACTTTACTTTACTTTACTTTTTTTTTAAACATACAAAAATGGGGTGTTTTTCTGTAGTATTCGTGCTTACAAGTTTAAAGTGAAATTCTTCCCATTTTCAACATTTTACTGACATTAATATGCCTTAGAGATGTTGCGTGGACAAGACAAAGATCTCCCCATTCTGTGTTTACTAGAAATGGAGGTTGTGTTCGCCATGTTAATGATTTTTCTTTTAGGACCTTTTTTTTAAAGGGGTTGGAATTCCCCTTTAATGGCAGCATGCTGAGCATGGGCTGTATTAAGATTTTCTTTGCTGAGGACAATGCTTGCTGTCTACACTTCACCTCAATGTTTATGTTTTCGTCCACATCCTATACCACAGTCGTTTTCAACCTTTTTCATACCAGGGCCCACTGTTTATTCTGCATTTGAGCCACGGACCACCATTTGAGGACATTTTGGCCTCACAGACCCCAAAACTAAAGATTTATTTTCTTTTGTCCACAATATCAGGCTGGATTTCAAAAACAAAACAGTCAAACATACAGATCTAAAGAACCATTAAACTTCTACATTCTCTACTTGTGTAGACTTGGGCTAATTCAGATGATGATTATTTTAACTCTTGTAAACATGAAACCAAATGGACCCGCAAGGGTCCGTTTGGTTTCATGTTTACACTCTCAAAGAATTGCATCTGGTTAACAAACTTTCCATCATTTAGTGTGAGGACCACCTGGAATCCTCCCCGGACCACCTTTTGAAAACCCCTGCTTTACCAGCAAGAATGTAAAATAGTGTTTATATTTCCACGCTGCAAAGGCTCCAGTCACACTGTCGTCCTCGTATCATTGCATCTGAGAGCGTATTTTACCGCAGCTCAAATGCTAGTGTGTGCGCAGCAACAACAACACAGCTGGTTGTGTCTGTGTGCTAGAGGCCAGAGCCTTTAGTTACGCGAAAACTCTGTTCACTTCATGGGGCCACTTCAATGGCGGCTCATCTACATACACTTCTATTGAATTGGGACAACCGAGGTTACCGGATGCATTTAAGTCTATGGGATCATAAGCATTTTTTTCTGCCCCCTCAATGTCGCAGCTGTTCTACTAGATGGCTCTGCTCTGCTCGACGAATAAGACTGGCTCTGATTGGCTTATACTTATCACGTTACACACATAGATATATTAAAACTAGATCAGGCATCCGGAGGAAACAATGCAAGTGGACGAGAGGGGAACTTTCGTTCGGTGCCTTCTCTATTCAATATACTCTATGTTAGACTGTGAAGAAGCGAGCTGAAGAAGACAGACAGCACACAGTGCAGCGAGTCCTGCCGCCGCCGTGGAGTAATGATAGTAATGATGGTACACTAATCATAATGCCGTTATGAATTTGAGAAATGTAAGGAGTTACGTTAGAAGTTACTGAAAAAAGTAATCCCTTACTGTAAGGGCGTTACTTGTAAGGGCGTTGCTGACATCTATCACGCTCAAGAGACACATCATTATATATTCTAGACAACCTGTCCTTTGTGTAGTAGATAAGGTGTAATAATTTACATTGAATCCCAAACCTCCTCAGTTATCTCCTCACCTGTATCGCTTCCCAAAGAGCTTTTAAAGAGTCCAAAGACTCAGAGTGCAGACAACAAATCTCATCATAAATGCATGAGATTACACCCCTCAAGGTTGGCAACCGTGTCAGAAAGGTGTCTATAATAGTAAGAATCATCAGGTAAATTTGGAAACGTGAGAAATGTTTTCTGAACAAAACTACGGACCTGTAAATAAATAAATAAATCTTCATACTGCATCCGTTTTGTGGTGCAACTGAGGAATAATAGAGTGTATGATCCGTGTATACCACCCGGATACATAATAACAATTCCATTTTTCAATTCAAATGGCTTTATTGGCATGAGAAAACATACGTTTACATTGCCAAAGCAAGAACAGAACATCAAGAAATACAATATAGCAAGAATTCACAATATAACAGAAACAAGGAAGCGCAATACAATGGTACAACAATGTATCGATACAAAGGTTCTGAACACCTGGAGGTTGTAGTCTCCAATAAGTCAAAATTCTATATGCCTAAATCAATTGATGTAAGAGTACAATACAATGTTTGATATCCTTCTTTTATCGCAGAACATCACAAATCTTGCTGCTTTGTTTGCGCATTGTTGTACTTCGCCCCGCAGATATGGGATTTTTTCATTGTTTGTCATGTTCTCGAAGTCTCTGTGGATGGGTGTATTCGTGGAAAGTATGTGTCTCTGATGTCTTGGTACAAAGGACAGATGGTTAGTGTAGCTCGGTTTCCACTTCACTTTGTGTGCAGTGCGTGCTAAAGGTGTAAATCACACCCATCATGGCGATTCGATTCAGTATCGATTTCCTGACCCAACGATTCGATTTTTTTTCGATACTCAAGAATACACCACGATTCGATTCGATTTTTTTTTACCCTTTTTTACCTTACAGGCTAGACAATGTTTCAAATTTGAAATAAATCAATGAAAGCTGTAATACCGTTATACATTTTATTTGAGAAACAGTAAAGGAAGCGAGGTAGGAGGACAAAATAGGTTTAGCGCCACCCGCAGCACAGGAGTCTGAATTACGTCCAGGAGCAAATGGATAAAATAGACCAGATATTTTTATTCATTTATTTTTAAACATGAATCGATACTCTTGCAGACGTGTCGATGCATCGTATTGTCAGCTGTTGGATCGATACATCGATGCAAAATCGATTTTTTTTTCATGTCTAGTGGGTGCATAGCTGTCTTCCCTAGGGATACATGTCTGCCTATGGCGGACTTTCTCAATTGCAAGACTGTCTTCACTTAGTCTACTCTGTACCTAACAGGATAGTTTAATTCTAGTTTCATAAGTGATTGTGTGGTGAATGGAGCCTCAGTCCAGATGTAAACAATGGTTTTACACTCCTGAGGTTGGATGTAAGCATTATTAACCTGTATGCATGGCTCTTTATCTCAATATGAGCCCTAAATATGCTTCGATTGCATGCATGCGTGTGTACAAGGACAATATTCGATGATGTCACAACATCGGTGGAAGCTAGCCATGGATGGATGCTAGCCACAGATGCTAAAAACGGTGAATAAAATACTATTCATCCTGGATTCTACTATTAATCCTACATTAAAAAAACACAAGAACACAAAAAAAAAAAAAAAAAAAAAAAAAAAAAAAAAACTATGATCCTACGGCACCAGCTTCTACATCCTGGGATTATGCAGTTATTTCTGTACCATACAGTACAGTGATGGCTCCCATCCAGTATGCACATATTGTCCCGTATAGTGTTAGGCAGCAGAAAGGCTGATTAACTAGCCTACAGTATGTATCTGCTGTCAGTTGCAGACATGGCCAGTGCACGGCATTTAGGCCATTTACAGTAATTTGCCTTCCGTTGGAGTAGGCCTTATGTCACAATATAACTAACACGCTTGCACAAAGTGAAGGCATGGTACCCATCATTGTACACTCTGTGGAAGCCCAGGCTTATCCTCTCTGTCTGAGAGGCAAGGTAAGCACTGGTCTCTGATTATTTTCAAAGCCATCTCAGGAATGGTCACTCCTACATATGTTGGATCAGAATCCAAGAGAGGCTTCCTGACCTTCAAGGTTCTATTTGCTAACAAAGCTAGTGTAGGCAAAGCAGTATTGTCTCTCGCTCTATTTGACTGGGATGAGCTCCAGAAGTCCCTATAAATCAATCAAGGGTCAATTGAGGGAAATTATTTCCAGCACTTTTTTCAACATTTTAACTGTTAATGCTCTGCCAGTTATAGTTCTTTTAGTTTTTCAGTATTTTTTTGTCTTCCAACATACAGAATATTTAATTGAACGTATGGGTCGCCGATTACTATGAAAACCTGCAAAACCTCAGTCAGTCACGAATCACGATAAACATGTCATTCTGTCCGTCATCACGCCTCATGACACACCTGCCCCAAAGTTATCACACTGCTTTTCTTCCTCAGGGCATATTACCAGTATTGCTACATTTAAATATTGTATATTATTGTATGTGTTCTGTAAATAAAAAATAATTGCCAGCCCCTTCATTTTAAGGGGCTGGAGTACTTAACGAGAGGTCATGGTGGCTCATTTCAAACTTAGAACTTCCTAAAAACTTGGAACAAACATGTCCTCAGACCAAGGCAGATAAACTGCAGCTTGTAATAAGGAGAGGCTAAATTGGGAACCAGACCAGAAAGCAAGCAGCTGATCCCAGAAATAGATTTGAAGATTCACAGAGATTGAGAGAAAGGAAGAGAGAATGAGAGAAAGAGGAAGTCTGATTAACTGATTACATGTCTTTAATTTATCTCTTTTGCTCATGGAGGTGTTCAGTTGCTATCTGTACATGTTGTCAATATGGTATTTAGTGTGCTTTCAGCCAGGCAAGCTGGGGTTGATTTAAGTTAATTAGGCATCTGCCCACGCATATAGACATGCACATGACGGTTGGTTGTGCACGTGTGCACCCACGCAGGGTTGAACAGGTATGCAAATTTCCTGATGTTTATTAGCCACTCAAAGACAAATCAGGATGAAATTCACCAGAATATTTTGGAAAAAAAACACCACTATCATTATTACTAGAATCACATGTGTGCATAAAATTACCCTATTAGCAGCCTAAACAGTCTCAGCAGCATATTATTCACACATGGCCCTGGTGGTGCGATTAATGCTGCTGGAGCCATTACCCTTGGAGTACACACAACGACAGAGCTACAGAGCGAGTGTTTGTTGTCCTCAATCAGGTTTAGTTTATTCCAGCCTCCAGCTCATGCATTAATAGCATCAGTAGGAGTACACAGTAATAGTAGGATGTTTTGAAGCATGAAACGGCTGCATCAGCAGGCGTATGCAACAGTAAAAGGACTATGCAACATTAGGATGCAACATTAGGATACAACAGGTGTGTGTGTGTGTGTGTGTGTGTGTGTGTGTGTGTGTGTGTGTGTGTGTGTGTGTGTGTGTGTGTGTGTGTGTGTGTGTGTGTGTGGTGTGTGTGTGTGTGTGCGTGCGCGTGCGTGCGTGTGCGTGCAGTGTGCAGTGTGCGAATGTACATGAAAATATGTGTGCAGTCTGTGAGCTTATACATGTATTAGTGTTCTGATCGATTCTGCAGTTGTGTACTCTCTCATAATTACAGTCGTTCTCAGTACATTGGTCGCAGACCTTGGTATCATTCTTGCTTACAGTATGTGGGTGTGTCTGTGTATGTGTTTGCAGGAGATACTGTAATACCCTACCCCAGTTTGATGTAGAGATCCATATCAATATGTGCATTGTGCACACACATACCCATCCACCCTATTTGCATGCTTTCATAAATACAGTGGTTTAAATAGATTTATAAGCAATGAAGTCCTGTTTTCTGCTTTCTACTCTGTTGATTATTCACTCAGTCAGTGTCCATTAATTCCCTTGTGGCCTATAAAATGGCAGCTTATGTCACTTTGTCTACATGACAAATGTGTTTGGGGCGGAAATTCACACACTCATTCGTACACGTACTAGCTGGTGTGTGCGCGTACACACACACACACACACACACACACACACACACACACACACACACACACACACACACACACACACACACACACACACACACACACACACACACACACTCCATACAGTCGTTTACACAGGATGTGTACGGCAAGCTGTGTAGTTGGCTGTTGTTCATGTGTTATGGGACTCTCCAATATGCATCCTGTTAGTGTTCCCAAGAGGAGATAAGTTTAAATAGAATACGTTTGTCAACAAAGCAAGTGCTTCCATGTAAGATTCTCCAATTGACTTCTACCAAATGTTAAAATTATGCATTGTCTGCATTGTGTGTGTGTGTGTGTGTGTGTGTGTGTGTGTGTGTGTGTGTGTGTGTGTGTGTGTGTGTGTGTGTGTGTGTGTGTGTGTGTGTGTGTAAACATAGCTGCTTTAAAGCTCAGCAGCATACGACAGTCAGCTGCAATGCACAAACATGCACGCTAAAAGGGCAACAATACCACCCTGACCTCTACCGCAGCCACATCAGGACAGGAGTTCAAGTTCTCAAGTTGCCTGAAAATCTGTGGATCAAGGATCCAATTATACCAATTTGCATCACACTCACGCAGTGTGTTCTTTGTCGCCTTGTGAATACACACCTGCTCTCTCTGTCTCTCTCTCTAAGTCGTCGCAGACAATCCCACCATCATTGCTTCGATATATTCTGGTTTTACATATGGTGCTTGGTGTCTTTGGCAGTGTCCTGCTAGTTTCATCCTGCTGGTTGCTTTTTTTCTGGTTTCCCCTTTTACATACCATTATACATATTCATGTTAGTAACATGCACAGTATACTCTTGCTAATGTTAAGTACCACAAATCTACTTCTGTAGGGTTGGCTTCAGGGCGCAGCATAACACTGCTGCACAGGAGAATAGACTACCATTGGATAGAAAAAGCTGAGTTTTATTTGAAGGGGGAATTGGAATTCCATAAACCATGGCGGGGAGCTCCATGCAAGTGCCTTCCAGGGTTCCCTAGTTTAAGACTCAGTTGTGCTCACCCATTAGCCCAGGTTTGGTTTATTTCAGAGCATTGATTTCTGCCAGATGTTTCAAAGGGATGATATAGTTGATAACTTCTTGGCATTCAGCCAAAGGCCAACCATGGCACACTCTGCCTCAACTCTGGCCAGGAGCGCATGCTGCTGTTGTCCGCAATCTCCGCATAGTCGATGATTCTCCTTTGGGTATGGCTTCAAGTGAGGTCTCTAGCCTTAGGCACCATAATGATGTTGGAGAGAGACCAGATGTCAGGGTGCTTATTTCTTAGCAGGCTAAGGTTGCAAAAATACATGATGTATTCCACACTTCTTTACAACCTAGGGCTTTGCTGTCCGGCTCAGCACCTTTGCCCTCTCTCAGTGTGGTTTTCCATCCGGTTAACTCCATCAACACTGTGAAGGAACTGTCGTAGATGTTGAGATTCTGGACGAATGGTGGTATGTCTGGTATTCCTCCTTTCCATCGACTGTTGAGCCCCACAACATTTGGAAGCGGTTGAATCACGTCATCATCACCCATTCTTCTGGGCTGAGTCCCTCAACCTGTCCCTCCTTGGTCTTTTTCCGTCCCTTTATCAAGGCCTCCCTGTACAGCTTCTTACCATGCACTTCTCCTTCAGTTCCTCTCTGTTCATGTTATCCGGGTCCTGAAGAGATGCTGTTTGGCTTCATTCAGCAGTAGGTCACAAGTTTGAACTTCAGATAGGAATATCAGTTTTCTACGTTCTAACTAATATACAGCGTAGGGTTTAGTGAGGCCAGCTAGAAAAGTGAATATACTGAATGGTAAAACATAGCACTGTAAAAGCACAGAAACTACATCAGAATGTATTGTTACACGGCTATGCAGATATAAACCTCACAGTTAAACGTTTAGAAATAATTCCCTCTTTTATCTATTGTATTTCCACTGGATGCTGTCCTATTCATTATTCACTTGAAGCCCGGATCCACACCAGAGACAAGAGAACAACTGGTGGAATCAGTCATTGTCTAAGTTGCATAGCTAGAGGCTCAAGTGACGAAGCATTTACTGTTTGACTGTAACAGCTGATAATCTTATAGGCCTATCATCTGTTAGGATTGAGTCAAAGACTTATGATAAAACAATTTTCACTGTAAATCGTACTCTGTAAATCACTGTGTTCATAAAGAACATATAATATGTACAGACAGTGCATAAATAAAACAAAACACTTTTTGACTGTGTATGCTACCAGACCAATAAGGTTCACCAATAGACTCACTTAAAAATATAATCAAAATCAGTATAATAACTAAGGCAAAATGATAAATAGTTCTAATAACATTTCAATTTTTTCAAACAGTTCAGTTCACACAAATTGTCAATCTACACGCTCAGTTGTATAAAATACTTTCTAAATCAGTGTCACACTTTCTTTTTCTTTTTTTTTATTCCAACGACCCAAACTTGTGTCGTTGGAATAAAAAAATTAATGGTTCAAAAGAGACCAATGTGGTTCTCTGTTTTAAGGTCGATGGGAAAAAAGTTAATTAGTAATGCTTTGTGGAAGCAGGGCTGTCTTCTGTTGCGAAGACACGCTACTGTGTGCTACTACTCAAACTGTTGCATCCAAACAGCACATCCTGTTTCTCTTCCCGTGCCAAAACAATACGCACAAACACACAGCACACACAATGCACACACAATGTTGCATGCATGTGCGTGGGTACGTACTTGCATGTGTATGTACATAAAAAATACACAACACACACACACACACACACACACACACACACACACACACACACACACACACACACACACGCAGACATAGTTCACACAATCCACATGTCATCAAATCTCCTTCCCTTCCTATTCCCTCTTCCATCACAATTGTCTACCATTCACACACATGCACAGACACACATGAACCACATGCTGGTGGGGTGATTAGCCTATTACAGATCAATCGGGGAATGGGTAATATATCAAACTACGATGATAACAGAGTTAAAATGACTTGACAGAATAAGTCCAAGTAAGAATCAATTTGTCCAGTGATCTTTTGGAGAACATATTGTGTGCTTTGCCTGTTCATCTTCATCTGTGTGTGTGTGTGTGTGTGTGTGTGTGTGTGTGTGTGTGTGTGTGTTGTGTGTGTGTGTGTGGTGTGTGTGTGTGTGTGTGTGTGTGTGTGTGTGTGTTGTGTGTGTGTGTGTGTGTGTGTGGTGTGTGCGTGCGTGCGTGCGTGCGTGCGTGCGTGCATGTTTGTGTACCTACTGTATGAGTCAATCGTAATCTGTTTTACCATTAAGGGTCAAAGGAAAGGCAGAGTGTTTATTTTTGTCTGTATTTGCTTTAGATGTGCACATGTCTGTGTTTTATTGTGTACTCTGTGTGTGCACTGTGTGTACATGAAGTACACACGTGTGTGTGTGTGTGTGTGTGTGTGTGTGTGGTGTGTGTGTGTGCGCGCGCGCGCGCGCGTGCACGCACGCACTCTGTGTATTGCGTGAGTGTGTGCATGTCAAACTATGTGATCTTTCCATGCAGGCCTGGCTAAATAAAGACACAACAGTCCTTCTTGTGTCTGCATATTTGGTAACCTGACCTCAGATCTCACACACATAATTCATCTTGCTCTCTCATGCACTCTCTTTCTCACTTTCTCTCTGTTAAACTATCTTCTTCAAAAGCAGGATTTTTAATCAATTACTCTGCCTGTAATGATTTTTGGCTTTTATATTCAGCACTTGAACATCAGAGAACTTTTTGGACTGCATTTGACCCTACTCCCATGTGTGCATTCAGTTGCCAAGCTGTAACTTTCCTAAGGAAATACATCTGTTCTAGCCCAGCAGCTCAGCTCAGTGTCAAATAGTGATAAGAATGAGGGTCATGCACTGTCTTCCAATATTTGTAATATGAGTCATGAAGATGGCTATAAACACATACAGTAAATAACATGGCAGCAAGGCAGATATGAGTTTCTGAGAAACGGCATGTTTTTATATTACAGTGTCGTCTATTCAGCAATGCTGTTTTTTTATGAATTTATTATTTTACAGTGTCTAGATTATTGATTATTAGAGATTATTGATTATTGATTAATGTTACATAAGAAGATGCGCTGGTGCATACTTGAATACACAGAGACAAGCATCCAGATCCAAACAAAAGCCTGTTTTCTAACCTGACATTAGGAACACGCATTCAATCACATAATGTTCAGTTTGAGTCAGCCGAGCAAATAGATGCCCAATAATTCTAATTCAATATCCAAATTGTTAATTTCATTAAAACCTTTTGGTCATTGCATCGTCTACTCGGGTTCATGTGAACACTCCAGATAGTTTATAAGTTACTCCATTTATTATTATTTGATATTCAATGTATCTGCCCCTCTCACTTCCTATACAAACCCATTATAAATTAGAACTCCATTTTAATCACAATAAATGCATCCAAATCACTGTGAGGGGCCGTGCTTTTTCATTTACTGTTAAGTGAAATATCCCTTTAATTTACCCTCTGTAAGTATAAAAATGGGCAAACCATGGGCAACTTTGTATAGTTTGAGATTTGAGTTTTACTGCGTATATTGACTTCAACTGGGGAGAGTGCCAGGCTGTGTTCCGAATCTCATTTTTCACGCAGCCTCTCGGCTGTTTCCAATAGTCAAATTATGGAGTCAAGAAAGCTATCTCGTATTATAAAGTGAGGGAGACTGTAAATAGAAAATGTTCAATGCAGCTGAACGACTTCCAAACACATACATATTCATACTGGGGCAATGCTACATCCATCATCAATATAAAAACAAAAGTTAACGTATGTGTGTGCGTGTGCGTGTGCGTGTGCGTGTGTGTGTGTGTGTGTGTGTGTGTGTGTGTGTGTGTGTGTGTGTGTGTGGTGTGTGTGTGTGTGTGTGTGTGTGTGTGTGTTTCAGAGAAATGTAGTGGTGAAAGAAATATGCTTAGCTTGCTGTTGGTAATCTAAAAGTAATATGTAACATTAATTTTAAAAGGTATTTTTGGCAACTGCTCTGGTGCTCAAAAAGGAATGCTGCAATAAGGTCCTAGTTCTTATTTTGGGATGCAAAACAGACAGCAAATCAGAAACTGTGGGTATTTATTATAGAATATCCAAAGTGAAAGATTATTTTAAAAGCTTTTGTTTCATTGAAAATGCACCCCATTATGACTAACCATCATCTAACCTGAGGTGCAAATGTACATTAAACCAAATCTCACCAAACATAATCTAGAAGCTCACAATATGTCACATTGTGAGCTTTGGGAGATCTGCTTTCATGGCAATATCCGTTATGTACGCTGGCGTAAAATTGGTATGTTGTCGTAGAATTGGCGGTGATGTTAATTGATTTAGTAATGGGGTGAAAAAGTAGATCATTTGACTGTGAGATCACAATCATTTGAAAGAAGCTGAAAGTACTACATTTTGCATTGTACTAAAGTATTGATACTTGAATGTAAACTAAGTAAAAGTAAGTAATCAAAATATTCGTAAAGTAGACTCCCCAAAAAAACAGTCAAAGCACACATTATGCAGATTCTCATTTCACATGGTGTATATGAGGTATTCTAAATCTTTTGAAATATTTTCAAATATCCTTCAAATATCAGTCTAAATAGTTTTTTAGTGTATGCTACTGTATGCTTTCTACTAATAATTCAAATCTATTAAGTCACCACAAACTAAAGTTCTTGAAGCAGTTGCAGTGTAGTTGTTGTAAAATGGTAATTGGTGCACTTATATAGCGTTTTTATTCAAGGTGCATTATATTCTTCAATTCATACACCGATTGCACAACCTGCACATCAGGAGTCATTTGGCGCCCAGTGTCTTGCCCAAGGACACTTCGACATGTAGACAGTAGGAGCAGGGATTTGAACCACCGACCCACAGAGCAGAAAGTACAATATTTGCCAGCAGCTGCTTGTGATCCGCCCCTCTGGTCTAGTGAGGATGTTTTATCCCTGCTTCTGGACAGACTGCATTCAATGTCCACTTTTGGGAACTGCAGGAACTGCAGACAATCTATATGTTTGATATTTTATTTGATGATACCACACACACACACAACCCTGGGAGTTCTGGGTGAGCAAGAGGCTTAATGGATGCTGTGTCATTTTGGTCACGTGTGTACATGCTCCATGACAGTGTCCACTCCAGCCTCTTTTATATTCCTGCCAAGGCAGGAGAGCTGAGCAGGTTGCAAAGAGCAGCTGCCTCTGTGAATATAGAACAGTGGAAATGGGTACTTCTCTGTTGTCTGCACTTGGCTGCGATAAGTCATCTGTTCACCCCCCCCCCTTGCTGCCTAATAACACCACTGCATGAATATGGAAATGGGGTTGTGAAGACAGGTGGTCGGATACCACTTAAGTGCTGGCTGTGCGTGAGCGGAGGTCTGTGGATGTGAGCGAGAGTAGAGAGACAAAGACAAAAATACCGTGAACGAGATATAGAGAGGCAGAGGAGGGGAAAACAGCATGGGGGGTATGAGAACTCCCTAAGCTACCTATCAGCATAAACCATCCACAATTCAAAGACCTGTTGACCTCACTGAGTGTAAACAAGCTGTCATAAAGTGTGGGTCTGTTTGGTGCTTGCACATGTCACTCTCTGTAAGCCTTTTGGATCCATGTCATCATGAGTTTACACACTTGGTTGTTACATTCAGTGCTGACCTGAGTGGGTTTAAGGGTTAACGCATGCAGTACACACATGATGGTCACGTAATAAACATGTTCTTTATTTGATATAGATTGATGACGGCAGTGGGCTTAGTTGTAGTGCTTTTGTGGTGTCCTACTTCTCATGTCATTGTGGAAACTTATTTTCCAGTGATGTTTAAATGCATTTCCCCTATGCATATTTCCTGCACAAAATACAAGGCCTCCTCCATAATGACTGAGGGACATTCATTGTGTGGTTCAATTTGAATATATATTTGATATACTATAAAAGTAGCATCATTTGTGCTCATACTGTGTCAGTAATGACTTGCAAATGATTGATAAGTGTATTTGTAGTGATACTCCTATTCTTATTAATTTCCTGCAACTTCCCTGATGGTGTGGATTCCATCAAATTAGACAGACAATGTGCTTTTTCAAAGTGCTTTATTTCCAAACTGAAGAGGGAATGTGACAGATGGGAGATGATGATACGGCTCAATTCATGATGGCCCAAATGGGGGGAGAGAGAGCGAGAGAGAGAGAGAGAGAGAGAGAGAGAGAGAGAGAGAGAGAGAGAGAGAGAGAGAGAGATAGAGAGAGGTGCAAGCTTTCAGAGGAATGATCAAGTTTGTTAAGGGACAGATAACTGCATCTATCTCGTTAGCGCCATATTTCAATATTGTAAATCAAAGCAGCAGCAGTCTCACAACAGAGTACAGTAAAGTGGTGGAGCATCAAGTAGTCTCCTATTTACGGAAAGAAGCCTGCATACACTGTAATGCCATACTGTTTGTAAATGTGGAGAAAAAGCGACCACTGTACAGTAGGTAAAGCCAGAGAAGCAAGTGTAAAGCAAAGTTTGCATTCATTAATGTCAGGGTTTTTATCTACCACAGAGCCCCCAAGTTATTGTTGACAATTTAAGGTGTCATTATCTAAGCAGGTTATTTCAGCTCACTTTGAATGCTCCAAGATTTTATTTGGGACAAACAGCCTAGCACAATATACCTAGCACAGTATGTTGTCACAAATAAAAGTTGCATCATTCAAAAAGTGATTTGTGAGACCCCGATTCTGTTCTTAGTTTAGCTCAGCACAAGAAACTGAGGATGCACATTGTGTTTTCTTTAAATGCTTACATATTTAGGAGCACTATGAGAGGGAGTATTCTGTAGCAATGTTTGATAAAATAGTGTTTATCAGTGTGCTTGTATTTTTTATTGTGCATTTTACAGTACCATGAGGAAACAACAACAATACACATTGCATTGCAGGTTTTGTATTATGGACATATTTGAATTTTGAGACTCAATGCCTAGTTTAAAAAAGAAAATTTAAAACAGGAAGAAAAAGAAAAGAGAAAAGATTAGTAAACATAGAATCTGTACAATGTTCTTGCTCTTTGTGCATCTTTAAAGTAATGTACAATTATGAACAGGGAACAACAAATAAATACGCAGAAAACAGAAAATTGTTCTTAAATAAATAATTAAGCATTTTCAATCCTTCACCTCCACCATACATCGTTTATCAAATGCTGCTTTATTAAAGCAGCACAGAGGCGTTTATTTCGAGTTGAGCTGGTCCTAAGGCTCTTTGATCCCTTGAGGGTAATGAAAAAATAGCCATGCGCTCATTTAATGCTGACTCTAACCCAACCCATAAGTTAATGTGTTCTCCATACCATATAATGGCCTTTTAATATTGCCATATTGTCCATCGATTTGCGTAGGCTGTGTCCCAGGATATTATATTATATGATCTTAGCAGTAAAGCCTGATTTATACTTTGTCAGATGACAATGTTGTGCACTGGAAATCACCAATCTACAATGGAGCATAAATTAGGCATAATAGATTTGTATCTTGCAGCATCCGGCAGACACTGACACTCCCTGGAGAAGCACAGCTGAGTTGAAAAAGATCAGCACTTTGGCATTCTGTTGCCACAAAAAATGGACCAACATGCATTCAACAAACTCAAAGTCAAAATTCAAACACACACACACACACACACACACACACACACACACACACACACACACACACACACACACACACACACACACACACACACACACACACACACACACACACACACACACACATGCATACAGGTCAGCAGAATTATAGACAAGATTAATACTTTGTCTTTGCTGACAGCCCTTGTCCCATTTGAGTCTAGTAAGTATAGCATTCACAGTTAGACACTCATTTATGTAGGACAAACCCACAGAGCATCAGTTTCTATGTGGGAGAAATAAAAAGCGTCATTAGGCTCTAAGCATCAAAGCAATATGCCAAATCAGTCAGCCAAATAGTGATTAAAGACAAACAATTCTCAAAATACCTCATTGAGACATAACTGTGGGTTAAATAGCGTGTCCAAGAATGCATGTATCATTTGTGATTTATGTCTGTATCAAAAAATCTATGTGGCTTGTAATGAGCCACAGCCTCAGGTTAACTCTTGATTATGTTTTACAGTATTAGACATGTTATGCCTAATCCACGCTTTGTTGCTTGACACTGTCGCATGCCATAAATAGCACATCTGAAGCTCACAACAAATCACAGATACAACACATTGTGAGCTTGTGAGGGCTATTTTTGGCACGTGACACCAATGTACACAACAACAAAGTATAAAAAAGGCATAGTTGTAAGATTCAAAAAGCTTTCAGTCTGAAGTGGACAGCCTGACATTCTATAACACCTGTCAATTACGTAAATACACATATACAGTATAAAACAATCCATCCAGTCACTTCAGGCAGTTCAAGATCTGAGGCAGACATTCAGTGTTTCTGTGTATGTGACGTGGGGGGGTTGCTTCGTCCAGTCCATCTATGTGGATCGATCACATTAGAAAGAAGAAAAAATAGTCAGTTTAGACCTCCTGTTTTTAATGGCTAGTTTAGACCTCCTGTTTTTTATTATTTCATGTTTTTCCTTTCCTCTGTCCATTTTCCTTTTTGATATTCACATCCTTCAAACCGGGAGACCCTTCTTAGGGTTGTTTGGGTTGTTGCTATTGACAGCATATAACATACATACATAGTAACATAATTGTGTCTTAATTTTTCAATAAATATTAGTTTTTCCAGAAAAGGTGTTTTTAGAATCAGTCTCAAAACAAGTCCATGTGACCCTGTATGTCTACTCAGGGTTTCAAAAATGTTGTTTGGTTGTACAAGTTTGGTTGTAGTGATATTGAGGATACAAAGAGAGACCATATTTTAGGGCATACTGGCTGTCCGTTTCATTACCCCCTGACGCCCTGGGAAAACTGTTTGGCACAAAGGTGTCTTTCAAAGTAAACCCCCACAATCTCACTTTGAGAGGGTCTGTGGGTTGTTTGCTGCCGTAAGGATCTACAGACCAGCTCAGTTGTTGTCGGCCTGCTCAGATAAAATCCAGGATTAACACATGCTGGCCCTGCAGCCAGATAAATGGAGACTGCAGATAAAAGAAATCACCACTAGCATTGTGTGCTCTTCATGCTCTGCACTGATAAATATGGTGCCTTATAAGCTTACACGCATCTGAAGTAATTTCTTCTTGATAAGCCATTGCTTTTTTTTCTCCTTTATTTCTTTCCCAATAAAAATGAGTATGGAATCCTACTGAAGTATTTAAATAATTTAAGAGTTTGTCAGCCCTGCAAATCATGACTGGATTTTGTGCGGTGTGCATTTGCCTGACATTCTTTATCTGTCATATCTGATTTCACACCTCTCACTTTCCTGACAGAATGATTTTGTGTGCCCATGTCTCTTAGAGTATGTTTTTACCCACATCTTCTAAAATGCTAGGATTCAGTAAACTGAGAACCCACTCTCTTCTGCATTCTGTCATTGTTCAGTATTTGGTGCATGCTTTCAAACACAGGTGAAGCAGCATACAGTACTTCAATACTGCAGTATTCCATTCCAATTTGTGGAGCTGCTTCCAGTATAACATGACGTGTGTACTGACTCAGCTGCCATTTCTCAGTCCCAGTTGTGACACAAACAGTGTCATTTTAAACAGTGCCCCTCCCACCCTTCCTCTTACTGTAATTATGATGGAATGGACACACACAATCAGCAGCCCTTTGTTGTATCAGTGACAACTGAGCAAACTTTGATTTTTTTTCTTCAATACCCCTGAAATTACAGTAGTTTTTGTTTGAGCATCTATTCAATCATAAACACATCATCTAGTAGAATGTGCCCTTAGTGTTGTTGCAAAGTATCTTCTTGAAGGCTTTCCGAAAGTCTTTGTTGAAAATGGTGTATATAACTGGGTTGAGACAAGAGTTGCAGTAGCCGATCCAGAAAAAGAATTTGAACAGCGGGTCAGGGATGGTGCAGGTGTCAGGACACACTGCTTGCAGTGAGTAGGAGAAGAAGAAAGGGAACCAGCAGACCACGAAGACCCCAATCACCACCGCAAGTACAAAGGTGAAACGTTTCTCCCGGTTGACCATGGCTTTCCGCCTGGCGGCTCCCGGGTTGTCCGGCTGAGATCTCTCTGGCACCAGCTGAGCCCCTTTAGATGTGGCTAGCATGTCCCGGTAGCGATGGGCCGATGCTGGTGAGTGAATTCCGCCTCCTGCCGGGGAACCTGCAGTGCTGGTGCTGACACTGCCATCTCTGTGACTGTGTTCAATGTCACTTTCATTGCTTGAGCTGTCACCGTTGTTGTTGTCAGCCTTCCTTCCTGCTGCTCGCTTGTTCTTTTTACTCTCCACTTTGGTCTTTGCAGGACAAAGCTGAGGTGGAGCAGGTGGGTCTGAGAGGGAGACAGCGGTGGGTGAAGGACCAAGGGGCGAGACTGTGGGAGAGTCTGTTGTCAGGGCTGGGAGCGTGGATGGGGGCTGCAGGAGGTTATTGGTGGTGTGGTTATCACAGGACGGGGATTGTTTATCCATTGTTAGGGAGGGAGAAGGGGTGATGGCCAGGGTCGGGGGTCTGGCATTTGTGGTCTTCTCCTGTAAAGGTGCACTGTCTCCGTTTCTGTTGGCATGGATGTTCCGCTGAGGCTGAATGGGGGTGGCACAGCCCACACCGTCTTTTCTTGGCTCTCCTGGTGGGCACCTAGTTCTCTGCTTGGCAATTTGGTAGATTCTTACGTAGACAAGGATCATGATGAGACAGGGAGCAAAAAACGAGCCGATGGTTGAATACAGGATATACCAGCGCTCGTCGTTCAACTGGCACTGAGGTCCTCTCTCCTGCTCCTCTGGTCCAACGGCACTCTTGTTTAGCGACAGCAGGGGAGGGAAGGAGATAATGGCTGAGATGAGCCACACCACTATGATGGCAGCCTTGATGTGCTTGGAGGTACGCTGGCGGCCATAGGTGACACGGGAGATTGACAGATAGCGGTCCAGTGATATTGCACACAGGTGAACAATGGAGGAGGTGCAGAAGAGGACATCCAGTGCCAGGTAGATCTCACACCACAGAGTTTTGAAGTACCAGTAGCCAAGCAGCTCATTGGCTAGTGAGAAAGGAATTATGAGAGTGGCCACTAAAATGTCAGCTGCAGCCAGTGATACTAAAAACAGATTCTGTGGACTTTTGAGTAACCGGCTGGTCAGAACGGCGATGATGACCAGGATGTTTCCCACGATGGTGAAGATGACCATGAGCGTTATGGCAGTAGCAAAGAGCGCTGTTGCTTCAGGGGAGTAGGGGGGCGCAGCTTTCACCACACTCTGGTTGCAGGGGATGGATGGTCTGATGCTGACACTGCTATTCCAGCTGCTCAGCTCCATGGAGCAACCGCTGACCATAACCGAGGCCATCAGATTTGCATGGGATTCTTTTAAAAATAAGCATAAAATTAATTTTAAATAATGACTGTCACTGAAAATGTATTAAATAGCATATACTGTATTTAGTTTGACAGCAGCATTTTGACAGTATTTGGCAATTACAGAACGTTCGCCCTTTAGGCTATATAGGCTGTAATTAGTTCGAATTTTAAAGGGGTGAAAGTAATATTTACCTCGTCTATTTTGTTTTTTCTTCTGTTCTTCTCAAACGTTAGCTTTCTGGAGTCCTCCACGGCAGGTCCTCTAATTCCATTTTTAATCTTTAAAAAAAAAGAAAAAAAAAGTTCGTAAAGTGTCAAGAAGAGACAATAACTTAGATTGCAGTTACTTTTTTCACAGTAGCCTAAAACATGTTCCGTTATAGGCTATACAGCTTTGCGCAGCACCATGCAGCAAAATGAAGTCCATACTCCAAATAATACTTCTTTAGCGCACAAAACGCTTTGATTTGTAATTGTCTGCTTTGTTGTTTGGGTTATGTGAGGTTTTGTAACTGCAAAATAAATATTAATATCCTATATTTTCAGACTGCCGATCTATCAATTATGTAATAAATCTGAATTGTATATTTGTGCGCCTTCCGCGCGTGTTGAAAATGCGTGCGTAAGCATACATACTGTCATGAAGATGAACGGTTCAATAAATTAAAACAATAAAGGTAGACTAGTCCTGCATTTATGTCAATGTAAGAAACATAGGTTATCCAAACCTCTATTGATGTCCATTTTATAGCGGCTCAACACTCCTCGCCAAATTGCTTATCCAGTCACCACTGACGTTTGGAAGGTAAAACACACGTTAAAAAGCCTTGGCTGACGCCAGATACTTTGAAAAAAATAAAAAATAAAAAAATGAATTAAATCGGTGGCCGCGTCTCACGAGCTGTCTCCTGGTCCTGTCGGTGCGCGTAATGGTCTATGGTGTTGTGACTGTGCTGGCGCGGCAGTATCCTCCAGAAAAGTTCAACGAGACGCCCCTGATTCTGGCGCTCATCACAATCTTCCTCATAGAGTTGCAGCGGCAGCAGCAGTAGCAGCATCGCGCACTTGTGAACAGGACAGGACGCCTATAAACAAAGCGTTTCTCAACTCCCCCTGTGTCTCTTCTAAGACCAAGTGATGTCAGCGTGTTGTCATGAACGTCATGGGACCCTTTCTTATTCTTCTCCACCCCCCACTCTTTCTCCTCTTCTCCCCCCACCACACACACACACACACACACACACACACACACACACACACACACACACACACACACACACACACACACACACACACACACACACACACACACACACACACACACACACACACACACACACACACACACACACACACACACACACACACACTTTCAGCCACAACCCTGCAAGCAAATGTAAGCTTATTCCCAAGGGACAATGAATGCCAATAAGTCTACTTGCATTAAATGGCTTGTGTGCTGGCTTTGGTCAATTAACTCCACAGGACCCTGCCATCTCCAGTTGAGTGTACAGTATAGGTCATTTGGGTAACATCAGAAGTTATGGCTGTCATTTTTGTGGAAAATAGCAGTGTATTTTGCTGGAATTAGTAATCTTGTGTGCTTGCCTTGTTACTGTCATCATAATTCTGTAAAATTTTAGGTCCATTTCACGTTCATGTTCTCATTCTGCTTCCTCCATTATCAGTGCACCATCTTCAGATTTGAATTGTCTTCAGCTATTGCAGCACAAGTGTCCAGTTGAAATGTCAGGCAGTGATGTCAATAGGGTTTCAATCTAATGAGTCCCGGGATGCAGTGAAGATCTTTTACATGAGTCAGAGGGACATTTGTGAGTCCCACTTCAGAGACCCTAGGAGTCATATAGTGTCATCTTTACAAATTGCAGCATTTGTCTCCCATTTCATTTAATATGGTTATACTGAGGCATAGATATGTAGGCTTATCCAAATTAATATTAATATTACTGTAGATGCTGTTTACAGTAGGCTACTTGGTCCCCGGGATGCAGAGCTTACTGTCCAAATGCGTCCCTGATCTATAAATTGCATATTTGGATGCAGGATGTATTGGATCTGTAGTGGTATCTCACTGGTCAGGTCATTGTACTGTTGTGCTATGTACACTATGCATAATCCTACACCACAAACAAATGCGAATACTAAAAATGCTCTAATGTTCTTAATCCAGAGCACTTTACAGTAAGCAAGGAATACACATGGTAATACATCAAATACATAGAAATAGTCATCAAGGTTCATAAGTAAGCTAAGTCTCTTGTTTGTTGTAGGTTACGTGTATGTGAGTAAATAGTTGCTTATGTGAAAAGCATCAACCTCCATTGTGACTAGAATTCCTTGCATGTGTAAACATACTTGACAATGCAAACAATTCTGATTCTAAAAAAAATATCTAGGCAACTGCTTTTCAGTTTTCAGGATGGTCACTTTCATTAGCTTTTATGGGCGTTTAACTTCCTTCAGCTCCAGGGTCATCCATCATCAAAATAGGGAAAGGGGGATATGCTGCACTGGCCAAAGACAAATAAAGCATACACACAATCCTAAAACCTTTTAAGGCGCAGATAAGGTGTTCTGTTTGAAGGGTGCATTAGGCTACTTATTACAGCCACCCTGCCTCATTTGAAGTGGAAACAGCAACAGAGGCACATTACCAGGACTCTGCCATGTGAGGAAAAGAGCAAAGGGCAAGCAGGCGTTGAGGCCACTGTGCATAGAGCTTGTAGGTGACATGTGTGCAGCAGCAGCAGATGCAAATATGGCAAAAATCTTCAGTCAATGTGTTTGTTTGTAACTCTGATAGTGTACTACTAATGTAACCAATTGGATCCCATTTACTTACTCCTGCATGCTCTCAGAATTACAAACCCCAATACAACATAACTTCTTTCAAGCTGTGTCTCAAACATGAGACCAGATTACCATACAGTTCCAATAGTTCTGTTCAGATATTGCATTAGGAGCTTCAGGCAGTAGCCTGTACCACTTAATTGTACACCAGCTGTACTACCTGACACTTGCCTTGGCAGCATTCTTTTTTGGGGTTTATGATCTGGTCGGGAGCGGATGGTAAATTTCATCATGTTGTAGTCAATGATTTGCAGTCATCAGGCAAAAGGTATTGCCTATTCCACCTTGTGGTTCCCTGCCTGATGACTACAAATAAGTGACTACAACATGATGTAAATTACCATCCGCTCCAGACCGGTTCACACAGCGATTATGGAACGCAGAGCAGGCTTTCCTCTGGGGTAGAAAGCCTGGTGACGCACACAAGCAAACCCACACACATGCCACATGCATGCACACACGCACGCACGCACGCACGCACACGCACACACACATGCACACACACACACACACACACACACACACACACACACACACACACACACACACACACACACAGTCACTGATCAGTGACCCCACTCACGACTCACCCTCCAACAAGAGATCAAGTTGCTGATGTTCAATTAGCAAGTCAAAAACACATTAAGCTACCCATTATATAGAAGCATAAAATTTGAATATTACCGCGATGGTGTGTTCTGGGTAGGCAGGTGACCTCTCCCACATCAATGCACATGGGCTAAACACACACACACACACACACACACACACACACACACACACACACACACACACACACACACACACACACACACACACACACACACAGCACAAATACACATATTATTATGAATGGTGTGCGAGTAGGTGGTCCATGTTTGTTTGCCGTTTGCTTTTGTAGTGCTTCCCCCACGCAGTGCTCATTTAGTGAGAGAAACCCAGTCAGTCATCCATGGAATGACAATCCTAAGCAACTCTCGATTCATTTATGTGACCTCAAACTGCAGCCGGTAATGGCTAGGTGCATTTTTCCCCCCAATGATTCCACACCACACATTGTAAATATAAAGGGGTAAGAGAACAAAGCTTTTAGCTGGAGAGTGCACTTCAATCAAGTGTCTCTGTTTTCGTGAGTGAACTGTAGTTATGTGAAACATTGAAAATGGTTTCTGGGGGGGCGGCGGTGTGCAAAAGCACCCAGGGGCCAAGGTTATGAGGAGTGAATGCATGTACAAAGCAGTACACAGGCCTGTAGTGTACATGAAGTACATGAATGAATCCATGCCCTTGCATGGTGCGCAACCAGAGATCACTCACTCATGTTAATATTCACACTGTTAATTTAACCACCCAGTGTTAGTGTACACAAATGAAACCAAAATGGGCCTGTTTGGTGCAAGTGGGCTACTATACATTCTAATTTCACAGAGTTAAAAGGGAAAATTAACAAAAAAGGATTGATGCACAGCACTATACTGCTTTTGTCTGACAATAGCCTTAAATTTATTTGAAACGAATTCAGTCCAACATCTTGCCTAGCGCATAGGAAGGAGTAAAACATTTTGAGAATACGTAGGGATTTGCATGTCCTAATTGAAACTCATATTTTATTCAAGGCAATTTCCAAGGATTTCCAGCAGAAAGATTTTAATTAACCAATAAAAAAAGGAAAAAATGAAATACGAAGGCAGGGACGACAA
The DNA here is from genome assembly GCA_039105355.1 of Benthosema pterotum. Lineage (NCBI taxonomy): Eukaryota > Metazoa > Chordata > Actinopteri > Myctophiformes > Myctophidae > Benthosema > Benthosema pterotum. The sequence goes on from CM076972.1 coordinate 25,245,308, forward strand.
CAATGTTTTCAAAATAACTGATCCCAAAATGAGAAAGAACAACATAAGCAGATTAAAGCAGAAACAGACAGACACATTTCAATGTTGTTTTACAATTTGCACTAATTAAATGAGCCAGCTGTACTCTGTCCTGGAACAGCATCATCATCATCATCATCATCATCATCATCATCTTCATTATCATCGTCTTCATTGTCATTGCCATTGTCATCACCACCATGCCCTCTGGCCTTAACAGCCCATACATCCAAGCAGAAAAGCCCTATCTGATTACTCTGTTATGGAGAGAACCATGACCTTCTGATTACTACATGACCCCTGTGTACATTACTCACTAAAGTATGGCCTTCTGTTTGTCACAGACACACAATGGAGACTGCTACATATTTTCTACCTGACCATCTAATGTAATTCAGCATGTAGAGCACACAGTTGTCCGCCCTACTTTTGTGTGCCCTACATGGTTGTTAAATCACTGTATTGTTGTTGTGGGTTCTCAGCAGTGTAAAGTCTAATAAGCAGACTCAATCCTTACCCACTTTCTATTCCCAGGTTAAATGCATGTCATGCCTAACAACATCAGACTAGGACAATATTCATCACACTCATGCACTAGCAACTGTGTGTGTGTGTGTGTGTGTGTGTGTGTGTGTGTGTGTGTGTGTGTGTGTGTGTCTGTCTGTGTGTGTGTGTGTGTGTGTGTGTGTGTCTGTCTGTCTGTCTGTCTGTCTGTCTGTCTGTCTGTCTGTCTGTGTGTGTGTGTGTGTGTGTGTGTGTGTGTGTGTGTGTGTGTGTGTGTGTGTGTGTGTGTGTGTGTGTGTGTGTGTGTGTGTGTGTGTGTGTGTGTTGTGTGTTAGTACATGCATGCCATAGCTACATGCCTTTTGTTACTACTGCTACTACTACTACTACTATTACTACTACGGGCAGATGTGCATGCATCTGCATGGGTGACGGAAGATTGCTGGGTGAGCGCAGCCGCTTTTGCAAGGGGGTCAGATCAACATATGTTTGATGAGGTCAGACCAACAGGTCAGCTCCATATGAAGGTTCATTGAGGTCTGTTGTGTCAGCTCCATATGAAGGTTCATCGAGGTCTGTTGGGAGTGTGTCTTGATTAGACAGCGTTTGATGTGGTCAGGTCAACGTATGGAATGTCAGGTCAGCTCTGAAGGTCTAATGGTGGAAGTGGGGTCAGTCAAACCCTGGACTGCTCACTCTTCTGGGTGCCAACATTTCCCTAGTTCCTAGTTTTGGTGGTGCCAAAGCAAATTTCCCAGTGCCTGGTGCCCACTTTCCGTGAGGGGTGAAATCATTTCCGTGACCTTGAACTGCCTTTATTTATGTTCTGCGAGTTTTTAAAGCAGCCTCAAATGTAACTCTATGGCTCTGACCACGTCTTGCTCATGCATTGCAGAACACAACACAAGAGGTGAAGAAATGGGCAATGACATGGATGGTTAGGTGTATAATGTGGTACGCAGTATAATAGCGTCATCTACTGGATGGGTCTACTAACAACTGTTGTTTGTGGTCATTCTTATAGTTATCACTGGAGAGCGCTGTCTAACCATAAACAAGTCATGGAAATTCATACTTACAGTGATGATCTCTGAAAGACTGAAAGAGTACCTACTGTTATCATTTTACACAGATGGGAATACCGGTACACAAAAACATGTTTTATCATGATAGTGTGCGTCCCTGGGGAACTCCCCGTGTCACCTCACCAAATGTGGAAAATGTACCACATTTAACGTGGATCCATAGCCTACCTCAAGCCTCTGTTAAATTTAGAAGACCTAAAACAGATCTGCCCACTGTCTTAGAAAATATATAGAGAATAACAGCCTGCACTCTACATGTTTTAACCAAGAGGTGTACTAATGCCACTGTTTCTCAACAAACCAGGAAGCTAATTTGAAAATCACACCAAACAAACACATGTATTTTTGATGAATGTCTGCACATCAAGTAACATCTTAACCTCAGTCCAAACCTTAAACATAAACAATGCTTTTCTTTAAGCCCATTTTGGATAGAGTTCTAGAAATGGGAAAAGCAGGTGCAATAGTGTATACATAAATGTGTGAAATTAGGCCTAAACTTTTGCTACATAACTATTGAAAATATACAACATAATAGTACTTAATAGTAATAGTACTTAAGATGCAAAGGTGAGATGTAGGACGATTTAATTAATTTCAGATCTCTTATAGAAAATGTTTTATTTGAGAACACTGTTGGGTTCATGGGGGTTTTAGTCACAATACTCACTCACAATATTCATACAATTCTGGGTCTGTCCAGTCAGCAAGACAGACCAGACAATTTGGTAAAGCTCGGATTAAAGGCTTGTGTGTCTTTATTGATAGTTACAGTGAAGACAGGAAAGAGGAACAAGGAATGGGAGAGACATGCAGCAAATTTAATTAAGAGTGGGACTCAAACCTGCTACATGCCGTAAGGCCAGAGCCTATATGTGGCGTGCATCCAGACCATTAGGCAAGCAGGCACCCCAAAGCTCATTATTTCTAAATACTACTACATAGGATAGAATGTAAAAATTAAATTATTCAACTGCACCATAGTTTCCTTGTGTGGAATTGTCCTTTATTTGGGAAAGTATGCACAAATGGGCTAGTATGAGTTTAAAAGAAATGCCAAATATTTGAAATGCAAATCCAGGCAAATACAATGACGCAGTATTCTTAAACTGTGGTCGAAAATCTGTTCATTTTCCAGCATGTGTCATTTGACTAGATTAGCCATACTCATTTACATATAAAGTGCAGCAACAAACAATTCTGTCACAACAGATAATAAATAAGAAATAAATTAAATGTGCATAAAAACATTAAAAAAAACAAGTAAAAGTTGACATTGGCTAACCTTTTCCAGTCTCTTGTGGTGCATTAGAACGACATGACATCACAAATAAGTTGCATGTTAGCAGTTTAAGAAATAAAATATATATAGACAGTTGTCTAGACAGTTGTCAAGACAGATCCTTTCACAGTAATGATGGTAACTTTCGAGCATTTAAAATATAAGACCCTCAAAGATCAGGCACAAAACAACAACAGACGATCAGACACTTGCTCACATTCACGCAGAGCACCCAGGCGCGTGCGTGCGCACACGCACACACACGTAATTCAGGAAATAACCCCCTACAGTACATACTCTCATCATTCTGCTTCACAATCAAAAGGAAACGAACAGTCCTTGACACAGCTCAGCTGGTCATACAGCAGTTAGTTAATGTGGGATATGTTATCCCATCAAAGTCAGTTGCCATAACTGTATCTCAGTTTGTTCCGCATGTAAGAATCCAGAACTGCATATCATAGGGTAATAGCAGCAATGAGCAGCCTTGCTCTGAATTTAAAGTGCAAGAAGGATACATCTCCCCATTATCAAACAGTGATGCATTCTATTCGTCTACACAGCATAAAGGGGAGGACATACAGTCTTTAGTGTGTTATTCGCTGTGCCTAGTCCACCACCCCTGAATCTTCCTCATGCGTGACAGAGAACATTTGTCTCAAACTGGAGCAACTGTCCCATGAATGCAAGGTTGGGAGAGATGACCTGGCGGCGCCGCTTCACAAAGTCAAAAGCCTCGTCCAGTCTGACGCGTTGGGCGTGCATGAGGTAGGCCAAGCAGATGGTGGCTGAGCGTGAGATACCCGCCTGGCAGTGCACCAACACCCGGCCTCCACGTTCTTTCACAGATTCTACAGAGAGAGAGAGAGAGATGGTTCTAATGACTAATTTTGTTTTGTTTTAAGATAACAGTCATACAATCTTATAGTCACTACAAGTGTGCTTCCCACCACATTCTATGATTAGACAGTATAGTGTAGCCTGACTTCAGTCTAAATACTGAAGTGAAATGAAGTGCTCGTTTCACTTCAGTATTTAGACTGAAGTTGCTCTCTACCACAGCAGTTTCTGGATGGGCGTGATCAAAGCAGCAGTCTTCACGGTGATTGGTTCATACCAACTCATATCAATATTGGGAAAGCAGACAACGTTGTTGTCATTATTATGCTAATGCGTTAGCATTAGCATAATAATGACGTCGCTAACTAAACAAACACAGCCGACGAGCGTTACTAGCAGTAAAATATGTCGGATGATGATGTTTATAAAACCTAAAGCCTGACGCTTCTTTAAAGAATAATAAAGTGAAACGAAGTGAGTGACAGGGCTGTTGGCCAATCAGGTGCTGGGCATGGATTTCCAACCGACAAACGGCCCCAAAGGCATCGAAGCCAGTCCTTGAATCACAAAGAAAAAATAAGGTAGTATTTTTACGGTGCTGATTCAGGGCTGAGCCAGGCTAAGTATAGTGGGTTCTGCGAGGAAATTTCAGAAGACATGGGACCCATTCATGACATTCTACCACAACACACAAACCGCGTAGTGCGTTGTACCTGTGCCTGACCTATGCCGAATTTCACAACAAACCTATAGAAAAAATCTATTGTTGCTGCTCTATTTGCTTAGTTATTCTTAGCGATCCGTGGGACTGTGGGTGGGGGGAGGGGTGGTATGGGATTGTTTTGGGGTTGTCACAATTGTCACAAATTGTTACTTTTAATTACTTCCTTTATTTTGTTTATATTTTGTGGCTCCAACATTTAATATATTTTGCCTATGAAAATCAATAAAAACATTTGAAAAGAAAGACAGTATAGTGGCACATTAGAGAGAAGCACTGCAGAGAGAAGGGAATACTGTACTCACCAATAAAGGCAATAGCTTCTGAAAAGCAGGCTCCAATATCAGCAGCCAGGCTGTCCTCCACTGTCAGTCTCAAGTACATCAGCTCCCCTTCATACAGGTTGGGACAGGATGAGGACACATTGAGCACGGCTGTGATGCCTGCTGCTGTCAGAGTCTCCCTGCGAGATGAATGGATGGCACTGCCCAGAAACAGGAAGGGAAGCAGCTCCACCGGACCCTCCTGTGCATCAAACAATACAATTGGCCATAATGTGGCAAATGATCTTATAAGGAAGAGAACAAGAACTTTGGGCTGAAGTTTCATATTATGTAATTTCAGTCATTATCACAATTGGCAGCATTATTCTGACAAAGGGGTAGCGTTGTTAGTTTTTTGGGGGGCTGAAATTGTGGCCTTGGTTATTAAAAAAGATGAACATTTCTGTTACAAGCAGTAACAAGCAGAATTACAGCCACCATTCTGATTTTTTTCTACTGACCTGATCATATAATGGCGTGCTTCTGCCTGTTGCCATCGGCTCCGGCTCCATAGTCGGAAGTGTACTCCCAGCTGAAGTGTAACACATGTCTGGAAAGGTCTCTGAGAATCCTTCAAAACCACCTGGAAAGAAATTACAATAATGAAATGGTAAACCTCCAACCAACCCTACTACTATACAGTGTGATTAGTAGGAATGATTAGTAGGAATGGTTTGACGATTTGATGATTTTTAATTGGCTCTGTATATGAGCAGCACACAGATGTACTGTGTGTATGTGTGTGTGTGTGTGTGTGTGTGTCCTAACTTATGAGGTGGTGGGTGTCTCCATGGAAAAATCCAGGCACCAGGACGGGCCTGGCAACAGAGGAGGGCACTGTGGCTCTGAGCCTTAAAGGGATATTCCACTTTAAAAAAAAAAACTTGGTCGGTCATTTTATGGTCTACTCGGTCTCATGTGAACACTCCAGACAGTTTATATGTATTTGATGTTCATTTTAGTGTATCCGCCTTCTTCTTATAAAAAAACATTATAACTTAAAACTCCATTTTAACCATGACAGATTATTCGAAAACAACCCATCTTTTTTCTGGTGACTGATATTGTCCTCCTAATATGTGAGAGGACCATGGAATTTAATTTACAGTTTTCATTCATTTTTAAAATATTGTTTTGGAAAATGTAGCAGGCTTCATATTTGGGGATGCCCACCCAAATGAATAAAACAATATTTTAAAAATAAATGAAAACACTAAATGAAATTCTACCTAACCTGTCATGGTTAAAATGGAGTTTTAAGTTATAATGGGTTTGTATAGGAAGGAAGTGGATACACTAAAACGAAATCAAATATCTAAATACTGAAAGGACTAACTTAAACTGTCTGGTGTCACATGACTGAGGACATGATAGAATGAAAAGTTTTTTTTTTTTTTTTAAGTGTAATATCCCTTTAAGGCAAAAAGCAATCTTCATGGTCATGAAGTGCGTGCAGGTCAGGACCGAAAGAATAAAGATGTGAAATGTGAATACAAGCAGCACAAATTAGTTTAACCCCAGGGGTAGCTGGCATCTCCCTTAGAGGAGCCAAATTAGGTGGTATGGGCTGCGGCCCTGCGGGCATCTGGTTCGTGGGTAATATGTCTCTCAATGCACTTTGGGACGTGCACTGAGAGACCCCCAGGGCAGACCAAGGAGGAGAGGGCAGACCAAGGAGGAGACCCCCAGGGCAGACCAAGGATGAAATCGACCGATTACATTACCAGTTACCACACTGACTGGCCTTGGAACTACTCGGGATCCATCACGAGGAAGGAAGGAGTGAGTGAGTGGATAGATAGATAGAGTTGCTCGTTTCCTATTTGCACAAAGTTTATTCTAGGCAACAAATAATAATAACTTACCTTGTAGAAAACAGATCTGTACAGAATTTCCACGGACTTCGTTCTGAAGCGAGGTGAGGAGCATATTTGCCAGGCTTTCACCCTTCAGTTCGCCCACGCTGCGACTTTTCTCGTCGGCCACCACGACAGGCGAGAAGTCCCCGCGGCGCAGCCCTCCCAGGAGGGCCTTGTCAGGGACCAGAAATTCCAAACACACCGCTGAGCTCTTTGACCTGCGACGGAGCATCGAGTTCCAGTTGACATTTCTTGATTCACGTATATGTGTCCAGGAGAATGATAGAAAGGGCCTGCAGTCAAGTACCACACATCCACCCGAGGAGCTGTACTGATCTCGAGGAGTCCTAAGGATATGGATCAGTTCATTCCCTGTAATTTCCAGCGGTTCGCAGTTTAAACTCATGGCTTAAACGTTTGGATAATCGGATTCGAAAAACTAATAAATACAATAAAACTGTTTGGATAGTAAAAATAAATAAATAAAAAAGATTAGGCTCTATTGGGATATTGGTATGAATACGTTTACGTTGGTTACAAACTCGGCAGGATACTGTCAGTGGATTTCAAAAGGACATGTATTTTTGAGCCCCTGTAGCTCAGAGTTGTTCTGAACTAACTTGACCGTTTCACTTCTCTCATTGATAACAGCTGGCTTAGGGGCGGGGATTCGTGGGTTGGGCTTGGGCCGCAAAGCTCTGGTAAGTGGTAAGCCAGTGTAGGGTAACACCCAGGTCTTTCCACTGAAGGAACAACGTCACAGCGGAACAGTCAAATTTGGGCGTCGGAAAATATCCCGGCACTCCAAATATGGAGATTGACGTATTATGACTTTCCTACCCCGCACGTGGTTCTCGGTTAATCCTCAACTCCGGGGGATTTCATATTGGTAGGCTATGATATTTGGGCAACTCACTCAGCCTTTTTGTAACATTTCTAATGTATTTTAGATTGCTTTAGTAATCCTACTACTTTCATTCAGTTTTCCATTTGCCCATAGTTCACCATGAAATAAATTAAATGTAGTCTAATTCTATATTAAGATAGGCACCACTTTAATTATAAAATTAACCAACGTTAATTATAAAATTAATGAAAATAAAAAATATTATTTTATTTATTATTTTTTATGTGGCTGAGTGTCAGGTTGGCAAATCTGGGTAGTATAGGGTACCCATCGGCAAATATTTGTGATGTGAGGCAACTGTCTTGAGAGACTACTGACAAAACCATGGGGGCAGAAGTGAATGAATGAATGAATGAATGAATGAATGAATGAATGAATGAATGACATTTTTATTAACAGAGATGAGAGTTACAGTACAAGTCAAGTACACACTGCTACAAAACTGATAACAGCTTGGAGAATTACAGTACAATTCAAGTACAAGTAACTACATCAAATCTGAAAAACTGATTGGACACACTAGTTAAGCATACACTTGTTTACAATAGTGGCCAACTTGTTCATTTCATTGAGGCATTCAAATACCGTACATACAAAACAACTACTTCAGTAAAATCAGAAGCAGCAAATCATGGAGGCAAAATCATAGTGGGGGTAAAAAAGGGAAAAGAGAAATGTACAATGAGGAGAGGCGGGGTGGGTGGGGGGATTTTATATACATTATATACATTTTAGTTTTACAGAGGCCAGTTTAGAATTGCAGCCATCTGTAGGTGCCCTTTGAGAGCGGTTTTGAAGGAGTCAAGGGATTCACATGCCAAGTGATAATGATGTAGTATGCTATTCTGACAAGTGGCCTATATTGTTTTCTCCAGGTACTGGGCACAATAGTCCATTTTGTTAGAAATATTGAGGAAGGGTCTCCAGCATGTAGAAACTGGCAGATGCTAACTTGTCCATGTTGAGCAATTTTCATAACTGCCATATGTGACCACACCATTAACAATAAGGCAAAAAGTCAAAATTTCTTCATGCATTATATACCATGTAATTAATGTCTAACTAAACAAACATTGGGATAAAAACGGTAATACCAGTTCATCAAAAATGTGCTTAGTAGCAGATTTGGGCACATGTTATGGTCATTTAGGCCAAGGAGTGTGTGTTTTTTTTGTCTTTTTTCCCCAAAAAACTGATGCTTGGAATGAATTCAGTATCATGAAAACACCGCAGGCCTAGTTAGACATACTGTATTATATGCTATAGCATGATGACATTTTTTGCCTTCTATAGATTATAGAAGGACTAGAGGTTATGAAAATTGCTCAACTGTAGTAGCTGTATGCAAATTAGCATCCGGCAGTTTCTACATTCTGGGGACCCCTACTCAACATTTCTAACGTAAAACCTTGTGTACTCAACATGTCCTGGTTCACAATGGGGCTCTATGGGCTGGCAAGTAGACTACAACAGGGAGACTGGCCTATTTGTTTGCCTTGAGGGGTGATTGCATATTGTTGAGGTTCACTGCAGGGTAAGGAGGAAGAGGGTTATGCCTATTGTGTTGTTTTATTACAAGGTAAGGTTATGTTAGTGGTTGCCAGCCACCATTCACTTCCTTTCAACCGCAAACCATTCTCTCTTTCTCCCCCTTCCCTCCTTCACTCTTTCTCCCACTCAAACCTCTACAGAACTTCCCTCATAACCCCCTTCCAACTCTTTTGTCTGCAGTTCTCCAAATGTGTCATGTTCCCTTACTTACTGCTGAGGCTGCATTTTCATACCACAGCAGCACTCTGGCCCTCATTTAATTATGGCTGTCAGTAGTCAATGCGCAGACATTTACTGTAGTGTACTTCCAACCTACTCTTAGTTTTGCATGATGCCCACGCAACGTCCCACACACACATGCATGCACGCACTCTCTCTCTCTATCACACACACACACACACACACACACACACACACACACACACACACACACACACACACACACACACACACACACACACACACACACACACACACACACACACACACACACAAATGATTTTTGGTTGTCTTCCCCCCGCCAGACAGGAAACACTAACACACACACATCCTGTCAGTCAACCTCCTGCATCCACCCACCTGTTACTCCCTCTTCCTCTACACACATTATTCTTCCATAAAAAGAAAGTGTTAAAGAAAAGACTATTAAAGCAGAAAATATTTCCTTGAGCAGCAATAACTGCAACCAAAGGCTTTACTTTATATCCCTCAGGCTGAAGACAGAGCCAGAGGCAGAGATACTTTTTCATCCTTGTGTGGTTCTATCCACACCTGCAATTGTGTCAGAGCCAAAACTTCCCCCTTCTACCATCACATGGATTCCCACCAATACAGGGTTGTTGTTTATTTCTGAAAACATCAAAGCCATTTGTCATCATGACATAAAATAGACACTGTATTTTTATTGTCAATTGGAATTTAATGTTTGTGTAGAATTAGGTTTGTGGATGGACACTAAAAGCTGGATATACAGTAAGAGGGGGTAGCACCCCTAAAAAAGGGTGTTGGCCTTCTGGTGGTACTGTGAAAAGGGCAGGTGAAATGTTTTTCACTGGCGTCTAGGTAGTGTGCAAGCAAAGTTTCACTCAGATCGGTGCAGTCATAGGTAAAGATTTGAAACTCAGACAGAGTGCATACTGGTGGTGACAATAAATAAATAAATATGAAAACAGGTGCTGTGCCTCTCACTCCTCCACCCCTCCCACTGGGGGATTATCTCAGACTCATTGGATGCTTGGGAATATTAATCTCTGTGGAAAAAAGACTGTATTGTGGGAGATTTACCACATCCCTTGTTCCCATCATCCACTCTCCCACGTGGCTGCCACCATCCTTTCATTCAGGGGAAAACGTGTCCCTGCCAGGGTCAGCTTACTGATGTGTTCTTGCCAACAGGCTGTTGATGGAGTGTTAATCCAAGCAGTTTAAGGGGCTTAAATGTTTGTGTCTATGTGTGCGCGTGCTTGTGTGTAATGTGTATGTGCACGTGTGTGGTATCATAACTCTATTTTCTATATTAGCAATGAGGTTTCCCAATTTGAAAATTTGATATAAAGCTGACTCATACCAGGACTCATTGGTTACTAATTTGACTGTTGGTTTTGAATCCTCAACATTATAGCAAGAACAATATCTGAATAAATAATATAGGCTACCAAAACAGAACAAAACAAAAATAGTATACCCCCCCCCCCGCAGCATAAATAATGAATAATGAAATGAATGGATGAATGAATGAACGAACGAATGAATACACAAAGATAGGAAAGTCAAAACAAAAATTTCCTTGATAGTTGACTTGAATTGAAAGACCATGTAAGGCAGGCAGGCAGGCAACAAGTGGCACCCACAAGGTTGGATGGGGGTGTAGGAAAGTTTGACTTTATGAGATGGCTCGACAATTTGTTTTATCGCAAACTATAAATAAAGCACCAGACTATCAGGAGGAGGCCTTTTGCCTCAGCTGGCCTTTACATTCCACCATATTTTGTTGAGCTGGAAGGTGACTCAGGGGAAGTTATTTCTACTTTGGTCCTGAAGTGAGCATGCAGAGATCAGCCCCCGCCTGTTCAAACAAAGCAGATTCAGCACCACGCCACACCTTGGGAAGCCACGATGGAGAAAGTGTGGGGGAGTAAATGCCACAGTTATTCAGCTACTGTAGAGTCAGCTTTAGTCCAAATTATATTTTCTTTCATTATTATTCTTGTGAGGTGAGAAAGAATGTTCATGGACCATTGTGCATGGAATAAGCGAGACATTCTAGGGCTAGAGTGATATCCCCTAACCCTTATCACTGCTGCTACTAAGGAATTTTAGATTCTATTTAACTAGCAGACGGGTACCATGCAGTGAAATGTAATTTTGTTGACCTCTTCTCTGCAAGGGGAAAAGGGGACAGTAGCGTAGGTGAGGGGGGGTGGGGGGTAATGGGATAGGGAGGAGGATAGACAGGGGATATAGAGCTAGAGTGAGGGGCTGATGTTTCATTCATTTGATCAGGATTATAGACTAATGTTTTTTCCTTCTTCTTCTTAGCCTGCACATGGAAGCCAGGAGCATTAGACCAGCATCAGAGCCTGGGAACACACATTGGCGCACTCGTGACAGGATGTTCTGAACATTGTAGAATGTAGTGTAGGCCTAGACAGCAATTACACACAAAACAGGCAGACGTGACAGCCCCACATGCACGCATGCATGCACGCACGCACGCACACACACACACACACACACACACACACACACACACACACACACACACACACACACACACACACACACACACACACACACACACACACATACACACTAACCTTTGAAGGAGAGAGAAGTCAGCACTCAGTTCAAGGTGTCTCTTTCTTTCTGGGATTCCATTAGACTCATCATGTGTGTTTTCCCCCCAGGGCTAAGGTCAACACACAAAAAAAGTGTGATGTGGGAGAATGCTCATTATAGTCACTGCTTGAGAGAGAGTGCTTGATTTATTTTGATGCATTGATGATTTTACTTTCCTGTAGTGCACAAAACACACGCACGCACACACACACACACACACACACACACACACACACACACACACACACACACACACACACACACACACACACACACACACACACACACACACACACACACACACACACACACACACACGAAAAGGATTAATTAAATCATCCTCCTTCGACGCGAACTGGTGTGATCTGTTATCTCGTGCTGCCCTCTTGTGGCTCAAAACTTGTCAATTTGCAACACTATCATATGCAAATGTAAAAATGTTGATTAATTTAATTTAATTAAATACCAATGGAATGGAACAATTTACAAACAAAACAAAACAACGTAGGCCTGCCCTCCAACTCGACTATTTAAATAGGCACACATAAAATTGTAAACAGAGTTTAGAGAAAATTATCTCATAATAAAAAATAACCATAATAATTATTATCAGAACGGTTATACCTCCACAAACCGCAGTATTTCAAAGGTTCAGACATCTAGTAGCCACATCGAGGGACATAGCCCTGATACATGATGTATACCGACCGTCATGTATCATCAGGGCTACGAGGGACATAAACCTGCTGCGCTCGAGCAGTTCATACAGCTTGAAAGTTTACTGGAGTTTTATTGAAATAAATTATTACCAACGAGGGTGCCTCAAATAAGAGCAATTCTAAGCATGTGTGCAATGGGTTTTGTTTTTCTTTTTGTTTGGTAATTTATTTATTCTACTCTACAATTCAATTTGCTCTAGTTTTCTTAATTTGGATAATTCTTACCAGGGCCATAGAAGGTTATTACGAGTAACGACCGATCTCCAGGCTCTCATCCGGTACGACTCGAGTATCGGCTAAAAGAGGTGCAACATTGAGGGGGCAGAAAACAGCCGAGTCACGTGGTTTATGTTCATGTGCCCGTAGACGCCAATGTATTTCTAACTTCCGGTTGTCCCTATTTGTTGTCCCCATTTTCAACGGAAGTCTATGTAGAAGAGCCGCCATTGCACTGGCCCCACGAGCAGAACGGAGTTTGCGTAACTCTGTCTATACTCTGGGGCTCTGGTATTGGCACCATAACACTACGTTTCCCAGAAACCCGTGGCGCGAGTTCGTTTGTTTTCGGTCCACATCCGGTCACATCTCGAAAACTTGTTTTGCAAATGCGCAGTGCTCGTATAAGGCTCTGGTCGTCAGTAGATACCACTACGAGAGTCGTGGGGAAAGGTGAGTTAACTTAAATATTGGACTAAAATGATAGACGTTTGTTACTCATTTAAATGAAAATATGTTTATTCAAATGTTGCGTTACTAAACGTCCATGGATATATAGAGCATATTTGAGGAGGAACTTGCCCAGACTCCAAGAGATGCACCGAGAATATCGATGAGTTTTTTCCCACGGCTGTCGAGGAGGGCATACTGTACTAGAATAGAACTGTAGAATGATATTCGCCTATGGTCCTACAGTCCTTTTGTAGAAGTAGAACTATGTCACCTCTACCTCGGTGGAGTGCAAGACTAATACGTTGGTTACGCACGAACTGGACCAGCTTCCACTATGTAGCACTTCAATGTCTACCAACAACAATGTCTACCAACAACAAAGTAAGGAAACAATGGTGTTCAGGAATTAAAGGCTAGTAAACATACCGGTAGGCATTTTAAGGAGGAATTCCACCCATTTTCAACATTTTACTATGCCTTAGAGATGTTGTGTGGACATGATAAAACAAGTTCCCCCCATTCTCTGTTTCCTAGAAATGGAGGTCTGAAAAAATCATTAAGATGGTGAAACACAACTTGATGACATCATCAAGTTGTGTTTAAATCATTAACAGAGCAACACTGTATTGTCTGCTATTGCAGGATATTTTCTAGTTTTATGAATAATAATAATAATAATAATAATACTCAATAATAATCGTACTACAATACAAATGTTTTGGCAATATAATAATTATGTAAACAGTCATGAGAGTGAGAGTAGTACCATTGAGATACTACTAAAAATCAACAAAGTTAATACCAGGTTAATAAGCTAAATTAGGCGATGTAAGCCAAAAATAAATAACAGTAACAACAAAGTTGAATTTGTCCAGTAATTATTATGTTCACTTATACAGTGATTTATAAAAGTTGGTCTTGAAAATGTAGCAATATTCATATTCCTTGTGGATCTACTTAAACCACTAAACCTATTAAAGACCCATCACAATCCACCCAGAAACAGTTTTCTTTTTGTGATAGAAAAATCACATGTCTATAAATAATGCATTATAAACATATGCATAGTGTATAATAGTTATAAGAATTCATAAATAATTATAATACTTTATGACAAATGTTATAACACATTTTAAAGCATTATAATATCTAATACTTCTGAAACAAATATTAAATAGTATTGTATTTAGAACAAAATTTGTATTTTTAGGTTTTATTTTTCAGTAACTTAGTTTATAAGTTACTCCATTCAGTATTTAGATAGCCTAGATAGCCTAGTTGATATTCATTTTAGCTGCTACGTCCCCTTCATATACAAACCCATTATAACTTAAATCTCTAATTTAACCATAGTAGATTAATCAAAAACACCCGATCTTTCTTCTGGTGACTGATATTGTCCTCATACTACGTGAGATCGCTTTTTATTTATTTTTAAAATATTGTTTTGGAAAATGTAGCAGCATCCATATTTGGACATGCCACCCTGGTTGCAGCCAAACAAATAAAACTATATTTAACTATATTAAAATAAATGAAAACAGTAAATGAAAGAGCATGACCCCCGAGGACAATATCAGTCAGTCACCTAAGGATTGGATGTTTTTGATGAATCTATTGTGGTTAAAATGGGGTTTAACCTTGTTAATGGGTTTGTGGGGCAGCTAAAATGAACATCAAATATCTAATTACTGAATTGAGTAACTCATAACTCATTTCAACAATGAAATGACCAAAAGTTTTTGCTTTTTTTTTTAATGAAATATCCCTTTACCAAAAGCGTTGTGTGAAAATAGCTGCATTACATAAGGACTAACACACACACACACACACACACACACACACATATATTAAGATGGAAACGAAATATTTCAATAAAGCTAGCCAATATGGGATAGAACTCCATTCAATGAGCTGCGGCGCATAGTGTAATTGTGCACTGCAATTGTCTGTTGTGGATGATTGGTTGTGGTTGTGGAAATATAGGCTTTTCACACCTGAACTGTGGCAGTACAGTTATTTGAGGGCTACGCCAGATACGTAAATGGTGTTTACAGATTTCCAAGGCACTCTGTTCTCATAAATCTGTAATTGAAACATGCTGACAGGGTGTCTGTGGGTTAACATCGTAGAATCTTAAGAGGCTGTTTTGTTAGTGTAGCTGGTGCCTTTACCTTCAGGGACTGGCATGCTGCCAGCGCTGCCACAAACCAGCTGATTTGCACCATGCTCTCAGTTGAACTGCTGCTGCAGGCAGCTGCTCTACTCTGCTGCAGACAAGCACAAAGACCTAAATCCTCACGTATAAGTGGATACATAGTACATTAACAGATTTTTCCTGTGTCACATTATACTTAACCGGTTGTTTGCATCATGTTTTCTCTTCATTCCTTTTCTTTAAAAATGTTTTTAGGCCTTTTTCTGCATTTATTGATTATGGATTGATTAAGCAATTTAATTGTATACATTAGACGTAGACCGACAGGAAATGGGGAGGTGACACTTCCAAGCGACATACAGTAGTAGTTATAGCTTTTAGATCTGTTGATCCACAATATAGCTTACCTAACCTGAATGTTACCTAACTATTCCAGGCATGCACAAACCAGCAGTGATTTAGAAAGACATCTTAGCAGGACAGCACCATGTACCAGATCGTCCCCGGAGGTCCTGGGGACCAGACGATGGCAGGCGGGCGGGCTGGCTCCCCAATGAAGAAGAAGCTGGGCCGTGAAGGACGCCCCCTGGTGCTGGCGGGCATGTTGGGCTGCGTGCTGGTGCTGGCCGCCGTGGTATCCTGGTGCTACTACTCCGCTTCACTGCGAAAGGCCCAACTACTGAAAGCAGAGCTTCTCGACCTCAACAAGGACGGCTTCATCATCCGCAGCCAGGCAGGGGCTGTCATCTTCACTATGGCTTTCAGGTGGGGTCCCCTCTCATATCCCTATTTATACGCCTCCCTCTCTCTGTCTCTCTCTATTTTCTTTTCTCTTGCTGGACTAACTGTCTTTTATAGTAAAATTATCAGTGTTAATTTATTCTATTATAACTGAACGTGCACAAATTTAACCAAATGGACCCATATACATTTGAGTGTACTGTGTAATTTATGTAACCTAAATTATGCATAGCTTGTGAACTAATTCAGGAAGACATTGTTTGAAATGGAAATAGGGGAAATTGAATAGTTGCCTGCTGGCACAGGGATCATGCACCTATATTTACCATATAACCTATATTTGCATGCCAAATATAGGTTTTAGCCAGACAGTGTTGCGTGTTCGAGTCCCATTCATGATGACTTTTACTCTCCCCTTCGCTCTCTCCCTCTTATCCCTTTGAGGGCTTATAAATTATAACTACCCATGTACAAGTACAACCCAGTCATGTTCTCACTTCCTCTTCTCCTCAGGTCTGGGACTCTGGACCTCGACTCATGCTCAAAGGAAGGTCACACTCTGACTTGCAGCCAATCAGACTCTGGGAAGCTCAACTTCTTCATTCAAACAGTAGATGGACACAAGGACACCGTCATGTGCTATCGTGTTCGTTGGGAGGAGCTGGAGCATGAGCGCTTGGTGGAACATGCCATGTCCTATAATGATTCCCACTGGTATGGAGGTGCGGAGACTGCGACACAGCACTGGCCGATCAGCATCCAAGGTGAAGAGGAACCACGCCCTTTCATCACTAGCGATGTTTATTCCAACCGTAATGCTTTTGGGGGGATTCTTGAGCGCTACTGGCTGTCGTCGAACGCCACGGCCATCAAGATTAACGACTCTGTTCCATTTCACTTGGGCTGGTCAGAGCGGGACAGGACTCTAAGATTCCAGGCGCGCTATCAGGACTCACCATACAGACCATTGGAAGGACAAAGGGCCCTGCCTGAACTCAGCTACAGGGTGTGTGTGGGGTATGATGTCACCTCCATTCACAAATACATGGTGAGTTTCCAAAATATGCTGTATGTTCTTACTGGGATCTGCACGTAATTTCAGTGGAGCATTAGTAAACAACGGACATGTGGAAAGAATGGTTGAACTACTGCTCAAAATGTACTGCTCCCGTGCTTACGGTTATGGTTAGGTTAGGGTAGAAATTTGGGGTATAAATTCCTTAAAATATCCAGGGGTTTGCGCTTATCTGCACGGTGGGGAAGCAATATTTTCATTCTTGCCGGAAGGAGTGAATTTCAGCCATCCTAAGAAAACAAATCTTGCAGTTGTGAACATCGCAGCTGCACTGAAATAAGCTCTACTCTAAATATAAACAATGTGCCATTTTACCACTGAAATGCACAAAGGCTACTGTCTGTCGCAATTAAATAATAATAGCCTAATAATAAGTTCTGATCTGCAAGCCCATATGTTAACACAACACGCAAGTGTGGTGAGCTCAAATTAATTTGACTGAATATTATTTTGTACAACCTAGTAAACTAAGAGATCATAAGATGATTATGATACCTCAGAATAGCTCAGAGTCCATAGCTCTACTGCTTCTATGATTTTGACAAGACAGACTCATAGAGGTAGTAGAGCTATGATCCAGAGGTACAATACATACAGAAGTACTTTTCATCAATGGTTCTCCAACCTTTTAATTGCAAAGAGTTCCATTACTCCTGGCAGTGTACAAATAAAACCAAATGTACCACTAAGGGTCTGTTTTGATTTCATCACAGAGTTGGTCCAGTTGGTTCTATTTGTATTTAGAGACATGTAAAGGTCCATTTGGTTCCATTTATACTCCGAGTTAGTAGTTATGGGTCCATTTGTAACCTCTTCAAGGAACCCATGAGGGTCCCTGGATCACGCCTTTGACAGCCACCGTTTTAAATAAATACCCAATATATAGCATATCTGAGTTTATTGCATAACATTTTGGTTGTAGATTATTTTGGCATGCGATTTTAAATTTAAACATTCTGCGTCTATTTTTTGTACACCATGGACACATGCATACGTGCACACGATACATGCATGCGCAGTTGCGCACACTACACATGCACATCCAAGTGTGTTTGTTTTTAGGGAAATCAGAATATGGTTGCACTACATAAATATTTTATTTCTTTGTTATTGATATAGACGTGTACATTTTTCTTGTCTGTTGATGTGTGCCTGTTTTGTACAGGTACGGAGGTATTTTCCGAAGCCGATCAAGGTCCCTGCCCCTGAAGTGTTCAAACACCCGGTGTGGTCCACCTGGGCCCTCCACAAGACGGATGTTACCCAGGAGAAGCTGCTGAGCTATGCTTCTGACATCACCAAGCATGGCTTCAACTGCTCCCACCTGGAGCTGGATGATCGCTACACCGCTGACTATGGGGAGTTTGAGTTTGACCCACAGAAGTTCCCCAATGCCAGTGACATGTTCGACAAACTCCGTGAGGACGGCTTCCGGGTGACACTGTGGACACATCCGTTCATCAACTACGACTCCTATAACTTTGGTGTCGGTGTGGAGCGAGGGCTGTTTGTGCGTGAGCCAAGTGGCGAGCTGCCCGCCCTTGTCCGGTGGTGGAATGGCATTGGTGGGATCTTGGACTTCACCAACCCGGATGCCCGTGAGTGGTACTCTGCACAACTACACGAGCTCAAGGAGCGCTACGATGTTATCTCCTTCAAGTTTGACGCTGGGGAAACAAGCTACCTCCCGCACCAATTCAGCACCCTGGTGCCACTCGCTGACCCTTCCACCTTCACCCGCCGCTACACGGAGATGGCTGTGCCATTCAGCGAACGTGCTGAGTTAAGAGTGGGATACCAGAGTCAGAACATTTCCTGCTTTTTCAGGATCATTGACAGGGACTCTGTGTGGGGCTATGAGCTGGGCCTCAAGTCCATCATCCCTACTGTGCTAACTATAAGCATACTGGGTTACCAGTTCGTCCTGCCTGACATGATAGGAGGCAATGCGTACACCAACCACACCACCACAGGTACGTAACTCCCACAGAACAATGTGTTGAAGTTGAATGACTTGTTTTGATATGTTGTTATAATCCAGGATAGAGTCTTGAGTAATGTTGCTGTGTTTCAGGTGGTTTACCTGGTAAAGATGGTCTGCCAGATAAGGAGCTCTACATCCGATGGTTGGAGCTGTCTGCCTTCATGCCTGCCATGCAGTTCTCTATACCACCCTGGGCCTATGATAATGAGGTGAGCAAAGCTAACCATTGGATATTGATCACAGCCATAACTAGATCAGCACTCAGTAGAGTGCAAACTTGTGCGTTGCGCACAAGTAGGTCATGGCCTACAGAGCGAGTGACCAGAGAGTACCCCGACACCTCCGGGAGATAATACTTGGAGATAATAATCAGGCCCGGACCTCCCCACTAGAAGGTGCATAATATAATATTTTTTTAAATCAGAGTTTTCCTTGCCATCGCGTTTAGGGGGTCAGGCTTGGCATTTAGGGGTGCATTGCCTCCCTAAAATAGCCCATTTTGATTTCACAAGGGTAAAATATTAATAGAATGCACTGTACGTTCTGCTTGTCTGTCATTGTCAGGAAGTATAACGTCGTTATAACGTTTAGAGATTGGCTCTCTTATCCCTACACTGGGATTATTCTGGAACATACACACAACTCCCTCATAACACTCATTGTATGTGCACATAACAACAGACCTGGCTGAAATGTTTTATTTTTATCTTGTACTATCATTCTCCTTCAAATCTTCCAGGTGACATACTTTTCTTTATCACTGCTTGTCACTTAAATAATTGTACCACAAAGATGAAAGGATGAAATAAACAGTGCCGGTCTGTGCACTGTAGAGAACAAACAGATTTTGCTGGGACAAACAATGACCTACTGCTGCATACAGGGCTATTTTGAGGGCCGCTAGCACCTCTTGTATTCAGCTATAGTGTATATAGTGTAGTGTAGTCTATAATGTAACAATACAACTTTTTCACAATACTTTTCATAAAATTATTTTCCCCTTTTCACAATTTTTATTTAACTACATTGCAAAAATATGCATTACTTTTCATGACAAGTACTTAAGTTCTGTGCCACAACTGTAAATGTCTTATTGAGAACATATTTTGAGCATCAATGATGATCACCTGGGCACAGTAAGATTATTTTTTTTATTTTAACAGTGAAGACAGAAGTAGAACTTGTGCTCAAAGACGTTTAACTAGTATTAATAATGTCGCACCCTGGTTCAGGGATTATTACAGTTGCGGATGTAACATTTCCCAATTGGGGGGGATGGAGAAAATGGTATAGGCCATACCATTTTCGGTTACAGGACTTATATTAGTCATGTAAAGCATCAATAATAACATAAGTTGTTGTTGAAGTTGCAACAGACATGCAGAAAGCTAAAGGTCTGACTCGAAGAGTTTTCTGTTTTCAATGATCAAATGCTGTTGGTTTAGTGGTGCCACAGCTTTAGTTAGTTAGTATCACTAGTAGTATTTCAATTCATTTTAAATAGAAGCACTTTAATTTGAAATATATTGCGTTGTTTTGCATGCCATCGTGTTTGGTGGGGCAGTCAGGGCATTTAGGGGGGCATTGCCCCCCCATACCCATGCCTAGATCCGCCTCTGGGTAAGCAGGTAAATGCACTTACCTACCTGTATATAAATACAGCTAAGGAGGCACCAGCCCTTGCTCCCAACTCAATTGCATAAACAATGTGCTAACTTGCCAAGTTGCCATCAATAAGTAGGTAAAGCTGATGGTCATTGAACGTCTTATGCCGTAATCCAAAGGTGGTGCAGATTGCACAGAAGTTCACTCAGCTTCATGAGACCTTGGTGGCCCCGAGGGTTCTAGAACTTGCCGGGGAAGTGGTGAATACAGGAGACCCGATTGTACGCCCGCTCTGGTGGATCGCCAACGACGATGAGGCAGCCTATAAGATCGACTCCCAGTTCTTGATTGGGGATGACCTAATGGTGGCTCCAGTGCTGGAGCCTGGTAAGCAGGAGAGAGACATCTACCTACCGGCAGGACGGTGGAAAAGCTACAAGGGAGAGCACTTCGATAAGGGCCCCATGTATCTCACAGACTACCCTGTGGACCTGGATGAAATAGCCTACTTCACATGGGTGCACTGAGTGACAGGTCACAACCAAATTCATGTGATGCACAAATATGTTTGTGTGTGGTCTCTCTCTTACACACACACACACACACACACACACACACACACACACACACACACACACACACACACACACACACACACACACACACACACACACACACACACACACACAGATAGAGAGAGAGAGAGATTCTAGTGAGCACTGAGCACACAAGTTGAATGGCTTAAACACAACCACAACAGATTTTAGAGAGCACACAGGTCAAGGGAGATCAAGATGTTTGAACTGGCCATGGCCTTCAAAAGCATACAGCAATTTCAATATAATGATGATGAACCCCCCACCTCCACTGAGCCTGCTCTTTGACTACAGCTAAATCATAGTAGCGCCACACTGTCTAATTCTTTGACTCTCATCTTTAAGCTGTTCTCCATCCTCATGTGTGCCTTCCACAGCTAATCGTCAAACTGACCTGAGATTGTATTGTGATCAGATCACACAGTCTTCCATTTTACGGATGTCTAGATTCAAGACTTCGCCGTTTTGTCTCTGTGCCATGTTTCTAACCATATTTTTTCCAGTATTCCGTGATAGTGCCAAGCAATGCGTAAAAGGGATGCTAAACAGCAAATGGCCTCGGGTGGGATTTAACTGAGGCCACCATGTGGGAAGGACTTAGCCTTCATATGGGACACCAAGTGAGCTACCTGAACCCTCCATCTCTGTGACACCTTTTGAATTTTATTTCAGGGAATTTGATCAAATGGCAGTGGGATTAATCCCATTTATTCCTGCATAACCTGGCAATCAAAAATCTATGATTTGTCTTATTTAATGGACTTGAATCCTGGGGAAAAACAGTGCCAACAAATCTAACATGTCCTAATGTTTCACCTGGTTTTAGCTGATCTCTAAGCATACGTGACTACATTTAAAAGAGAGAATTCTGCACGCAGCTCTACTCCACAGTGCTTAATTAATTTCAGAAACAGTTGTGTGACATAACCGGCAGGGAGGGAGGCTATCATTGTCATTAACTTGATCACCTGATGAAGGCGTCTGCCAGTGTTTTTAAGTGGTGCAATCACTTCATTAAGCAGCTATGTGTGTCCTTGGGTCTGTCTGAGCATGAAAAGTGCATTTGGTTGGTTTTCACAACCAGCCTAAAACACACACATTAACTATGATAATTTGATGGCACCCCATCAGGCTGGCTCAGCAGCTAACCGTCCGGACCGGCGGACCCACGGTTGTAGTTTTTAAAATAAACACAACACTGGAGCAGAGCTGTGTGCAGACTTCTCTCTTTTGAACTGTATCTACCTAATGTCCAGCAGAAGCGAGGGGCTGGATGTGCACAACCCGCCTGTTTTGTGTGTATGTGTGTGTGAGAGTAGATGCACTGGTATAAACAATGTGTGTGGTCCTGAAGTGCAACAAGTAATGCACTCTGAGTTGGACATTGCACCCTGGCTCAGAAGACATTGCAAGTTTACCTGAGTGATGACGTGGAATTGGTTCGTTTATAGGACAAGCCTAAATGTTTTTTGCTGTTCCCACCAGTTGAGCAAGAATGAACAAAACTCTACGTAAGCATATTACACCATTTGAATTCTCACTCCAATCATGTGCACAGTAGTCACACAAAGCACTTTCTCCTAGCTTAGTTTTTCCTTTTTAGCTTTTGGATAGGATTTTACAAACTGGTGTACAGAGTGGTGTTTTGTACATGAACATGCTTAGGCGTGTAAATCAGCACACTTGGCAATATCTATGTCATCATTCCTTGATCTGTGGTGTTGACTGTTCCCCATTTGAGTGCTACCAGTTACTGTATTGTGCATGTTTCACTCACACTGGTTAATACAATCACAGCTCAGGGGAGACCTTATGTTTATTTTATTTATACACTCAAAAGTGTGCAGTTATATGAAGGATATGGAATATTTGAATTCCTCATTTGCATTGCTAATCAGGGATTGTACTCAAAGATGACTGATTCACAGATCCCGTCCATGTCTTTCAGCAACATGCTCCTGCCTTGTTCCTTTGCCTTATCAGCTCAGTTAAGATATCGTAACCACCCATTTAGGCCTGACCTAAGGTTTTTGAAAAACCTGAAATATTTATATTTCAGCATCAAATAAAGTTATTTATGGAATACTGTACATACTGTACAGAGTCCAAATATGGATTCCCGGCCTGAAAGATATCGTAAGCTTAAAACAGCCAGCCTAGTTGGGTTATAACTTGGCTCTTGACTGCTGTATTATGATTTATGCCTATATGTGGCATTCAATTTCCTACTGATGGCAATGAAAGCTTAAAATAATGATATTAATTACAATATTTTAGTCCAACTGCCTATTATCATAATAATTTGCATCTTGATATTTGCCCAATGTCAACAGTTGGCTAGGTATATATTGGAAATGCTTTGCAATGACTGGGTTTATTTATTTGTGTCCATTATGTATTTTTATGTAATATTATTTAATGTATTACTATTATCTTGGATTGCTTTCTTGAAGATATGATAGGGATATAATAAGGGATTACATAAACAAAAAGCGTGTTTTGAACTATTCATCTGCTTTTGGACAAAATAATTATTTAATTTATTTGCAATACACAACTCTGTGCTTTGATAAGCCAATAAAATATGTTTATTTTATTAGATAATGACAATGAGCCATCATGGGCTCATTGCCATGGGAGAGCCTTCAAAAAGCCATGGATAAATATTCTTGCATTATTTAGGTGGACTGCCAAAGACTACAGCAATATGTTGTTGTGGTTTTTCATAGTGTACACTGTATTTGCTGCAACTTAAACAGAAGATACTATGAATGTATCACTTTTCCAGCCCAAACAATGAAACACTGCATAATTATTTTTTTCACTCATTAGTACTGTATATTGTAACTCCTTAATGCTTTTCTAGTATAGCGTGTAGATTTTCTTATTCCAGTCTCCCAATAAACCTTTCTGCCTCATTACGACTATTTGAGAACTAATAGCCAGTGTGCCATAGATAAACCACATTGCCTGATTTCCTAGTTTTTGTGGAAAATATGCTACGCTTTACATTTCTTGTTTCAGTTTTGCAGTAGATCGGAGGGTCTTAGAAGTTCAATAGTCTTTTGGGGGCAAATTGTGGCCTTCTCGTTTGTTATACTGTTGTTGATTGCTTTGAATGTGTAAATTAACCAATCTATGCAGAAAAATCTGTAGTGCTAATTATGCTTTCAAAGTTAAATTAACAGTGAAAGTTTGACTGTGCATGTCACATTGATACACCAGTCTTCAAACTCATAAAACCATGTTTCTTTTGTTGTTTTAAACTCATGACATATGATTTGACTTTTTGTTTTTGTGTTTTATCCCTGTCCTTTCAAAATAGGTTTTTGTAACCAACCTATTGTTAACTGGAAATGTGAACATGTGAACACTGGACAATAAAAAGTAATAATTTTGTGGTGACCACTTATTGTTTATTATTGGTATACTAGGAACATACATCACTGAGGATACGTCCCAGTTGCATCCATGCGATGTATCTTTAAACCTTTAGTTTCTATTTATAGTGGCTCATAGGAATAGACTATGTGACAACCAGGGAAAGACTTGGTGACCACCGGAGAGACGGGTGACAGCCGGAATGTAGACGGCACCCGGGTGAGCAGTATGGGTTAGCGCCCCAGCCTGTGTCCTCCGTGAGGAGGAAGCCCAACAACCCTTGGTGAGGCCGTTAGGAGGGCCATTGTGATTCACTGCTCCTGAATGAAATGTCTGGTGCTGGGAGTCTGGTGCAACGCACAGGTCCTGTGCCAACCTGGTGAGAGCAGGAGCAGACCTGGTGAGACGTAGGAGGGGTCTGGACAGGAGTCAACCCACAGAGCCTAGTCCTTCCATGTACCAGAGTATGGTGTCTCCCAGTACCGGCGGAATAGTTCTGGAGCAGTGGATTGTATGGCCTTGGGTCTTTCCCTAGTGGACTGACCGAGAGTAGCTACTGGGACGTAAGTCGGGACTTGATCAACCCCGGCTGGGTCGCCTGAGTGAGGGGTATGATGTTGCGAGACCCGAAACCCCGATGACCTTGGGATACATCACTGAGGATACGTCCCAGTTGCATCCATGCGATGTATCTTTAAACCTTTAGTTTCTATTTATAGTGGCTCATAGGAATAGACTATGTGACAACCAGGGAAAGACTTGGTGACCACCGGAGAGACGGGTGACAGCCGGAATGTAGACGGCACCCGGGTGAGCAGTATGGGTTAGCGCCCCAGCCTGTGTCCTCCGTGAGGAGGAAGCCCAACAACCCTTGGTGAGGCCGTTAGGAGGGCCATTGTGATTCACTGCTCCTGAATGAAATGTCTGGTGCTGGGAGTCTGGTGCAACGCACAGGTCCTGTGCCAACCTGGTGAGAGCAGGAGCAGACCTGGTGAGACGTAGGAGGGGTCTGGACAGGAGTCAACCCACAGAGCCTAGTCCTTCCATGTACCAGAGTATGGTGTCTCCCAGTACCGGCGGAATAGTTCTGGAGCAGTGGATTGTATGGCCTTGGGTCTTTCCCTAGTGGACTGACCGAGAGTAGCTACTGGGACGTAAGTCGGGACTTGATCAACCCCGGCTGGGTCGCCTGAGTGAGGGGTATGATGTTGCGAGACCCGAAACCCCGATGACCTTGGGATACATCACTGAGGATACGTCCCAGTTGCATCCATGCGATGTATCTTTAAACTACGAACCAGGAAGACAGCAGACTTTAGTATAACAGATGCAATTTTCTTGCCATTGATCAAACAAATAGGAGTTGGTGCAAGGAGAGTGCACAGTGCTGAACAGTGCAAACTGTTCAGCAATTCAAATTGAGGAGAATAACTGAGAACAACAGCAGCAGAGTGATGTTAGGACCAGCATGCTTGGCGTTGTTACACAAGTCTCCCTCACAGCAAGCTATCGCACCTCCACATGCTATGCTGTTCTGACAGCCCTTGGTGACCGTGTTATAACCTGCTAACAGAAGAAAATGTTAGAAATTAAACACTGACCAAAAAATAATAGCATCAATTGGTTGGGATAAGTTTAGGCTACTGTCTACTTGTTTATACAAACTTTCACCCTATTTGATATAGCCTATGATCTCACCCATGATGAATGTATCAATATGAACCCTATTTTATACATGCGTGGTGTGCCATCTTACCCTCAAGCTGTAAAGAGAAACAGCGGTTGAAGATGATGGGACATGAATGGGTGTCTGTGCACGAATGGCGTTCCGTTGCAGTACATGTGAAGCATCTTAATCCATGAACTACGGAGAGATTACTGTTACAAGTTGAGCTAGAACAAGCCTCGTCGTTGTGCTGTTATTCTTCACTGGCTAGCTACATCTGGAAACAAATTGCAGCAATAAGACAAACACAGATCATAACCTTTACCAGTTCTTACCTGTAGATATCATAAACAGAAATGCAAGGGTTCCACACAGCTTCATCATGCAAGGAGTGATGTAGAAATAGAGTAATGGACTGGCTTTAAAAGAAGGGGAGTGGATTGTGGGTACAGCCTCTGTGAACCGGCTTGTTTTTCAGCATTTGCATTTCTTAACAAAGGCTCTTTACAAATGACCTGAATAACAAAATAGCCTAAATGACCTTGTCCCACCAGTGAAAAAAATATAAATAAATTACTAACAGCTTGTTGGTTATGTGGTAGAAATTCTGGTTGCCTACATCACTTGTTTGTAAAGCACTTTTACTTCATGTCTCACAGTCACAACTTTATTAGCCCTGATTTGTGAACTTGTCATTCATATGTTCCAGTGGCTTTGTGTTACCCATTCCCTTTCTGTTGGTATACTATGAATCTTATAACTTTTGACTCATAATGATTTGCCAATCTGCCAGTGCATGAGTAATGGACAAAAATAGTCATCAATTTGTTGTGGTCAGAAAATGTACAGCTGATGTAATTAATGATTATGACCTTGACATCACAGTGTCAGGATCCTAGTTCACAGGATAGAGCAACAGTGAAGTACAATGGCATGCAATAAGATGAGCAGGTGTTCTCCCATTTTATCCAACTTACCCATTTTGAAAAGCATTCTATTGTTCTCAATGCTGCTGCCAGTAGATGGAAACAAATAATCATTTTTTTTTTTAAATATAAGCATTTAGAAATAAAAGCAAACATCCGTAGGCCAGGTGCGTTTTATGGGTTTATGGGCTTATTATAGTCCTTGATGGGGTTCCAGGTTCCCAGCTAAATGATGGAGAGTTGGTAACCAAAAGGAGTTTATCTTTCGCTCTTGAAAACTCTTGAAATGAAACCAAATGGATCCATTTTACGCCCTCGAGAGTATAAGGTAATGTTAAACCTGCATACAAACGTATTTTGACCAATGTTTGCCAACAAAATATGCTACTGACGTGAAGTTTAACCAAATTGTAGTCCCTGGCTCAAATGCTGAATAAACACTGGGCCGCGATTGAAAACCACTTGTTCATCACAACTGAAAACTCCCACTATGACTGTAATAGCAATGAAAGTAGAGAGGTTAGAATAAAAAGTTTGCCACGGGGGTGTGATGAGAGGGAACAGAAGGGAGGAAACAGTCTTGACCAGGCCAAGATTCGGACGGCCGGCACGATTGAATAAAACATTACTCATGATCGGGAAAAGTTGCTAGAAGATGTATAGAAATAGAAGATGTGTAGACCATATTTTGATGCACTGCAGGAAATACAGGTATGCTTAAGAGAGAGC
Organism: Benthosema pterotum; assembly: GCA_039105355.1. Taxonomy (NCBI): domain Eukaryota; kingdom Metazoa; phylum Chordata; class Actinopteri; order Myctophiformes; family Myctophidae; genus Benthosema; species Benthosema pterotum. The sequence continues at coordinate 25,273,485 of CM076972.1, forward strand.
TAGACTTAAACAGAAGGTGATTGAGGCAGGGAGACAGTGGAACCTAGTAGTAGCTCAACAGGAAACAGCGTCCAGAACAAACAGAAGGCAGTGACTGAGTATCTGAAGGAGATCGAGATGTACCAGAGAGTTTCAGTTTACCCTTTTGCCTTTTATTGGGTAAAATAACAGTATGTCATGGTGTAAGGAGTCAGGCAGTGTAGGAGTCACACTACATACTCCGGTACAGTAGGTGGCGGTATACACCTTATAGTTATTGGTTGCAACCTGCCATATAAACTCAAAGAATAAGAAGTCGCGTCGCTCCTCTTCTACGCGCCGGGTGGTGTTGTGTGTGTGTGTGAGCTCAGCACACGCGACAGTACCAGAATGTTTTAAAACAATAACCAGGGGGTTTCTTTAATGATATAGTTTTTGTACTGCCAAAATTAATCATGTATTAACACGAGATATTCGCGAGCATGCCTAAATCACTCAAGAAGTCCTGCACCGGCGTCCAGACCTCCATTAGCAAGTATTTCGGGGGTTCCAGTGGCAAGAGCGGGTCTCATTCTAGCACCAAATCAGGGAATAACAATGATCAAAAGCCCGCTGAGCAGCAGCATTCTAGAGGCAAGGTGAGGGAGTAGCATTATTACATTGCAGTATCTGAACTGATTACAGTGACACACCAACACCAAGGCAATCAATGTGCAGTCAGCATAATGCACCGTACTGTAGTTAATACAGTTCGAGAATTGTTTACTTGTGCCTTACTGACTCTTGCAGCAGAAACATGTGTCCTCTGGCTCTGATGATGGCTTCGGATTGCCAAGCAAACGAGCTAAATGGTCCCACAATGGTCACCCGGTGGAGGATGTGGACTGTAATGATGCGTCTGACCAGAGCGTCAAAGGTGTGTGTGAGAGAGAGAGAGAGAGAGAGAGAGAGAGAGAGAGAGAGAGAGAGAGAGAGAGAGAGAGAGAGAGAGAGAGAGAGAGAGAGAGAGAGAGAGAGAGAGTTGTACGTCTTATTTGTAAGTAGAAAAGGATTCAGGTTAGATTTAGGATTAGACAGGTATTAGAGATGGAGTTATGCCCATTTACGAAATAGACAATTACAGTAATTAAGAATAAAACCTGCATCACATACATAAATTTAACAAGCATCATACGGAAACTAAGAACCTAACAGTGGAATGCTATATAATGTGTATTATATATATTTGTTTACTATATTACAGTGTATACTATGTGTATAAACAGTAATACATAATGGGCGCGTTTGGAAATAGCGCACTGTGCAATGCAAACTGATAGCGGAGTGTGCTCCAGTGCGGTATTTCTGAATGTTTCCAAAGTTTCTAATTTTGTATTTCCTCTTTTTTTTTCAGAGACCAAAACATCATTGCATCATGTAGCAGGCGGCCTCTCCTCGTACACCATGGAACGACTGAAAGGTTTTGCCTGCTTTACTGAGCCCCTTGCCATGAATGAGGAGGAAGTGAAGGTGCCTGGTGACACCACCAGTGCAAGCCGTGACCCAGGGAAGATAACTACATCCCCTTGTGACATTATTGAGAAGTGCAGCAATAATGACAGACTCCAAAAGAAAGAGAGGGAGGCAGAAGTCACAGTGGAGGCGAGACAAGCAGGTGAAAAGCCGGTAAGAACGATTATCATGAGGAGTTCAGTGAGGGGCGGCGATGGCTCAGGGGTAGAGTCCACTCTATGGTAACCACAAGGTTACCGGTTCGAACCCAGGCTACCCCAGAGTTAGTGTCGATGTGACCCTGAGCAAAGACTTAACCCATAATTGCTTCTGATGTGCTGCTGGTTGTGCCTTGCATGGTTTCCTCTACCATAAGTGTATGAATGTGTGTTTGAATGGGTGAATGTGATGCACAATCTATGTAAAGCACCTTGGATAAAGGTGCCATTTAGCATTTAGGATGGCACATTCCATTGAAACAATGGTATGATACGATCAAAATTGACTCAAAATATAAAGACAAATAATAAGCAGAAATAAGATAGAATGTAGGACTGCACAATTCTTACTAAATGCATGAATTGTCCCCCCAGAAATGAGATCGAGACTCTAATGATTTTCATTCTTTCACATAAAAACATTTTGCACGGTGGGGCACGGTGGCGAAGCCGTTAGTGCTGTCGCCTCACAGCTAGAAGGTCCTGGGTTCGATTCCCGCTAGGGGCGCTGCTGTGGGTGCTGGCGGCGTGTCTCCTCCTCCGCATCATCAGTGCCCATACCCGAGGCGGGGTTGGCGAAAGGGCCTTTCTGTGTGGAGTTTGCATGTTCTCCCCGTGTCCCCTAGGGTAGATACCCTCACAAAAACATACTGTAAACTACCACCACCTCCCCCTGGCCAGCCGGGGCGCCTGATGGAGGGGACTGGAACTGGTTGGAATAACGTGTTCTTTCCACGCGCTATGTCCAACCAGGGAAACTCCCCCCTGTCAGGTGAAAAGAAGGCAGCTTGGACTCCTCATGCATTGAAAGAAGCATGAGGCCAGTCCGCTGCCTCCCCAGGTTGGCGGAGGATGTGTAGAGCCCAGGATCACATTAGGAATTGGCACTGGGTGAAAAAAATGGGTTACAAAATCGTGGGATAAAATATTTAAAAAAATAAAAACATTTTGCACACTTTTTGAGTACAGTAACAAATTGTATCTGATGTGCCCTTTAAACTGATGATGTTGATTGACTTAAACATACATTTTAAAAACACAGTTTAAAAGTGTTGGACCTAAACTAATATGTTCATTGTAACAACAAACAAAAAACCCTGAATCCAAGTCCCCTTTTCTGTTCATTTTGAACAGACAAATTAAATTCTGCTGAACATGCAATAACAAAATGTACCCTATGCAATGGCTCAGTGGTGCAGGCACCTTGCCTGTAAGCCAGCTTGACATCGTGTCACAGGTTCGAATACTGCTCCTGACAAACTTTAATATGTGTCCTCCCCCGTCTCTCTCTCCACTTTCCTGTCTACCTACTGTTATCTGTCAGGCAAAGAAATACATTTACTCTACTAACGTATGCTGACCAGCCATGATGGCATTGAAATGCCTGATTTATACTCAGCTGTGAGCTGTGTGCAAAAATAGCATATCTACAAGCTCTGAACAGCTATTTGTGTGACATTTGCACAGATTTGATGTGGTTACTGTTTGTTGAAATGAATTCCAACGGATTAAAATACATCTTTGTTTGGTCCATCTGCAGGGGTTCAGCATGAGCAAGTTTTCCAAGCCAGGAGGAGGAATGAGTGCAGAGCGGAGCTCTCCTTCTGACCAGCCCTGTAAACGCTCTACTAAGACTGTTTACACGCCCCTGGAACAGCAGGTTATCCAGATAAAGGAACAGCATGAGGATACATTACTGGCGGTGGAGTGTGGATACAAGTACAGGTTCTTTGGAGAGGATGCAGAGGTTTGTGCTGTTGAACTGATGTCATTCACAATGAAGGTGTGTGTTCTGTACAGGTCTAGGTATTCTCGTCGCTGTGGTGTAGCCAGGTATGGCGTAAGTCTACTCATTGGCTGCATGGCAGCCAATCAGGTCTGGTGCCGTGCTCATTGGCTGCATGGCAACAAAATCAGATCTGGGGCCTTGTGTGTAGGCCGAAAGCCTGCACCACCAGACTTTTGCTAAGCCCTGGCCCAGGTCTGGTGGTACAGGCTTTTGGCCTACACCTAAGGCCGCAGACCTGATTTGCTGCCATGCAGCCAATGAGAAGACTTACACCATACCTGGCTACACCACAGTGATCGATAATAACCAGCCAATGACTGTTTCCATAATCAGTCAAACCCGTAAGACCTGAGGCAGATTCGACAGATGCCTTCTTTGTCTATTTCTTAGACTTTCAAGATCTTTCAAAAATAGTATAACATGTACAAGCTTGTATTGTATTTATGCTGTATTTGAATAGCCAATACATATCTGCAATTCAATGAATGGTACTATAGTACCAGTAGTAGGAGTAGCTGACACACCCCTGGAGCCACCTTACACAAAGTTTAAACTTAGTAAGTAAGTAAGCTGCCACTCGCTACAAAATCCAGCCCTTGATGATTACCATAGACTGGGACCCGGCCGGAGATCGAACCCCCAACCTCCCAGTCTCAGAAACCTAGATGAATTAAATGTAAGAGGGCCTTGTTGTTTTGATTTCAAAAGTCCCTGTTAAAATGCTGAAATATTCAGTAGAGCTGAAGTTGTGGTGTGTGAACACATAACTGTATTTTGTTCAGTGTAGGTGGAAATGTTCCAGAATGTTAAATCACTATAGTGATAACCATAAGGGGGAACTTAGTTGTTTGGGGCAGGGGGACAATTAGGCTTTTGATGTGTAAATGATCACTTTAGATTAAACACTTTTTGTTTATCTTTGCATGTTGGACCAGATCGCTGCCAAAGAGCTCAATATCTTCTGTCATTTGGACCACAACTTCATGACCTGCAGCATCCCCACACACCGCCTTTTTGTTCACGTGCGACGGCTGGTCTCCCACGGACACAAGGTAGGGGAGTAGGGTGAACCAATCCATCAACACACTGATGAATAAAATATTCACGAGAGTCAATAAAAGCGTCCAAATCGTGTCCCTGTAGCATTCGTTTTTGAGCTGTATTTCTGCTGTATTTCTCTTGATTTCACTCACAGGAAAACATTCATACTGTGTACTGATCTGAATACGGATTTATGAGTTGTGCCACAGAATGAGAAAGCCATGCAGTTAGCCCTTCGCAACGTCCCTCCATCCCGCGTCCTTGTCCAATAGGCATGGTAGCAGCGAGGAGACAGAGCAAGCTGTCCTTCTCCACCCATAGAGATGCATGTTAAATGACTGGATTTTATTTCAGTATCAAAGGCTTTGCTATATCTAGCAAAGCAGGCCTGCAATAGGCTATCCACTGGACAACTGTGCATGACATTATTCCAATAAACTAAAAATACAAGGTAAATGACAGAGGGGGAAATCAAAACAAGTTGATCCGAGTCTACGATTCAGGTGGTTAAAACAATCTTAGGAACAAGTGACTAGTGCTTAAATTTTATTTCATAATTCATTAACTCCTTAATGGGCTGATCAGGCAAAAAGCTAGTCTTGTTCCCATTGGGCTCAATAGTAACAAAATGATTTATAGAAAATCCTCTGTTATGAATTTGTGCAAACCAATGGTATCCAAAGACAGCTTGAGGTGTCCACTTTAAGGGAAAAAATAGCCCAACTCGATAATATGTTTTCTTTTTTTTATATAAATTGTACAAAAGGGCCCCGTTGTTCACACTGGCGTTTCCTCCAGGACTAGTTATGAAATAATCAGGTTTAAAGTTTTATCTTTCATATAACTTTTTTCTGCTTCAAGTAGATGCCCATATGCCTATACCATTTTAAAGATCAGGTGGTTGGCTACAATTTAAAAAAAAAAGACAAACTTTCTGACATGTTCCAGTGTGGAGATGGCGCCATCTAAAGGTAGCATGCATGAAAAAGCTGACCTATCCATCATCGTTTGCTTTTGACTGAACAGAAACACGATCCCAGATCCCCCCCCCCCCCCCCCCCTCCACCACACACACACACACACACACACACACAGAGAGAAGAGAGGAGAAGAGAAAGAGAAAGCGTCACGACACACACACACACACACACACACACACACACACACACTCACGTGCGCCCAATGCATGCAACGAAGGAGAAGAGCGGTGAGTCCCTTTAGCATTGTTCTGTAGCCACATGGCACAACAACAACAACACCAACCAAACTAATGGCTCTCTATGGGGCGGACTGATACCACATCACATGCGCCAGTGTTTTTTCGGCTATTTTAGTGACATTAACCCCTAAGTGACTACATGGCATGATAGTCTGCAAGTTAATCTATGCTTATAGATTTAAAAAGTACAACACGCGTTTTCGCGTGGGAAACAGGGGACAGAATATTACATCACGCTTTTTCGCGTGGGAAAACTGTAAAGTCATTAATCATATGATGGGCTGATCATCGTATAACACAAATTCTATAGAATAATATTAGTTAACTTATTCAGGCTTTCCTGGCAGTCAAATTGCTGAGTGGGAATACAAATAATTTCTTATATATTTAAATCACCATGCTGCTTGTGTACAGCAGGATCTTCTCAACTTGGTTCATTGAGCTGTTGTCATTGTTGTATCATGTGTAGGTCGGAGTAGTGAAGCAGACAGAAACATCGGCAATCAAAGCCTCAGGAGCCAACAAGAACACTCTGTTTACTCGTCAACTCAGCGCTCTCTACACCAAGTCCACCCTGGTGGGAGAGGGTATCCTTAAAATGTGTTTGTGTGCGTGTGCACATGCTTGTCACATACTGTGTAGAGCATACTCCTCATAAATGTGTGACATAGTTAACATTCATAAATGCATTACTGAATTAAAAAAATATTCTTGTGCAATTAATAAGTAATGAAACATTGTATTTAGTTGTATTTAGTAAATCTATATTTTCTTGATAGACTATTTTCGGCTTTAATGCACATGGAAATGTCTAAACCCAATATACATTTGAAGAATCCTCAGGGCTCTTTACTTGGTCGGATCCTTTATTCCCTCTTCCATTTGGGCAACGATTATTTAACATTGACATGAAATAAAAGATTAGCATTCTGCAGTAATGTCAAGCATGCTGTGAGTCAAAGTTTGGGATAGACATTAGACAATAGACATGCTAGGCTTGTATAGGCCTTGACGCATCATGTCCACTGAACTCTGTCTCTGTGTGATGTCTGTAATGAATATAGACAATATTCCCCGCTAGTGTTCAATGAAATAAAAAGCATTCATTTTACGGATTGTAATCAATAATTATACAGTCAAGCACCTGGATTGAATTTAATACCATGTGCTGGTTTTCTGGAAAACAATGCATTTCATCAAAATCTTAAGTATCTCAGAGATCACCAAGGTTCCCATAGGAATGAGAATGAATTGATTAGATATAATTACGCACATGGCAAAGCGCACCGCAGAAATCAGGCATTAACATATCTGTTTTCTATGCTCTCTATCTGACGAGCACTACACATTTGAATGAAATAAAACACAGTGTGATTTCCTAAATGTTTGCCTGAGATGTGAACCCGGTGTGTCGTCTGGGAGACGCAGAGGAAGGAAGTTGTGATGACCTAGTGTTGGACCCCTCTGACAGTTACCTGCTGTGTGTCAGTGAGAACTGGGACAAACCAGGGAAGCAGCTCACCATTGGTCTTGTGGTAAGTTTGATCAACACTGATAAATAAAATATTCCTGGGAATCATTAAAAGCGTCCAAATCGGGTCCCTGCAACATTCATTTTCGAGCTGTAGTTCTGCAATCCCTAGAACGGAATTCTAGGAATCACGTACCACTGACGGACAAGAATACTGCTAAAATAAATGCAATAGTGTGACTTTAGATCAGGGGTGTCAAACTCATTTTGGGGTGGGGGCCGCATTGGACTTAATGTGACTTCATGGGGGCCGGAGCACCGCGGTGCCAGTCACGCCGCGGTGCCAGTCACGCCGCGGTGCCAGTCACAGACTGGAAGCATGCACACGCATGTTTACGTACACAGCCGTAACTTCTACTCTACAGTATATCACACACATCATGGGCTCGATTTTGGTTACATTAGCCCTTATACGCAATTAACGCACTTAGCATTGGAGAAGAGGCGTTCCAACACTAAAGTTGATAATTTCGTAACCATGCCATCTCCCTTAAACACCTCCTATACCCGTTAAATTATGCATAGGTGTGGTTTGGGCGTTTTTAGCTTTCATCCAATCCGTGTTGGTCTTGCCATTCCCTTTAATTCATCCCATATCTATTTCCCTTATCCCTACTGCTATGTCTGACCCTCCTAAGCACGCAGCCTGGCTGCGGGTTTAGGACAGATACATGCATGAGTAGCCTATTCTCAAAGATTATAGCTCTCATTTTCAAACAATTATAGCTCGGTCAACATGTTATGTTGAAAAAACATGTTCCATGTTTTTTTGCTGTATGTGGCGTGCATTTATCCCAAGTCTGCGAAATGTTATAAAGTAAATTGCAAAAAAAAAGTCGGGAATTCGCGGCAAAAAAGACGTTTTTTTGATCATTCATTTCTCGGTCAATTCATTTTTTACATTTCAAAATGCAGCGTGACGGGAAAAAGGCACTCTCTCAGATGCTGTATAGAATATGTGGGTAGGTCTTCTCTACAATGCGGGATCGAGCAAACTGTAACTGTCGGGGATTCGGTGGAAACGGTCCGCCGAATCCCCGACAGTTACATTTTGCTGACCGAGAAATGAATGATCAAAAAACGTCTTTTTTGCCGCGAATTCCCGACTTTTTTTTTGCAATTTACAGCATTGCGTCACAAGTTAATTAATGTATTTAATTATATTATATACTGTACATTACCTAAACACAAGGAAGTGACCGACAGCAGGCAATCTACTGCTGTTTATAGGACAATCCATAAATAAGGAGATGAATTGAACTGGCGCCTTTCCACGTGGAGTCGTGGACACCTCCAAGGCGCACAGATGCCCGCACCGTGCGCACTTGGCTCTGCCTTCTCATTCTCATCTCATCGGTTAGCGGGTGCTCTGAGATGGCGTTATCTAGTTCCCAAATCTATTTGACGAAATTAGCAACTTAAGGGACTGCGCGACAAACACGCCCATGACCACACCTCCAGTCACAAATAACGTTGTCGGCATAAAGAATAGTGGCTAAGGGAAGAGAAAAGGTGACCAAAATACCAATAAGGGAATTCTCTGCGGGTATCGGGTAACGTTAGTGACATAGCGTGGAGCGAAAATCAAGCCACATATTTATTATTAAGAGTAGCTATTAATAACTATTAATGACCCTCATTATTGGTTTTATACTTGTAGCCTAGATTAAGACATTTGCTATGAGATATGCTACTTTTAGTTCTCACTTTGGACCCGGCCCGCGGGCCGTATGTTTGACACCAGTGCTTTAGATGAACACTCACTCTTGATTTCATTCAACGGGAAGACAGTTCTCCTCAGGTTTCTGATCTGTGTTTGAAGCATGTGAGTAAATGACCCTTCATACTCTTTGCAGGCCGTCCAGCCCAGCACAGGAGACGTGCTAATGGACTGCTTCACAGATGGCCCGTCCCGGTCTGAGCTGGAGGGACGCATCCTAAAGGTCAACCCTGTGGAGATCCTGGTACCTTCTGATCTCTCAGAACACACCCATAGACTGCTGCACAGCATCACCAATGCCAGGTGAGTGTCTGACCACGGCTCTTCGGCATCCTTGCTGTCGGATGGTTACCTTTATGGGGAAAAAATGACATGCAATTCAATTCAGTTGAAAAGTTTTATGAGAAAATCTATTTCACTGTGTAAGTCAAAGAGCCACGATAGGTACAGGAGTCTATCCCTGTTTAAATGCTCTAGACCTCTATGGATTGCTGAGGTGAAGTGCAACAGCTCCCAGTAGTTAGAGCATGGCTGTGTTGATGGTACCCGAGATCGTACCTATGACGAGGTGTCAAGTTAGGAGTTTTGTGCATCATAGTGACAATAGGACCAACAACTTACAGATATAGTCATACAACAGGTCATTTTGAGGAAGCAGTCTGTAATGTGATGAATAAAGCTGTGAATAAATAAGCCTAATCGAAGCATAAAAATCAGATGTATTGAGTTTTACTGCTTTCCCAGAAACAAGCCGGCTGGGTTGCTGCTATGCTAGTAATAACACACTAAAATAGTATCACTGTTGCTTCCTTTTAACATGTCAGCAGTCCATCAGTAAATATGCACATTACATTGCTAAGTAGTTAAAATATACAGTAAATATGAATGCATTGTATCACACTGCAGGAGTGCTTCTTGGCAACAGGGAATATGCATTATGTGTGTATGTGGATTTACATGGATTTACATGGGGATAAATCACCAAGTCTGTTTCTAAATTTTATATATTGTTGAGTGTTTAGATATTTTACAGATATTGCTGAGATGTTCAGTATTACATGATATTATAAGGTATACATACACCATCTCGCCAAGGATCCAGCTTGCCGTAATTTAGTGCATTTTGTTTTACTTCTAAAACACCTTGAGTTATTGAGCATATTTAGAGTTTACACTAGATGGAGTAGGAATGCTATATCAAGAGAGTAAATATGTCATTACTAAGAATTAAACTGTTTCTCTCGACTTTTTTCTGAGAAGAGTTGGATCCTTGTGGAGATGATCTTATTATACTACCAGTTGGATGCGATGCTGTGCTTTCCCTCTCCACTAGGGGTCAGTTTTCACTCATATACCACCATAACTTCACCAGCAACTGCTATTTTGCTGTCTCTTTTAGACTAGTCTGAGGGAATGAGTTTTGATTTCCCCAGACTGCTGTTTTGCTTGTACCCATTCAAAAAGTATACAATAAAATCTATACAGACTGACTAATAAATTGTGCACGGCAGGGCTTATTCAGTGTCAATGACCAATTCTTCTTGCAACATTTAACTCATAAGGAATCAAACAAAAAATAAATACCCATTTGATAGTTGAAAGTTGATCTTAAAAATGGCTTTCAATTTTTATAAAATATAATATAATTGCGTGACAAAAATAGGTATGCCATGTTGAAGTGGTTAAAAATCACGACACATTGTCTGCAAAATGATATGGATATTTGGATTTATTGTAGTGAAAGGATAGGGTTCCACTGGAGTTAGATTGCATTACCGTCTGAGAATGAAATGGGGGGAGGGCAGGAGTGTAATGGATCAGTTAGAAGGAACGAGTTAGATGGGTGAATCTTTTATCTTCTCTTTGCTGCATTTTGCGTCACTCACCTTTTCTTTAACCCCCCCCCCCCCATTAAATGTACCCCTCTCTCTCTCTCTCTCTCTCTCTCATCTCCAGTTGCGCCTCCTCTCCTCTTTTCAGCTGTCGTGTTTAGTCGTTATGGTGGAGATGGGCCCGTAAAGGCCAGCCCAATTATCCTGTTTGAACAGTGCTGCACTCCAGCATTGTGCTCAGCTGAGACGAGACTCCTGGTTAATTTGCAGGCAGTCTTATGCAGACACGGGCCTGTTGACTTTAGACAGAAGATTTGTAGCGTGTTCACGTGTTGGTGCAAGGGACAGTGAAAGTAAACAACACTCTGAATACCAGCCATCAGGTACTGCAGTGTAGGTGATCTGTTGAGTCTCTTTGTCAGCAATTTGCCAGGATTAAAGACACTTTTTCTCTTCCTGGTGATTGTTTAGGATGTCATTGCAACCAGCATTTGTATGAAATCCACCACAGTAAAGGTTGAGAGCAGAAACTATTGGTGACAAATACACATTATGCTGACAGCTTCTACTTGTCTCCAGGGCAGGTTTGTGATGCGGGCTCCTTGGCAACAGGGAATATACAGTGTGTGTGTATGTGGAGTGGCAGGTAATGAGTCCCTAGGTGAATGGTAGCAGCAGCTAGGTGAAATGCCAGAACCATGAGCCAGAACTGCAGCACTAGGAAGGATTCAGAGAATCAGAACATCCGAACAGTCATGTTGTGTTGAATATACTGTATTGTAAGATAAATATGCATGTAGTACAACAGTGCTGTTTCTCATAGTCCTGAACAACTCTGAGGCATGTACAAGCCATGGTCTACACTACAGTGTGTGTGTGGTGTGCGTGTGTGTGTGTGTGTGTGCGTGTGTGTGTGTGTGTGTGTGCGTGTGCGTGCAAGCGAGCACACCCACATGCAAACATACGCATGCATTTTTTTCTCCGCCTTATTGATTTAGAGGGTCGCCATCACAGTTTTAAATTTGAAGCTTAAATGTTAGATATTAATCAAGCACTGACCTCTGAGCTCCCACCTATGACCATGCCTTTTAACTAGCGTCGCTCTGACCTTTCGGCATGTCAGTATAGGCAAAATATAAAAAGATATCTGGTACAGCAGCATCATATATTCAATTCCACCCTCTCATTCCTCCCCCATGTAAATCAGATCACTGAAACTGCCTTTTTACCTCAGGAATATTGGCTGCCTCTGGCCCTCTCTCACATTTGCCACTACTAAACGTTCATTCATGCATATGAATACTGCAACACACAGTGTCCTCAACAACAACAACCACAAAGTCCCGTCCTCAACCTACTCCAATGCATTAAAAACTCACCTGCCCATCTTCTCACTTGTACCATAATTACATCAGTCTTTTATTGTTTTAGCCTCTGATGGCACAACCTCTTTTTTTGTGTAAAACAGGAACTTGGACCTCCCCTTTCTTAGTCCACCTCCCACGTGATTCTGTGTTTATTCATACTAACAACAGCATTACATGTTAACAACGGTAGTGCTGACAGGAGAGATTACACTAAACTTGAGTCATTCTTGATAATGTAAGCCTAGACCAAAGTGTGTCTGGGCTGGGGCAGGATGCTGTCTAGATACTTCTGGCATTTCTGGGGAGAGTTGTGATGTTCTTTGTTTTATTTAGGAGTCAAATGGTCAGCACAGTAGCAACCCAAACAGCTGCTACTGTCTGCTACTGTAAACATTTCTGGGATACAGCCTACAGTCAATTCAGCCAGTTCAATTTAGCCATTGCAAATTGCATGCTACAAAGGCATGGTTACTTGTAAGTAGCTTATCAGTTTCAGAGGGTTTATGAAGTGTAAAAAAATGGTATTGCATTATTTTAAAGAGACAGCATAGCATACGCTACATTGTGTTTTAGGTTGTTTCTAAATGTATGGTTTTGCTTAGCATAGTTACTGACTCGTTGGAAATCGATTATTTGCCTCAGATGCACAATTGCCTCAAATATGCTCTGTATTGATCATGACCTGTACCTTTCCAGCCATGCTAGCGGCTGGAGTGGATGAATGAAAAATCACTTCTGTGTGTCTGTGTGCGGCGCACGCAAGTGTGTGTCAGGGAAACGGTATAAAGAATGCTTTAACACTCCATCCGGAGGCACGTGTTTGCCTAGGTTGCCCTGGCAACAACACAGCGGACAAAGCGAGAGTGTCCTTGAATTCATCAGTGCTGAGCGACTGAATGGAGCAACAGGCTGTCGTCTGTGTGTGTTTGTTTTGTGTGTTGTACTCTATGACACTGGGTGGTGGGTATTCATGAAATCTGTTGATTTTTATGTAAAACTATGACTGAAGCACTTTTGTAAATATGCAAAGATATATAATACAGAGACTGTATATATTGAATCATGCAAAGGACCTGATCATCCCACTTTATTCCTTTCGTCTTCCTATTGTACATGTCTGGGGCAGCAAATAATCCTTGATCCTTTTTTCAGCAGTAGAGGGAGGATTCAAGTCCACTTGACTAGTCAAACATCATTTTCCTGGTTGACTTCTGTAACGACTGGCATAACTGAATGCATCCAACAAATGGCGTATATGAGAGGAGGAGTAGGCAGGGTGCACTATATTTTCCCAAGCATGGTGGGTGGATAGGAGCAGTTGTTTTAGGTGCCTCAGCAAGGCAGCCGCAAAAGCAGTGTGAGCTCAAGTGAGCTGCAAAGTAAGCATATGGCCACGGTGAGCAGCTGATGGTGCCGCCTCAGTTGCAAGCCATGGCGGGCGGAATCATTAAGCGCATAAATAAAAATGAGCACTCTCTTCCTTCTTCTCAGCCTCGTCCGAGTCCTCTTCAACGATCCTAGGGAAAAAAACACTTAGTATAGTGTTTAGAAGAACAATATTTTTGTTTAACGGGTTAATTGTTAACACAATTATGTCTCTCATTTGTATTGTGCCCCCCCCCCCCCAAGTGACCACGCTGATGACCGTGTGCGCATAGAGAGGAGGGACAGCGCACAATTTGAGTTTGTTTCTGCTATGAACACCATCACTGAGTTCTACTGCAAAACCCAGGACACAGGTACTGCAATAACTGCATGTTGGTGTGTGTGTGTGACGGTCTGTCTCTTTGTGTGTGTGTGTTTGTGAACATGTGTATCTTTTTGTGGTTCTGTCTGTGTATACTGTATGCCAGGCTTCCCCAATAGGCGGCCCGCGGGCCATTTGCGGCCCTAGTGGCCCGCGGAGGTATTTTCATTATTGCATGATGAATGAATATTGCAGGATGTCTGAACCACATGGACCATGTCCATTCCAGATCGTTTTTGTTCCATTTGTACTCTCAGTTCCTAGCCCCCTAGTGGCAACAAATAAAACTTCTATAACTAAGACATGCTTTAAAAATAAACGAAATAACTATTATTATAATAAATTGGGATAACAGATATGAATAGCATTAAATGGGGGCCATTAGCCTATGCATGTCAAACTGGGCACCCTTCAGATTAAAATGACAAGAATCACTGCTAGAACATACATTTTCAAGTGGGTTTTGCCCTGAAAATTAATTCGTTTTCACAGAATTAAAGAATTAGAAGGGTCCCTTTGGTTATCAACCATTATTTAGCTGGGGATCACCTGAAACCTCTCAAGGATCCCTGGTGGTCCCAGGACCATTGGTTGAGAACATGTTCTATATCTACCACTAAATTAAGATATTTTACTTTCAAGATTTATTTTGGTCATTTTATCAACTGTGCTTATGTAAAGACCCCAAACAGTTTTTAAGTTGCTTGAGTCACAGTTTTTATTTGTTTGATATGAAGGGGGCCAGGCAGCTGAAATGAATATCAACTTACAGTAACTTAAAAAATTGTGTCCACAAAAGCCTAAGTAGATGTTAAAATGACCAAACCTTTTTTTGGAAGTGAAATGTCCTTTTAATTAATATATGAAAAATAAAACCTCAAATTTTCGCGCACATGGACTCGGCTCCCGGCTTGGTACCGCCTTCAAAATATGGCCCTTGAGGAAAATTAAATGGGGAACCCTGCTGTATGCCCATGACACAGATACTGTGCTTGCGTGTGCATTGCACCCTGGACACAGGTACTGCATGTGATGTGATGTGTGTGTTTGTGTGGGTGCAATCTGACTACCCATCGTCCAAAAAAGGAAAAACGGCGCCCTTGACAGAGTCAACAGTCTGTCTCTAGAGACCAGTGTGGGTGTGACACCATGGCGGAGCAGCAGACACGGCTGTCTCCTACAGAGGTGTTTGATGGTGCATCAGTGAGCTTGTCCTGGAAACGCATTTCCTTCTGGACTGTGTGTGTGTGTTCGTGTGGGTAGACAGGGAGTGCGGTCATATTTATTTGTTTTGAACGCTGGGGGGCAGATGGTCAATAAAGCCATTCGACTGTTACGGTTTGGGCGTTTAAGGGCATGTGACTCACTGCGTGTTTGTGCGTGCGTGTGTGTGTGTGTGTGTCTGTGTGTGTCTATGTGTGTGCGTGTGCACTGGTGCGCCATGTGTTACTCAATGCACCCCTAGGCTCACGTTCCCTGTCCAGTGTGGCGTCATTGGAGATGCCAGTAATCTGCTGCCTGGGACCGCTCATTCAGTACCTCCGAGAATTTAGCTTGGAGCGAGTCTTACTGAGTGACAGGTACACACACACACACACACACACACACACACACACACACACACACAGCGAGCGTGTTCAAAACCACTTACGACATGCTGCTTCCCTTGCAGTTCCTTCCGCCATTTGTCCAGTGAGTCAAAGGGCATGGTCCTCAGTGCCACCTCACTGAGGAACCTGGAGATCCTCACTAACCAGGTACGCACACATCAGAAAGTCCCTTCCACATATTGCTACAGAGGCCATATTGCCTGTACACACTTGTCGTGTAGGTTTGGGTAGGGGTGGTGTAGTTCCCTTGCCATGACGTAACTCCAGCCCATACATTGGCAAAATGTGTTCAATAGTTGATGGGAAATTGTCTTTACAGATTGACTCCCATGGGAATTCATAACAAACATTGCTTCCCTGCCGCAGGTTTTCACTAACCTTTAAAGATTCTGAAAATATTGAGTTTGAAAAATATTCCATCACCGCGACCCAAAACAATGACGGGGAACAGAACCCAATGGATGCAGCCATTACGCAGCATAGAGTTTACACTGTGCCTTGATTTCTCAGATAGACCCCACAGCTTTCCAAGATTCCGCGATCACGGAATGTCAGCTGACAGAATTCTTTTCCATCTGTGGAATAGCATAAAAAATGTCCCTCCATGAGTGTCCCCCCTTTCCAACGTTGCTGATGGTTCAGTCAGTGACCCGAGTAAATGGGCGAGGAGTGTCCACATGACAAATTTACTTATTACTAGTAGCTACCAGTAAGTACTGCAGTAATAAGAAGGTACTATAATAAGGATTTGTGCTCGTATGTACTTTATATATTATTTCCCAATCTAAACACAACCATGAGCATATATACACTCGAACAATCGGTGATTAGGCAAACTTTGTAACTGAATAGGCTACAGCTATAACTTTTTGGCTGTTTTTCAGAGCTTTTCAGTGTCAAGTGCCAGTTTGAGAATAATAAGTGGTGGAACCAATATGAGTCGAAGGAGAGTTTGACCAGATCTGTAAACCGAGAATAGACAAAGCATGCTGACATAAAGTCTGTTACTGTATGGGTATATAGTACATGCTTAATCTATTAAATATGTTCACTACATAACAAGTAAATTATGTTCTTGGAATTATCCATCCACTGACTGTTTTACGTAACAGCAAAATGCCCTACATATGTGGCCATGTCCATTAACAGCCAGTCTGTATGTTGAAGTATATAAATAAATAATGTTCTGAATCTGCATGAACATCCTCTCAGAACTTTTTCTTCTACATCTATCCTGATCAAAAATGTTTTTTTGGAAATCAGACCGAGAGAGAGGAGGGACTTGGGTTGTTTGATCATGTTGGTTGGATGAGACGCATAGCGGCACTAACACTGTCACTCAACCGACAGATCAAACTGCAGCTTTCTTTGCATATTTATAGGATAAGCATATTTGAAGGATCAGCAACATTTCATTTTCGACACTATGAGAGTTTAACTTTTGTACTAAATTCCCCAACTTTGATCGCACTGAGCTAAATGATCTTTCAAGTATGTCAGACTGTTGCGTGTATACTGTTTCTCATTGATCATAGGTTCAAGCCCATTGACTGTCAATTTGACGCCTGCTTTTATTTACTGGATGTTTAACCACGTGTAGCCTAGCGTTCCCCGCCTGGGCATGTCATAACAGCTGAACACTCAAGCTATATTGCAAATCATCTATTTTCGAGAAATTTGATGTAGAATTAAAAGGGGGGCACGATGGCACAGTGGTAGAGCTGTCGCCTCACAGCTCGAAGGTCGTGGGTTCGATTCCCACGAATGAAGCAATTGATGCAGGTGGAATGTCTGCTCCTCGTGGGTTCGATTCCCGCGAATGAAGCAATTGATGCAGGTGGAATGTCTGCTCCTCTTTTGTGTCATCAGTGCCCATACCCGGGGCGGGGTTGGGGAAAGGGTGGATGGAGTTTGCATGATCCTTCCTAGGGTAGGTACCCTCACAAATACCATGCAGTGACCCTGGTTTCTAGACTGCCTCCTCTTCCCTGATGGAGGGGAAAGGAACTGGTTGCAATATCGTGTTCTTTCCACGCACTACATCCACAGCTTGCAAAATCATATTTTAAGGAGGGGACCAACTACATACCCCTCTTTGTAAACGGAGTGGGTTTAAGTGGTTAATAAAGGCAGATTTCCCACTGGAAAATCTAAATGAGATTTAAGCCTTGTGTCTTTTCCTTGTCTTGTAGACAGACGGGGGGGTGAAGGGCAGTCTGCTGTGGGTATTGGATCACACACGCACTGCGTTTGGGAGGAGACTAATGAGACAGTGGGTCAGCCATCCTCTCACACATCCACAGTGAGTACTGGAATCGTCTGACCATCTTTGCTGAAGACTTTCATCATCAACATCTTTAATTAGAGTTTAGGAAGGTCTTAAAATCCCACTGAAATGAAAAATGCATTTTTCATACTTTGGGACCACATCTGTGGTCATTGTATGACCATATCTAACAATGGATGCTCTCATTTTGGGATACTAAAAGACTAATACTAAAAAGGGGAGGATAAACACGACAAACAAGTACAATTGTAATAGTGGAAACAAAAAGATTAGTACCGGTAGACAGAATTGGAACTGAGCATTATACAATGTAGGCTGAATTATTATTTTGGTAAATGTTATGTTATCATCCCATTATTTCATTTGAAAGTATGCTTTGATTTGAGAGCTCTCAGATTATAGAGATAACCCAGCAAATGCCTACATCTTTTCAATCAATACATGCAAATTACATCTGACCACATTAGTTCCAAGATGGATGCATTCATGCACATACATGTGATGAGATCCTGATCATGATTGTAATGGTAATGTTTTTTCTAAAAACATTTCTAACAAGTTTTTCTGTCTCTCTCTCGTTCCATTCTCAGGTGCATTTCAGACAGGCAGGATGCAGTGTGTGAGATCCTGGAGTCAGACTCTGCAACCCTAACATCTGTCAGATCTCTACTGTCCCATCTCCCTGACCTGGAAAGAGGCATCTGTAGCATATACCACAAAAAGGTAAAACACACGCACACACACGCACACGCACACGCACACGCACACACACACACACACACACACACACACACACACACACACACGGAAACCATGCAAGGTACAATCAACTCATCGGGAGCAAATCGGGATTAGTGTCTTGCACCATGACACCACTATGCAAGACACACATACACACACGCATGCATACACGCACGCGCACTTGTGTTTGTTTGTCTGTGTGGTCGATTGATTGACATTCAAACATATGGACAAAAGTTTATACGCTCCACTAAATCTTGGGCAAATTGTACATGGACAGGTGTATTCCATTCTGTATGAGGTATTCTGTTCTGTATACAGTTTAGAATGAGCCCAAAAAACACATTACATGGTAATTAGCTTAAGTCGTTTACATGGAACAATTAAACTTTTGATCCGTTTGTGAAAAGGTCTAATCTTTGGGTTTTTAAAGTGATTATAATTGGAATATTTAGGATCCATGTAAATCCTAGAGGAAGTTTGAAAACACGCATGCATACTGTACATGCATGCATGCATGCATGCATGCACAGCCACACACGCACAGAGAAGCGTTAATTTTCATTTCCTCTCTGTAGGGAAATGAGGTTGTGTTGTGTGTAATGGTGTGTCACCTCTATGGCTCCATTTCCATAATGAAACGGACGCAATGGGTTATGCTCTCAGGTCCTTGTGCACTCAGAGCCATAAAATAGAGCGACACACAGGGTGACATGAGGGAGTATATAAAGTGCACCACGTGATTGGTACGGCTATTAAAAGTGTAACACCCATTAACCCTTAGTGATCGAATCCTGTGTAGTAATGCTGTTAAAGCCAATATGAACGCATTGTAGTCTTTAATATTGCCTCCCTATGACCCTTTTAGTGCAGTCAATAAAAAACTAAAATGATATTATCGTAATTGACCAATGATGATACTTTGATAATAAATTACCTATATCACGTACACAGATATTCAGAGTGATCACATCGATCATGTGGACAGATAATAGCCATCATATTTACACCAACCCATTTTAAAGGTCGACAGCCAAGCCTATATTAAAGGGCCATCCCCTAATAGAATACACAGCAATGGCAGAATTTAATTGAGCGTTCACAAAGGAAATAACAAATGAATTTGAAAACATGTTTGGTAAACGTGTGATTGCCTTTATTTTCAGAGGTGCTCTGTACAACAGCGGCTGTTATTGTGGATGTTCAGGGACTGGGGTGGTGTTGTCCATTGCTTAATGTCTTTTGTTGTCCTGTCCCCAGGCTGTGTGTCTCTCTGTAATAGATGGTCTTTCTCTAAGCCTGGCTGTCATATCCTGCACAGATGAGATTCACTGATCTAATCTCCCTGGCTTACAGAATTCCCCAATACCAGGATCATAACATTCACGCGCGCAAGCAAGTGCGCGTGCGCCCGTGCATGCGCCACACACACACACACACACACACACACACACACACACACACACACACACACACACACACACACACACACAGTTATTTGCATTGCACTGGAGGATATCGAGGGGTATGTTTGCTATGATGATTAGCTGCTGCCCGTACACTTTGTAAAAACACAGGAACGGTAATGCTTTATGAGAGCCATCTGCTCTAGTTGGTACTTACTGTGTGTGTGTGTGTGTGTGTGTGTGTGTGTGTGTGTGTGTGTTCGTGTGTTCGTTCAGTGCTCCACTCAGGAGTTCTACCTCATCAGCAGTAGTCTTTCCCGCCTGGGCCTGGAGCTACACGCCCTGCTGCCAGCCATCCAATCACAGCTTCACTCCTCTCTGCTCCGAACCCTCCTATTGGACTGCCCCGAGCTGCTGGCTCCCGCCCACGGCTTCCTCAAGGTGCTCAACGAAAAGGCAGCCAAGTGAGTTGCTTATTTGTTATTAGAGTTTGAAAGCTCTATATTGTGATGTAATCGCTAATCATGGAACGATATTGTGATTGGTAAGTCGATTGAAACCGAATCAAACTGTTGAGAATTTGAGTTTGTTTAAAGGCACCTGTTCTGCTTTAGTGTTCATGAACAAAAACACAAGGGAAATTCTATAAATGAAGTGGAGGCAGAGTCCACACAGCAACTGTAGTAATCGTTTGGATTGTTTCCAGAGTGATTTTCATCAATGATAGAAACACTACAGCCATTGAAAATACCATCAGGACTACATAATCTGCCTCATTCACCCTCAGAGTGACATCAGTGCCGGTTTGTTTTACTATGAATTGAGATGATTATGTATCGCCAGCACTAGCTAGCAGTGGTAAGCTAAATGGCACCACTTCAGGTACCCTACAACTATCTCTCTCCTCTCAATGAATCAGTCAGATTATCCATATGTGCCTTTCAGTATAATGTTGTGAGCTTGAAAACAAAATATTTATATGATCATCACAATAGCAATGTTAGAGTTAGAGTATTTAGCCAAAGGATATTGTAATATTTGGCTTTGTCCATCTCACCCAGCCTTAGAATATGAGCTCTGTTTTGTCTCATGAGTGTGAGCTCTGTTTTGTCTCATGAACTGACGCGATGTTGTGGTGCAGGTTGTTTGTCTTGTGTTGTGGTGCTTGGTGCGGGTTGTGTGTGTCGTGTTGTATTGCAGGTTGTGTGTCTCATGTTGTGGTGCTTACTGCAGGTTTTGTACCTCATGTTGTGGTGCTTAGTGCGGGTTTTGTACCTCATGTTGTGGTGCAGGTTGTGTGTCTCATGTTGTGGTGCTTAGTGCGGGTTTTGTACCTCATGTTGTGGTGCAGGTTGTGTGTCTCATGTTGTGGTGCTTAGTGCGGGTTTTGTACCTCATGTTGTGGTGCAGGTTGTGTGTCTCATGTTGTGGTGCTTAGTGCGGGTTTTGTACCTCATGTTGTGGTGCTTAGTGCGGGTTTTGTACCGCATGTTGTGGTGCTTAGTGCAGGTTGTGTGTCTCATGCTGTTCTGCTTGGTGCAGGTCTGGTGATAAGAAGGAGCTGTTCGCAGACCTCAGCGGCTTTCCAGTGCTGCAGGAGAGGAGGGAACAGATTCATTTGGTCCTCAGTGAGATCCAAGACCACCGCAAAGATGTCAGAATCACACTCCGTGCTCCCGCACTGGACTATATCACTGTCTCTGGGCAAGAGGTCTGTGTGTGTGTAAATACCATTTATTTTTGCCTTGTAGCTGACGATTGGTATTTGTGTGGACTTCAACACATCCTCTGACTGTGCGTTATCCTCCTCTATCATCAACACATCTTTCCCACCCCCCCAACCTCTACCCCTCTGTGTGTAGTTTCTGATAGAGGTGAAGAACTCCATGTCTTCCATGGTGCCATCTGATTGGGTCAAAATCAGCAGGTGAGCTTCTCGTTTGGGTCCACACATTCACCAACACAGGCATGTATGTAACTTGTAAGGTAGATGAAGAGACATGAAATTATGATGCTTTTTTTGCATCGGCAGAAAACAATATGAAATTATAGGCTTTTAGCTGAGAGAAACTTCCAGAGTGCAAATTGAAGTAATTTAATCCATGTCAACCAACACCTGGCTAAGTGCATGGGGGATTGCTGAGAAATGCTACTACAGTGTAGGACAACAATCATACTGGCATGGCATCTGTCTGTCTGTCTGTCTGTCTGTCTGTCTGTCTGTCTGTCTGTCTGTCTGTCTGTCTGTCTGTCTGTCTGTCTGTCTGTCTGTCTGTCTGTCTGTCTGTCTGTCTGTCTATTTAATCTATCTAATCTATCGTAAAATACCAAATAGTAGCCCGGGCTGTTATTATGCAAAATCCATTCGGACCCCGGGCGCTTATAAGGTACTGGGCTGTTATTTGCAGTAGGCTGTTATTTATTCTTGCACCGTCCAGCACAGGGCCATTATTTCATTACAGTTTCTGTTGAACATGTTTTTTCTGCAAAATTAAAAGGTATAATAAACATATGTATAGCAGGCAAAGTTATTGACTTTTTGATTTAATATTTAGAATAGGAGACCTTATAGGCAGCATTGCTTAATAGATCTGACCCAGATTCAGACTGGCATGATTGACTGTAATTACTTAATTGGTTGCACACTGCACTAGCTGTGTAACTTTTCACATATTAGAATATTGTAATGTATAGCCTCAGTATATTCTTTCAAATGAGGTTTGGCCTTACAGAATACATGGTGCTACGTTTTTCAGTCAAATCAATCAAATGAACTGCTACCTAATAATTAAGACAAGAGTAGGGCCAAAGTACATGTGCTCGCTCTAAACTGCGTACAGGACGATTCTCTCTTCATATTGTTTGATGAAGTCATATAAAACGTGACCTATAGCTATACCCAATGAAAATACGAAATATATAAAGTATACACTGTATTGACGAGTAGGAATTACAGCAATCGCTTGAAAACCGAGTGAGGATGGGACATTTGTAATCTCAGCTTTCATCTCATCTCAACAGCGCATCAGAGTCGATGCGCTGCGCTGATGCTTGGATTCAGTATGGTGAGTGCGTTCGCGCAAACGTAGATGCACGAAATGACAGTGGACTTAAACGTTTGACAGAATAAGCAGTCTGAGTTAAAAAAAATCGTATTGTGGCTGTGTATGGCAGAATTAAACATGTATTTTGGGGAGGTGGAGAACTGCTGTCGCATTGTGACATGCGATATGCTGACGGCATGGCGCGCATCAGGCAGAAATGAGGAGGTCTGCAGACGCCATAGTATTTAATATGTTTGCAAATAACAGCTCATAGGCGCTTATTTGGGCGTGGGTGGTTATTTGGATGAGGCGGTTATTAAGCAAAATGGTGTGGGTACATGGGCCGTTATTTGGTAGTGGGCGGTTGTTTGAGTAAGGGCTGTTATTTGGTATTTTTATGGTATGTATCTATCTATCTATGTATCTATCTATGTATCTATGTATCTATCAATCTATCAATCAATCAAGATTCAAACTAAATTATCCCTGCATGGACCTCACTCTTCAGCCTGGCCTTGGCCATTGATGTTCCCAACCCAACAAATCCTGCGCTTCTTTCAGCCCTAACTGAGAACTGACGCCATTTCAGCGATTACATTTCTCTCTTTCTCTGATGTGTGCAGTTGCGTGGCGCATTTTTCCAGCTTACCCCTTGTGAAGCGACAAATTGATCACATGTTTAGATTCCAGTAAACCAATATTGATCGGGTAATTGTGTAGGTGAAATAGGCTGTCGCTTTCATGAACGCTGTTGTCTTCTCTTCTCCAGTACCAAGACCGTGAGTCGTTATCATTCTCCCTTCCTTGTGGAACGCTACAGGAAGCTGCTGCAGCTTCGAGAGCAGCTGCTTTTGGACTGCCAGAAAGAGTGGACCAACTTTCTAGAGTATTGAACTGCAACGCACACATACAGTCACACACAGAATCCACTGATAATTGGTTATTATATAAGTGCAGTAGCTACAAACTTGTTTCTATGCCTTGTTTCTATTTGTAGTAGAGTGCTACTATCTCAGTGTCAGCTGAGCAAAACAAAAGATTACTTTACCCTCTCTCTCACTCACTCTCTCTCTTTTCTCTCTAGTCAGTTTGGGGAGCACTATCACACCATGAAACGCGCCATTAGTCACCTAGCAACCATGGACTGCCTCTTCTCATTGGCTGAAGTGGCCAAACAGGGTGACTATTGCAGGTGATGCCCTCATATGATGACCCTAACTATTTTGTCGGGCGTGTGTGTAGCTTTTTTGTGTTCATGTTGCCATGCTTGGCTCGTGATGAGTATGCGTGCGTGCTTGTGTCGTGTGGGTATCCTGTGTCGTGTCCCATAGTCTTAGACAGACTGTGTGGGGGAGTGTGTACTGGGCATGGCAGAACAGCAACAGGCCTTCCACCCCCTCCCTGTCGACAACATTCCATCTCTGTACCCAATCCTCACCTTCAGCGGCTCCGCAGCATCCCTCCATACGCCCCTCTGCCACTTATCAACTTAATTCCCCTGCTGCCAGACGTTGTTTTTAAATTGTTTCTTGAGTGCTTCATTTATCTCCTAAGAGTATATAAATGTAAACTCTTGACTTGGAAAAAGGTAAATAAAGCCCAGGAACCTGACAGTGTGTGATCTTTGCCTCTAGGCCTGAGGTGTGTGAGAATCGCCGCCAGATTGTGATCCGCGATGGCAGGCATCCTGTCATAGACCAGCTCATGGGAGAACAGCATCAGTATGTTCCCAACCACACTGAACTACAGGTACTCATGCACGGCACCTACTGTATGTACACTTGTGACATGCGACGATGAAATTGAGTTAACCGCTATAGCATCCCTGTTCTGGGGTGAACATTTGGCAGAAATAGCATATCTGCAAGCTGATTTATTTTCACCAATTTTGTTGGTCTGTAGGGAGAAAAAGGCAACCGGCCTACTACAGAGAGTCCTGTAGATCTTTGGTCAACTAAGTATATAGGGTTTAAGTGGTTTGAGTTGAGCATGTTTACACAGTGACAGAGCACAGAAGTTCACTTGCTTACTCACTAGGAGAAATTCCAAAACAAAGTTGGTACCACAGACATGCACGCTGCCTCATACACACACTCGCTGGTGGAGTGGGCGTATAGGCTAGGTTAATCTTGCAATCGGAGCACAAGCCAAGAAGAGGAGGATGAGGAAAAGGAACCAAGTGTTCAGTCCACCCACCTTCTCAGCTGACACATGTGCATCTGTCCTGTCCTGTCCTGCAGGGTGAAGGTAGGAGGACTATGATAGTAACTGGGCCAAACATGGGGGGCAAGAGCTCCTACATTCGGCAAGTGGCCATGATCTGTGTCATGGCCCAGATGGGCTCCTACGTGCCGGCAACTGAGGCTCAGCTGGGCATCTTGGATGGCATCTACACCAGGTATGTTTACACACACACACACACACACACACACACACACACACACACACACACACACACACACACACACACACACACACACACACACACACACACACAAGCATTTACTTACATCCATACATGTAAAATGAGTGGACCTGTTGTAAACGTGGGCAGGCCTCACTAAGGTAAAGGAACAGAAGCACATATCCTTTCACATGCACACACAAACACAGGTGACACAGACATCTCAGGCTTTTTCCTCAGCCAACAACCAAGAGGGTAATAGTGACCATGACAACAGTATAGAAGCCCAACAGAGTTGTGTTTTGCCCCCTGCTCTGTTTGCATTAAACCGCAGAATAATAACCAGTCCATGACCACCACCACCACACCACTGACAATACCACACAAGCTAACTAGTGTACCTTCATTGCTGTACCTACCCACATCTAAACTGACATTAAATGTGTGCACATAGGTGCTTTCATTTTTGGGAGCATTCAGGCTTAGTTGAGGTTAGTTGTTTTCATTATTTCAACATAATTTCTATTGAAGGAATGACATGTCATGAGAAATGAAATTTGTAAAAACAGCCATTCATCTTTTCAGAAAACAAACAAAAAACAAAGGAACCCTCCCCCCCAACATAGGTGACACCATGTGAGTTACAACAGTGTAATATTCAAAATAGTCTGTTTTCAAGCACTTCAGAGGCCACTAACGTCACATGTACCAGCACAGAAGTTTTACCACTTTTCTAACAAGGGTTGCCATATTTTAAAGAAGACATGATCTTTTTTGTTGGTTGGTCAGTTGTTTTCAGAAAGTGACACATTGAGCTTGTGTAGCCACAAGCCAGGATTCATCTGCCTTTGCAGTGCATATTAATTCTCACGACTTGTTGCTGTGTGTGACGTATCTGCTACGTTCACTGCACACACTGCACAACACCTATAACTTCACATACCACTGGCTTTATTTGATGGAGAGAGCCATCTGCTGTGCCACTGGACATAGTTCCGGGGAGCCTCGAAGGGGGGAAAAAAATGTTCATTTATTTTTGATGATGATTGTTCACATCATTATGAGCGCGTGGCCTCAGCATGAAGCACGTATGTGCTGACTTTCCAGTGCTGACTGCATATTACTGTGGAAACGTAGGCCAGTATACGATCTCCGTTATTCGGTCTTTACTACTCTATGTAATTAGATCTAATGACTTGCAGATGTGTGTAATTGTCTGTTTTGCAGATTTAAGCACGGTCTTACGTGTGAACTCATTTGGGAAAGTACGCTGTGTACATGTTGTGTTAGGGTTCAGTGTTTGCTGTTTTTTAGACATGATTGGACTCCCAACTACTATCTGTCTGTCTGTCTGTCTGTCTGTCTGTCTGTCTGTCTGTCTGTCTGTCTGTCTGTCTGTCTGTCTGTCTGTCTGTCTGTCTGTCTGTCTGTCGTGTTCAACTGGTTTGTATTTGTGACACTTGTTTTGGCAATGTAAATGTATGTTTTTTTTTTTCATGCCAACAAGACTCCTTTGAATTGAAAAATTGTAGGTTCAGCCCTGAGTTTGGCTTGGCCAGGTGGCTGTGCATGAATACATTATCATTTCCATTTTAATGGTTGCGGTTTGTCCTTTCTACACCCCTGACTATATTTGCAAGACAATTTATAGGCCAGCATCAATCTTACTTTTATTAATCTTAGATAAATGAACCCACTGCTTATTGACGCTACTGTCTTAACTGTGTTCATCCATTTGTCGATCTGTATTTCCTGTTCATAACGATAGTGCTGTAAGGTCAAAGGCAATACATTCACAATGGTCTGCATTTAGTAATGAAAAGGTGTGTGAGTGGCTGGGAACTTTACTAAAACCCTCTTGCAAATGTACTTGGTCTATACATTATATACATAGGTTATGTATGCATATATAAAGCGCAAAACAGACATATACGTGCATGTGTGCACGCACACACACTCACACACATCCACCAAACAATAAACTATAATTTTTAACTTGATGAATTGGTGATCAATCCCTGCCACCGTCTCTAGGGTTATATAAACAACCAGTGTGGCTCAATTTCCTGTGTTAGACCAAGTGTGTGAGATAGAGAGATAATGATGATTTGTGCTTTGGTGCGGGCCAGTGTCTCACACTGAAAATACCTGATGCACAAGGCAGCTCACAACAGGTTGCAGCTCAACACATTGGGAGCTTGTGCACTATAAATCAGGCTAGAGTCGTCCTGGGAGCGAGCATCACCCGCAAGGAAGTTAATGAGACAATCGACGATAGAGAGAGACACTGTGTAGGTGTCTAATACGATCTCCTGCCTGATTTGATCCATGTGATTGATCGATGAGAATGGAATTAAGCAAACAGAAAGTGGATAAATGTAAACCCTCATAAAGATGTTCTGCAACTGTTCATTCTTCACACTGTTTGACTGCTCTTCACTGTTTATAAAATACGGCTGTTATGTTCATAATTGTGAGAGTATGTGTGTGTTGTGTTGTCTCTATAACAGGGCATTTTGTTGGGCATTGTAATCTGGTCCTCCTTGAACGGTACTCACATGCACGCATAGTTGTACTGTACACAACGCACGCATGTGAGAAAGCATGCATGTGTGCGTTGGTATGGAGTCCTGAAGGTTATGGAGCACATTCTCCCATCTCTTCACGGTTGTTATGGAAACAGCAAAAGGAAGTAGAATGTAAAATTATGTATTGAAAAGGCCTTTTTAATGGACAATGGACTCCTAGCAGTGATTATGCTTGTGCTTGACAACAGTTGGTCTCAAAAATGTTCATGTCAAATGAATATGTGTTTGGCCATAGACCAATCCCCCATTTGACAGTATTTTCAAGATTCCATTCATTAAAATGCTAATAATGTATTTACAAATACACTTTGGCCATTTTCCACCAAAAGAACTTTGGTTTTAGAACTGATTCAGTTCTAGATTCCTGGGACGTTGGTCCTTTTACCAAACTGGCAGCCACTTTTAGGTTTCTGAACCTTTACTTTTCAGTGGCAACACTGAAATGGTTCAATAGTAGGTGGGGTGAAAGAACCGTTCTAATGGACGATGGTCTCTCAGCAGTGATTATGCTGTGCTTTACGGTTTTAAGCTCTGCTTAAAGCTTTTAAGCTCTTCTTAAAGCTGTAATCTCTTCTTAAAGCTGGGATGTATTTTGGAAAGGAGTGGATAATACCCAGAAATGCTAGAAGTGAGGAGCTAGCCGTTGCCAGTAGTAGCTGTTCAGTGTAAGTAGCACACTCCTCCAAATGTGTGTACTTTGAGGGTAATAGAACGTGTTTTGTAAGTTGTGTGCGTGCGTATGATCTCTACTGCCCCCCCCCCCCCATTATTTGGTTATTGGGGAAAAATAACACAACGTCAACTATGCACAGAATCCACCCACCTTTTTTACTTGTAAAACTGTGATGTAACAATAAAGATGATTCTGATGCTAAGTGAGTGGGAAATGTGTGTATCCAACCTGCTCGTTCAGCTCCTTTGAAAGCGGTGACAACAGTTAGAGTGTAAGTGTGTCTGTGTGCCATCTTTTGTTTGTGCCACTGGGGATTGAGTCAGATGCCCATGCCATGTGGTGCCGCTTAGATTCTTGGCATTCAATGGCACTCTGCCTTTAATCAGCAAGTGTGGAGCCAATCCACAGGAATAAACGTATCAGTGGTGGAAAAGATATTTTAGTACTCATCTACTGCACTTAAGTACAGTTTGAGATACTTTGACATTGCTGTATTAGTATTTCCAATTTCCAATACTTTTACTAAACTTTAATTATTTGTAAATTGACAATCTAATAGTCTACAATGCATTACAATGCGGTGTGATTTTGTAGATCTACTATTTTCAGATGTATACATTTTAAACTTTACTTAAACATGCTGAAAGTATGAAACATTTTTATTATTATTCAGACAGCTGTCAGAGTAAAATGATTTTTTATCTGTAACACATCTAGTGGCCACAATCATTCAAAGATGTTCCTTGAAGCTGTAAAATCTAGACATGTTATTGCCTAACCTATACCTATAAATACACATACCTATACTTAATAAAAGCAAACATGAGTTGCACAGTTGCACTCACTTGAATTCTTTTAATATCTCCAGTACACGTCACTCAACCTCTTACTTTGCCAAAACAGCTGATCTGAGCTTGTAGATCAGTAAATGTTCTCACCAGAATAATGATAACTAGTAAGCTGTTGGTCGCTACTTGATCTCGCCCTTGCTGTATTGTATTTTTGGGAAAGAGTGACATTATTCAGCTTTGACGCAGTGATAGGCTATCATTCCCCTAACCGCCCTGACGTCTCATCATAGCCATCTGAGCAGGCTTCAGCTTAGTGGAGCCGGAAATAATAAATGTCCCCATTGGACTCACTAACGCAATAAAAGTGTTGTGGTGTTGCAGCAACAACAGAGGTGGGAATTTACAAATGTAAATTCCCACAGTCAATAAACTTATCTTAACGTCAGAGTGGGGCTCCTTTACCACGTGTGATTTTGATAAACATGATCTTGCAGAAGAGGAAGATGGTGGGGAGAATGCGTGTTGACGACAATACTGCATCTATTTCCAGAGTCTGTTTGACAGGAGGAGGGACTTGGTGACAGTTGCTGCCTTGGTTGGCTCGGCTGGTTGTGCTTTCTCTGCAACACTTCTCATCAGTGCAGATACAGGGTGACCCAGAGCTGCCTGTACTGTACTGTAGGGCCATCTCATGGGAGCTGTGTTGCATATTCGGTGATACCTGATTGACATCATGTCCTTAGAGTCACGCACAGACACACACACAAATTGTCTAATGAAATGCGATGGCATGTCTGCCACAGCAGTCACGCCCCACCTTCTATTTGGCGTGTGCTGCAGCCATGGTAACCAGCAGCACCCGTGGTTGGCCGTTTGTCAATTGTGGTGAAGGTCAAGTAAGACAGCAAAAGACATACCGCTTGAGATTAACCTTGTTACAGATGGATGGATGGATAGATAGACAGACAGACGGACAGACTCATGGTAGGAAAAACGTACTTTGATATTGTACTTGTCTGTCAGATAAGTGGCTCTTGGTTTAACTTTCTTTGACCCTCCTAGCAGCCAACAATATTGTCTCATATTATTGTCTGGCTTTTTTAATAATCACCTTTCCAGTATTGTTGTCCATTGTCTTGTATTATACTATGGTTTCTTACTTTACTTGGGGTAAACTACTGCTACAACATGTCACTTGTGTGTTGTTTTGCTGCTAGCCATCATCACATCTTTCTTTTGCTAAACAAGCAATCAATGTTATGATGATTTCATTAAATATTTAAAACATGTTTTATAATAAAATCTAGAATATGAATGCAAATAGACAGCCTATGTCTATTGAGAAAGTATGCATGCCGATCGATGGACCTCTGTTAACTTGTTAGCTCAAATCAATGTGTGACCGCGTCATAAAACTGATAATTCGTACATTTTATGTATTCCAAATACCCAGTGGATAGGACATTTGTTATACCCATTCCAAATATCCTATATTTGATGGATGACATTCTCTCCATATTCATGATAATCAAATTTGAACATGTATTCACCAAGACTAACTTAGAGTTAGTTGATGTATGTTTGTATTTGTGCATGTTCATGCACCAAACAGGCAATAATCCGTTTTCTGTCAAATTACTTGTATACAGTGTTTATTGGTTGTATATTAGAACTTGCAGTGTCAAATACGAAAAGCCTACATATTGCTGGCTGTTGAATAATGACATTATAGACTGTCGAATGCGCTTCATAAATTAAATTGACTTATATAGGCCAGTCAATCAGAGAATGTGTCGATTTGGTCTTTGATATTATTGGATCTCTTCTTTATTACATTTGCTTACATATACCGGTACTGTGTGTGTGTGTGTGTGTGTGTGTGTGTGTGTGTGTGTGTGTGTGTGTGTGTGTGTGTGTGTGTGTGTGTGTGTGTGTGTGTGTGTGTGTGTGTGTGTGTGTGTGTGTGTGTGTGTGTGTGTGTGTGTGTGTGTGTGTGTGTGTGTGTGTGTGTGTGTGTGTGTGTATACACGTGCGTTCATCATGCATTATAATGAGGTACTATTCATAATCTCTTGGGAATATGAATAGGGTAGTCCCTCTCCCAAAGCAATTTGAATTGTCCAAAAGCCTCCAGGCAATTTGGATGGAGGCGCAATAAAGCACACTGGCACCCACGAGACAGAGAGAGAGAGAGCAATTCATCAGACGTGTAAAGCCTTATTTGTATATACTCTATGTTGGCTCCACCATGGCTTGCCAACTCAGACACTGATGATGTGCAAGGCCATGGGCTGCTCTGTGAGGGCACATGGTGTCGGCACGCCTGCAATGTGGTCAACTACATTCTATAAAATGTCACGCATGTGATTGTCAAACCATTTATTCAGTGAGTCGCACATGGAACAGAAATAACAGCTTGCAACAACAATTAAATGTGTGCTTACAGACCTAACTTTTCTTTACAGGGATTCCACCTTACCCACTAGCATAATAAAAGGAGAATTCCAAACCAGGGCCTTTCTTACCGTAACCTGGACTGGTCTTATTATATCCAGTGGTAGAACAGGCGAAAAAACAATAACATCCAGAGCAAACCGCAGCTCAGATCATGCATGCTGGGTCTTATGCTTGTTAAGAAGCCCCTTTGGGACAAAACACTGCAACGTCTTTGGTCATTATGAAAGACAGATGTGTAGGAAAGAGAAGTGCTGAAAATAAGCGTTTTAGCCTAAGACCCAGCATGCACGGTCGGAGCTGTGATGTGCTCTGGATGTTATGTCAATTTTCACCTGTACCACTCATTGGATATAATAACTGATTAAACTGATTAAGGTAATAAAACGGCTACCGCAATACCATGTCTACACGTGCCTTGCTTTAAGTCATATTTCCACTGAATTGTATTTACCCCGTTTTAGTCAAAAAATCATACATTATCGTGACATCACAATAGTTGTGATTTATGCATGTGGGTGCATGGACTTACAGTATGTCATAAATAACATAATGCCTCACCAATTCATAAAAGGATGATCTGAGGAGGAGGCATGGAGAATTATTTTGTTTTTACACAATGCATTCTTAAAAAATGTCAAATTGATTTGTGTTTTTGGCACAAGATCTACCAAAGTGCAATTTCTTTCTTCCAATTTACAATGTAGATGTATAGCAGGCTGTTATCCAGAGGAACTAACAAAATAATTGCCATGAATATTACAGTACAATGCTGTATAACAGAAGGCATTCAAGGAATTGGAAGTGCTAGGTAGGGTATGCTCAGAAGTAATTGGGAAGGAAGCCTAAGAACCATGCCCAGCATCTGTCAACCAACAGGAAGTTCAAGTAGTAACTGCCAGAGGTTAGGAATGGTAGAAAGTTATATGAGTCATTCCACGGAAACGGTACCATTTGGCCTTTTTTTTCTGAAATTTTGACCGAAAGGTTTCTGAATAGCCCACAATATTAAGGACATCTTTAGCTGTAAGAAAAACATAATTTCCCATCTCAGGCATTCAATTTATTTTTTTATATATCTTTTAACATGGTAATCGATAACGGAGTTGAGCCATTTAAGTTAATAACGGAGTTGTGATTTTTGTACTGATAGCCACTACTCTAACTGAGTTGAGTAAGAAGAGAAGACTTGGCATGCCTGAGGTCACGGAATCAGATATATTGTTGGAATAACAAACAGAATCTTTATAACTAATTGTTTTATATCATTATTATTGTTTTATTATTATTGTTTTATTATCATTATTTAGAGCTGTTATGAATTACGACCACATGTGAGAGTACAAAATGCCTCTAAAACGGTGTAAAATGAGGTTTTAAATTGCCACTTTCTGTAGCATGTTGGTCAGAAGAGTTGTAGAATACTACTTCCTATTGGTGATACTCCTAAAGGGCCAGTTAATTGTTGTTATGGAGGGCAGAATGACTTGTGTAACGGAGTTGAGTGCAACTGAGGGACACAGCTATATAATTCCATTTAAATGATTAATTATCTATTTATTCACAAACTAAACATGTCCAGCAATAAAGTACAGATAGATATATATGCTCATGTCATAATTTGGGGATTTTTGTTGATGTTTAATAGTCATATGTCAAATCCACTTTCATCGAAGGCCACTGGGGACATGGAAAAATTGACAAAATAGGGGGTGTCTACTGAAAGAAAACAAGATAATTTCTGATATGAAGCTAAAATCCATGTAATGTTTACACAATATAAAAGGGAACATTTCAATTGATTAA
Organism: Benthosema pterotum; assembly: GCA_039105355.1. NCBI lineage: Eukaryota > Metazoa > Chordata > Actinopteri > Myctophiformes > Myctophidae > Benthosema > Benthosema pterotum. The sequence continues at coordinate 25,307,223 of CM076972.1, forward strand.
AAATATTTTAAAAATATTTTTTGGTGACTCCATCAATACTATAACTAAGCAAATGTCTGTCTGAATGTCTGTCTGTCTGAAACGAGCATAACTCATCACTGGCTGCACCAATTGCTTTGATTTTTCACACAGTCATTGACCATAACATTAGGAAGAGACTGAGGAAGCCCCTTTTTCAAATTAACAAATTGTTGATTAATAATGAATTTATTGGTGCATTAGATTTCCCCATTCGGTTAACATAGGTAATTCCCTTTTCGGCCACAGGGGGAAATGCAAATAGCAACACACACACACACACACACACACACACACACACACACACACACACACACACACACACACACACACACACACACACACACACACGGTTTTAATGAATTTAAGTCCTACATATTGTATGTTGTTGTACAATGAGTAGCCAATAATGTGATTATATTTTATCTTCATTGCAACATTCACATGCTGAGGGGGCTCTATATATAGATCACACCTCCAAAACGCTTTCACTTCTGCCCAAACAAAAACCACACCATCTGTTGTACTGCATTTCCTCCTGCAGCTTTATTGCTCACCTTTTAATGATACGGTATTTTAAATTTGAGACAGGACATCTCAGGAAGGCTTAGATGGTGTTTCTGAATGATAATGAGAGGATAGCACCACTCACCCCAAGCTCTTCTCCCTCCTGGCTCCAAAACTATGGAGTGCACGTCCCATTGCAATCAGAACTACAGAATCAATCCTTATTTTCGCTACATGTCTGAAAACACACACTGTTCAGACTCCATCTCAGCCCATAGCACTTAGTACTTGTAGTACCATTTTAGGTATTTTAGATAGCAGTGTATTGTAAATTCGGCTTAAACTGTAATTTCAACTAATCTGTAGGCATATGATGTATTGCAATGTTTTTACTTAATGTATGTCGCTCTTGATTAAGAGCGTCTGCTAAATGCCTAAATTGTAAATTGGATAGTGGAAAAGGAAATAACTTCTGTTAACTTCTTTGGACATCAGGACAGTACACGTCAGTGAAATATCTCAGTGAAAGACAGACTAAAGCTTTACAGTGCCTATCAAATATGTTAAATCTGTTAATGAGGGAACGAAAGTGCAATTTCTGGGTGATGAAACGAGCACAGACACAACATTAATAAAGCCTCATCTCTACCTGCAGTCCCTCAAGGACCCAGGAGGGAACTTGGCGGTGTCCATATAGCTGTGCCCCCCACTACTTGGTCTCAAGTTAAATTAACAGTAATGATTTTTTAGTGTAGATGATGGTCCCTACAACCATTTTTTGTTTGCTTTTTTACCCGTCTTTCTTCATGTTGTCCATGTCCTTTATTTCTATGAGTGCCACCGGTGGGGAAAAGCTCTTGCTGAGCCTTGAGCCCAGGGCAATGACACACCCGAGACGCTTGCCCATCTACATTGTCACAAACCGTTAATCTCCAATTTGTTGCCTGTCTTTCATAATCCTTTTTGCTCTCATGTGTTACGCTCAGCTGAACGCATCACCTCCTGTAGAACTTACACATCCTGTGAATGGCTAGTTCTATACCACACAGTGATGGCTCCTGTTATTACTCTGGGTTTTAGCAGAGCAGATCCTGAATTTCCCTGAACTGCCTAAGGTAGTACAGCTGCAGCGCATGTATTTGCTTACTATTTGAGTGCGTTTGCCTATGCACAGTATGTAGGCTTGTTGTAATGCACACTGCATGTAATCAAAATCTATCAAAATTCAACACAGCAGCAGGACATGTGAATGTGTTAGGAACAATACGAATGTCTCTGTGCGTCATTGGAGACCAGTGAGGATAGATAGAGGGGAAGAGAAAAGGCACAGATGTCTCTGTGCACATGAGCAGAAATTGGGATACAGGAGGAAGGCTGTTTCCCTGGCTGTTTTCCCTGTCCCTGCATCCCCTGTTTCATTAAATTCCAGTATAAAATCTGCTCCCATTGAATCTAGACGTCACTTTGACTTGGCACACGATTAACATTAACACGGCAGATTTTTTGAGGGGAGCCAACCACTCATATGCACATCTTTGTGTGTGTTTGTAGCATGGAATGTGATGATTTAATTGGCTGATGTATATAGAGGCTACCTACCCTCAAATAATCTAGTGTTCCAAATCTGTTATCTGTTAATAAGAAAATCACACCTGTGTGAAGTGGATAATGTGCATCATCATGACGTATACTAGACACTGCATATTTGTTAAAACACTATGCCGCCCTTTTGGGTCCATATATGTAGCTGAAGCTCAGAGTAAAAAAGACCTTAGGAAAAAAGTTTTTAATGTTTGTCTAGGGAACTTTCACAAATACACTGTAGAGGCACAGCCACACTTATTGACACATGCTAGGTATATGGGGATAATCATAATCTACCAGTGGATTGTCATACTCATATCATGCTGCATTTACTTGTAAAATGTAGTTGCAGAAATAGAAATGGGACTATATTGTGTTGGACCTACAGTATTTCTGGCCATGAGGGTTTACATATAGTCAGTATTATCTACTGTAGTCTCATATCATGATATTGCTATAATATGAACTGTATATTTATATTACCTAGCCCTACTCAATTTTCTCCCTCCTTTCTTACTCACATGGATCAGGATGGGGGCATCAGACAACATATACAAGGGGCGGAGCACCTTCATGGAGGAGCTGACAGAAGCCTCAGAGATCATCGCCCAGGCCTCAGAGCGCTCGCTGGTCATCCTGGATGAACTGGGCCGTGGCACAAGCACCCACGACGGGATCGCCATCGCCTACGCCACCCTGGAGCACTTTGTCAGACATGTAAGTGTCTTTTGAGAAAGAGAGAGCAAGAGGTAGTTGGTCTTGGTCTTGTCCCCCACTGGTGCTATTCAGAACATAACCTTTCTGTACACAGGTGTCCACCAGGTCAGGCTGTGGCCTCCTGGTGGCGCTATAGGCCACTGTGAAAAGGTTGTTTTTTAATGCCTTGGATGGAAAATGTTTTTTGATTTGAGCCTTTTTTGTCCTAGTAATAACAGTGCGCTACATATTTCACATTAAGCCGGCGCAAGTTAAGCGGTCGGTGCATGGTTTGTGGTCGTTGCCCATCGGGGCATCCTGATTGGTCAGTTGCGGGAGGGGTAGCCTCGACACCCAGGCTTTCATTTTCGTCCGCCTTGCGCGAAAACGGAAAGCCTGGACTAACGCACGTTGGAAAGTGGCCTTGAGGGGAGTGTCAACCTTCCGGGGTGGGCGTCGCTCTAAATGATGTGACGTAGAACTGCAGTGGACGGGCGTGGGAGGGGCCGGAGATGACGACACGTTAGTGAGATCAAATCAGAGCGCAGCACTTCCGCCGTGTGGATCCCACGACACCCCCGCCCCCCAAGGCCAAAATCATTGAGGGCTAGACCAGGCTAGGGGAGGGGTGACCTCGGAAGGGGGGAGATGTAATTACTTGCGTGAGCGAAGCGAGTGGTGCACGGTCGGGGTTCCTCGGGGCACTCCGATTGGCTAGTAGGGAGGTGATGTAATTGCGTGATGATGTAATGGTGACGTAATTGTGAGGTAAATAAGAGACCTTTACAACTAAAGTCATGAGTATTGGCCCACTCCGCTTGTGCAACGCGCAAGTATGTACTTTATGAGTGCTGATCTAGTTGCTCTATGCGTTCTTGATCTCATGCTTCTTGTTTAAAATGACTCAATCCTCCAAACTTTGAAAGCCAATTATAGACAATAAAGATGGAATTATGAAATATCGGAAAGATCTGTCTTGAGCACATGACTAAAGACATTCTGTGTAACAATTTGCTAATTCGGGTCTGTGACCTAAAGAATAGTCTGTGAAAGTATGAAAAATAGATAAACACAAAGGCAAGAACTCACTCAACTCGACGAACTACAAATGCACTTTGTCAATGTGCCAACTTGCACCTCACACACAAGTACTAACTTTATACCAACCCTGAAATATACCTTAGCTACGTCATCATCAACAGCCAATAAGGTACCACCACATTTACCCATGTACCTTAGAGACAAAGCACAGTGACACATTGGATGGTACGCTTAAGACTCCTGCAAGTCTCTTAATTGTGTGTTTGTTGTATTTATGTGCATTCTCCTGGGCACACACCTACACACTTTGTGAGTTGTGAGTGTTCACAACTCACAAAGTCTCTTCTTCCCCACCTCTTATTTTCTCCCACACACATCGTGTGAATTCACAAGCACTGTGGGAGCTCCACGCCAGCCCAATAAACTGCCGTGTTTGGGCCCCTCAATTATGAGTGTATGTGTGCGTGTTCATGCATTTGTGTATACATGTATGCGAGTTGCAGCGATGGCTTGTTTTGCTGACAAGGACTCTAGAGACACCCTGGTAGCATAAGGTCTGTGGAAGCCAGAGCTTAATTGGAGAGAGACTTGATATATAATGGTAATATGCTGCTGCAGCTGCTAGTTACAGTATCAATGCAGGAAAGTGGGGAGGGGGTGCTCTCACCTCTGTGGCTATTGAACAGAATAAATACCAGTTATCAAGGCCTGTGATAATGTAGGTTGTGGCACCTTAGTGATGGCCATGAGCGGGTTGTACCATTCTCCCTGTTAATGCAGGGAGAGGTTTCAAAATGGAGCCAGGCTGAATGGGCATAATAGACGGACAGGTCCTCTTTTACAGCAGAGGTTTTAGCCGCATGAACCCATCACACTGGGGGATGCCAGCCAATGAAGTATAGTGTTTAAGTGGCAGACAGGGGTGTGTGTGTGTGTGTGTGTGTGTGTGTGTGTGTGTGTGTGTGTGTGTGTGTGTGTGTGTGTGTGTGTGTGTGTGTGTGTGTGTGTGTGTGTGTGTGTGTGTGTGTGTGTGTGTGTGTGTGTGTGTGTGTGTGTGTGTGTGTGTGTGCGTGCGCGTGTGTGCGCGTGTGTGTGCGCGTGTGCGTGTGCGTGTGTGTGCGCGTGTGTACGCGTGTGCGCGTATGTTCCACCACTGGGACTACGCCAGCTTGCAGGGGTCCTGCGGGTGTTGCATTTTGTTGCATGTCCCATTGTGCCAGAACAGATCACTGGCACCAGGAGTGTGTGAGAAAGAGAGAGGTTACTAAGAGATCAGTGGCCGTGTCTCCACGGACATTTAATTCCACCTGGATTGTTTCTCCATGTGGGAAAGGATCTTTCAGGTTACATTGTCCACAATTTTCTCAGGGGACTTTACATCATATTCATGCTTGTTATGATCGTGGCCTAGGGTTGCCAAAGACAAAAAAGCAGTTCAACCAAGGAAATGGAATTAATTAAAAAATAATAATAATAATGTGTTTGATAGATATTTGATTGTGGTATCTGCTTGATATGTACAAGTTAATTTGTGAAATGTTTACATAATAACAACAACTCTCACTTACTACCAGTCCAATTATAGAAGAATAAACATTTTGTGTTTGAAATAACACTTCCCACCTTTCATGCTTTGCCAGTTCCATATTGAAAAGTGTTGCATGCTTATGTAATTTTCTTTGGACAATGTAAGCAGCTCAGTAACAGCTAATACAACTGGGAGCTGCAGTTGGAACTTGGCAGGAGGCGGAGGCCCGCTAACCACCTGTTGTATAACTGCATTGATTTGTCAGACTGCCTCAAGAAGCCTTGCATATTGAAGGAAACAGAGCTAGACCCAGGTGGGAGAAGTTATGCTTTGCGGTCAATGACTGCCCTCCATAGAAATGTCTCCTGCAATTATGCTCCTCCTATCAACCCCTAACTCACAAGTCATCCTCATCATCAACACCATCTTCATCATCATTAACAAGATCCTTTCCCTATACTAAACACCTAGACGCCTAGATGAGTTTCATAAACTGCTCAGTGAATTCAGCGGCCAGGCAGCCTTGACAGCATGGGAGGAAGTGTGAGAAAGGGGCGGCAGAGACCCCAGATGTAACTGCAAGGTTGACAGATCGATCCTGGGGTCCCCCAAAGTTGGTGTTGAAGTGTCCTTGATCAAGACACTGAACCCCTAATTGCTCAGATTGTGTTAGTAGGTACCTTGCATGGCTTCCACTGCCATCAGTGTATGAATGTGTGTGTGAATAGATGACTGTGATGTAAAGTGCCTTGGATAAAGGCGCTATATAAATGCAGTGCACCATTTACCATTTAAATGGAGGCTGAAACAAAAAACATCAGAAAGTAGTTGAATAAGCTTATGTATGCAATGAGAGGACTAATACTTCATGTTTTAATCATGTCCTGGGTATGAACCCTTGGTTGATAAAGTGGTACTTTTCGTTTCTCTCGAGGAGACCACAGCGAGTACGATTTAATAGTGTGCTTTCAGAAGAGACATATAGCAGCACAGGAGTTCCACAAGGTACCGTGGGTTCCTCGCTCCTGTTTACCCTGTATACTAACGACTGTGTCAGCTCATACTCTAATCAATATGTGATCAAGTTTTCGGATGACACCGTTCTACTCAGTTTACTCACAAGCAAATCTAACATCCTTAGCCATACATCTGGAGTGGATAGATTTGTGGAATGGTGTGATCAAAATCATGTAATGATCAACACTGACAAAACAGAGGAGATCATTGTTGATCCAATGTCTGTGGTAGACCATACTATGATCAGGGTGCATGATGTTAACATCAAACAGGTCTACTCCTATAAGTATCTGGGAGTGCTAATTGATCAAGAAGATATGAGCTGGCACACACATGTTGAATCATGCTGTTCGAAAATACACCAGAGGTTACACTTTCTTCGCAGATTGAGGCTGTTTGGTGTTAGTGTGAACATTATGCTAATTTTCTATAGGGCTAGCATAGAATCTATACTGAGATATGGTATCTCGAGTTGGTATGGAAATCTGACTGTGAAATACAAAGCTCAAATAGAAAGAACGGTAAAAACGGCTGGGAAGATCATGGGCCTACAGTATCTCCTCCCCCCTTGACCCCACAAGCCATTTTTGAGCAGACGGTAATAAGGCAAGCTAAGAATGTAACCTCTGACCCCTCACATGTTCTTTACTCAGAATATGAACTAATGAGATCAGGTAGAAGGTATAGGACACCACAGTGCAGACACAACCGTTTTAAACATTCATTTGTACCTCTTTCTATAAAACTGTTAAATATAGTGGGGTTTCGTCTCCATGTTAAATGTGGATGTCATTTACAACTCTTGTAAAAGTTTCACTTTCAGTCCTAATTTGTTGGTGAGGGTCTATAGAACCATTTTGGTTCGAGTGGCCCGCACACAAATTAAATATTTGGCCTGTAGGGGGCGTAACAAGGTGCCAACCCTACCAAAACATGTAAACTGTTGTAACTTTTGATCAAATTGTCCAATCTGTACATATGGGATATCTATGGATTCACAATCAGGAGTAGCATTTGCTACCTAAACCTAATTACACATAAAATATATTTTTTCATCCATTATTGGTGTATATCGACAAAAATAGCAAGCAAAACAAGCTAAAATTAGCTAAAACCGAAGTGAGTTTCCATCTCCATGTTAAATTTAGTTGTCGTTTACAACTTTAAAAGTTTAACTTTCAATACTAAATTCTAGGTGAGGTAACCATTTTGGTTAGAGTGGCCAGCACGCAGATAAAGATTATTGGGGGGGGCTTCCAAAATATGATATAAGACTGTCGTAACTTATCCAATCTGAACATATGACATATTCACATTCAGAAGTAGTATTTAGTCATTTAGACCAGGGGAGCCCAACCAGTAGATCGGGATCTACCGGTAGATCTCGGCCTGATCACAAGTAGATCTCGGGAGATGTGGGGGGGAAAGAAAAAAAATGGGGTGGAAAAGAAAAAAAGAGCGATTTTCGTCAGTGTGTGATGCATTTGCAATGGCAGTGTTTGTCCATGTCTGTTGTACTTATGTTGTACAGTTGTAGGCCTATTTATGACAAGTCTGCTGTACTTTATGCTTATATGGACATAAAGTAAGTGGTAAAACAAAGTAGTGTTGTGTTGTTGCGAAGTTACTGTAGGCTGGCAGCGATGCGTGTGGTTTGAAATGTTGATATTGGACTGGTAGATCCCGGAGGGGTTGGCTGCTGAAAAGTAGATCTTGGGTCAAAAAAGGTTGGGCACCCCTGATTTAGACCATATTACCCCAGTCCCCCTCCCCACCCCCTTGTGTGTATCCACAAGAATAGCACGTAGTCCAGCCTCTATGTGCAGTATTTTGATGATAACAGCATGAATTTTGGAACACAGTTGGAGCATGTCATTAGGAGCATTGTTGGCTATGGCACCATCACAGATTTGTCCCTTGGTAATCCTGACAGCTATTTTCTAAAATATTAATTCTAGTAAATAGTCCCACATTGTCAATGATGAGGAATTCATTGGTACTATTTACATTTGTCCTGTGACCATGGTAGATATTTCTCATAATGGCCACCACCTGCTGATATTTTAACAGTAATTAAAATTCTCTGATCCTGATTCTGGTAACTAATCCTACGTTTTCAAGGACGAGGTCTAAAGGATGACGTGGGGTGAGGGCTTCCAGCCAGAGTTTCTCCTCACTTCTTATGGCCTCAGTGTTCTGGGGCTATGTCAGCTATGTCAATGCCATTGTCTTTGCTGAAGGTTTCTTTCCAAGTCTCTAGCTCAGCCCTGCAAGGTCCAACCCAGACTTGTGCAGATGGCTGCTGGCTCATCTGGAGGCCCCGGTTTGTGTGATTAGGTGGGGTTGACTGCCGCAATCAGGATTAGGGGCTTGACCCTTTCAAACTGTGGCAGTCTAGCCAAGTGTCTGCATTTGTTTTGGAGGCTATATACAGGAGACAGTTTCTCACCAGCACCAGGTATCATGAGGTGAAGGCTCCTTCAGTTGACATTGTTGTTGAGTCTTCATGGGGAGAAGCATTATGCATTCCGAACCATCTTCAAGAAGGACATGAGAGTCGAAAAGAATGGTCACCATGGTGCAATATAACTACTTTGAGTATGACTATTTTCCTGTCAACTAGCTTGTGTGTGAAGGTACAGCACTTCAGCAGGGTTTTCACCAGACAGCTTTTACTGTATGGATCTGGATGGGATCTGGCTAGAAGTACACAGACTGGTGTTGGATCTGGATGGGGATCTGGCTAGAAGTACACAGAATGGTGTTGCATCTTGGTGGGGATCTGGTTAGAAGTACACAGACTGGTGTTGGATCTGGGTGGGGATCTGGCTAGAAGTACACAGACTGGTGTTGGATCTGGATGGGGATCTGGCTAGAAGTACACAGAATGGTGTTGCATCTTGGTGGGGATCTGGTTAGAAGTACACAGACTGGTGTTGGATCTGGGTGGGGATCTGGCTAGAAGTACACAGACTGGTGTTGGATCTGGATGGGGATCTGGCTAGAAGTACACAGACTGGTGTTGGATCTGGATGGGGATCTGGCTAGAAGTACACAGACTGGTGTTGGATCTGGATGGGGATCTGGCTAGAAGTACACAGACTGGTGTTGGATCTGGGTGGGGATCTGGCTAGAAGTATACAGACTGGTGTTGGATCTGGGTGGGGATCTGGCTAGAAGTACACAGACTGGTGTTGGATCTGGATGGGGATCTGGCTAGAAGTACACAGACTGGTGTTGGATCTGGGTGGGGATCTGGCTAGAAGTACACTGGTGTTGGATCTGGATGGGGATCTGGTTAGAAGTACACAGACTGGTGTTCTGACCTCACTGGGTACTGGTCAATCGGGTAGAGCTGGTTTGAGTTGGAGTGAGTACTAAGAATATGTCAGCTGATTTCATGGGCTCAGTTGATTTTCACATATAGGGTAGAAGACATGGATTTACTGCCTACATCAATACATCAATATTACACATTTTGATGATTTGACTATTATCTAGCATTTTATAAAAAAAATCATAATCCTTGAAAACGTTTTGTCATCAGAATCAAGATTGTATGTTGTATGAGCTGAATTGGTAAAATAACAGCAGATGATGGCCACCATAGCTGTCATCACAGACCCATAGCCAAAACAATTCCTTATGGCAGGCTTTAACTTTGTGCCAAATGTCATGCTTTCATTGAAAAGTGCACAATTTTCACACAGAGGCTGGGCTATAAGTGGGTATGCCTAACTTTAATCCCCCCAATACTGTATTGTTTCTATTTATTTACAATTTATACCATTACTCATTCATGATAGGTAGGCACTAACTTCATCCTTCTAGGTTCAACAGAATTTAAATTAGGTGCCATTTGAAGTAATTTGATGTACATGGGCGTCCATTTTTTCCATATCATATTCCAAACATTAATATTTGAAATCCAGTTAATTCCTGGGTTAGTATTGACTAGATATAGCAAAAGAAAACAAAGAAAAAACAGCAATTGTGAGAAAATAAAGACTTTTAAGAAAAACAAAAATCCGATTTTGGTCAATTTTGAAATTAGGCAAAAAATGCATATTTTTTTCATCTACAGATGGGCCACTCGAACTAAAATTGTTCTATAGGTCATCATCTACAAATTAGAAGCGAAAGTCAAACTTTTACAAGAGTTGTAAATGACGGTGTGTCGTGGGACCCCACTAATAGGTAGTCATTTCCCTTACATAGGGGTAAGCACTTAGGGTGTATATGTTATTTGTTCTTGTGTTGTCTGCTGGTTTGTTTTTTGTCTATTGTATGTACATATATGTGTGCAGCTGTGGTCCTGTCTCCAAGACAAATTTCTCCCTCGGGAGACAAATAAAACTTGAACTTGAACTTGTAGTATTGATTTTGTATAATTCCAGTATGTATATATTTTAGGGCCTTGCCGGTGTTCTGGCATGCTTATCCCATGGACTACAACAGCTGAGAACAATTTAAAACCTGCCAATCACCAATGTCATGTAGATCATTTATTTGGCTGGTATACTGTGTTCATTTAGGGTTAGGCTATACTGGTTCAAAATTACAATAGGATATCATTAAGAGGCTTGGGTGGGCGAGTTCAAAGAAGTACAGTAATTAAGTGTATTCTATATACTGTACATGCTGTGAATAGCTTCAAGTTGGTATCAACAGTAAAGTGAGTGTAGGATAAGACATGAGCCGCCTTCTCTAGTGATAATTCATAAACACTTTACAGTAGAGTTATCCCTTGACTCCCTCAAAACCGCTCTCAAGGGGCACCTACAGATGGCTGCAATTCGAAACTGGCCTCTGTAAAACAAAATTGTATATAAAATCCCTCCACCCACCCCCCTCTCCTCTTTGTACATTTCTCTTTTCCCTTTTTACCTCCACTATGATTTTACCTCCATGATTTGCTGCTTCTGACTTCACTGAAGTAGTTGTTTTGTATGTATTTGAATGCCTAAATGAAATGAACAAGTTGGCCACTATTGTAAACAAGTGTATGCTTAACTAGTGTGTCCAATCAGCTCTGTCAGATTTGATGTAGTTGTACTTGAATTGTACTGTAATTCTCCAAGCTGTTTTGTTGCAGTGTGTACTTGACGTGTACTGTAACTCTCATCTCTGTTAATAAAAATTCCATTCATTCATTCATTCATTCATTCATTCATTCATTCATTCATATAGCTTATTGATACTAGATGAGAAGATGTTAGGAGGCCCACCCCCACTAGATTCTGATTGGAGGAAGCCCCCTCCCACCTGATTGGCCAAAATGCTTCCCTAACTGAAACTAGGGTTTTTGCACATCCGCAGAGAGCCTCTCCAATGCTGAAGCGGTCGGCCCTAGTGGTTAGTGTGTGAACTGCAGGCGAGCCCCTGGATTCATGACTAGGAAACCCTGTGCCCTCGAAATTTAACACTTGGCGCTAGTTCATGTGCATGTTCATGGAGGAAACACCAAAATTTGGTGTGCAAATGCGGAAGTAGACCTACTTCCGGCAGTCTTCTGGGTGCTTCAAAACGCCATTGAGCAACTTGTATTGAAATGAACGGCGAAGGGGCGGGGCTATCACTCCATTTAAGCCTCTATATTTTATTACTCTATGGGGTTGGGTTTTTGGACGTCAGGGGCTCACTGGGGACAGGGAGGAACTCCTTATATGGTAACCACACTATAGACTTGGGGTACTGTTGTACCTGCTTGGAAGAAATCACGTGCCATTTTTGGGCCAGGCAAATTCTGGCTGCTAAACACTGTTTACAGAGGAGACTGCTTTTACTATAGGTTGTGTGTTGGTATGCATATTTAAAGAGCGTTGAGTGATACGCATGTGATACATGCGTCCATGTTCTCTCTTGTCTTTCTTGTTCCGTTTCATTAACCCTGCAGGATGCTCCATGTCTACATTTACCACTGCCACAAATGATTATTTACATAACCTGTTCATCTGTTAATTATTATTATTCATCATACGTTATCTGGACCTGCAGTAAGCAGACATCCTGAAATTGCTCAATATGTTCACACTGTCCATTTAACAACAATGGGCACCACCTTTTTTTTCTACTCATCCCACCCAACACTCCCTGGGTCCCCTGCTGTGACAATTATTACCTTCCCTCACCTGAACACAAGCCAATTGTGTTTCTGTATACGCCTGACAAGGCTAGATGAGCAAGATGCACTACGGTGGATTTGAACCCATAACTTCCGTGGGGCAGACAATTTTAGCACTGCACCACCTGAGTAACAGAATCATTGAGAAAAGACCATATGATGTGGTGATGTTGCGGTGTGCTTTTTTATCAGCTGATCACACATGAGAGGCTTCCCTTGTAGCACATCTGGAAACGTTTTGTATTTTACTAGAACTTTGAAGTCTAGAGCCACGTGGTCGTGTTGTTGTTTCTCTGTCAACATGTTGTCTGGTGCCCACTGCTCCGTGATGTTGTTGCCTCAGTGTGAATATCGTGTCCGTTGTCATGTGTCGTAATGTATCACGGCCACGGAGTGGGCGTAGGCGGCTCTTCCGCATGCTCAGCACGGCCTGTGACTTGCCAAACTGAACTGTGCATGAAGTGCGTGCTCACATGATGATCGCACTGTCCCTCTCCTTACCAAACCTACCAAACTGTTATTTCATTATAAACCCAGAATGGGGCCATAGTGTCACCCTGTAGGGTGCCCACTAGAATCCCCCGCTTGGACCTGGGCTAGATTAAAATCATGGAAATAATAATAATAATAAAAAATACTAATCAAAAATCAAAAATCAAAATGGTGTTCTTCAACAGAAAAAGGTGCCACAAGAAATGGTAGCCAAAGTGCCAATATTATATTTGTTAGGGCACGTTTCGGCAGCTAAGCCTTCTTCAGGTTATTACCGCCACAGAGACTGGCCAGTGGCCACTGTCTGACACTGGGTTAGTTTCATTACAGCCAGGTTCATTGGCAGTGGTGCTTGTCCATAGGTCTCGCACAGTGGAATATATACTCAAGCCCTGGGGAGATATGGCCATTAACAGCCATTAGCAGCTAATCAGACTATTAGCTAGGCAGTTAGACTCCCTTCACCACATGCGCTGCTTTCACCCTCCACTGGGGGTGGACAGAATATTCAGTGCATGTGTGTGCGCATGAGTGTGTGTGTGTGACTTGAAAGAATTAAATGGGATACCCTTTTATTATACTGCCAAATCACAAGTTGTCTCAAGAGTTAAGACACTTGACATGTAGTTCCAATATTTCCTCCCTCAGCATTGTCACAAAGGTTTGTGACAATGGCAAAACAATACTAAAGAATCTGGCAGACTCTGGGTGGTCTCTCACTCTCAGCGGTTATTCCGATAAGCCCAAACTGAAACTTGTAGTAGTGTATGTAGCTTTTAAACGTATGGTGGCTCGCTGACATTTATATTCCCAGCCCGATTTCCCTTTCAGAACCTGTACAACGTACATAAATGATTCTTACGTATGTAATGCCATTTCATGAACGCCTACAACACCAAATCATGTAATCACATAGATGGTATTTGTCATTTCCAGTCTGTATTGCATTGCTCTTATCTTCTTATTGAATGTTCCTCTTCATCTTTTTAATAGTGCATCCTTTGAGATGATTTAATAGCATTTGTCAACAGTCCCACATGATGTCTATTTGGAATTTCAGGATTTTCTCTTAATGCAATTCAAACTGTTTTCCTCTTATTTATCAAACCTTTAGGACACAATCAGTTGAGATTGTTTCTTGTTGCAATTACTTAACCCCCATCTTTTAAAAATGCCGAGATTTAAAATATATCTCACTTTCTACCCAGGTAAAGTCTCTGACCCTGTTTGTAACACATTACCCACCACTGTGTGAATTGGAGCGCTTGTATCCTGAAAACGTGGGCAACTATCACATGGCCTTCCTACTCAATGAACCTGCCATCGCCATGGACACCGAAGGTAGTGCGTGTGTGTGTGTGTGTGTGTGTGTGTGTGTGTGTGTGTGTGTTTGTGTTTGTGTTTGTGTTTGTGTTTGTGTGTGTGTGTGTGTGTGTGTGTGTGTGTGTGTGTGTGTGTGTGTGTGTGTGTGTGTGTGTGTGTGTGTGTGTGTAGGGGGTGTCTTTGAACATGGATAGAAACAATAGATACAGTATATGTTTTGTCTTTCATGAAATAAGAAACATATATACATATAATTTCATTGTTGCATTTCAATGTCAGATTTGATTATGGCTCTGTCATGGTAATGTCAACACATTGCGATTTCTTTACCACACATTACTTTGCTTCTATCTTTGTAGAACATTTTAAACCGTTCTAAACAATATGGAACATAGGTTCAACCAACTAGAATATTTGAAAGCAATTCCAAACAATATAGACCATGAAAAGTTCATCATACACTTCAAATAACGTCTGTTTCTGACTTGAACAAATTAATGAATACATAAACATTAAAAAAAAAAAAATAACGATTTGACATTGATATAGTGGCATTAAGAATGGCAATATATTGACATTGATTTTTTTGCCCACTTCTACTTGGTAATGTCAGTAACTTCTCTTAAGCCCATCTGCTTTTTCTGTTTTTCTTCTTTTATTTTCTCTTTTTTTTACATATAGATACTCAATCTAATGAACAAGCAGAACAAGCAGTTACATTACATCTTCTGTGTCGGTAAATGTCAGCTCAATTCATGAGCATCATTACTTTGATTCAATTTTCTGCTATGGTATCAGGTTAAAACGAGACACATCAGGATAATTGGGTTGGTCACTGTGGTCTTACCAGAAGATGATACCTTTATTTGTCTTGTTGGGAAATGGAGTCACGAAATGCAGAACAGCAGTTAAGACAGCTTATACTGTAGCTTAAAGCCTTTACATTCAACACCATAAATAATTGATAAATATACAATATATAACACAATACAACCTCAACGCTGCTGGCATAGTGCAGTTCAAGAGAAACGCCGTACAAGAGAATGCACAGCATGCATTTTACATAGTGCTGAACTGTTCACTGTTCTCAGAGCAGTAGGCCTTATGCAAGTTCAGGGGGGGGGGGGGGGTGTTGGGGGATGCGTGTGTATTAGTGATGCACGAGCCAGGGTTTTTCATGACCCGCGGGTCCCGCATGTTATAATATTCTGACTCGGCCCAGCCCGCCCCACAGCATTAGATTCATTTTCATGACTCGACTTGGACCGCAGCCCGCCGACATTAAATACACCCTTATACAGCCTTTCTCATGTCTTATAACACTGACAAGCATGGACATCACATAAACATGCAAGGACATAAACGTGTGCGAAGAGAGGACGAAAACAGACGCGCCCCCCCACACACACACACACACACAGGCTGTTCCGACGATGCGAGGACTTAATTTTTTACACACGTGTGGGACACAGAGAAACAAGACAGCAGCTACGCGTCCGTGCATCGCAGATATAGCCTACATTATATAACATAACAACAACAACATGTCTGGAGTCTGAAGACACAATGCTGAAATGCTAGTAAAAACCAGAAGAAAACTCACCGCTGTTGACACGCAGGGAAAAAAAAGTTTGGAAGTGAATTGCAGTACGTGCAGAGAGTGTTGGAAAGGGGCAGGGGCTGACAACCCAAAGGGCATCTGGACAAAAATAGCAGTCGTATGCTTAACGTCTGTGTGTGAGTTGGGCCTTAGTGGTGAGTGGTTCTGTGTGTTCTAATGTGTGTTCTGATGTGGTTCTTCTGTGTGTTCTGATCTGCCTGTCAGACGGTGATGTTGAACCCGAGTTCATCACTTTCCTCTACCAGCTAACTGAGGGAGCAGCAGGGCGGAGTTATGGCCTGAATGTCGCACGGCTGGCTGATATCCCCAATGATGTACTTTACACTGCCGCGCAGAAGTCCAGAGAGCTGGAGAACATAGTGGAGGCCAGGAGGTTAGTATGAGTCAGGGGGTCTGAAACCTGCAGCTGCACCTGCAGCCACATGTGATTCTTTAGATCCTCCTTTACAAAAATACAATATATGGAGATTAACTGTTTATATGAGCATTTCTTGGCCGGGGTGACAGACAGCAATTTTATTGTTCTGTGCAAGTGTTAAATTATGTTACGTGATTGTGCACCCTCCAAACATTACACAGAATAGGCAACAAGTGTCCACCTGTACCGTAAAAATATGGTAACTAAAACACATGTCATGTAATGAACTGATACAGGACACACTTTGGGGAATACTGGAGTTACTTAGTGATTTATGTGCTATTTCTACTTCCACTCTCCTCTCTGCTCTCGTTGCTGAGATGACATGACACAACCAATGTGTGTTAACACTTTCAGTGTGGCTTAGATCTGATCTATTCAAATCAGACCAAACATGAAAGCATGACAAACAATCCACACCTCAGTTTTTACACCACATCCCACCACACTCGGCAGTGTCATTTACGGTATGTGATGTCAGTGGCACAATATGTAGTGGCTCAGCCGAATGAACTTTGTTTTATCACAACGTCAACACTTATGAGACGGTAGCTAGCAATATCCTCGAAATGCAGCTATATCCCCAGAAAGCCTCCTGGGTAAAAGTCAGAGTCAGAGTCACCCAATTTTTGTCTGTTGATGACTTAACACTTGAAAGAACGGTGTTTCTTTTTCTTCTGTTGTTGAGAGAGACGTCTTCTTTGCTGCTAGCTGGTAGTACATCTTTAGCCCCAATGTGACAGCCCCCGCCCCGTCAAAAACAGCTAAAATCACTAAAACAAAAGAAAGCAGCAAATTAAAAGAATTAACAACAATTAACATATTTTACTTTCTCTAAAACATAAACGTTGGTTGGGGGGAAAAAAAGAGTTTGCCTTTAAAGCATGCTGCATCTGACTAATTAACTTTGTGCTTTTTTGGACCACACAGCAACGCCATCACCTAGACAACTTCACACATCAAATTAGTATATTGTAATGCTGTTGTAATCCCCTGTCTTGGGGCTTATTTATAGCCTAATTAGTCATTTGTTTAATTATGTTATACAGTACTATCAGAATCACGAGTGACTCCTTTTCACTCTGACTATTGAGGTGTCTGTATTGAGGTGTATAAAAACAGGAAAATCTTGCAGATTAGGATTTGAATTGCAAAAAGATAAATGTTGAGCAAAAACATTTGTTTCTTTATGTGAGCACTGATCGATACCAACAACAGAGTCAATTCATTAAGGGACATTGTACAGTGGTGAGGATGAGAAAAGGCACTTGCATGCAAGGATTATTCCCAACCTGTAGTTTTGTCCAGTAATGAAATTTAATAACCCAGAAAAGAAGCAAAAAAAAAATCAGTTCTGAACCATTTGACCTAATAACTATCATACAATTAGAGTGTATTGATTGAGTGTACCCAGCATTGTCGGCTGCGGCTATAGAGAGCCAGCAGAGACCGAGTTAGACCACAGCACTGGTATTCATAGCCCAAGGTTGATCAGAAGCAAGGCAGCTGTCAGAGCTTGCCTTTCAGATCCACTACGGAGGGGAATGCATACCTACCTTCGATCAGCAGATATAAGGCTCAATTTTTGTCACTGATAAATCCCTCATCCCTAAACTTAATTGCCTTGGACATTAAGCATTAAACATTTTGAATAGTTCAACTAGCCAATCTACATTGACATGTGAAATTGTAGACTGGCCATTTTAACTATTCAAAAATATTTTATCAAAATAGTAACAAGGCAAAGAAGTTTAGGGATAAGGGGCTGAACTCTGTTCTTCCCTCTGGTCTTATTGGTGGCATTGGTCCACATCTAATTGACTGGAAGTCTATTGGCTTAAAATTACAGTTCTTACAATTTAATTACATGCAGCCCCAGCCCTGCAACAGTTGTCCCTGTTGTCTGATTCTTCCCTCGTTTTTGATGAATAAATGAACGAATTAATCATTTCTTATGTAAACAGATTGCTCTGAGATGGCATTTGCATCTTCCCTTTATTTCTTTCTCCATTGACTGACATGGCCTATGTCACCATTTACACCTTCCTGCACCAGGTGTCCTCTTAATTATAATGAGCCTCAGCGTGTTGGTCAAGCCCAGAGCTACGGGTTAATAAAATAACACAATTTCAGAATTACAAAACAGTGCCCTCTGTTTCTACGACTTCTACCCCTTTGCTGAAGCCCTATATACTTGGTCAAGCTTATAGAATAACTATTACTGTATATATAATATACAGTAATATTTTAACCTATTCACATTCTCAAAATAAAGATTTCTTTCATGTATTTTTTGCTGTACGACTAATGGACGAGTACATTTGTTTCTCCATTCGTTTACAATGCTTGCATATCAATGGGCATTTAATTTAATAAAGATGTCACTCTGTTCAGCTTAATTTTTGACTTAAGACTGAACAAGTGAAAACATAACTCATCTTAGTCTATTTGCATTATCTTCTATTGTGTACCAAATATTCTCTTGCAGCCTGTTGGAAGCTGACTGCTGCTTACTCTAAATAAGCTCTAAATTTTCCTCTTCATATGACATGTCTGTCAGTGCATGTGTACATACTCACATTCACGTCTGTCCTCCTGTCAATCAGTGTAATCCTTCCCATATGAAATGTTTGTCTTGTGTTGGAGAGAGTCCGTTCTCTGTTAACACAGCAGAGCTGGGCTGCAGGTGGAAAATTAAAAATCGTTATCTCAGTGAAATCTCACAGATCTTATTTCAATAAATTTGCGCTTGCAACTTGCTTTAGGTTGAATACTTCACAAGGGGATTTACATTTACTGGGAAATGTCTCTGTCACCAGATGGACTGTTTCTCACATATCCCCCCCCCCCCCCCCCCCCTCTCTCTCTCTCTCTCTCTCTCTCTCTCTCTCTCTCTCTCTCTCTCTAGGATGAATAAAACTCTCCTATCTGATCTATGGAACATCAATGACAGAAAGTCGTTAAAAGACTGGATACAGTCAAACTCTAACATCCGTCCAAAACTGACACACTAACAAAAATGATGCACCCTGTCTCTGTGAATGAAAACGACTATTACAGAAGTATTTGTATTAGTGTGTGTGTGTGTGTGTGTGTGTGTGTGTGTGTGTGTGTGTGTGTGTGTGTGTGTGTGTGTGTGTGTGTGTGTGTGTGAGTGACCTAATAGCAGTTTCATTGCCGTTGTTTTTTTATGCCATCTCATCAGGATTTTATCTACCATTCTATCTGTACACGTTCAAGTAATTCAAGTTCATAGTAATAGCAATAATTGAATAAAAAAACAACTACAATAAAACCTGATTCCATTTCGTGTCTCCTTTCAAGGTTATTATTTTATCACCAGTCTATGCATCCATGAATGCAGCACATTATAAGCACATTACAAGCAGCACGCTTTTGAAATTTACTGTTTTTAATTTATAAAAACTTTAAGAAACATTTTTGGGCTAAAAAGAGTGTTCAGTCAGATACAATGAGAGAAAACAAGGTCTGCAGTGCACACTAGAATAAATGCCAAGCTCCTTTGGACCTTATTACCGTATTGTCCCGAATATAAGATGGCTCGTTTATAAGACGACCCTAATTTTTCAAGATCCATTTACAGAAAAAAAGAACATTGAATGTCAAATAGTATAGCCCCTGAATATAAGACTACTCCATTTTTTGGGATATTTCCATTGGGAAAAAACATAGTCTTATATTCAGGCCAATAGGGTAATACTATTTTTTTTTCTCGACCTGACACCTGCCGCTTAGATGCCGTTAGATGTGCATGCTCTAGTAGTCTATTGTATCTTTTTGTAAAATACAAGACTCTTTCTTGTTGCTTTCTTGTACATTTTGATCAGGTTGCCAGATTGTGCTGCACTCACAGTCCATGACTTCGAAACCAAATCCACAGGAAGGTAAGGGTCAAATTGTGGCTTCATTCATAGTGATATCCTGATAGATTAGGCCAGCGGTTCTCAACCAGTGGTTAACAGCTAAATGATGTGACGTTGGTAACCAAATGGACCCTGATAGAGCTTTAACTCTTGAGAGTGTAAATGACTTTGAAGATAAACAATGAAAATAAGCTTTTAAAACATTTGCTATTTTGAGTATTGGCTCGCTCTGCACACGCACAAGTAAGCCATGGCCTACTTGTGCACAGTGCGCAAGGTTGCACTCTACCGAGTGCTAGTTATGCCATTGTAACCTATGCCACATGCATACAGTATGGAATGTGGACAAAATCTTACCCAACGATAACAAAATATTATTTACTGTTGGTTTTGCAAGGCTAAATCTCATCGGTTGCTAAAATGCCAAATAAATATTAAATATTATATTCCGGAATATACAGAAGCCCTTTAAAAATGCCTGGCCAACACTCCTCTCACACCAATCTTGTCTCCCTCCTGGCTCCAAAACTATGGAATGCACTTCCCATTGCAATCAGAACAACCTAATTAGTTTACATAGCATGTTAGGTAGACTTAGATAGCGGATACCTATATATGTCAAATATATTACCATGTTTTAGTGCTTAAATTGTAAAGTATATTGTAAATTCTGTTTAAGTTGTAATTTGTGAATTCAACAAATCTGTATGTATATGATGTATTGCAATGTGTTTACTTAATGTAAATCGTTAGGGTTAAAATAGATTGGGCAGTAGATAGGCCTACTACTAGCCATGTATTTAACAGTTTATCAAGATCTAAAGGCAAAGCCCACCTCTCTCTGCCCATCTGAGTGCGCTCTCTCTCTCTCTCTCTCTCTCTCTCTCTCTCTCTCTCTCCCTCTCTCTCTCTCTCTGTTTGCGCGCGCGCGCGCACACACACACACACACACACACACACACACACACACACACACACACACACACACACACACACACACACACACACGCTCAACTCTAAACTCACGCTCCGCCTTTAATTCCGCCAACTTCAGGCAGTGCCCAGCAGCCACCGAGCATCACCGCAGAGAGAGTTAACCAGTGTCAAAGCAGATTACAGGCACAGCTTATCTCTGACTGGGATTCGCTCACTGTCTGCGAGGTTGAGAGTTCTCGCCTCACAGAATAAAAACGCTGATCATACCTAGTCTTTCGCAATCGACCCATTTATTTATAATATGAACGCGGAGAGCATGGATTTTGTTCTAGTCCTCGATGGACACGCAGAGGGGCATTTTTTAGAATGAGTTTCCCCGGAGGAGTGCTGCTTCCATCGGCGGGGCAACTTTTCCGTGCGCCGCCCGCATCGCATCTCCACTCCGCTCTGCTGCTGCTGAGCACTCAAAGGGAAAAGTTTGCACCCATATCCCGACGACAAGCATGAGCTCCGCCTGAAAACCACCCGACGAGAACATCTCCGTTCTTAAAGAGAAGAAAACAAGGTAAAAGGAAATAAAGAAGCCAGCAAAACAAAACAAAAAACATGCAGAAGAGTGTGCGATACAACGAAGGACACGCGCTGTTCCTGTCCGTGGTTGCGCGTAAAGAGGGGACCAAGCGCGGCTACCTGAGCAAGAAGACCGCGGAGAACAGCCGCTGGCACGACAAGTTCTTCGCCCTGTACCAGAATGTGCTGTTCTACTTTGAGAACGAGCAGAGCGCGCGGCCCGCCGGGATTTACCTGTTGGAGGGATGCACCTGCGAGCGCGTCCCTGCGCCCAAGATGTCCACTGCGGGGAAGGAACCGCTGGATAAACAGGTGAGGGAAATGGCTGAGCCCAGGGCCGCGTCTAGGCATGGGCATGGGGTGGGGGCAATGCCCCCGGCCCCCTAAATGCCCAGACTGCTCCACCAAACACGATGGCATGTAAAACAACCCAAATTTCAAATATATTTAAAATTAAAGTTCCCTATTGGCCTGAATAGCCTAAGTGTTTTTTGTTTTGTTTTTCTTTTTTTCATATGAACTGGACTTTTAATATGAAGTCCGTCCGTGATGTTAACAGTTCATCAGAGAACCCCCCCCCCCCCTCCATGCTCTTTATAACTCACCCCCTCTTCTCCCGTCCCAGCAATGTGTAGTCCTGACACTTTCACGGTTCATATTCAAAGCTGCATTTGATTAATCTGATTGCATCATAATCAGTGGGCCTCACAGACCTGTTGAATATGTACACAGCTGTCCTCTTTCATCACAAATGCAATTGCATAATTATATGCTAAATTAAAAAGTCAGTAATAGTCGACTTTGTATAGGCTACATTTGAAGTCACAGTGTGTGGAGATTCGTTTGGAGAGAAAAGGGGTCAGATACGTGCAATTGTAGTATGGTGTATTTTGTTGCCATGGAAACATTACATTTCTGACCATGCATATGTTTCACTTTGATACTTGTGAGACTTTGCTCATTTGCACAATTTGCTTGGTGTATGATCAACAATAAAGTCTTAACATTATCATGTAGACGACTGTGTTGAGAAGATTTACATACTGTATCTCAGAGTTATGGTATGGAAAGGAGTAACATGGGTGGATATGATCCCTCATCCCTGCAGAAACAATGAAGCAGACCCTGTAAATGAACTAAATGGAACTGGGTTTTCTGGGGTGATTTGTGGACCACTGGTGAACCGATGGTTCACTGAGGCCATATAGACACTGTGGAAGATATTGCTCTGTGGCACTAGCATAAATAAGAGTCATATTGGAATGTACTTCTCAGTTCTCGTTCAGTCTCACCAAAGGTTGCGTAACTCTTACTCGTTAAAAATTCCTGTTCATTCATCTGAATAGGACATCACCAGTTGTCTATGGGCTCCATCACTTGTAGTTTTTCTGACATGTAAAGCCTTTTGAATTATGTATTAGGGATGATGATATGAATGGAAGGAAAATCCCTTTGTTTTCCTCCGCTTCTCTCTCACTCTATTTCCAGCTGTGCTGTTTAATTAGGGGTTATTTTTAATCCGCTCTCAGCTAAAAGCTTGTGTTTTTACCATGTAACCATGTAAGTTGGACGGCCACATGGTCTGGAAGATTCACCACATTGCAGTGCAACAGTACTTGGGGTTGCTCGTTGAGGCCTTGTTTGGAATTGTGTGCGTGTGGATGAGAACTGCAATAAAAAATGAATCAAGTAGAATTCCAGAGCGCCTGCTAGCTCCTGGTTCAATTCCCTGTGCAGATAGATGACTGGCATGCGTGTAGGAGAGAGGAGACACGAGGCTTATAACAAGTATTAACATATCTATATTTAATCCAGTGTAGAAAGATGTAACCAAACGTCTACACTCTGAGTCAAATACATAATCCTTATATCCTTAGTTGACTGGGGTTCAACAAGGGTCTAGACTTTGTCTTCTCCTTTTTACTCCTCTGCACCAAATGTCTTGATGTCTAATGTCTAAAATTAGCCGGTGACTGCCTTGTGAGCTTGAAGCTCTGCCATGTTATCTGGTTGTTGTTTTCCGATGTCCGCTGAATGTTCTATTGTGGCATTCCCAGGACATGGACAGGGAACATGGGGCTAAATCAGGGGTCAGCAACCTGCGGCTCAGGAGCCACATGCGGCTCTAGAACACACCCATAGTGGCTCCCTGGATGTAGCATTATCACATACACACTGGTGTTATCCACCAACATAATATAAACATTTCAGTCACTGACAGCATCCAACACGCCATGTGCTGTCTGACAGTTAACATAGTGCTTACTATATCATTAATACTGTATATCTTTGAGATGTTGTGTGGACATGATGAAAATGATGTGTTTCCTAGAAAAGGAGATCTGAAAAAAATCATTAACGTGGCGAAACACAGCTTGATGACGTCATCAAGTTGTGTTTCACCATCTCTTCTTTTAGGACCTTTTTTCTGAGAGTGTACAAATGGAACCAAATGGACCCGCCAGGGTCCATTTGGTTCACATTTGTACACTCTCAGAAAAACATTTTTTTGTGGCTCCAGACAGATTTTGAATTTAATTTTTGGTCGAAAATGGCTCTTTCAACATCTTGGGTTGCCGACCACTGGGCTAAATAAACACTCCCCCTCGGTCTACTGTATCTCCTGCTCTTCGCCATTGCTTTATGCAGTAGATTGAGTCTGCCGACAACCTGCAGTATCACACCCCCACGTTGATCCACGGTGCACCCACACATACTGTACCACTGAGCACTTTTTC
Organism: Benthosema pterotum; assembly: GCA_039105355.1. NCBI lineage: Eukaryota > Metazoa > Chordata > Actinopteri > Myctophiformes > Myctophidae > Benthosema > Benthosema pterotum. The sequence goes on from CM076972.1 coordinate 25,331,720, forward strand.
TCTCACTCTCTCACACTGTGTGTGCGTGCATGTATCTTCCTATCACACTCGTGTACTCAATAAAGATACACAAAACCCTTTAAATAACATTGAGAGCCTTTACATTAGTCTGAAGTGTTTCCACAGCAGCTGTGATGTATGTACTGTATGGAGTGGCCTACATATTTATCTGTATTCGGTTATCAGGCACAACCCCTTCCTCCCCTGAAGTGTCCATCATGCAAAGGCCATGAACCACAAACAAGAGAGAATGCCCCTTGTGCAAAGAGCCCACCAGTTTCTGTATAGTGTATGATGTATTAAAATTAAATATATACATTCCCCCTTGAAAGACCTGATGCAGGGGATCAGGTGGACTGCAGCATCTCAAATGCAAGGGCTTCAAATGGGTTACAACAAGCCTTTTTGTGTAGTGAATCTGTAGCCAGGGATCTAGACGGCTTGCTGTTTTACTCACTTCATTTCACAGAGAAAAAGACTCATCTCTCCGTGCCCAAACGGTAGAAAACAACTTGTGGCTTATGATTGGTCTGTGGAGGGGGCCGGACACAAATCGTCCAATGGAAAACTTGAGTCACTTCCTGAATTGCTTACATAATGGAAGTAAATTAGGACCCGGTCTGAGAAACCATCTGCAAATAAAGGGGAAATTTGCCCTCTTTTTCTTTGAAATTGACATTCATCAACATTCTGTTTTGAGAGACTACCAGGCATCGATAGCCAGGCTTTCATTTCCGTCTCCGCAAAAATTTACCAGCCTACTACTAGACTACTTTGGTCTAGTAGTAGGAGTCAACCCTTCCGGGTGGCCGTCACCCCAATGATGTGACATAGCGCAGTACTAATAGGGGAGAAGAGGTCCCGGGCTGACGGACAGTAAATCAGTAAGATCCAATCAGGGTGTGCTGTCCATCTAGACCAGAAACCTAAACCATTATCTGCAGGCTAAATAGGACCAATGTACCCCCTGTAAGTGAGAAAGAGTATATAGTAAAAACAAGCTAGTGAATCTGCGAAGTTTCAATTTCAGGATTGATCTCACAGACCACCAGGCCACATTGATGCCTTTTAAACTAACTCCTCACAATAGAATATATACAGTATATTTGAACACATAGTAGTAGAAATAAGCCACATAGGAGTACAGCAGCATAGCTGAGGGACGTTTGTAAACATTGTGCGTCATGTCTAGTATATACAGTAGCTCATCATACAGCTGTCTCTCGCTCTTTGCAGTTGCACCCCATAGCCTGAAGGGCCGTGAGCACTGATTGGTTTAGATCAGCGTTTCAGGCAGAAACTTCAAGTAAACTACCCTCCATTGCTGGCTCACTGAACCTTTAAGAGATCTGAGCAAATGGCATAGCATAGTCTGTCAAACAAAAGTTGCCACGCCAGAAGCTCACACCTTTTTAAAAGGTGTCACATTTCTTTTTTGCCTCGCTTTGCTTATGGAACAGCAATTCTTGCCACCTGACTCCCATCGTACAACAAAATATAAATCGTTTTAATCTCCTGTTGATGAAATGTGCTTGAATGTAGACACTGAGGGAAAGCAGTACTTCCTGATTGCAGCTACTGCTAGAACAAACCAGGTGACACTTTACATTAGTTTTGCGTGTCAGATCTGACTTCCTGGTGAATGAATGTGTGTGTGCATGTGCAATGGCATCCCATTTGGCCAATAGGCCTAACTGGCACATTCTTTTTTTGAGTGGTGCAACCACTCCAAGGTCAAGCTTTGTCCCTATGTCCGTCCATACCTATGTACAGTATGTCTATATGTTTAGCATACCAACAGGCAGCGCTGTTCTACCACTCACTTTAGATTTACGGTCTGATTTTTTTTATGGCAACAGACAATATATATACAGTATATATATATATACAGTATATATATATATATATATATATATATATATATATATATATATATATATATATATATACAGTATATACAGTACACAGGTCCATTCCAAAAATTAGAATATCAAGGAAAAGTTGGCTTATTTCCACAATTCCATTCAAATTCCGGAACTTTCATTAATTATAGGTTTTGAATGGAATTGTGGAAATAAACCAATTTTTTCCTTGATATTCTAATTTTTTTGGAATGTGTATATATATATAATATATATATATATATATATATATATACTATATAGTAGTATATACTATATACACACATACACACACACACACACACACACACACACACACACACACACACACACACACACACACACACACACACACACTTTCACAGAAGAGGCCAATGCACAGCTGGATGGAAATTGGCACATATGAAAGGTACCATAGGGAAATGCTATGGAAACTCTAATGAAAAAAAGGTCAAATGCAATCTGGGCAATGTCAAGTTGTCCTATCACAAATCAATAAAAATGGACACATTTGAAGATGAAACGTCAAACATAGAGGCCTAAAGACATTACACAACAATATCTATTTCTAGCCACGCTGCCAGGTTGTACCGTTGTCGCATCTAACTGAGATCAGAAGGATCAATTGTAAGAGCCTGTTTTTGTAGAGTATTCTTTCATTTCCCATTTGAAGACAATGCTTTTTAATAAACTGATTGATTCTGCATTATTTAGTTAAGAATTCACACACGACAGGGGCTTCAAAATATGGTATAATAGGTATGACTGCTTGGTGTGTTTTGGTAAAGGATGGATTTTTGGAGAGTTTTACGGATTTGAAGGATAAATACATGTTGGAATGGCAGGACTTATTTAAATCTTGGAAGAATTGTAATCCCTGTGCTATGGGCTCAGGCTGAGATGGAGGTGTGTTTTCAGACTGCGGCAGATAGATAGGTGGTGAGTCTGGGATTCTGATTGCAGTGGGAAATACACAAAATGTGCCAATTATGAATCCACTTGTGCATGATAAAGCTATTCAATTTTCAATTCAAAGGAGCTTTATTGGCATGAGAAAACAAACATTTACATTGCCAAAGCAAAGGGTCACCAATACAATACAATAAAAACAGTTGATTATACAGTTGGTGGGGACACATGGTTAGTATAATCTTTATACTCCTTTTTCTTGTTCAAATAGTTTTTGATCCAAAATAATCTGTAACTGTTCGGCTATGCATTTCTGTACCTGCTTACCGTTCATGCATTTTTTATGTCTGCTTGTTTAAAATCCTAGTGCAACCTTTGAATTTACGCAAGTGTGTCATAATTAGGAATTAGCTTTCATTTGGAAGTTTCATAATGTTGCATTTTCACGTTGCCTTCGGTAATGGTGCACATCAGGGACTAATTCATTACACCCTGGGCTGCTTTCCATTTCTCCCCATTGTTTATGCCAAGTGTCATGATCATTATGAAATGTAATAATGTCAGATCAGAATATTCTCACCATTTGCAGTGATGCCATGTGCGGGTTGGGATGACAAGAGGTGAAAATTAATATGCATAGATATCCTGGCGTGTCCATGCATCTACAGTATCTCTCTGAAGGGCTGCATCACCTTCAGGGATCCATTTCTTGTCCACAATTGAATCAAATCTTAAGGCAATTATGGCTCTAATGTTGAAATGATTTCTCAAGGGGGGATTCTACAAAATGAATGTTGGTGATATGAGGACATAATAGGAGAAGGTAATACTGTGCTTTTGGTTTTTAGACTAGTATTACCTAGTACACAGCATAAAACTTTAAACCAATTAAAATACCCTCCTGCTCCCTACTAAGACTGCTCCAAGTCCACACAGTATACTCGTAGACTGGGGTCTCTACCCACGTGTGCACACACACACACACACACACACACACACACACACACACACACACACACACACACACACACACACACACACACACACACACACACACACACACACACACTGTTTTCGCAGAGGCCCTTCTTTGAGAAGAACCTTGGCTGTCTGCCTTAATGTGGATTTAATATGAAATACAATTGTGCAGTGAATACACAGTACAGTACTGTTTCCATTTGTGCATAAACACGCATGCACGTGCACACACACACACACACACACACACACACACACACACACACACACACACACACACACACACACACACACACACACACACACACACACACACAGTATATAGTGTTTATGTATTGGCTGTTCTCCAGCGGTGGAAAATTAATTTCTAACTTAAGTGAGTACTTAAGTTAGAAATTACTGTACTTAACTTAAGAGTATTAATGCTGCAATGTAATATGTTTTGACATACTTATATTTTTATATTTTGCTTAGCCTGTCTTTTGTTTTTCCTAGCAGCTTCTTTTATTTTGTCCCTTGTTTGCACTTTTTACTCTAAAACTGTAGGTATCTCCTTTATTTGCACTTACATAGTAAGTAGTAGTAGTAGTACTGCTCAACAACTTAGTAAATCAATCTTTTGGGTTGCAAACCTCATCCCCTAGAGCAGGGGTGCCCAAAATGTAGATCGCGATTTACCAGTAGATCACAAGGCTGTGCAGGTAGACCTCACCACATGCCATGCCCCTAAAATTATGTCTCTATATTTATCTGGCACATTAATTAAGGTGACTTGATTGATATAAAAAGTAACTGAGGGTGGATCAGAATTCTGAAGACTTGTACAGCAAGACGCTGAGTGGCATTGACTAGGTTTAATTATTGTAATTATGTATCCATTTTTTAACCCATAAGTGTGGAGTGACTCATACAAAAGGCACATTTGCCATTAAATGGCTTAGTTGGATACCACTGATAGGACCATTGGATGGTCAAGTAGGCCTATGTTATTTCATTTCATTACATGGCTTGAATGAATGCTCCAATCAGAAACCAGCGTTCAGGTCATGTGAGCGGTGACATATTACACTATGGGCGTGTTCGGAAATACACCCTAAACGCACTGGTGTACTCTGTGATCGTTCGTTTATACCTGGTGTATTTGGGGCATTTGGTGCTCCTCGTTCGTTTATTCACACCGGTGTGTTTGGTGCACGCACTGAGCAACCCTATGCTGGAGACGGGGTTGGCCGGTGTGGAAGGTTTGATTGCGTCACAGCTGTGTCTCGAGCGCTACCGTTCAATGAAAAGCAATGCAAATGTTGGGGGCTAGGAAGCTAGGCTATGGCTAAGCACTGTACTGTGGTCCCCCAACTTTCCCATGTCTGTCAAGTGTCAAGGACCTGCACATTTATCAAATAAATGCATGCGGACCCCCATTTGAAAATACTTGCCAGGGGGACCCCCATAAGAGAGGATTTATATGGCTTTGGCAGTGATTCTCATCATTTTTGAGTGAGCTGTGTAGTCTGGTTTTAACTGCTCGTTCGTAAATAAGGATAAGGCTCACTCAACGCACTCGGTGAGGTCTCCGCCCACTAACCCAAATCAACTCAACGCACTCGCAGTTTGTGTTTCCGAACGCACCCTATAATTCACCGCTCCGCTCTATATTGGACCGCTGCATAATCAAGGTCCCCAAAGTGCAAACAGCTGTGTTCCACATTTAGTTCCAGCACGCCGTTAGCGGGTCCATTTGGTTAGCTACGTATTTGGTTGTTTACATGCCATTGCCGTCACCCTCTCAAGGACCACTGGTGGTCCTCGGACCACTGGTTGACTAACTCGGCTGCGCCTCGGTCAGTTATTAGGAAACAAATCACCGGTTTGTCGGGTGTTATCCCTTACATATTGAGCTGTATGACCACTGAGCTAATAACGTGAAATTCAATGGCCCAGAACACTTAAAAAACAGCTTCTGATTTCGTTTGTGCCATTTGTGCTGTTTGTGCCATTTAAGATTCATTTCCCAACAATGCCCTCTATTTTCTCTAACTGATTGTGGTTGGAGTTGAGGTGGAGGTAGAGAGAGAAGAATAATCACTGTAAAGAAACGGTAATACTCAATGATGACCCCTGGAATGAAAGAGGCTTCATTCGTCACACACAAACTTTTCCCTGCTGGGCATAATTCAAAATGGTGGGAATAAGTTATAGGCTACCTGTTCAGAGTATGTTGCATGAAATACCATGAAATTTCGGTTTGGGGTATTTGTGTGCATTAAAGGCTTAATAACAAAAATGCTCAAGGCATATATGAAACCACCTTCAGCCAAAAATCAAACTCCGGCTTCAGGACTACAGTCGTAGATCTCGCTGAGCTGATCATTTTTGAAAGATGCTCAAGTCGTCCAAAAAGTGTGGGCACCCCTGCCCTAGAGGTTTTCCTAACAGACCCATAGGGGTCCTTTTATACTCTCTGGGCTAGATTTCGGTTACATTAGCCCTTATATGCAATTAACGCACTTAGCATTGGGGAAGAGGCGTTCCCACACTTAAGTTAATAATTTCGTTACCATGCCATCTCCCTTAAACACCTCCTATACCCGTTACATTATGCATAGGTGTGGTTTGGGCGTTTTTAGCTTTCATCCAATCCGTGTTGGTCTTGCCATTCCCTTTAATTCATCCCATATCTATTTCCCTTATCCCTACTGCTATGTCTGACTCTCCTAAGCACGCAGCCTGGTTGCGGGCTTAGGACAGACACATGCATGAGTAGCCTATTCTCAAAGATTATAGCTCTCATTTTCAAACAATTATAGCTCGGTCAATTCTCAATCATTTCTTATATTCAACATGTTATGTTGAAAAAACATGTTCCATGTTTTTTTTTGCTGTATGTAGTGTGTATTTATCCCAAGTCTGTGAAATGTTATGTAAGTAAATTGAAAAAAAAAGTCGGGAATTCGCGGCAAAAAAGACGTCTTTTTGATCATTCATTTCTCGGTCAATTCTGGACCATTTTTTACATTTCAAAATGCAGCGTGACGGGAAAACCCCACTCTCTCAGATGCTGTATAGTATATGTGCGTAGGTCTTCTCTACGATGCGGGATTGAGCAAAATGTAACTGTCGGGAATTCGGTGGAAACGGTCCACCGAATCCCCGATCGTAGACCTACCCACATATTCTATACAGCATCTGAGAGAGTGGCGTTTTCCCGTCACGCTGCATTTTGAAATGTAAAAAATGGTCCAGAATTGACCGAGAAATGAATGATCAAAAAGACGTCTTTTTTGTCAAAAAATCCCGACTTTTTTGAAATTTACAGCATTGCATCACAACTTCTCACAATTTAATTAAGGTATTTAATTATAATATGTACTGTACATTACCTAAACACAAGGAAGTGACCGACAGCAGGCAATCTACAGCTGTTTATAGGACAATCCATAAATAGCCCTGTGGCTATTTCTCATATCGGTTAACGGGTGCTTTGAAATGGCATTATCTAGATCCAAAATCTATTTGACGAAATTAGCAACTTAAGGGACTGCACGACAAACACGCCTATGACCACACCTCCAGTCACAAATAACAGTGTCGGCATAAAGAATAGTGGCCAAGGGAAGAGAAAAGGTGACGAAAATACCAATAAGGGAATTCGCTGCAGGTTTCGGGTAACGTTAGGGACATCGCGTGGAGCGAAAATCGAGCCCTCTGAGTTATGGTCATTCAGGTCTATCTCTTTGTGCATTTCTGGTACTGTATCTGGTATAACACTAATTTTTTGTGACGATGACACTGCATGGGAGTACTTAACTCCTTGTATTGACAGATTCACAGTAGCAGCTTAGCAGGTTGAGCTCGGCCAGCAGTTGAGTGTGTGTGTTTTAATGTATAGAAGAAAGCTTCCCACCTTTAGTAAAGAGTGGAGCAGGGGAGCCTCTATCCTCCCATTGTAAGGTAATCCCGGATCACTGTGTTGTGGTGCTGTCACAGCCGTAACTATTTGCATACTGTATATTCCAGTAAGACAAACAAAGGGCGACATGCATCTGCCGAGAAGCATGCATCCACCTGGATGATGGCTGACTGCTGGGCAAGAGCTAGCGCTTTGCTATGGGGGTCAAATGCTACATTCTGGACTGGTCATATACTGGTGTTGTACCGGATATTCGGCTGCAAAAAATGTATTTGTCAGAAATGCATTTGGCTAAAAATGCATTTTCAGCCTATACAGTTTTGGTCCAAAATGGCATAAAATATATCACTGAATAGTGTGTGCAATTAATGCATTCAAAAGTACTGAATAAATGTTTTATGGGCCTATTGATTATTGCTTAAGTTAAGTCTTGGACATGGCAGCAAGCATGGGAAAAAAGATATTCAATATTAATAATAATCAGCTATTCAGTATCTGTTTTTTGGGCCAACTGTTTCATGTGTTTGGAATTCGGTTCCGTCCCTGCATGTCTTGGGTGTACAGGGTTCGATGAGGTCTGGCCATATATGGAGCCTGTCTTGATTGTGCAGGATTTGATGATGTCAGACCAACAAATATACGTGTATATGTGGATATCTAAGCCTGGCAGTGGGGGCAGTGTCGTGAGTGTACAGGGTTGATGAGGGCCTCAGTTGGGTCTTAATTCTTCGGCATTCATCAATGTCAATGTTTAACCATGTCAACTACACTTATACTGTACATATAGAGATCTAAGGGTTTGAGGTCAGATCATGCATTGTTGCTCGCCCTAGCCCTAATTTTTATTTGTGTGGGGAAAAAAAAGAAATCTCGGTGATGATCATTCTTCTCCATGTATGGCTATCAACCCTTTGATGAGGTCAATTTTGTGGTCTCCCTATATGGGTACCTGATTGATGGACTGACGTATCACACAGCATGACAAACTGATGGCCTTATAGGCCTATAGTGGGACGGACAGACAGACGGACTGAGAGGTTTGGGAAACGGAGAGATCAAACTAGCGACAAAGGAGACCTGTTCACACGCAACAAATTTCTTATGTAGTCGCTGGTCATTGGTGCTAGTGGATCTCACCCTTCCTGTATGTAGGTTTTAGTGGGGTTAAATTTAGTTTTCATGTACAACTCTTTTAAAAGTTTGACTTTCACTACTACATTGAGGTGAGGGTCTATAGATGCTATAGATCCTAAAGCCTATAGATCTTTTGAGTGGCCAGCACACAGGCAGGGGTTGACACTAAGGTCTCCGAGGCACTTGCCCATCGGGCAAGTGCAAGTCAGGTTCTACTTGTCCTCAGGTCACGGTCACTTGCCCCCCAGGTTCCAGGTGGTCCCCAGTTAAGTTGGTTAACCAGATGTAACTCTTGAGAGTGTAAAAATGAAACCAAATGGACCCGCAAGGGTCATTTTTACGTTCTCAAGAGTTACATCATCTGAATTAGCCCAGGTCTACACTGTAGAAGATTAATGGTCATTTTGATGTGTTAATTTGCCTGTTTTGTTTCCCAAATCCAGCCTGGAATTGTGGATAGCTAGAAAGCAGGAAAAGACACAGAGGCAGAGTGCAATGACTGCCTTCAAGACAAATTTATGTTGTGTTGTGTTATAGTGCACTATGTTGCACACTTGCCCGATCGGGCAACCAGGTAGCAGTCTTCACTTGCCCCACCATTTTTTTTTTACATGCCCCGGGCAAGTGTTAGTGTCAAGCCCTGCACAGATAAAGACTATTTCCTCTAAGGGGCATACTCCCATCAGCCCTACCAAAATACGAAAATACTGTCGCAACCTATCCAATCTGAACATATGTATGTCTGAGATATGTATGAATTCACAATCAGGAATTTCATTTGGTAATTTAGACCACATTGCCCCCCCCCCCCCCCCCCTCTATTTGTAGTATTTTGATGTGAACTTTGGCTGCAGCCTTCCACTCCGCTCAGGCATATGGGCATACCTGCCCATTTTCTGCAATGTTTGGTTCAGGTAAGCATCAGCTAACAGGCGAGCCTGTTGAAGCTTGAGGTGCTCAACTAGGGCTTGATACTTGAACTGCTGGGTGGCTTTGGATGGCAGGAGGTTCAAGTGATAATTTGAGGTGGGCAAACTCACTCGAGTCTCTTGATTCAGTCGGGGATCTTAAGCCGTGGCCCCATGTATTGCTGCTACACTGTGTTATCTGGTGGAGAGTACAAGATATGGTGTTCTGGCAGTGATAATGCTGGAAGTACAGAGCTGGTTGGCATTCTGAATGGGGATCTGACTAGGAGTACACAGACTGGTGGTCTGAACTCACTGGATACTAGTCACTCGGGCAGAGCTGGTTTGAGTTGGAGTGAGTATAGTACACAGAGTAGCCTATGTGAGCTGATTTCCTGGGCACACTTGATTTTCACAGGTAGAAGACATGAAATTCCTGCCTACATCAATACATCAGTATTACACATCTAGCATTTTATTAAAAAGTACTGTATGCACTTTATTCATCATTGAAAACGATTATAACAGCAGATGGTGGCCATTTTGGAAAATAGCTGTTACCGCAGCCCCATAGCCAAAGTGCAAGATTTTCACGCGTGTGTGTGTGTGCGCGCACACATGCGTGTGTGTGAATTTTTAGGAGGAAGCGATTAGCATAGAGAGCAAGGGAAAACACAACCGGTTGTGGGCTGTTGATTGCCAGTTGCCACATTAGCTCTACCATTAACAGAGTGCACTGTTTATTATGTAAAGTATCTCAACTGTCACTTGGATCTCTGCTGATCGGTAATTGTATTTATAGTTTTTCTGTGGACAGCCCGTTCATCTCTGCCTGATTGCCATATTATATACAAATATTATGTTGATCACTCCAGCTTGTATCCTGCATCAGTCAAGATGCAGGGGTGCAATACCTTGTGCTCAACACAAAAGGTGTTACACATATAGCAAAGTCAAAGTCAAAGTCGTCAGATTAGTCGCTCACGTTACCGCAGTGAAATTAGTTCTCCGCTTTTGACCCATCTCTTGGAGCGGTGAGCTGCAGCGTGCGCCGCGCTCGGGAATCATTAGTTGATTTGACCCCCAATCCATCCCTTTGATGCTGAGTGCCAAGCAGGGAGGCATTGGGTCCCATTTTTACAGTTTCCCAGTTTCAGGGCAGACACTCTAACCACAAGGCCACTGTCTGGTATGATCCTGCACTCGGGGTGATCCTGCCCTGCCCACAACCACAGATGTTAATTGTAGGTTTGAATCCAGGGGCATATTTGGCTTTGTCGGGAGTATATGTGAACACAATTGTCCTATGTTCAGTGGAGGGAAGCACGCTGGAAGCACACTGTTAGCAAGGAGTGTTGGGCTGGAGGTGTAGGACAAGTACTGTATGATGAAGGTTCTAGGAGGTCTTCCAGGTGGGGCTCCTCACTGGTAGGTGAGTGTGAGTAGGTTACAATTTAGCAGGCACTCAGAGTGACTTAAAATTCAGCCTGAACAAAAGAAAAGCGTAGCAAATTGGCTATGCTTACCTACGCTACCTATGCTAAGAACACGACAGTACGAGATCAATGAGATCTATATTGGCTAATTAAAGTGTGCATATATACTGTATAGTGCGATGAGATGCTATACTTCTACATAAACTTCTAAGTCCACATAATAATGCTAACTAAGGTGTTGAGGTCGAAGATGTGCATTTTCACATTGCAGTGAAAGATTGGGAGCGAATCTGCAGTCCTGATTACAATGGGACGTGCATTCAATAGTTTCTTTTTTGGCCAGATGGGAGAAGAAGTTTGGGGTGCTTGAAGCCTTGCCCAGGCGTCTTAGCAAGGATACTTCCTTCTCCTCTGCGTCGGCTTGATAGACAGGCATTGGTAAGGTAGCCACGTCTGTGCGGGCTGAGAGGTAATATGAAGTCCTTGTCTACTTGGAATTAGTTGCAACACAAAAATGTTCTGCAATGCTCATGTCTGGCTTGCACTGCAGGAATCGAGAAACATGGAGTAATGATACTGTCTTGTTGTGCACAGCACTGTGTTCCCTTCCCACCGCTGGCTTCATTATTTGTCCTTCCTACAGATTAGAGGCTCATAGACCCGATGAATCTGTTGGATGACAGGATTTTCACCCTGGCTACTGAAATTGCATAATTACAGCACAGGGTTCAAAACACTACAATGCCATTATTCCTGACAGACAGTGACTGGCTGTAGCTTGTCCCAGGGGTGGATCTAGGCATGGGCATGGGGGGGCAATGTCTCCCTAAATGCACAGTCTGCCCCACCAAACACAATGGCATGCAAAACAACAAGATATTTCAAATTAAAGTGCCTATGTTGATTTGAAACACTACTACTGCTGCTAACTAACTACAGTTGTGGCACCACTAAACCAACAGCATTTCATCATTGAAAACAGAAAACTCTCAGACCTTTATGCATGCTGCATAAAGGTCTGTTGCAACTTCAACATAACTGATGTTATTATTGATGTATTACTTGCTTAAAAGCCCTGTAACCAAAAATGGTGTGGGTGCGACTTCATCACCCGTGCCCCCCCCTCCAATTGGGAAATGATACATCCGCCCCTGGCTTGTCCAGTTCCTTTTATATCAATGGACCCACACCGTAATTCAATAATCTCTGTGTTTATATTGATAGTGGTGGCAGGTTCCTGGATGCCTTCATCATTATTTGTAATCTATGCTACAAAACACTGATCCAACACTCTAGTAGAGACAATATAATAGACTTTGGCTATAGCTTCATCTCCAGTGCATGTACTTTATGTGCGTCCGTGCGCGTGCTGTAGTGTGTACAGTAACCAAGTCATTATTTCAGCTCTCATGGTTTCTTCCACCTTTGAAGCAGCACCGTTAGGGATTTTCTAATAAGTGACCTGAACTCATTTTGAGGGTGCATTCATTCCATTATGCCTATGTCATGAAGACACTTCAGGTGAACGCTAAAAAGTCCCCGTGTGTGTGTGTGTGTGTGTGTGTGTGTGTGTGTGTGTGTGTGTGTGTGTGTGTGTGTGTGTGTGTGTGTGTGTGTGTGTGTGTGTGTGTGTGTGTGTGTGTGTGTGTGTGAAGAAAGACACAAATACACACATGCGCGCGTGTGTGTGTTTGTGTCTTTCTTCATTCTCTCGACACTCTAAATGAAATTTCTTACACTAGACTGAAGGGCCCAGGGGGACACAGAGGACAGTGGAGCTGATTTGAAGAGTGAGCGAGACAGCGGTGCTGAATGGTGCTGCGTCTAGGGGAGGTAACATGTTTACACAGAGAGAGAGAGAGAGAACATTGAAGTAGCACTCTAGAACAGTGTAGAGCTCTTAATACATTTGTTCTCAACAGCAAACTAGATGCCTGACAAACCATGATGGTGGTTGCGGGACTGTTGAGTTATAATGCTATCCATAATCATTACATGGATGGCTAAAGGATCTGTATAAATACGCCATTTACCATTATTGCCCGAAATGCCCATCAGTGCCGTGCAATGTAATTTTAAATATTTCCATGCATTCCCCAAATCCTCCTCCTCTTCTATGTACTGTACTGTAGGCCTATATATGCCGTTTGATGCGTGAAATGGCAGGATAAATCAATCAAGGCTTAAATAGAAAATCAGTGGCACAGGAGCCTGATAGTGTGTTGCCATGGAAATATTATCTTGTTAGGTGGTGACATGGTTTCGAAATATGTACTCCGTTAAGAAATGTTATGTAACATCTCTATCTCTCACAATTTCTTCCTCTCCTGCTCTCTTTTATCTCTCTCTCTCTGTCTCTCTCTCTGTCTCTCTCTTTCTCTCTCTCTTTCTCTCTCTATGTGTCAGAGTACTAAATGGTTGTGGATGTAATGAAATGTGGCCCTTCAATGAATCAAAATGACAAGGCGCACACAAAGCTGCAGTGAGGGACGAGGTTAGAGCTAGCATAGATAGACGTGTGTGTGTGGGGGGGGTCTGTATCCTTGGTGATGGTTGTGGTGGTCTTTGCAGCCAATCCTCACTCCTTGGGGAAAAGCCTCCTCTGGGTTCAGTTATGCCTGATTTATACTTGGTTGCGCGCTGTGTTTCGCAGCGAACATATAGCAGATCCAGGGCTCAGTCAACTGAACCCTTGCCATTACTCTGGAGGTAGTTGTGATGGAGATGGTAGTGGTGGTGGGTGGTGGTGGTGGTGGTGGTGAGTATCTCAGGGTGGATGGGTGGGTGAAAATGAACATAGGAAGGGACAAGGGAAGCTGGAGAAAGGAGGTTTGACGAGAAGATAAGTGAGGATGGGGCAGAAGAGTGGGCGGAGAGGTGAAGTGAAAAAAGAGAGGGATGGAGAGAGGAGGAAAGCGGTGGGTGGATGAAAAGAGGAGGAGGAGGAGGTGGAGGAGGGGAGAGAGTCCATGCACAGCGCAGTTCAGCTCTCCCTTCTCTCACTAAGAATAGGAGCTCTTCTGGTAACCCAGCGCCCTAGGACATGACCGCTTGAATAAAAGGCAAAGCCTCTATCGTTTTCACGTAATGCCTGGTGCGCGTACATGTGTGTGTATGTGTGTGCGTGCGTGCATTCATGCATGGCATGACTGCACTGTATGTGTCTGTGTCGGCTCTGGGGAAGTAGGTTAAAGGCAGATACTCAGAATAATAGGAGAGATGAAGAAGAAATGGAGGAAGGGTCAGGGAGGGGGACCAGGAACAGGGTTTAATTGATGGTATTAATATTGGAGGAAGGATTTGACAGGCAAGACTAACACATAAAACCATACTTCATCCTAAGACAGAACAGATAATCAAGTTCACAAATGTGTCACAATATGATGTGTTGTGATTTGCTACAGTACATTTTTCTTTTTCTGTTTCGTATGTGTCCATGGAGTAAATAGCCCCCCAGGTGTGGTTAGAATATCCAAATAAGGTATCCCTGTGTAATAAAAAAAAACACCTCCACCATTATTATACACACAGCTGTAGGCAAGGCTCAGTTAAGGTGCTAAGGTACTTTATGAAATGGTAGTTGTTGTGGCCACATAAAAACACAATCCTCCTAGTATAATCCTACTACCTGGTGGTGATCATGTTTTATTGTTTTCATTCATTTATTTACTGTATGTCTTAACTAGTGATGTATCAGTCCACATACCGGTGTTTGCCGTATCGGCCAATAAAACAGACATCTACTGATGTCAGTAGGTGATGTTTATCTGTTGTTGATAAACATATAGCACTAGGGACTATGTTGGCATGTTCGCCATCTGTAGACCAAAATGTATGCTGGACACATTTATTACTTACAGTATAGTGTATATTGAAGTTGTACAATTTCCCTGCCACAGAAAACAAGTAAATAAGTACAGTATATAACAGTATCGATATCGGCTATTGGTCAAAAAATGATATTTTAAACATCGTATCGGCCAAGAATTTCCTTCAAATTTCACTTATTTCATATTTCGTTTAATCTGAGTCCTGTGTTTTCTATCCTGATTGGATTAAATTGGTATCCCACACCTGCAAACTGCACTGGATACCTACCTCCAGTGCAGCTTGATTTTGGATTGGCAGACCTGAGTAGCATATTCTAAGCTGCAATAATGAGTAAAAAATATTGATAAAGAATTGTACTTCTTCTGCAGCACTACTTCCTCATTGTGTTCGGGCATGACGGCCAGAAGCCTCTGGAGCTACGGACAGAGGAGGAGAATGAATGTGATGAATGGGTGGAGGCCATACAGCAGGCCAGGTAGGTACACTTAAACATGTTTGACCCTTGACCAAGGACCACAATAGGAATACATCTTTGACTTCTTCCTTGAAGTTTTATTTTCTATTTTGTAAAACCAAGTTTGCTATGTTTGCTGGCTAAAGGCAGACCGAATCAGGGCATACAGTACATGGGCATAATGGACATACAGTATATTCGAGCTATTCCAGGCCTACAGTATCTGCTGACAGGCAATTTCTTTGCCTATAGTTGATTTGGTCTGGCTTTACCCAGGCTATGTGCTTTTCTTTTAAACATGACACTTGAATCAAAATCAAGCTTTGTACAGTGGTGTACCTACCTGTACAGTGAACCTAGTGCCTGACTAAATAGCTTGCAATCTGAATCAGATTATTAATATGTTGTGGTAGGGAATCTAATCTAAGGAATCTAAGGAAAACATGAAAATAATTAACCAAGATGTATCTTGGTTAATTATGGTTATCTTGGACACACAGTCTAATCCAGAGTACTAATTTAAATGAGAAACTGAGTGGACCAGAGCTAATCTAGCATTCTGTGCAACTGCATAGCTCACAGCTATGCAATGTGCCTTATGCTTTGCATAAGGTACACTGCAGTCAGCACAAAAACAAACCACATACTGTATATTGATTTTGCGATGGATATTATTTTGTAGTTACAGTACATGTTTTGGGTACTCTTTTTATTCTTCAGTTATTCTGACATCATCATTGAACGTGAGGTGCTGATGCAGAAGTACATCCACCTGGTCCAGATCGTGGAGACAGAGAAGGTGGCAGCCAATCAGCTCCGTACGCAGCTAGAGGACCAGGACACAGAGATTGAGAGGCTGAAAGCAGAGGTACAATATGGCACACTGCAGCGTTTCATGCACACCCCCCCCCCCCCCCCCCCCCAGTCTGACAAGCACTTGAATGTTCCTGTATTAAATGTTTATTTTATTTGATTGTTTGTTTGTTTTTTAGATATTTAGTGCACAGTAAGTTCAGAGGAAACAGTAGGGAGGGGGATGGGGACGGGAGGGACCCACACCTGAGCTAGTTCTGGGCCAATGTTTGACCCTGGGCCCTAGGGGTCCTGACCCACAGTTTAAGAATCACTGCAGTATGCTAATGGTTCTTAAACCTACTTTTATGTCAAGGACCCCATATTTAATGTATATGAATTTGACCATGGAATACTACCTGAAAATATTGCGCCAGGCTTCGCAAATTCCCTACAAATTCCATATACGATTTTTGTTGTTAAGATAGGATTGTGGATAAATGATAGAACCCCCACACCGTAGGTACAGAAACAAGAGTGTCTTTATTAATATGACAACGTCTCGATCTTACCTGCTCTTTATCAGGTCATCAAGATAGGATTGGGGCCATCCTTACATAGCCGTTTTTACTTATTCAAAGTCTTCAATTTAAGAGCTTGCTCTAAAATCGCCAAATGCATAGAGAAATAAAACAATGAGCTTATATATTGATATGTGTGCACTGGGCACTGTAGTAGGCTTAAAGTGGTTGAGCTGATTTTAATGCTATCTAGTTTATCCAGGGACTGGCTGGAATTCCTTAAAGGACCAGTGAATTGAACATTTTTGATTACAGTCAGAAATATCCCCCCTTTTTAATCACATTCTGTGCACCTATAATGACCCCGAGGGGTTTCTGAACCCCACTTTACGAAACACTGCAGTACTCTGTGTACATTCTCGTCCTGCTTGCTGGCAGCTTGTTCTTGTCTCCTTGGCGATGACACTTCTACTCATGCAACCAGCATTCTGCTTTGGAAAGCTGTTACACGTGTGCATGCGCGCCAACACACACACACACGCACACAAATGCACACATCTGCGCAGTGCGCGCTTGTACAGCTACATGCAGATCGGTCTTGTGCCAGAAATCATCGTGTGTGTGTGTGTGTGTGTGTGTGTGTGTGTGTGTGTGTGTGTGTGTGTGTGTGTGTGTGTGTGTGTGTGTGTGTGTGTGTGTGTGTGTGTGTGTGTGTGTGTGTGTGCGTGCTTAGTAGCCCTGTGGCTACTGATGAGTGGGCGTAAACATGCAGTCACTCACCTCAGAGTGTAGGAGGCCTAGCTCAATAGAGACAGCCCATTGGCACCCTTTAAAAACACCTGCCAAACCGCTATGCTTATCGAGCGCAGCATGTTGGCCACTCGGTCATCGAGATAAATCAGGAAAACTGCACCTCACAGACTGACTCACACAGTCACATGCACACATACACACACACACACACACACACACACACACACACACACACACACACACACACACACACACACACACACACACACACACACACACACACATACACATACGCATACACACAGTCGCATATCAGCTTCTATATTATAATTAATCAGGCCTGATTTGATTACTTCCACACACACACACACGCACGCACGCACGCACACACACACACACACACACACACACACACACACACACACACACACACACACAGTAACCCACGCTTGCAGCAGCAGGTAATGAATGATTTATGCAAATTCAATCAAGGCTCTGCTTTCTTTTATAAAACACTGGCCGTAATGAGTAAGAGTTGGACACCTGGGATAAAATCTGCAGAAATTATATACAATAGCTTGTGCGTTCGAGAGAGAGCGTGTACAATGTACATATGCAGTGTGTGTGTTTGCATGTGCCTGTAACTTACTTGTATTATTGCACTCCGGTATCAAAATGACGGCATTGACGGTCTGATTGGCCGTGAGGGACAATTCCTCGCATGCTGTGAGTCAGCAGGAGATCCATTGGATGGGAGGTGATGCCTATTAGGAATCATGAGGAGATAATAGCCTGATGTAGTTTCTCTGCCATATCTCTACCCAGGGTTGTTCTTCTCGCTGTAAATAGGTCACCAGAAGCCATCACAGATTCATTTATAATGTACAGGTGGTTAATAGAGATTGAATTCTGGGCCATGCAGCTGTTTGGCTCTAGGGGCGAAGCTGCTCGCTTTGCCGGGCCAACTCCATGACATCTTCTTAAATCACCGCTCTATTGTCATCGCCAATTTTCCGCCCCTCCGCTTTATGCCAGGCAGTTACTTGCTGCGTTTTATGTGCGCAGGATTTATTTTAATATGTTATGTCTAGGAATGAAAGAACAACAAACCCCTTTGTTATGGTTGAAGGCACTTAACGTTGTTTACATTGGGGAGTACTGTAAATCGCAGAGCAACAAGTGTCGTAGCAAAAAAAAATCCACTCACTGCTCCACGTGGAAGCGCCTGTACCTCACTGCCACGACGGGCGTGATGTTCGATGCTGATGATAATGAAGCAACAACAGATATTTCACATTAGGACACATCTGCTAGTGTAATGGGGTTAGTCATGAATAAAGGATTAGAGTTCGAGCACCAGTGTTGAGCCTTCTCATTAAAACACAGTTTGTGTGCACATTAATGTGTGTGTGTGTGTGTGTGTGTGTGTGTGTGTGTGTGTGTGTGCGTGTGCGTGCGTGTGTGTGTGTGTGTGTGTGTGTGTGTGTGTGTGTGTGTGTGTGTGTGTGTGTGCGACGTGTGTGTGTGTGTGTGTCTCTCTATGATCATGAATAATGTAACCTAACTATGAATTGTAGCAGCCAGCCAGTTATTATGTTATTTGCGGCCATTGGAGTGATGCAGTGGGTGAATTAGGAAAGGCAAAGAGCATGGCTTTTGTTTCATCTTTCACATGCTGCTGGCTGATTTTCCTCTTGGGGATAAATACACATTTTCGTTGTTGTTGTTGTTATTATTATGATTATTGAATTGAATGAAACGCTGCTGTGTGATCAGAGCCCTAGGGTATGTGATGTGAGGCGACATGTGGAACATAGCGCTCATCTTAACCTCGATCTGCTGTTCTTCCAGGAAGCTGGAGTTACCAAGGAAACCCTGCTGCTGATATCAGTTGAATTGCAAGCTTTGTTTTGTTTCTCTGTGAAAAAAAAACAATCACATGTGCGCATGTAAACCAGTATGTGTTCTGTGTGTGTGTGTGTGTGTGTGTGTGTGTGTGTGTGTGTGTGTGTGCGCGCGCGCGCATGTGCGTGCGCGCGTGTGTGTTTGTGTGTGTGTGTGTGTGTGAGCGTGTGTGTGCGTGTGCATGTCTATATACAACGTACACTTGCAAATGTGTTTGTGCATGCATGTTTAATTACTTTTAAAAATATATTCAATTTTATTTGAACATGAAATATCTAGAGTTTTTTGCCAACCACTTTCTTCTGCGTAGCTGTTCAGCTGCAGAGTTTCCGCAACTCACCTCTACCACTTCAATACAAATATTTTGATATTATTTAGTACTATGGATTTAAGGCAATACAAGGAGTGTTTCAACTGATTTTCTGAATCCTATTTTAAATGGCCTTCATTCTGCATGATATTTCATGTGGCTTATTTTCTCCAGCATTGCTTTTCCTTCTTTCAGAAAGGATATGTCACATGTACAGTATAAACTCAGGAAACACAGTAATGTGTTGAAAGCTGAAACGATAGTCTGAGAAAAGTGATATCCTTGCTCTTTGCATTTTCATCTTCTGATATGGATGTTCCAACAACTCACCAAGTTTTGACATTGTGTAAAGTGACGGAGCCAGTGCTGCTCCCTTGCCAACACTTAAGGTTTTTTTTTCTGTGAGTCTTACAATAGACAGTAGGAGACTGAAGGTTTTTTTAAGCCTATCATCTCAGTGGCGGTGCTCCATTTCCCAGATCAACCCCATCCAGCTTCATTTGCTTATCCTGTCACAAGCTGATAACGCACAATTGTGGTTTATGACCTCCCCTTCTGTCTGTCTGTCTCTCTCTCTCCCTCTCTCTACTTTCTCATGTGAGTGAGTCAGTGTGCATGTGTGTGTTTGCGCGCGTGTGTGTGAATGAAGGCATGAGTTTGACCATGAGGAGGAAATAGGATGCTTATCTTGTGTGGAATCCGTCCATTGTACAGTGTACCCTACTCACTGAAATGATCTTCAGTACATTTAGGAATAGCATTGGCCTTGTCATCATGACTTGTTTAGTAAGTTTTATTTATTTTTTATTAAAGCTTAGTGATGCATTGTCAATCATTTGTTTCACAAAAAGAACATGTTATGATGACTTGTGGTCCAAACCGGATTAAATTACCATGTAGTCCAACAACACTACTGTATTCATGAACATGCACCAGTTTGGGCTAATTGAAGGGCAGGGTCATTCCACTGACATGAGTTTATAATGTCACTTCATAGATCATAGCGCTGAACAAGACCAAGGAGCGGATGCGTCCATACCACGTCAATCAAGAAGAGGAAGACCCAGACATCAAAAAGATTAAAAAGGTACATGAGATGACATACTGTGTACAAGCAACAGTGTGTGTACAGCTTGCACATACACAATGTGCACATGCATGTGCATGTGTGTACTGATATGTGTAACTAGCCATGCGTGCGTATGTGTGTTTGCGTGTGTGTTTTAAAGGGGAACTCCACCCATTTTCTTTTTTTTTTTCTGAGAGTGT